>CM059866.1:67729645-68459104 GCA_030490815.1 Acer saccharum
AAAGAAATTGTTTCAAATTTATATACTATGGTTTCAGTATGATAGATTTGAGTACATGATGGGTTACGAAATCACAATATAAATAGGCCACAAAAAATAATCAAATCTCTCCTTTTTTTTTTCTTTCTTTCTTTCTTTCTTTTTTTTTTTTTTCTTTTTTTTTTTTTTTTTTTTTTTTTTTTTTTTTTTTTTTTTGAAGAGGCTAATCAAATCTCTTTAAACAACAATAATAAATGACCTTTTTGATAAACTCAGATTATAGTATGAAAGAATATATTTGATCAATAAATTATTTAATCTTTATGAATTAATTATTTTTTGCATTTTGAAAATATTTTAGAAAGGGCATCAGATTTTTTACTTATTTTTTTCAGATTTTTAATTAATGAAATGGATTCTCAAACTTAATTTCTTTCCATATAGAAATGGCTCAAGATTATTTTTAATTAATTTTTTATTTTTTTCTTTATAAGCATAAAACAATAGGGTAGTGTAGTAGACTCTGGTGATTGAGCTAGGGTTTTCATCTGAAGTGAAAAAGAAGGAGAAGATGCCTTGCCTGGACCTCTCAACTAACGTGAACCTTGATGGCGTTGACACATCATCCATCCTCTCCGAGGCCATCTCCACCGTCGCCAGCATCATGGGAAAACCCGAGGCCTATGTGATGATTGTCTTGAAGGGATCAGTACCTATAGCATTTGGCGGAACTGAGCAGCCAGCAGCCTATGGTGAGTTGGTGTCCATTGGCGGCCTTAACCCTGATACAAACAAGAAACTGAGTGCTGCAATTGCTACGATTCTTGTAAAAGAGTTGTCGGTGCCCAAGTCACGGTTCTTCCTCAAATTCTACGACACTAAGGGTTCCAACATGGGATGGAATGGTTCCACCCTCTAAATTTGGATCTCACAAGCTTTTTACCATATGGTGATTTGGTATCTTTAATTAGAACCTTGTCAATATTTGCCCGAATATAATTGTGTTGATCATCAACGAATGATGTGTTAGCTCAGACTCAATAACATGAACGTTTCATTGGTGTTAGCCAATGATTTTATGGTATTCTTCTTGGTGCATGGACTCAAATTAATGTTATGTTATTTACTGTTTTGAAAAAAAAAAAGGGTAGGGGTAAAAGTTCTAATAATTTTTTAGTATTTAATTTAAACTTCTAAATTCAATTAGTGGAAATGGTGGGAAATGTCACCTTTTTAAAGTGGTTTTGTAAGAAAGTCACCACTTTAATAACTTAAGTTTAAAAGGCACCTATTATGGTGAACGGACAATAATGCCCTTACTTTACACACATTCTCTTACTTTGAAGTTTTTTTTTATTCTTTCATCTTCTCTCATAGAGGTCTGTTTAACAGACCTCCAATGGAGGTTAAACATTATTGGATAAAGAATTTTTTGGTTTTGGTTTGATATGTCGATGTGAGTATGGTTAGGGTTATAATTTATGAAGATTTGTGTAGAAGACGATAAAGATCTGGGAATTTTGAACTGATTGAAAAGGCTCGGAGAGTATTTACAAAGTCTCGGAGCCATAGTTAAAAGGCTCGGAGACTATTTACAAAGTCTCGGAGCCAGTGTTAAAAGGCTCGGAAAAGTCTCGGAGATCCAAAATTAACAAAAAAAAGTTGATGATTAAAAAGGCTTGGAAAAGGCTCGGAGAAGGGTCGGAGACTATTTACAAAGTCTCGGATAGTGTATGAAAAGTCTCGGAGAATTGGTGAAAAGGCTCGAATACAATGTTAAAAGTCTTTGTTCGAGACTTTTTGAATCTCCGAGATTTTTAACATTGTATTCGAGCCTTTTCAACAGTTCTCCGAGACTTTTCATACACTGTTCGAGACTTTGTAAATAGTCTCCGAGCCTTTTTAACCATCAGCTTTTTTTTGTTAATTTTGGATCTCCGAGCCTTTTCCGAGCTTTTTAACATTGGCTCCGAGCCTTTGTAAATGGTCTCCGAGCCTTTTCCAAGCATTTTTAACCATCAACTTTTTTTTGTTAATTTTGGATCTCCGAGACTTTTCCGAGCCTTTTCCGAGCCTTTTAACACTAGCTCCGAGACTTTGTAAATGGTCTCCGAGCCTTTTCCAAGCCTTTTTAATCATCAACTTTTTTTTGTTAATTTTGGATCTCCGAGACTTCTCCGAGCCTTTTCCGAGCCTTTTAACACTGGCTCCGAGACTTTGTAAATAGTCTCCGAGACTTTGTAAATAGCCTCCGAGCCTTTTCAATTTGTCCCCGAACCTTTTCAATTAGATTCAAAATTCACACAACCAGTTTAAGATTGTTGTTTTGATGTGGTTTTTGTTGTTCACCGTGAGTTCGCTGGTGAGTTCGCCGTGAAGTTTTCAGGAGTATTTCTTGCAACCGATGTTTTCTCTCTCTCTGTCAACTGTTTTCTCTTTAGGTTTGAAAAGACACAAACTGACAAAATAAGGGTATTTTTGTCTGGTCACCTAAATAGGTGCCTTTTAAACTTGAATTAGTAAAGTGGTGATATTCTTACAAGAACTGCACCAAATAGTGACAAAAAAATTTTGAACCCAATTCAATTATCTATATGATATGATATGATGTGATCATATCATATAGAAATTCAAATTTCCCTTGGGATTTGTCCATATTCGTGAAGTGAAACTTTGATATATATAAAACTATTGATCCACTCAATAATAAATTTACATCAAAAAGAGAGATCTCATAGAGATAAACAAAAATCCACCAATTTATTTCATATTAAAACTCAAATTAAAGACAATAAAGAAGATAATCACTTGTATCTAGTCAAAACTTCTTGAATTTAATTTTATCCCGACGGTCATAGATATTGCCTTGATCACTGGATGGTATCGAATCCGGATGAAAAAAAAAAATTATTGCGCATGTCCCGACTTAATAATTTCGAGTCTAAACACTCATGCATAGAATTAAATTAACAAAACAAAATAACATTGCAAACTAATTTTATTCTATTCTTCAGAGAAATTAAATGATATTGGTAGATTTGCTCATCATATTGTTGAATGTTGATTCGTTCAATTTGAAAGACTTGATGTTGTCTGCATAGCTGATCAATAAAAAGAAATGAATATATATATATATATTAATAAAAAAATTAATTAATTAGTAATTGAGAATAATAATTAATACACAAGATGAGGTTGGTCAAGTAGTAAATCCCATCACACTTACGCCACGAAGTCGTGGATTCATATCCTCCCGCTCTCCAAAAATACCCCAAATTTATGGGATTTTTATTAAGGGATCAATTATGTAACTTACAAAGTCGATCCAGCATAAAATATATATATATTGAAATCTCGCACATGAAAGCTCTCCTCTCTTTATATAATAATAATAATAATAATAATTTATTTTTATTATATATACTGCCTTGAACCTATTAATTTTTGTTTAATCCCAACGCGTATGGGACGGGGGAGGGTCAGATTTTTTTTGAAAACCCTAATCTTTATGATTTAATTATTTTTAGAAAGTGCATCAGATTTTTTACTTATTTCTTTCAGATTTTTAATAAATGAAATTGATTCACAAACTTAATTTCTTTCTATATAGAAATGAGTCAAAATGACACTTTTTTTTTAAAAAAAAAGAAGAAGACTCATAATTTTTTTAATAGTGTTTTTTTAATTTATGGGTTAGACTATATCAACCTAAATTTCTGACTAAATTTTTTGATTAACATATTGAAGTCAAAAAATTAAGTTAGAAATTTATATTGATATAGTTTGACCCTATTTTATAATCATAAAACAATAAGTGAAAATTAATTTATAGTGCTATCTTACAATTGGGTTATGTTTACACGGCCTATATATATATATATATATATATATATATATATATATATATATATTTTTTTTTTTTTTTTTTTTTTTTTTTTTTTTTCTTGAAACTACACCACCTATAATTTTTATTTATTTTTTACAATATCTACTACCTATTGGTAATTAATAAGTAGAAAATTTCTTTTTCTTTTTCTTTTTTTCGTGAATAAAGTCCCAATTGTTTTTTTAAGCATGAAATTTCAATTTAATAGTTAAAAAATATCTATAGATTTTGATATAATTAACAGTAAATCCCAAAACATAATATTAAATACACGAGATCTCATCAACTTCAAGTGCCGGAAGGTAGATTGGTATCCATTACAAAATTAGTATCTACGCGTAGAATTATGTATATAAATTTACGTGCGATGTACTGATGTGTGTACAGGTAGAGTTAATTTTATGAGTGATGTCATAAAATCATGTACAAATTATGTGTCAAATAAATTGTAAATAATATATTATTCAATATATCATCTCAAGATTTTCATAATGGTTATAACTCTCGCATATCATATTAATTATTCGGACATGATTTTGGACAAATAATTTTGACAACCTAACATTATTCTAACTTTATACGTAATTCGACACATTAAGTACTAACGAACATATACGAGTTAAATTGATGTATATAGTTAACTTTGTGTAACGCGACTAGTATGAAATTAGTAAATTTTACTTTATGAAACATATATAGCTCATTTTATTTATGTAATGTTCGTTTTATCTGCTAACTTTATGTGTGTAACGTATAGATTATCCAATTGCATAAAACAAAATACGAGTAATATTATACAATCTAAAAACCTAAAAATTAACCTAAAAATTAATTCAAATAATAAAATAATTGAGTTGTCATTACCATGTAAATCATGTCATAGAACTCATACAATGATACGATATACTTTGTAAAATTTGTTGATAAATCATCTAAAAGAAATGTTACACCAATCACATATTTAATGCCTGAAAAAATTTACTAATATTTTTCAACTCCACTTCTCATTTTCACTTCTATTTAAACGACGACAAAGCAGTGCACAATTCCAGCACCGAAAATCGACAATGGCATCTTCTTCTTCTTCGACGCAAGTGAAAAAAATCACCCTAAAGGCAGCCGACGGCAAGCACTTCGAGGTGGAGGAGCCGGTGGCCATGGAGATGGAGACCGTGAAGTCATTCTTCGTCGGCAATGAAGAAGCCACGAAGGACATGGTGATGCCGCTGCTGAACGTTTCGTCGGAGCATATGCCGGCTATCCTTGACTTCTACAGGAACCACTTGGAGTTCCGGAAGAGGACTCCGCCGCCTCCGGCTGAGGAGGTGAAGGCGTTCAACGACGCGTTCCTGGAGAACAAGAGCCATGAGCAGCTGATGGAGATGATTATGGCGGCCAATTTCCTGAACACTAAGGAGCTTCTGAATTTCCTGACGGAAGCTGCTGCCTACCGAATCAAGAACAAGAGTGTCGAGTATGTCAGAGAGTTTTTCGGGATTGAAAATGACTTCACGCCGGAGGAGGAGGCGAGGATTCGTGCAGAGAATGAGTGGGCTTTCGATGGCCTTGATGAAGATTGATATTTTGTTTTGATATATAGTTTCGTGCCTGGTTTCAAGAAAAATTATCTACCGTTTTCATTTCTTTTTTTAACGTAGTGATTGTTATCTTGATCGTGCTAGTTATATATGTTTTGATCTTTAAAAGCAAAATGCTTAATAATTCTTGCTTTTGTACGGATCCAATCGCACGATCTTATAATAAGAACAAGAGATCTTTATTGATCAATCATTCAATCCCTTTGTCCCTCATTCTTCGAGAATCAGAAAGATCATTTTCAAGTTTGAATTTGTTCATTTTAAATCTGGGTTCTTCTTCTTCATTTTTATTTACTTATTTCTTTATTATTATTTTTTCCCTCTCCTTTCTTTGGTTTAATTGAATGATAGAATTAATTAGGATATAATTTATGTGCAAGACGTCTTCAATTTGGATTTAATTTTATCCAATCGGGCATAGATATTTCCTTGATCACAGGATGGTATCGAATCTGGATGAAAAAATGTTAAGCATGACTAAATAATTTTGAATGTAAACACACTCATGCATATAATCAAAACAAAACAAAATAACATTACGAACTAATTTTATTATATTGGTAGATTTGCTCATCATATTGTTAAATGTTGATTCCTTCAATTTTGAAAGCCTTCCTGTAGGAGAAGAATTAATGTTGTCTGCATAGCTGATTAAAAAAAATGAAAAAAATAATAATACATATTAATTAATTAGTAATTGAAGAATAATAATTAATTGAAAATACAGACCCGAAAAAGAGCGTCGACGAACTTGGCCTTGAGAGTTCGATGGTCCCTTCTCAATTGCCGGATAAAGAGGCATCAAAACTGCATGTTAATTCATAAATAATTGATAAACAAATTTTCAGAGGCATTTTTAACAAATTCCTCCACCTAAACTAAGAGGTTCATTTTTTAATAATAATTATATATATATATATATATATATATAGTTCTTTTTTGGTCTGAAATGTCCTTAAAGAAGAGTTAGCTAGATCTATATAATGTTACAAAGCTAAACAAAATGAAAAATGAAAAAAATAAAAAATAAAAAATTCTATTACCGGACACATATTAGACAATCTAGAGTCCTTCCCAAGCAGGATCAAATGGAGTTTTCTTCCTGAAAATATATACACAAATATAAATTAATTCTTTTTTTTTTTTTGTTTTTTTTTTTTTTTTTGTTTTGAGAAACACTTCCTCTTCAATTAATTCTAGGGAAATTATCTATATTAGATAAATTAGTCCCTTTAGTTTCAATAATGGCCAGTCAACTCTCTGAAATTCGACATTGTAGTCAAAATCCACACACTATAACCAATTGAGCTATTCCAGCTCGTTGTTAGAGGTTGGTTGATTTAAATGTGTGTATATATATATATATATATATATATATATATATATAGTTATATAATTTGTTTAAATTAATTTAAATATGTTTATATAGGGTCATTAAATCCTTGACATAGTTAATTTTACCTCCTTCTCCTTCTATATTTTTAATAACATTATGATGTCCCTGTACTAATAAAAAAATACAATATTATTTCTTTTTTGTATTAATAATATTCAATATTCAATATATAGTAAGGTTAATTCAAGATAATAAATCATGAACATAAAACCCTAGTAACAAGGAAGAAAAGAAAAATGACAACTATTTACAATAGTAATAATAATAATAATAATTAGGTGCATGATTTTTACACTCTTTTTTTTCATGAAAGATCGACTTTATAAAATTACAAGTAACTCTCCTAAAAGTGATCATGGAAACTTGTATTATTATTTTTCTAGCTAAAAAGTAAAACCGATCTAAAATTGGATACAACAACCGTCAAGTTCGGATATTGGAATGAAGAAAAATATCTGAACATTTGTATTAGACGAAGACTCGATGAAAAGAATAAATTTCTAAAGAAAAAAAAAAAAAAAAAAAAAGAACAACCTCATTGAAGAAGGATTGCTTCATAGCAATAATTTGTGTTCGTAACCGACGAGAATCCATTCAAACAAGTTTCTTCAAATATATATACAATGGTTTTCTCTTTAGTACGCACCCTTGAAGAAAAATCTGAGTACAAGATGTGTTATGAAATCAGAATATAAAAAAAAATCTCCCTGAACAACAATAATAAATGACCTTTAATTTACGAAACTCATATTACAATATGTAAGAATAGATTTTATCGTTACCTATTAAATTGAATTTGGCAATAGGGCGAGTTCAGGGTAGGAATAGGAATTCCTAACCCCAACTTGAATTAGATTATTTTCCCCAACCCTGATATTGAAGGTCGGGTTAGGTCAGGTCATTGTCAGGGAAGTTCCAGGGTGGGGGAGGTAGCCCTGACCCTGCCCCACCCACACAACTACTCCACCTATATCAAGTTGTATATATATATATATATATATATATATATTGATTATATCTATTAATTCAGAACCAGGTATTTTTTGAAAGCTTTCGTTATTTATAGAATTCGAGCCGCTGACTTTAAAGTAATTTACCCAAGCCCCAAGCTTATCCATCTACCAACTAAGCTACGCTCATGTTGACATCAAGTTGTTTTTATATGGATACTAGCTAGCTATATTTTATATAAATAAAAAAATAAATAAAAAATTATATTTTGAATAAGCTCAACATCAATAACACAGAAAATATAGTTTAAATGTTTATAATTGGTTATATAATAAAATCCACGAAAATAATTAATAACAAAAGTAAATCGTGAAAGCCACAAACAAGCTTCAAGTTCCTCAATCATCAATTATGAGACAAATTTAAAATGCATGTAAAAAGTTATTAAATATAAATGAAAATAAGGTAAACGGCTATTGTATATCCTCTAACTAGATCGTAAACATCGGTTGAAAGAAAGAAAGATATTAAAAATGAGGTTTTTAGTTTTTATAATAATAGTTTAAATCAAACTCTAATAATTGAAATAATTTTTTGTCAAAAAATATATAAATTCACGTTCTTTTTTTTTATTATTTGAAAAAATATTGCTATTAATTATTAAATAAATGAATAATAAATGGAGTTGGGATGGGGTCGGGAACTCGGGATGGGACAAGTAACCCCACACCTACCCCGTTTCTAAAACGGGCTTTTGAAATCACACCCAAACCCTCTCCAACCCATTTATTTTGGTTTAATCTTGCCTTATATGGAGCGGGGCGGGTCGGATTTTTTTTTACATCTTTAATCTTTATAAATTAAATATTTTTTGCATTTTGAAACTATTCTAAAAAGTGCATCAGATTTTTTACTTATTTATTTCAGATTGCTTCAGATTTTTTACTATTTTGTTCAGATTTTAATTACTGAAATGGATTCTCAAACTTAATTTCTTTCCATATAGAAGAAGAAGAATAAGACTCATAATGTTTTTAATTAGTATTTTGTTTTTTATAATCATAAAACTGTAAGTAAAAAATAATTTATACAGTAGAACTCCTCTAAATTAATATTCTTGGGACCCATCATTGAGTATTAATTTGAAGAGGTTATTAATTTGAAGGATTTTACATTGTAAAGTGTTATTTTGTCTTTAAAAACGTGTGGAAGTCGGCTTTCTTGTTTAGGGAAGGTTCCTGTTTGGGATTACTTGTTTAGTCGGTTTACTTCTTCACAGAAATTCATTTTTTTAGGATTCCTTGTTTAAAAAAGATTTATTACACTCAAACCGAAGAGGATATCATCAGTGATATCAAAATGCAAAATAATGTTAGTATGGTTGAGATAGATGATGACGACAACGATAGTCAAGAGGTACCTAAAATTTCTACAAGTAAGGCTGTTGAAATGCTGAATTTAGTTGAAACTTTTTGGCTACAACAAGAAGATGATCACAATAACTTCTTAAGGACAATTCAAAAGATGAAGGATGAAATAAAAAATATCAAACATGATGACCTTATACAAACTAGCATCTTGAAGTACTTTTATAGTTCTTGAATATTTTGTAATATATTTTATACTTTTATGAAATTATTAATTTATGCGACAGTCGGGACCGAAATTTTACACTAGGTTTCAAAAAGAAATTATTAATTATTACGATAGAGGGGTTTATTAATTTTTTACATTGGCCCTAGTCGGGACCGGGATTTTTTATTAGTTTAGAGAGGATATTAATTTATAAAAGATTAATTTACAGGGGTTTTACTGTAGTGAACTTTTATAATTGGGTTATGTATACAGGACCTGTCATTATACTTGGAAATTAATATGAATGCTGAAATTTCATTATTGTTATTATTATTGTTATTAATGAACTATTACAATATTTCAAGATTGGAAAGGTGTTAGACGTTTATCAATGAGCTAACTACAGTTTATTCCAAAACATATTATTAACTACACGAGATCTCACCAACTTCATGTGTTACATGTGTAGAGTTAACGTTACGAGTAATACTTCTCTGAACTAAAATCATGTCCAACTGATTACTGATATGTAAAATAAGTTGTAACTAAACACATCATCCACCAAATCATTTTATGATTTAGATGATGGTTACTTACAAATCTCATGTATCAAATTATTTGGGCATAATTTTAGGCAAATAATTTTACCAACCTAGCATTATTCTAACTGTATACTTCACATGACACATTAAGTAACGAGCATTACACATTAAGTACTAACGAACATACAAGTGTTTTTTTTTTTTTACAATATATATTAATCTGGGACTGGGTATTTTTTTTTTTAAAGTTTTCGTCATCGGTAAGATTCGAGCCGCTGACCTAGAAGTCATTTGCTCAAACCCCAAGCTCGTCTATCTGCTAACTAAGCTACGCCCTTGTGTGGCACGAACATACAAGTGTTAAATTGACGTACAGAGTTGATTTTGTATAACACAACTAATATGAAATTAGTAAAGTTTACTTGATGTAAAATATATAAATATATATATATATATATACAGATTTTCTATTATCAGTTCGAACTAACAATAAATATATCATGACGAAGAATGTGGACCACTAGATTTACATACTTTGACTCAAAGTGTATGCACTTGTCAAAACTTCTCCATAATCTGTGGTCCACATTCTTCGTCCTGATATATTTATTGTCAGTTCGAACTGATAATAGAAAGACTGTATATATATATATATATATATATATATATATATACATATAGCTCACTTTATTTATGAAATCTTCGTGTTATCTGTTAACTTTAACAACATAACTCACAGGTAATCGATCGGTAATTTTAAGTGTGTAACGTATAGGTTATGGGGGGCTCTATTGCCACCCACAAAATATTTTCTTATACCAATTTTTTTTTTCTTACACCCATACTAATAAATTAAAATTATTAATTTTACTCCCTATACCCTTTAAAATACCAAACTATCTTTTAACTATTTTTTTTTAAACATATATTTTTTTCTTATTACACTCATTTTCTCATTTTACCCATTTTTCTCATTACACATAGTTTCAAAATTTGTAAGAACAAGTTTCAGATTTGTATGATGATCTTACTGTTATTTTGATTCAACATTATTTTAACCATTTAATTCAACATTAAAAAAATCATATAATCAAACAATGAAAAAAAGTGCTTTTAATTTTTAAGAGAATTGGAGAGGTCTTGTAAGTTATTAGTTGTAGAAGCAAGCTTAGTTGCAGAAGCAAGTTCTCTACAACAAAACTTTCTTGGCTTCTTGGTCCTCCTGCACGAACTCTTCCAATATACATATGCAGCAATACGCAACTTCTTTTGTCTTAATATATATATATATATATATATATATATATATATATATATATATATCAGTCACCAAACCCCACATTCCTTTTCAAAAAAAAAAAAAAAAAATGGTTCTTTTAATCTATTTCTTGAAATATTTTTTTTCAAAACTCTTAACCCTAAAAATACTTGTACAGAATCCTATTTAAACATTAAATCAAACACTTGGGGTGCATTAGACAGATGAGATATTGATCATTATTTAATCTCATTACTTTTAGAATCTGAAAGTGAAATGATGATAACCAAAACAAATACTTTGCTTCTTGTTTCATTTTGTTTGTGGGCTATTTCATTTTTTCCTCTCTGTATGTTTTGTCTTGGATTGCTTTGTTCTTTGCACTTTTCTTGGGGTTGTTTGCTTGTTAATTGTCTTGTGACTTCCTGATCTTTTCAATAAAGCTTGATGTTAAAAAAGGAAAATAAAAAAAACACTAAAAAAGAAATAAGAAGAAAAAAAAAAAAAAATCATTCATAGAAGGTGAGAGAAAGACAAGACAAGAGATAAAGAGATCTGAGATAGACAGAGATATTAAAGATGGGGTTTATTAAGTTTGAAAATAAATAAAATGGTAGTTTTGGAAATAAATAAAATAAATTAATAAAAACATTTAACTTTATTTAATTAAATCAAATTTAAACAAGTGGGGCATAAATAGATCAGTAGGGCCTGTCCGGGGGTGTGCCAATAGCACCACTCCAATTTTTTTCATTTTTTTTTTTTTTTAACTCCATCAACTAAGTTTTTCGGTTTACAAACCAATTAAATTAATAAAAATTTATAGTTGAATTAAAGTAAAGTGAGTAAATGAGTTGTGTTTGAAATCCGTGTAAACTCGAGGAGTGAGTGAGTTGTATTTGAGATCCATGACTTGATAGAGTTCAACAACTGCTTTAAAAAAAAGAGTTCTACAAGACTACAGCAACAATTTTTTATTCAATCACAAAATAACAATAATAATTAAAATAAACATACCTGAATTGTATTCGAAATCCATGAAATCAATTTTTTGTCCACCCATTCATTGACTATACGTGAAAAATAATTATATTCCCTAATTGATATTGGGTTTGATTAAGTACATATTATTAGGGTCTATGATAGATTGAGTATTTAACTTATAAGTGTAGGAAATAAATTTAATTTTCAATTATAAAGTCATATATTTTAAGTAATTAAATATAAAGGTATTTTAGAAATTAAAAAGTTTTATTAAAATATAGGTGTAAAAAGATATTTTATGGATGACA
This sequence comes from Acer saccharum, assembly GCA_030490815.1. Lineage (NCBI taxonomy): Eukaryota > Viridiplantae > Streptophyta > Magnoliopsida > Sapindales > Sapindaceae > Acer > Acer saccharum. Next base: position 67,742,123 of record CM059866.1, read on the forward strand.
ATAGAGCTACCCATAGGTTGCTTGAGTGCATAAGTAATATGATACCATACAAAAAAGGTAACCCAAAACCCAATCCAAATAATCTGATAATTGAGTTATTCAGATTTTCTTACCATATAAATCATGCAGTGATGCAATGTACTTTATAAAATTTGTTGTATAAATCATCCAAAAGAAATGTTGCATCGATCGCAAATTGGCGCCTTCAAAATTCTATAAATATTTTTCAATTCCAGCTCCAAAAATTGACAATGGCATCCTCTTTTTCTTCTTCATCTTCGACGCAAAATAAAAAAATCTACCTGACGGCGGCAGACGGCGAGCTCTTCGAGGTGGAGGAGCCAGTGGCCATGGAGATAGAGACTGTGAAATCGTTTTTCGACGTCGGCAGTGAAGACACGACGAAGGACATGATTCTGCCGATGCTGAACGTTTCGGCAGAGCATATGTTGGCGATCCTTGACTTCTACAGGAAGCACTTGGAGTTCCGGAAGAGGATTCAGCCGCCTTCGACTGAGGAGGTGAAGGCGTTCGACCACGCGTTCCTGGAGAACAAGAGCAACGAGCAGCTGAAGGAGCTTATTGTGGCAGCCCACTTCATGAACACCAAGGAGCTTCTGGATTTCCTCACGGACGCCACCGCCAAACGAATCAAAAACAAGAGCTTCGAGTATGTAAGAGCGTTTTTCGGGATTGAAAATGACTTCACGCCGGAGGATGAGGCGAAGATTCGTGCAGAGAATGAGTGGGCTTTCGATGGGGTTGATGAAGATTGATATTTTGTTTTGGTAGGACTGGCCACGCTAAAAATGATTGATTTCGGTAGATCCCGATACCTGATTTTGGTTTTATTTTTAAGAAAAAATGTTTAGTGTTTTCATTTACATTTATTTTAATCATTGTGATAGTTTTCTTGGCTGTGCTAGATATGTTTTGATCGAGAAAATCTTCCATGCACCCGGTGCAATGCACCCTAGCCAATGGGTGTATGCCATGTGGCACACCAACCAATGGGTGTATGCCATATGGCACACTCTGTACCACGTGGCAAGCACCTATTGGCTAGGGTGCGTTGCACCGGGTGCATACAAGATTTTCTCGTTTTGATCTTGTCGGGATCTGTCTTTCCGGATCCTTTTTCGAATTCAGTGTTAAGTTTTAAAAGAAAATTGTTTAATCTTTTTCACAAAATTTTTATTCTTAAAATGACATTCCAAAAGAAAAATTCATGTTCTTTAAAAACTAGTTTATATATTAATTTGTATTACTCAATAATATATATATATATATATATTAATTTGTTGTTGATTAAATATTAATATTATTAATTATTAAATAAATAGATAATAATCTGGGTTGAGATGGGGTCGGGGCGGGGATAACTAACCCCACACCCGCCTCGTTTCTAAGACGGGTTTATGAAATCACCATCAAACCCGATCCGCACCCATTTATTTTGGTTTATTCCAGCCTCGTATGGGGCGTGGTGGGGTCAGATTTTTTTTTTTTTTTTTTTAACATTATAATCTTTATGAATTAATTATTTTTTGCGTTGTGAAACAAGTGCATCATGTCAGATTTCTTACTTATTTCTAGCAGATTTTTAATTAATCAATTGGATTCTCAAACTTTTCTTTTTTGCTTTATGCACCGGTATCCAGAAGCCCACTGGCCCTGACTAATCCGGATCGAGCCGAGTCGGCCCACTAAAGGGTAAAGCTCTCACAACGCGGGTTTTTTCCATTCACAAAACTCGAACTCGAGACCTTGCTTAAAGGGAAGGAGTGCCGAACCACTAGAACCAACCTGCGTTGGTGATTCTCAAACTTTTCTTTCCAAAATGAGTCAAAATGACAATTCTTTATATATATTTATATATATATATATATATATAGTCTTTCGATTATCAGTTTGAACTGACAGTAAATATATCAGGACGAAGAATGTAAATCACAGATTATGGAGAAGTTTTGACAAGTCACAAGTGCATACACTTTAAGTCAAAGTATGTAAATCTAGTGGTCCACATTCTTCGTCTTGATATATTTATTGTCAGTTCGAACTGATAATAGAAAATTTGTATATATATATATATATTTGTTCTTTGAAGAAGAAGAATAAGACTCATAATGTTTTAATTAGTATTTCTTTATAATCATAAAACAAGTAAAAATAAATTTATAGTGCAATTTTATAATTGGGTAATTAAAATGTATGAATTTCAATTTATTTTTTTGTGTGTGAATAAAGTCCCAATTTATTTTAATTTTCTTAAAAATATGAAATTTCAATTTAATAGTTCAATAATATCTATATAGATTTTGATATAAGTACTGTGATAGTTAAAAATGGGCTTTAAGCCCAACACTTAAAGCCCAAACCTCTTTAATGTTAAAACCCATTTAAACCCAAGTACAGCAAGTCGACCCAATCCCACATCAGTCAAAGTTTGGCAATTTAAAACGGAGTCAAACTTCAGTTACAACAAAGGGGTAACGGCTAAATCTCTCCAAGAATCTCTCCCACAATAAAACTGTGTTGAGGTGAACGTTGGAAAGGGGGATGGCATATAAATAAGAAGGTTGGAACTATAAAAATCTTTCTGAAAAGCATCACCAAGAACAAAGCTTTTAGCGTCTTGAAACTCTATTCATTTAGATTCCGATCACCGGAATCCGATCTCTTTCACAATCACGTTCAACCCGTAACAAACGCTTAACCCAAATGCATCTAAGGCTATTAAAGATCACCTTCAAAATCTCTTTATTGCTTTTAATCGATCTTTATACTTGCTTACTCTTTTTTATAGGTTCTTGAAGAAGACGACATATCCCCTTCGACAAGCTAACTCTTTTTTGCAAGTTCATAACGAAGACGATATTCCCCATTCGATAGGCTTAACCCTGGGCCTGAGACAAATCCGACCCAATCCACATAAACCGTAGGTCGACCCCCTACAAGTACCAGTCAATCTCAAAACTTGAAAAAAATATATAATGTAGAATTGTGATTTGTCGACTCTCCTGCAAACTTCATATTTGAAATTTTAAAACCCTGTGAAGCACTTCTGGTTCTCTCTGCCAAGGCAAATGGATTTTGAAACAATAGGCCATTAATTTTCACCTTCTATCAAGAAGAAAACACACAAATAACAGAAACTTTAAAATCAAAAGAAGATCAAATTCAAGCCCAAACAAGATATATATCCAGCTGCCCCAGAATGGAATTGGCATCATCTACAAAAGTTTGGATAATATTATAACACTCAACTAACAACACTACAGCTACCACTTACTACAACAAATAAAACACTACTTAAAAATCCATCCTGATAGTCGAACGCTGCTGTCCTAAGACACGACACACCCTTTACGATATGCCTTAACTCTACAATCAATCAAGAGTCAGTTTGCTGCTGCTGCTGTTGAGATTGCTGTTGCTGCTGCTGTGGTTGACTTTGGGGCCAGGGCATAAACGGCACAGGTTGTCGAGGCTGTTGGGGGGTGGTAGTATTATAGAGTGTTGCTTGATCGACTGGCTTTCCCATGATCATCCCTGTAGGTGGCGCAACAGGATGCTGTGGTGACCAGAATAAAGGAATATCAGCAGGTGAACCCACAACAGGAATAGAGGCCTTAGTGACCCCAAGTCCCTCTTCTTTCAGTTCATCTCTTGGAATAATGTCGACCAAGAAATCAAAAACATCAGTCCTCGAGATGGCAGCTGCGATGTCATTCTTCTGTAGTGTCCTCCTTTTATTCTCTTCAGTGTGGATCCAAGAGCGCAAAGTCAGTTCCAAAATAAACATCTCACAAGCCTTAGCAAATATGACAGGAGCCTCTGCAGAAATCATTCTGACATCTTCATCAGCTTTCATTATTTTCTTGATCCGGGCAAGAGGGAGGCTGTGATTCTTGAAGTCATTCGTTTGCTCAATTTCCTGCATTTGGTTTGCCCAGAAAATTTGAAGCTGCTGCTGCTGTTGCTGCTGCTGCTGCTGGTGGAAGTGCTGAGCTTGTTGGAAGGCAAGTTGGTGTTGGTGTGCAGAATTAGAGAAAGTAGAATGGGGCTGAGTAGGGGAAACAGGAGTCCCCGATGCCACCATGGGAGCAGTTTGGTAGGGAGAAGTACCATATGCCATCTGACCTGCACCACCAACGACTCCCATCACAGGCTGCTGCTGATGCTGATGATGTTGCTGCTGTTGGATGTGATCTGAATGATCCATGGTCGATTACAGGGAAATGTTTTCCTTTATTATAACTATTCTCTCATAAATTACTGCAAAGGAAAAAAAACAAGAACATGCTCGATCTGAGTCAAGCTTGTATTGAAATTAAACTATAATATGCCAAACAAAGCAAATGTTTACCCTAACATCAACATAGGTTGACTTCTACGAAACAATCAATTCATGCTGCTTTACAAGAACTTCATGTTAAAAAAATAATAAATAAATAAATTCCAACAGAATATGAAAATGCTTGACTAGGCTCAAAATTCTCATGACCAACTATAGCAGTTCCCTTGGTTAGGCTAAAATTATATTTACCACGTAATATCAAGGTGAAACCATAATTGTCTGGCAGGCATTCAACCCAGTTCTTATTTATATATTTGTATGCTTTCACCAATCCAATTATTCAAACCAAAGTTTCAAGTTTATCTGAAATGAAGCCGAAGATATGCAACCTTACCAAAAAGTGTGTAAGTTAAAATATCAGTTTTGCATGAATAAAATCACCCCACTTCCACTGTAATGTGAGTTGTTGCCTTCGCCCAGTAACACATATGTTCAACATTCATTTACAAAATATCAGCAAATTTATGAAGCAGTTCACATTGAGGAGTTGAGACATCTAGAAAAGGAACAAAATCCAGCATTCCACTATCACCAAGAAAAGAACATCAAAAACCTTACCAAATTGTCTGGCAGGCATATTGTATCCAACATGCCTGCCATATTGTATTGAAAATAAAAGTTGTATCACCAAGAAAAGAACATCAAAAGCCTGCCATATTGTATTGAAAATAAAAGTTGTATCCAACATTCCAAGTTTCCAACTACTTCTTCACAGTACAAGTTGAATAATAGCAGGTGGAAGCATCCAAATAAAACAGAATTGTAAAAGCTACACAATACTCAGCAAATTTACGAATCAACTCGCATCAAAAAGTTCTGATATCTAGAAAAGGAACAAAATCTAGCATGCCACTTTAACTATGCCACTATCACTAAGAAAAGAACAATAATTTGCAGAAAAGTATCGAAAGCCTATCACTTAGGAGACAAATGTATTGAAAATGAAAGTTGTATCTAGGCAAATTGCATCCAACTACTACTTCACAAGGAACATGGAATAATAGCAAATGTAGGTATCCAAATAAAACAGAATTGTAAAGGCTACAACTATCGACAGATAAAAACAAAGGCCCATGAAATGGCCAACACATCTTCAAGATTTACCACATAGATACATCAACTTCATTAGACACTTAAGGAATTTAAGATGCATAAAAAAAATACTCTGCTCTTGGAAACTTAATGATTTGTCCCAATTACTTTTTGATTGCTAAAGTCATTAATATATTCTCAAGGTAATTCACCACATCAAACGGTCTTTGTTACAAAGTACTGACTGCAACGCTAAAATATATCTCTCTCTCCTGTATAAGTCCACATGTCTAATGTCAAGCTTACACCAACTTTTCTGGTTACTTACCAAGTAATTAGCAACTCTACCAACACCCACAACCACTCTTTTCCCCTTCTCATTCTAGGTAATGTGGAATTTCCATTTTCGCCAACATTATACAGCATACATCAGTGGAGAACCTTAATATTTCCAGGCCATTTTATAACTTATTCACATGTGGCTTCCTGCCTCTAAACAATTTAAAATGGGCAATAAAGTGATGTTTATTAACCCAATTACATTGACCAAATATACAATGCAACATAGCATTGTGGACAAATCTTGCTGTCTACAGAAATGAAAATTAAACTTTAGTAAAAGTCCACAGAAGATAGACCAATGATGACATTGTCATTTTAATTTAATAAGAAAAAGAGAAAAGAAGACTCCAAACACAAAATTGTTAAGAAACCCCTTCTTTATTTGTACAAAGAATTTATAATCACCTTCCACCGCATATTAGAACAATAGCAATACACTGTTCCCATTTGAGGAGTTATTCTATTAAGGCAAGTACTATGCATCCTTTTCGTCGTCTTCCATTTGGCAGCAAAAAAGGAAAGCATATAAATATGTAGAATATTATATATATATATATATATATATATATATATAAAGTTAAAAGAGACAGCTGAACATCTTTGGTTACTGAGACTGAGTTCTGTGATTTGTTTTCTTCTACTTGATTCCTTGTAAAACCAAGTATGTAACTAGAACAAGCAAAGTTTTGATTTTTATCTCCTTTTCTTTTCTACCATTTTGCGAACAACCAAAATAAAGACACGCTTAATTTGCTGTCCCAGCCCGAAATTTAGCCTTAAAGTGTAATCTAGAATCACACTTTCTCTAATACCTCAAACGAACACGACACAAACATATTATGAACACTACCAAGTACTAATGAAACAAAACCAAACAATCAAAAAGTGAAATTGCCTCCACTAGAATCCGATAAATCGAACTCTAGATTGGGGAAAGTGAGTCATTCAAATCACATGCAAGAATATATTCACTAAAATATGCATGTATATGAATATACAAATTACAAGTCACAGTAACATAGATGGTACAGAGCAGCCCTAGAACAAAGAAAGAAAGAAAGAAAAAAACTGATTTTTACTTTCTCAACATCAAGCACATCAAAGACCATAACCACAAATTTCAAAGCAAAATGAAGCTAAAGACACAATGTAAAGCATCAAACAAAAATCATGCATAGATATTCACTAAATTTATTTAAATTCAAGCCCCCAATTACATATTTTTCATTATTATAGCTTCAAATAGGTCAAACTAAATCAAATCAACATAAAACACCAGAATTGAAAATCGAAACTTAAAAAAGATAATTAAAAAATGTTTTTTTTTCCCTCTCTTTTGTCTCTCAGCCACCAACCAAAATATGGTAATACACAGAACATATAAAAATTAATAAACAAATAAATAAATAAATAACCCATAAAAAATTAAAAGATACCCAAAATTGTTGCAGCTGAATCTTCTCAAGAAGCTTCTTTTCCAGCAGCAGAAACCCTAAGAGAGAGAGATTGAGAGAGCTTAAAAGAGAGGGACACAGCGAGGTTTTGAAAGTGTTTTGATTTTTTGATTTTTTATTTTTCCAAAGTCTTTGAAAAAATTTGAAACACAGAGTAGACTTCTGCGGGCATCTATGCGATGACACGTGTTGGTCAGTGAGAGTTCTAACTCATAATGGGGGTGTTCATGGCTTCCACGTGGACGAATTTGGCTGGACGTCTAGTCAGAGCAAGTTGCTCACGTTAACGACTGTGACGTATGAGGAAAAGGACTGCGATTCTGCGAATGTTGGTGGGGGTAGTTCGGGTATTTCAGTTCCCTATTGAGGGTGTTTTGGGAATTTCATCTGATGCGATGAGCACGTGGGTATCAGGTGGGAAAAAAATGAGAAACAGCAATCTGGGGACTATGGGAGGAGTCACGTGATAGGAGCTTGTAATCATGAGAGATGAGTTGTTTGTTGTCACTTAGCCTTGGTAGAAAGTTTTTTCAACAAAATTTACAAAATTTCTCAGACCTCTTTATAAGAAGGGCTTTTCTACATACCACTGGGGTTGCAGCACCGCCGCGGCCCCCGTAGAAGAAAAAAATGAAAAAACACATGGGATTCACATAATAAATACATGGGGTCCACGTATTTTTTCTTTTTTTTCTTCTACGGGGTCGCGGCAGTGCTGCGACCCCGTTTGTATATATATTTACTCTTATAAGAAATGAATCAACATCGTTAATGAATGATTAGGATTTATTAATTCAATTGATTTACCTGCATAAACACTCTAATATATACCGACTATATTTATCTAGAATCTTTTTATAAAATATTTAGATAGAGATATTCTAGAAACTGAGATCTGTGAATGGGTTGGGGCATAGGGGTGGGCACCAACACGTCAACCCAACCCGACTAGATTGGGTTGGGTTGGGTTGCTTTTAAGATTGGGTTGGGTTGGATTAATAAAATATAACCCAACCTAACCCGACATAAATAATAAAAAATAATTTAAATAATTTTATTTATTATTAGATTTATTATGAAATCTCATTTTATTTTTTAAAAATATTTCAACATTTTACTTATGCACCATTCATAATTAGGGGTGTGCGGCGGATCGAATCCAATGGATTTACCATGATCCAAGATCCGATCCGATCCGATTGGATCAAAGAAATTGCAATCCGATCGGATCCAATTTTATAACGGGATCCAATCCGATCCAATCCAATTACTATTTGATCCGATCCGATATGATCCGACGAATCGAATTAATATAAAGTCATTCATAATATATAAAAGTTATAATCTTAAATAAATAAAATCAAATAAATTATTCAAACATTACTAATTAATTCAAATAAAATTAACATTAAAAAAATACATGACATAACTTGTAAACTTTATATAATTCAAAAAGTTTATAAACATTATACATCAACTCCAAATGCAAACTTAATAAGCCGTGATATTAATGAAGAAGAATAGAAGAAAAGAAGATAGTGGATTGTTAGCTGTAGAGAAATTGAGAAAGAAAACCCAAAATAGTAACATTAAAAATTGTATTTTGGTTGGGCCTTTACATTAAAAGGTAGTGGATAAAATAAATGACCCAATATAAAAATAAGGCCTAATATTTTAGGCGGATTGGTGGATTCGGTGGATTTCCAAACGGAAATCCAAGATCCAATCCAATCCAATATTTGATCTGATCCAATGGATCGTATTGGATTGGATTGGATCATGCACACCCCTATTCATAATATTATAAATGTCAAATATAAATACATAATTTTAAATATTTTTATACCATAAATATATAATACATTTATTAAAAATATGCGATTATATTGTTTTCATCTTTTGTATTAATTGACACATCATTGATTATAATTTAAAATGCTTTTTTCTTTCTTATGATTCGATTAAGAATTTGGTAGAAAAAAAACTAATAATTATATATAAACTCAAACTATTATATTGATTGAAATAAATAATAGATTATCCAACCATGAGATATTCGTCGAAGTGATTATAATTCTAAAATTGATGAGAGGCTTAGACGGAGACGTCCAAGTTGGATAAATTATTATATTTTTATTTTATAATTATGCAATAGATATTTAAACAATAACGAATATAATCGTAATATTTTTTTTAATTATTACGTGGATCTCGTCTGAATTCGATTTAATTTGTAGGTATTGCTACAATCACCTTTGAAATTGTTTAGGATTGAAGGAATGTCGATCCAAATTCAAAAAATTTAACTGTTTGTCACGGGTTTAACATAATGAATACAATCGTTATAATTATTAGTATTTATATTACGTAGGTTTGTGTATAAATTCAATTTAATTTTAATTCTTGCCACAGTCGGTTGAATTTTTTTTAATTAAAGACAACAAATCTAACGGTTCACCACATGATTAACATTTGAATTTAATGGATACAATTGTAATTGTTAGGTAGATTAATATCTGAATTAGTACGATGTCTATATGAGTGTCGGTGTCATGAAGAATTACCCTTAAAAAAAATATATCTAAATTCAACATGTACATATATAATTATAAGTAATGCTAGACGTCCCAAATTTTTTTCTCAAATTCTATCCCAAATTATGTGGCACGTGAAGTGTCAACATCACATTAACTATTATATAATCTCATAATTTACAAGATGTTGACACCTCACGTGTCACATCATTTGGGAAAAAAAAAAATGGGACGTCTAGCATTACTCTATAATTATATATTCACGTAATTATTGTAATATTCCAAAAAAAAATAAAAAATTGAAAACTTAATTCCTTTAATTAAATATATAAAATTGTAACATCATTTTTCTTCATTAATCACAAGATTAATTGAAGACTATTATTATTAAGCTAACCTATTCATACTTTCCCTCAAGTTATCCGCTTTAACCCATTATTCATACATAACATATCGTTCATACGTTGATTTAATAAATTCGATCGTTTATGTATTTTTTTATTTTTTTATTTTTTTATTGGAAGTAACAATGAGTTACATCAACTGGATAACTGATCCAGACAGTTACTATAACTGAGACCATCGAGATTAGATATGGAGGCACAGCCCAGACTATAGCTCCCACACCGGGAAGAGAACACCCAAACCCCCAAACCCTCACAAGAGGGATTGAAACTAACCAACAAACCTCACAAAGAGGACTGAAATTAAACTAAAAAACTAACAAAACCTCACAAAGAGGACTGAATCTAACCGACTAAACCTAACACCGATCAGAGGAGGAGGAGTCCCTTGGCTGCCGCCAAGTGTTCCGGCGGAGAGGATCGGGCCGGACGAACTCCAGGGCCGCCGTCGCAGCTCACACTGAAACACTCTAAATCTGGCTGGATCCTAGAGGATCGGCCGATCTGACTCAAAGCAAATGCATGCATGACGCCATGACGGTCTTAATTAATTAACTCATTGACTTTTTTAAAATCGGTGGCTGACTGCCTACCTCTATCTGCAACCCAGAAACTGGTCCCATAGTACTAATAAACCTTCGTATTTGTCAGCTTTTCAAAAAATTTACAACAATTTTACTGGACAGGCGTACAGAGGACAACAGTGATATGCATGCCAACCGGCCTAAGTAATTGAATATTTTTCTCATATATTGGTGTTGGTTTGCATGCAGCACATGGTGTGGCTAACTGCCTACCTCTATCTGCAACCCAGAAACTGGTCCGGGCATTTAATTTTGGAAAAAAGGAGAAGTAAATTAGTTGAAATGCCAACCATGAATGGCTGGATTATGAATTATAGATGTTTCTCAATGTACCTAGGCATTTATAGTTGGGGTACATCAGTACATGAAGGGTTGGTCGATATCATTACTCTTTTTTAGTGTAAATTAAGTGTAGTAAAAAAAAAAATCATCTATGATACGGTAGCCGCTCATTCAACCTAGGAATATTTCAGATTCAAGTTGTTATATATATAACCATTTGATGATTTAGAAAGGACATTGAATTTTTCATGTTAGTTGCTTTAAATTGAGCCTCTTTCTTTGTTGATTAAATTTATATAGAAAAATTAGTGCTGAGTCAAGAGTCATCAATTAATACTTCACAAATTGATCGTAGGTGATTGATGTGATTTGAAAATAAATTAAGGGACTTTCTATGAAATATCATGTATAGTTATATATCCTATATGATTTGAAAATACCTGTGATTTAATTAACTTGTACTCTAGTTGACTAATTGAGCCACCGACGAAATAGGGTTGATCTAGTAGTTTACCTCTCACATCTACATCATTAATTAGGTAGTGGGTTTCAGGTGCCGTATCCCGCCTCCCCCAAATCTTATATTAATTATAATAGAAAGAAAAAAAAAAAAAATAGACTCAAGAGGAATCCAAGAATGTATCTTTGAATTGATCAAAGCATCTAGAATTTGATATAACCTTTTTGTTGATTATCAATATTTTAATACACTTGGAGAACTGAAATATAACTCGAACTCACGATCTCATTATGAGTGTGAGAGACTTATTACCGAACTATTTTTAACTTCAATAAGTTAACAAAGATCCGCATTCTCAACCCATCCTTTTAGAAGTAATAATGAAGATAGGACCCCGGCCATCCTAATCTTATTTTCCAACCTTACCAGGTGGAACCTTATTACATGGCCAAAAGTTTAGTGATCAATCAATAATATCAAAAGTTAGATAATTAATTTAGTGAAAAACAAATATGAAAAGGTTGGCAAAATTATGGCCACCAGAATCAACAATATTATCTATCAGTTTTGCAAATATCAAATGAAGAAAAATAGATTCCACCGACACAATTATGATATGCTTTTTTAAGTTAGGGATTTAAGTTATTAGTTGAAACTAATTAAAGCATGAGTAATATCGATGATTTGATTTCTCTTTAATTTTTTTTAAAGATGATATGACACATCAACACTATCGATCGTGAGTGATTAGATATGTAAAAATTGTCAAGCGTAAGTAAAATATGTAAAAGTTACAAGTAGTTCTTTTAAGTCAATGATCTAGCTATTTTCTTGTTAACGGAAATCGACGGAAATCGCAATAACCTTATGGTAGCCGATAAAAAATCACTCACGTTAATAAGATTGTGAGTTCGAGTTACGTCTTTCTTATTTAAGAAGTTAAAAAAAATGTACGTTTCTTATACACGAAAGATGAAACAATCTACGAGTTATATCAGATGAGTCGTGTCTCTCACCTATAATTAACTTCCAAATTTATAACCATTCGAGAAAAAAAAATGTTTTTATTGATATTTTTCCTGATATGAAAAAATAAAAAGCAAACAATTTTAGGTAAAATCAGCCACCTTGTAATGTCTCATTGTTTGTTGGCCGCCCAAGGAAAAAGTGTGACAATGTGACAAAACCACAAAAAATAAAACCAATAAAAATATATATATATATATGTACATCGAGGCCCTACTAATTGGTTGAGTTAATCGGCAGAAATTAAGTGAGGAAGCCGGCCAATATATTGCTGTGAAGTATCTCTCAATCTTTAATTACTTCATTTTTGATTAATTAATTATTTAATTAAATAATTTTCCACAAAATTCAAATGGGCTGTTGTCCCTTTCATCCATCTTCACCTATGTCCATTTCATTCTTTTATTATAATAATCACAAACATCTACCCTTTTTTTATAAAGAAAATTGGAAGTTTCCTTGGTCTTTTGGTAAATTTTTATAACGAGAAATACATTTGATTGTGTTTAGAAATTACCAGATCAATATCGTCTTATTTTTTATAATCGAAAAGAGAGCAAAAACAAATAACTCTTACGATTAGATTTATCCAATAGCTTAAATTTTAAGGTTTATGTTTATAAATTAAGATGGTATTCTTTTTTAAAGATTTAATATGGCCAAAATTAAGAAATTTTATGAAAAAAAAATTATAATTCTTTCTTAGAATTGTATATTGTTTTTTTTTTTTTTTTTTTTTTTTTTTTTTTTTTTTTTTTTTTTTTTTGAAAGACAGATTTGTATATTGTTATAAATTGTATGTTTCCCCATATATCACATTAAAACAAAGAGAATATTAAATTCAAAAAAAAAAAAAAAAAAAACAAAGAGAATATTCTTGACCACATATTTAAAAAGAAAAGAAAAAAATAATAATAAAATGAGAAAAAAGCACCATATAAATATATTAATTTGCCTAGTGTGATCATCATTTCATTTTTATTTCCTCCATCATCTTCAAACACCTCCAAAAAAAAACAATCAATGGAAACCATTCATGGTTGGCTCTTCTCTCCCATCAATGATCAGAGCTTCAATAATCATGATCTTGCCATTAGAAGGTTTTGTCCTGAAAGAATTGAACAAGAACAGAAGGAGTGGGAGGAGACAATAATGAATTACAATGAAATTGATTGTCTTTCTCCTTCTGATATTGATGCGATTAGTAGCAGTCCTCATGATCATCATCACTTGGCAACAGCAACTTCTGAGATAGATTATGAGTTTGTTGACAGCTTCATCAACATGGATGATGATGATCATGAAGATACCAAGTCATCCGAGAAGCACCAGATCTTCGAAAATGTTGTTCATGATCATGAACAGATGATAATTGGAGGAGATCAAGTTCCAATCTTGACAGAATTAGGAGACCAATATTTTGAAGTGGTCCCAAAAATGGTGCCTAGTAGTACTGTGGAGGAAGTGAGTAATGGTGTGGACCAAGGACTTCACTTGGTGCACCTTTTGTTGGCATGTGCCGAGGCTGTGGGCTGCAGAGACACACAACTTGCAGATTCAATGCTCAGCCAAATCTGGGCATCAGCCAATCCTTGGGGAGACTCATTGCAGAGAGTCTCGTATTGCTTCGCATTGGGGTTGAAATCCAGGCTCTCACTTCTCCACAACAACATCAATGCTAATGGTACATTCTCGTATGGTGTCACGAATGTGTCATTGATTAACAGAGACGAAAAAATGGAAGCTTTTCATCTCCTTTATCAGACGACTCCTTATATTGCTTTCGGATTCATGGCTGCGAATGAGGCTATTTTACAAGCTGCTCAAGGTAAGGATTCTTTGCATATAATTGATTTTGGTATGGAGCATACACTTCAATGGCCTTCTCTGCTGAGAAGTCTAGCTTTGAGGCCTGAGGGTCCTCCGAAGATACGAATTTCGGGGCTGATCCATGATCAGAACATGTTAGAGATAGAGACCAATATGAAAATACTTGTCCAGGATGCAATTTCATCACTAGGCATTGCTTTAGAGTTCACATTGATATCGGAACCTGTAACGCCCGCACTTTTAACCGAAGAGAATCTGAATTTGAGAGAAGGTGAGGCATTGTTTGTGAATAGTATTATGCATTTGCACAAGTATGTCAAAGAGAGCAGAGGATCTCTCAAGGCAATTCTCCAAGCAATCAAGAAACTCAACCCAACATTGCTGACAATGGTGGAACAAGATGCCAACCACAATGGTCCTTTTTTCCTTGGTAGGTTTCTTGAATCCCTTCACTACTACTCTGCCATTTTCGACTCCCTCGAAGCTTGTCTACCAAGGAACAGCCCTCAGAGGTTGAACATAGAGAGACTTCACTTGGCGGAGGAGATACGCAACATTGTGGCCTACGAGGGGTCTGATAGGATCGAAAGACATGAAAGAGCGGATCAATGGAGGAGGCAATTGGGGAGAGCAGGGTTTCAAGTTGTGGGGTTGAAGTGTTTGAGCCAAGCTAGAATGATGTTGTCTGTTTATGGGTGTGATGGATACACTTTGGGTAGTGAAAAAGGGTTCCTTTTGCTTGGATGGAAAGGCAGACCTATAATGCTTGCCTCTGCTTGGCAAGTGCACAATGTTTCTTCCTCTTGATTGTGTATTTTTTTTTTTTTTTTTTTTTTTAAATTGAGTTATTGAATTTATTGGTGTTGGAAATTTGAAATTAATAAGATGAATTAGTACATATATACTACATACCCAATTGATGGATTTGGAAATTTTCATTTATATATATATATATATATACCATTTGTAATGGCGACAACTTGAACCTCAAGCCACATTGGGAGGTGGTTGGAAATTTTCATTGTTAGTTGTAGACGTATCTGACATTTATTGTATAATTTCATTTCGAGGGTATCAGTTAGAAACGTTTCTAATCGAATCCAATAGTAAAGATAGAGGTCAGTTTTTGGTAATTTAAGATTAATCATATTTTTCACTTATTGTAATTTAAGATTTATGACTCAAATCAAATCAAAACGAATTTTTAAAAAAATAAATGGAGGGTAGATTAATTGTTATAAGTTTATAAATTATTTAATTTTGAACAAGGTTATTGGTAATTGGGCTTGTAAGTCCGAGGTCCAAACCCATTAAATGGACTGGTCGGCCCAATTTGGCCTTATCTTATTCGAAACGGCAGCGTTCTTCTTCTTCTTCTTCTTCTTCTTCTCAGTCACCACCATTTTCGAATTTCGAGCCGTGAAAAACTTGAAGGTTTGAAATCAATTGAAATCAGAATCCTCCATTTTAATCTCTCTTCGAGTTTGACATCAAAAACCTTTCGAGTTCGAAATCAGCTTCTTCTTCTTCAATGGCAGAGGTAACTTTTCCTTTGCTATTTTCTGTGTCGATTTGTTGCATCAGAGACTCCGTTCAAATGGTTTGGATTCACCGGCAGATCGTTTTTGAATCGATGTATCTGCCTCGTCGTCATTATAGTGATGATGTGTACGGACACGTCACGCCAACTGTATGTCATGCCAGTCCAGGTCCTCGCTTTTTGCTGACGTGCCTAACCACGCCGTCACTTCTTGCTGATATGTCCTAATTTTTTAATGACGTGCTCACGAATGAGCGTTGGTATGTTAACAGGTGGTGACGTGCCAGTCCATGTCCTCGTTTTTTTGCTGACGTTCCTTGCCACGCCGTCATTTTCTACTGACACATCATCAGTTTTGACTGACGTGCCCAGTCACGTAACGAAGTCATGGATGACATGTCAGGAGAAGTCATTTCGCCGACGGAGGATATGTTTCATTCTCTTCTCCATTGACGAAAATCATGGTTGTCGGAGACGTTGATGGGGCAGTTTCACGACGTCCTCTTTCTTCTCTAAGACGCCGCCTTTCCTTTTCAAAACTCTCCACACTTTTCCGGTTTTGTTAGCTTCCAAGGTATTATGTATTCGCTTGCTTCGATTCTTTTTTTAATAGTTTCTGCATCATTTTTAATTATTTTTGAGATTTTTATAGCAATCCTTTCATCTTATGCCATATCAATTACAATCTTCGATATGGCATTATGAACAATCAGGTATGTACACAGCTAAGAGTGGCTATCATGTGGGCTGTTCTTTGAGGTCAATTTCTGATTCTTCTCACTCTTCTACATTCTCGGTTCTGCTCTCTTCTTGGTGGAAGTCATTGTGGAAGCTACATCTTCCTTCTAAGATTAAATTTTTTGTATGGAAGGCTTGTCTTAATATGCATCCTTCTAATGAAATTCTGTCCTTGCGTAAAGTCCCTGTGAGCAGAATTTGCCCCCTTTGTAACAGTAAAAATGAATCAGTTCTTCATAGTTTATGGGGTTGCAGCAAATGGAAACAGGTGCGTTATTTCTGGTTGCCAAAGCTGATGGGTAATCACAAAGATAAATGTCATTTTTTTGAATTTATCCTTGATTGCTTTGTCCGGTTGACAAAGGAGGATTTAGGTCTGTTGTGTGTTTGTTTTTGGAAGATTTGGTCTCTTAGAAATGCTGCAGTTCATGATTCTTCTCCTGATTTGGATGTGGATGTGGTGGACTGGTCTCGTTGTTTTGTTTCTGAATTTTTTAGTGTCCAGGCTGCTCGTGCAGGAGTGTCTCATGTTGTCCCTTTTCGGAACCCCATTTGGATTCCTCCTGATCCCGGATTATATAAAATTAATTGTGATGCTGCTCTTAATACTGCTAGTTGTTTGGTAGGGGTGGGGATTGTAATCCGTAATTCTGTTGGTTTGGTTATGGCGTCTAGCTCTCAACGAATTTCTGCTTCCTTTTCCCCTCAAGTGGCAGAAGCTGTTGCCATCCAAAGAGGTCTGCAGTTTGCTCTTGATTCTGGTTTAACTCCTTGCAGGATTGATTCTGATGCTGAAATTGTGGTTGCTTGGATTAATAGAGCAGTTCCTCTATGTTCTGATATTGGGATTGTGCTTATGGACATTCAAAATCTTTTGCAGTTGAATTTTTGTTTATCTGTTAATTTCGTTCCTCGAAAGGCTAATAGAGTAGCCCATGTATTAGCTAAAAACGGTCTCTCCTGTGTCGAGGACATGTTTTGGCTGGAGGATTCTCCTCCTAGTATTGGTAGTCTTATTTCGGCCGAGTGCCGCGCTTGTTTGTAACCTCCTTTCTCTTCAAAAAAAAAAAAAAAAAAAAAAATTACAATCTTCGATGTGTTGACTAGGAGACTTTGATTGTTCTAATTGCTTTGATTGCTCTTTCCTTTTACTTACCACTAAGTTCTAATTAACAAACCTTTCCATCCTCTTTCGTGGGCTGCAATGCTTGGTCAGGTAATCGCTAGCTACTGAATCCGGATGCTTCTTTTGATGATGTCTTTTCTAGTAGATCTTAGTTACTCCATTCTTCGTACAAGTCTGATTATAATCAATTTACGATGCAGGGATTTGTTGTACCTAAAGAAGCACATGCATGAAGGATTCCATTTAGTTGGAGAATATGCATTGGAAATTCTAGAGATTGGATATATATGAATCAATTTCTTCATTGTGGGATTTGCATATATATTCTCACTCTTGACTTTAATGTTTGCTTTTTATCTGGATGCTCTTGCTCATTAATCATGTCTGCTATCACAATTATTACAGATTTACGAGCTTGTTTGTCTAACCAGGAAATGGAGCTTTGGTCTTGCGATAGTAAGCTACTCGAAAAAGACAGAAAGTACTTGTGCTTCTCGTTCAAGCCCTTAATTGGATGGAGTTCCATATGACGCCTGATGAGATTTTCAACTGATTAATCACCAAGTCTGATACTAATTGAGCAAAAGTGTCTGGATGATTTGTTTTAATCAGAGGAAGCTGGTCTTTGACTCTCAGAGAGTTGGAAGCTCTGGCAATAGTGCTTCCGATTCAGGATCTGAAAAAAACATTGCTAGTGCACCGTTTTCCTGAAGAAATGTCAAGGCCGCAAAAGCAAGAAAGGAGCAGACACTTGTAGTTGGTAAAATGATCCAGGTCAGTTTACATGTTTCAGGAATAGCATGGAGTGAAAGAATCAGAAATTCAGAATCATCCTCCTGATCATCAACGTTCGATTAAGCAATCCTAGAATGGAACCAAGTACTACTTGATGTTGGGGAGTGAGATAAGAGACTCAACATCTGCTGTGGAGGCTTCGATTTCGGACAAGCCATCCCCAAAGGAAGACAAGTTGGAACAGTTGGTGTGGCCTTGCAATGGAAATGGAAAGAGTACCACATATTTTTGGATATGACTGCAAAATATGTACTGGAATTTCTGGAGATTGGATTCATCAATTTCTTTTGCTATTTCAGAAAATTGTTATGTTAATTGTTAATTTTAACAATTGTAGGATTAAATGTAGAATTGGCATACTCACTGAGTCTGATGTTTGTGACAAATTGTTGGATATGACTGCAAAATCTCATTTCAACAATCCTTATTAGTCCATTGTTGCCTCCGTTTTCATCTCATATTTCTTCAATAAATCCAAATATAGAATTTATATATACATACGAAAGTTATCTGCAAAAAAATACAATAATGTTTAAAAGAATCTAAGAACAATGACCTATTAATCTTATCAATATTTTACAGTAATCATCTAACTCCATTTCCTATCAACAAGGTAGTTATCCTTTCGAAAATCGTTTTACTGAGGCTAATCGAAAATAACCGACAGTAGTTCAAACCTATAATTTTCTTTGTTTTTGGTTAATTTTAGGTTTAAAATCACTTCATTAGTTATTCTCCAAAGCCATTTCAAATACAATTATGGAAGCCAACTTCTCCTTTCTATTAATACAAGTATATATAACTATCCTTGGAGTTTTACAATTGAATGAATGTAATAAAATAGTGAAAGGGATATCTGAGGAACCATTAAGATCATTACTTTGATGCCTTGTGAGCATGAGCCTTGGCTTGGATGGCCGCAGTTGTCATTATGCGTAGACGTCGGGCAATTTCTGTGAAGGATGGCCTGACTGCAGGGTTAGGAGCCCAACATTCCTCCATTAACACTTTCCATTCTGGATCACAGATGGGCGGAATGGTTGGCCTTAACGTGTTGTTTACAATTCCGCCTGCATCAAGGAAAGTTTTTAAGATAAATTATAACTGATTATATGATTGTTGCGAGAGAGAAAAGGGACCGTTGCCACGGGAAGCAACTTGTTTGCAAATAAAATTATATAGAATTTCTACGTCACACTTTCACACAATCCTAAAATGGTGCTAGATTGCATTTTGGTCTATGCAAATTGACACCTATTTTACAAACTTGAAGTTTATGGTGTTGCCAATTTGTAACACGGGCATAATCTATAGAAGCCGAAGAAAAGAAGAATGCTTGAGACAAACCTATGATTGCGCCATAGTGCATATTGGCGTATGGCTCCTCACCGGTGAGAATCTCCCACAAGACAATACCGAAGGAGAACACATCGACCTGTGGATCATCAAAGAAATGTAACAAATACTAGCGGGTGACAATGTTCAACAGTTGCATACGAGGATAAAGAAACAAAATGAGAACACTCAGTTGCACCAAATTTCAAATCCTCATCTTCCAAATAGCAAATAAAATCTTACCTTTTCTGAGACCTTACTGCTACTGCCGCTTAGCAGCTCTGGAGCCATCCATGGTAGGGTTCCCCGTACACCACCAGATACCAAGGTATTTCGCTTGATTTTTGATAGTCCAAAATCACCAACCTGAGGAGTCACGATAAGGTTGGAAACATTTGTAATCAGTACATAATATTTAACGGGTTTATCTTTTCCCCAAAACAGGTAACATCATCAACATTACCTTGCAAATGGGTCGTGAAGGATCTTTCAAGTTCACAAGCAAGTTGTCACATTTCAAATCAAAATGGACAATATTCTTTGAGTGCAGATATTCCATTCCGAATGCTGCATCCATAGCGATTATTAATCTCTTGCGACGATCAAGATGCCTGCAAATTAAGAGTGATTAAAAGAGGAAGCAAAAGTCAAGTATGAAAGGAGTAACAAGTAACAACATCAAGCAGAAAAAGCCCATCTCCGAAAGTCAAATCTTTTGGACTAGCCAGTCCAAAATCCCATAAATTATTTTCCAGAAAATGTCCAGAATTGATGATCTAAATAGAATTTAAAATTTTATTATAGTGTTACCAATTTAAAACATGAACCCAAATGATGTCATATTCAAAGATTATATAACTTGAGGATTTACCTATCCTTGCGAACCAAAACATGCCTTAGAGAACCATCAACCATGTACTCTGCCACAGTAGCTAACGTCCCCCCAGGTCCATCTTGCACTACACCATAAAATGCCACCACATTTGGATGGTGAAGCTTTGAAAGAATGTCAGCTTCCCGCCAGAACTCTACTGTCTGATAAAGTCAGTAACAATAATTAGGATAATATATCAAGAAAGTATAACAGAAAACGGTATTCTAATCGATCACAAAATATTCTTATATTATAACACGCGCACACACACGCACACACGCACACACGCACACACGCACACACACTATCTCTACCGAGAAAGCGAGTGAAGATGTCCTTGATCAATAACAGGATTGCAAGAAAGTGAGATCACATTAATGTAATAAAATGTAGCCACCATGATTCCCTCTATGTATGGATAATTCAGTATGCTAAGAAATTTCAACAGGTTTTTAGATATTTTTGGATAATAAGGAAGATTACTATTGACATGCTTGAAAAACGATGAGCAGGGTTCCAAATTATTATTTATTTAATTTGCTACTTTTCAGGAGAACATGGACGAATGGTATATATATATATATTTGAAAATATGAAACTAATAAGCATTGTTCAAATAAGAGAGACTACCTTGGTCAAACATTTTGAAAAGTAAAACTCAGGGCTTCGCTAACTATATTAGTTTAGATACTCACATATGTATGCATATATATTAAAATGTGTCACTGGAATTAAGGAACGGTTACCAATCTTTCTTGTTCTGATGATCTTCCAGTGAAGCAGCTCTTTTTTATTCTCTTTATGGCAACATCCGTTCCCCTCCATTTTCCATGATATACGGTCCCAAAAGTACCAGAACCCAGCTCCTTCTGCTCTTCAAGATCTTCATTCTTTATAGCCTTTTATCCATATGCAAAAAAATGAAGCACAAATTGATGGGACAAAAAGAGATGTAGAAAGTAAACTGAACAATCTCAGATGATCAAATGGTCTCAAAAGCAAGCATGAAAGAGATTAAAGGCATGTCAGTGTATTTTTTCCTGTATGTGCATCATAAAAGCGAAAAATAACGAGATGTTTTATAACATTGAAACATTGGACACTGCAAGATTGTCCAAGAAGTCCATACTTGATATTAATTCTCAATGCATATGAAACACATGATCAGAAGCAAATAAATACTTACATAGCAAAGTTGGAATAGACATGGTTTATTCTTGGCCACTTGGGCAATAAAATAATGCATAAATCATAAATGAACAACTCAAAAATAGATTAACACAGATTTAACATCAACTATGACATATCATCAAACCGCAAGCAGCATTATATATCAACAATTTGTTCATAGTTCCTGGAACAATTTTGGTCCCATATATTTTGCTATATGTGTCAATTTGAAAAGCCGAATCACCTACAGGCTACAACAAACTTACCAAATTCAAGATGATAAATGATCAAGAAAAAGAACTATCCTCCCCCCCATAAAGAAAACCAAATAAAAAAAATCCAGCAGGAAAATTAGCTGCACAATTTAAATATCATCTCAAAGTACAAATCAATATTGCACTCGTACCTGCAAGGTAGTGATATCAAAATCTACCAAAGAAGGATCAAGAGGAGGCAGACCAGTATTCCTTTTTCCCAAGTTCCCTTCCTGAAAGCATTAAAATGGTCAAAATTTTATGTTCAAGACCACATATTTTATGAGTTTTTTACCTAATCACTTTTGAAAACATGTATTACCTCATACTCTGACTCTGGAGTTCTAAGGTTCTCCATCATAGCATCAAACTGCACACTTTCACTAACAGTAGCCTCAACTCCAAATGGTCTAGGTAAGCCTTTCTGATTTTCTTCAACAAAATTGGGTTGAGCATCGACATGGCTCATTGGAGGTACATCAATTGTTGAAGGCGTAGGATGATATGATCTACTGTCTCCTTCAACTTCTCTATGCGCAGATGAGATACCAAGATGATCTTGATCAATGAGGGAAACATCTGTTTGACCAAATTCTTCTTGAGCCAAATTCCGAAAATATGACCAGCGCTTTGGTTCATGATTTTTCATGTTCACACTCACACCAACTCCACCTTTGAGCAGTGGACTAATACCAGAGGAATCCTCAGAAAGTACTGCTTTGGAGTATATATCCGAAAGGAAATCACGAGGGAATCTGTCATCAATATCAACACGGATATCTACCTGCTCTGGTACTGAAATAAGATCAGAGGAAATTCCTAGAGGAGCATCTTGAGTTGAAATCTCTTCCCAAGAAAAGGGCTGAGGATGCCCCTGAATGTAAACAGTAGAAGAGTCCTGGCCAGTTTTCTCACCCCCATTAATCTCTGACAGGTTAGATGCCACTCCATGCTGCATAACAGAAGCCACTTGGCTCACGGCAGGAAGTTCTGATCCAGCTTCTACTTTTTCATCAACCAGTATTTTCTTATGATAATCAGGGGGACTGTTTGTATCCTTTTCTTTGCTTGCAGCATCTTTGTTGTCCAAAGGGTTTGGAACTGTCTGTTTCAACTCATGATAATCCAACATTTCTCCGGAAAGATCTGAATTCATCTGACAAATTGCCTCAGCAAACTCTTTGTATTTTTGAAAGTGGGCAAGACTATCATCAGTTGTTTGAGGATCTGAGCACAATGGAATTGCATTTGAGATGGACTGTCCAGTGTGAGAAGCGAGATTACAATTGTGTAATTTTTCATCAGATTCCGGTACTGGATCTTGTTGGATGATATCAGAATGTGAATGGGATATGATAAACTGAGAACCAAGGGAGTCGTCAGATTTTGACAACCGATTCAGTAACCCTGACTGCTCCCTTGGTATTTTCTCTGAATAATAGATCCTCTGAGGAGGCACTGGTGGCTCAAGGGAGCTCAAATCAATTGGATTGGAATCTGAATCAGCATAACCAGGACCACATGCGCTGTTAGATGTGGAACATAGGTCATCACCACTACAATTAGGAACCCGCTCTGCATTTGTAGCATCAGCTGATGGAACGAATTTTTCTTGTCGTTGATGTTTTCCCCCACTTTTTGGAAATAACGGAGGATCTCCTCCACATGCAGCAGCAACCGCTGCTTCTTCAACTGGAATATTCTTCATCATCTTATCATCATATGGCCAAGAAGAAACAGGTTTATCTGAGGCAGAAATTTTTTCAGTGTCACTGTTACGCTGAACTGAACCATTAGGCAGTACTTTTCCTGGCCTCACCGTCATCTGTGGATTTTGCAATTGTGCAACACCATACGGGAACCCTTCACTCAAGCCTCCCTGTCGGTTTATATGCCCATGTGGAGGCATTGTAGTTGGAATTCCTCCAAAAGGAGAGTAGTTAGAAGGATCATGGCCATAATGCACTGGGTACTCTTTAACATCTCTATGATGCATCATCTGACCATGATAAAACTGTGGATAGATTTCATATGCATTCGAGGAACTAGGTAGAATTGTTACAGAAGATGGAATTGTCGATGATGGGACAGTGTTTCCTATCAAAGGTGAAGTGCTAACCCCAGCTGGGCCTGTTGCAGCTCTACTTATCCCCCTCTCAATGTTATTCCCATCTAAATCATCTAAATCATTTGCTGAAGAGCTCCTCAAACCATCAAGGTTCAAGCCTTTTCTGGATCCCAAGTCCATGCCATTAACAGCAACCACATACTGAATCTCAGAATCGCCATCCACGCTGCTAAGACCAGTATGAGCATCAGCCAAATCACTAATGGATAACAGAAACATTCTAAGCCTTTTTGATCCTTCTCCATCTTCAAGCTCATTACACTCCTCCATCATGTTCTGCAGATCCTCATCACATGACACAGAAACCAAAGCATCAAGATCCTCCCCAGGAAGCTGATACTTAATCACATAAGTTTGGTTATAAACTTCCATAGTTTTCTGCCTAAGCTTCTGCCACGATATGTCCTTCGTTATACGTATAATGCGTGTCTCACCTCCAACATACCTAAGCTTTCCATCACTTGGCCGGGGAAGGATTTTACCACCAAAGCTACAGAGAACTTTCATCTTTGGAGATGAGCTATCAGATGCTTCAGAAGATGGAAATCCATGGACTAATCCTCGGTTACTGTAATAACCTGATGAAGTTCGTGGTACAGACTGAACAGAACCATAGTTGCTTCTGTTTTCATGTAAAGAGGAGTTGTTCCGCTCATAATCTTTTGGACCTCTCTCTGCTATGGTGAGCATTGAGATATCTGACCCACTTTCGGATCCTGTATGACTGATGCCTAAAATTCCTTTAAGTTCCATATACCCAGTAGCATAATTGGGATCGCCTGCAATATTTGGAATTAAAGGACTCCTGGGATTCACCCGATCACGCATAAATTCAAGAGCAAACTCCTCGCCTGTCTGTATGGAGAAATTACGTACAGGTTTAACTTCTGACATGGTTGGGTCAGGAGGTCTCACACTAGAATTTATGCTGCTACTGGGGTCTAGCATATATGCATGAGATGCTGGCTGGTAATCTCCATTTCCAGGTTCCATGGAATTGTATTGATACTGTTGTTGCATTCTTGATTGCTCCATTGTGTTGTTGTATGGATTTCTCTCCATTTGACTCAACTCAAATGGATTTACCCCAATCACATGAAGATTAAAGGAAATGCATATGCAAGCAGTCCATCCAACACATTCTCAATTGCAATCATCGATCACAGACAAGATCAGGGACTGCTAAGAGATACAGAAAAACCGGCTACAGTGACTTTTACAGTTTCACATACAACGAGAGAGTTTCATGAAATGTCAGCAATCTTAAAAAGATGATCCGTAATCAGAGCTCCAACTAACAGATAACCTTGAAAGGATATTACGTTGTGCACTACACAAAATTAAAAGAAATAAAGTGATTAACGATACAAATGTAATGCTATAAGATAAACTGAAGGTAAATATACAATTCAAGCCCCAAGAAAGAAAATACAAAAACTAGTAATGCATACTAAACCAAATATAAATCAATTAAAAAAAAAAAATGAAACTAAATCCATTTAACACCTCAATAAGCAATACTGAATCTAGTACAATGATCATGCTATATAGGAACACATTTTCATAAAGTGAATCCATATCAATATATGTATATAGTATCCAAAAACTTTCTCTTTTTATAGCGGAGAAATTTAAGAGGGATTTGTACCTGTACAAATCTGGATAAAAAACAAAATTCCACTAATCGCATGTCTTGTTTTGATCAGGATTTGTACCTTAACATGTATAGCATCTAAAAAATATTTCAAATACACTTATACCATCTGTGGAACAGCAATCTTTATCACAATAATTATCAAAAATCAGGCATCAATTAAGCACAATTAGATGGGTAATAAACCTATAATTCCTTAAAAGGAAAAATTTCCACCATAGATTACTCTAATACTGACAAGTTCAACACTTAAATATAAAATAATAGCAAAAACAAAAACAAATAAATAATTAATTAAAAAGAGCTAGGCAGTTTCAATGATTTACCTTTTAGAGATATGCTTTAAAGTGACAAGCTCATCGATCGGATATTCAACTGGGTTTAAGAGAACCAGCCATTTTTTTACCTGTGTTGAAGCTCAAGCGCAAAACAAGGTGATAACCCCTAATTTTCCTTTATTTTCTCTCACTTTCTATCTTGGGCTGAGATGGGTTTTCTTCTATTTACCTTTTTCTGCTATAAAAATTGAATCTTTTCTGCAAACAAATATAAAAACGACTGCTCTTAAATCTTAATCTTCTTCTCTCTCTGCAACTGCAACTATATATTCTTCTTCTAGTGCTCAGCCTCAGTCAAACAACAAAAATAATATCCCGAAATTCCTAAATTGACCTCACCGTTTTTCATATTCACTTCACAGCCATTACTGTTTTTTTATTTCACTAAAATAACCTTTTTCTTGACTTCTAGATTGTGGTGGCATGTTTCTGTGTCTCTTCCTATCTCTTTTCCGGTTTTTCTATGGTTTTTCTCCGGTAGGCACACAATATAGACATGATTAGAGCATCTCCAATGATAATGTGTCTTGCATTTGAAAAAATGGTGACATGTCAACATTGTTAAGCCAATTACTTCATATGTGGTATCTAAGTATATAACTAAACTTGATAGACATCCAAATAAAAAAATGGTCTTCAATGCTTCACTTGTAAAATACATGTTTTTAATGATATATCAATTTATTATTGGTCTTCTTAGATATATTTTAGAATTGTTGAATAAAATAAAGTAAAAGACAAGAGTGATTACTGACTGAGCAAACAAGATGGTTGTCCAACAGACCCTCTGAAATCAGAGAGTCATATTGACAGCCTCCAAAAAAAAGTTACCACCTCAGCTTGAAGTTGTATTAGATAAGTTGAATTGGAGATGATTTTTTTTAACA
Source organism: Acer saccharum (assembly GCA_030490815.1). NCBI lineage: Eukaryota > Viridiplantae > Streptophyta > Magnoliopsida > Sapindales > Sapindaceae > Acer > Acer saccharum. The sequence goes on from CM059866.1 coordinate 67,769,273, forward strand.
AAGTGGTTGTTCATCCTCTATAGCATCTAATTTTTTCACAACCTACATTACCATTGAAGATACTCTTATAGCATACTAATACACATCACCACACTTTTGCCATGTAAGTAACACGTTTACCATGTAAGCAACATAACTTCAATCATAATAATACATATGGCAAAAGTGTGGCGATATATATTAGTATGCTATCCATATGCCTATATTGTTTGTTTACTGAAGAAAAATTGATCTTTTTTCTTCTAAAATCTTATTCCAAGAGACCATCGTAGTAGTAGCAATAATCTAAAGTAAGTAAATATCAGTTTCGATAAATATTTTAGAAGTTTATATTTATAGAAATATTGTTAATATCGACAATATCAATCAATTTTTGATAACGATACTAGTAGAATTTTGAAAATTTACTAAAATTTCGATATTTACTTCTTTGTTGACATGTCAATGTGTCATCCATTTGTACAATAAGATTAGTTAACTCTAATGAGTAGCTATGATTTGTGATAATGGATTAATTGCACTAACTTACCCTTACATTATTGAATTTAGTAAGATTTCAAAAAGATATCCTAAATTAACACAAACACCCATTGTCATCAAGTCAATCCGTTAACTTTAACAGCTGACTAACCTTGACCTATGGAAAACCAAATATACCACTGCCACATTATCTTAAATATAAAATATTTTTAATTAAAAAAAAGATAATATATCGACCATCTACGGAAATATCCTCAATTCGAGGAGGAGCCTCCTCTATGAATTGCAGGAAGTCGATCTCCGAGATTGGTGAAGATCTCTTCCAATAAGTAGGAGATTATCAAAGATCTCTTGTTTCCTTAGTAGATTATCTTTTTTTATGAAATTTTCTTCTCACATTCACAAGAATAAATACTTCACAAGATAAATCAATCAAATTCTCCATAAATCATTTTCTTTTCTCTACAAATTATGTAAAAGTCAGGCAGCAAAATCTTCATAATGATTATTTGCAACATCAAATGTACACACTGTATAGAACTTAGACTCAAAACCTTGCATGGCAATGTAGGTTGTGTTTCTAATTTCAACCCCTTCCAGCATTACCATGCCGTTGATTTCTGAAGTAGCTAAGTAGGTTTTGTGCCTTTTCTTTTTAAAAAAAAAAAATAAATTGATTTTTCAATTTTAATTAAAAAATAATTTATGTTTGAGATGATATGGTAAAGGTATATTTGGATTTCCAAGGGTCAATGTTAGTCAACCATTATAGTTAACGGATTGACTTGATAGAAGGGGGTGTTTGTATTAATTTAGGGTATCTTTTTAAAATATTGCTATATTTAATAAACTAAGGGTAAGTTAGTGCAATTAACCATGTGATAATCACTCAATAAGAAAAAGTTGGGGAATAAACTAGCCAAGTGTACGGTGCTAATGAGGGTGCACAATTGATAAAATAGATTCACATGTATTGTGAAAAAGCATAGTAGATGTGACCATTAATATAGATTCAGAAAAAAATGGTCTCCAAGGCATGGTTCCCAATCCCATCAATCCCAAATTTAAAATAAATATATAAGATAGTTACATGAAGAATATTCAATGTCATGTGCTATCATATGGTGGTTTTGTTTGATCATGGAGCAGATTATGGATCTGTATTTTATATTGCAAGTAAAATAGTTTACACTTTAGTTGATTTAGAAATAATAAAAAGAAATTATAATACAAACTTAAAAGGACATTGATGAATTTTCTTCTCATATTGTAAGAGTAAATGTCTCCCGGTTGTTGGAGTAATTGATCTCGAATAGGTCTCGATAAACTCTGGCTAGTTTAATGTCAAATTTATCTCACATTTAAAGCAATCAAACCATACAAAAATGCGGGTTCACCGAGTACATACCTTGTACCTTACCAACATATAGTCCACTTATGCATAGAAAGCTTGGAGAAGCAATTAATTGGAATCTTTGGTTACCTTAAAAGGTAAGGAAATGTGAGATGCAAAATTGCTAGGTATCTAATGAAATCTTTGTAAATATTTGAATATTTGGTTTACATTATTTATTTAAGAAATTTAATCACTTGAATGTCCAAACTTAATTAAAATAAATATGGAGATTAAGTTTGAGTTTATCTACAATGGAACATACTCGGTCTTATTATTAATACTTAATCTAATATTTTATCTAAAAGAAAATATTTAAATGTCTTGTTTAATTTTTTTATTTCAAATTGGTGATATATAATTATATATAATTATAATTATATATAATTTGGTCGGTTCCTTTCGTTCTCTTTTGATTATTTTGTCATAAAATGTCTTTTTCTAACCATAAAGATAATCAGTCAAAAAGTTGGTGGCATGTCTTGATTGTAGACAACAAAAATTATATGATTTATTTTATTTGTAGAGGAGGAGCTTCAATTATTTTTTATTTTATTTTTCAATTGTCAAACCACCTAAAATCAAATAAATCACTCTTTAATCATTCTTTTTGTTTGTTTGCAAATTCGATTTTCTGATTGGATTTTATTCCCTTTGCAGTCATAGTATAGGACAATCAATTTAATTATTTAGATTAAAGAAAAAACTAGAGGCTAAAAGTGTATATTAACTAAATAAGGAGGTAAATTTAGTATACATTTAGTGTTTATTTATTGAAATATTACAATAATTCGGAGTTTTATGAAGATGAGGGAGAGATTCAAACCCACAACTTCGTGGTGTGGGTGTGAATGTATAATGGACTTTATCACCGGATCAACCTCATATTATTATATTATCGTAAACATTTATTGTTTAGATTACATCAATCTAGAGATTAAAAACATATTTAATTAAATATGGAAGTCAATTTAACGTCCATTTATTATCTAGATAACAAAAAACTAATCCAAAGATTAAAAATAAAATTAGCTAATTATGGAAGTTAATTTAGTATGCATTTATTATTTAAATTACAAAGAATCGAAAAATTAAAAATAAATTTAGCTAATTATGGAAGTTAATTTAGTATGCATTTACTATTTAGATTACAAAAAATATAGGGATTAAAAATAAGTTTAGCTAATTATTGAAGTTGGTTTAGTATGCATTTATTATTTAGATTACAAAAAATCCAAAAATTAAAAATAAATTTAGCTAATTATGGAAGTTAATTTAGTATGCATTTCTTTTTTAGATTACAAAAAATCTAAAGATTAAAAATAAATTTAGCTAATCATGGAAGTTAATTTAGTAGCATTTATTATTTAGATTACAAAAAATCTAGGGATTAAAAATAGATTTAGCTAATTATAGAAGTTAATTTAGTATGTATTTTGTATTTAGATTACAAAAATCTAGATTAAAATTAAGTTTATTAAATATGGAAAGTCCATTTAGTATACATATTTACTATTGTGATTACAAAAAAAATCCAAAGTTAGATTTCTATTTAGTTTTATTCAAGACATTAGTTATAGGGCAGGAAATCTCTAGTGTTGATGTATTATGGGACCACAAACGTTGTGATATCTTCATAAAAAAAAATGGTATAAATTAGAGAAAATAGAGTATCATTAAAATAGACTCCTATTATAATTTGTTATAACTTTTGACGATGATAATATGAGGTTGACCTAGTGGTTTGTCCCTCAAACCTACACCATGAAATTGTAAGTTTGTGTCCGCCCCTTCTCTAAATCTCGAATTATTGTAATATTTAAATATATATATATATATATAACTTTTCACAATATAGAAATATCTAATATATGACATTCATGAAATTAAAAAAGGAAACAACTCTCTAAATTAATAAACATCTTTTCTGTAAAATATATAAATAAACAGACGTATTTACATTCATTAAGTGTTCAAATTAATAAACGTACAAATCAAGACCTGATTAGTAAACGATTAAATATTGGATCCACAAAATTTATAAGACTACAGGTTCTACAATACCCATAGAACACAAGATTGTATGGTTACAAGTTACGATTACAAACTTCAATATTTGAGAAGTGAACTTGTTTTTGTACATGTTTGTGTGAATAATAATTACCAAGAACACACAAACACACACACACACACACACACATATATATATATATATATATATATATATATTCATATTTCCTATTATCAGTTCGTCCTGACAATAAATATATTAGGATGAAGAACGTGGACCACTAGATTTACATACTTTGACTCAAAGTGTATGTACTTGTCAAAACTTTTCATTATTCGTCCTGATATATTTATTGTCAGAACGTTCTGACAATAGAAAGATTGTATATATATATATATATATATATATTTATTTATTTATATAGTAAGTCGAGCTCATACAATAACTATAAAAAAAAATTGTATCTTTGTATAACTTTTGGAATAGGTTTTTTTTTTTTTTTTTTTTTTTGAACTATTACAATATTTTGAGATTAGGTAGGGAATATGACTCGAACCCACAATCTCATGTACTATGCGATGTCGATATCCATAACAAAGTTTCTTAAAGCTATCAGGAGATCTTGCTTCTTCAGCAAATGACTTGCCAGCAAAATCATTTGCTGGCAAGACTCCATTGACGATAGCAGATATGTGGGTTGGAGTAGGAGCTCGATTGGGCAGTAGAGCAGCATTTGGTTGAAAGAGGAAGCATCTAAAATGTTCCTCTGTGTTACTGTGTAGGTACTGTAGCTGTCTTCGTTACTTGATCTACAAGTAACCTTTGCATCATATATATAATTGCTATGATCCATCAACAAAAACAGTAACAGAAAAGTGTTTTAATTAATGAGATTGATTTTGAGATTACTTGTTTGTTACCTCCAATAGCTTCACTGGCTATTCGGATGGCATACCCAACGGCGTTCCTGTTAAAGATGATATCACGAAAGCAAATTATTTCATAATTCTTTAAAAGAATCAACTAAAGAGATTATTGATAATAGAAGATTCAACCGTACCACAAATATTTAAATATATCTCACCTGGAAACAAATTCTGGTAAGTTACTGAACTGATGAAAGCAAATTTTCTTCATATGATCGTCATCTTCATTTGAATCTCTCCTTGCTGATCCTACTACACCTACTCCTCTAGATCTCCATTGTTGTTGTTGTTCTTCTTCAACATTTGTAACCATGATATAAAATATTTCAACTTGGAACATAAGTTTTTGTTGAATGTGTGTGATGAATAAGTGGAGCCTTTGATGGAATTTATAGGGAGAATTGTAGGGAATTCAAATAAAATTTCATAGATTCATATGCCGCACAATCCGTGGCAAAAATCTGCATCTTTAATTGAGGCAAAATTTAGTAGAGTGGTGCTACATTGCCTACAAATGAAAGAAAATGATGAAATTATTTTAGATTCATATCCCCTAAAATCCAACATAAAATTCGCGGAAAAAATCCACACATATTTATTATTGTTGTAAGAAAAAATCGCACACACAAATCTAAAACACACAGATAATATGAAAGCAATAAGAAGAAAAAATTACACCAAAGATTTTACGTGGTTCAGCAATTTGCCTATGTCCACGGAGCGCACCGCACTCAATCCACTTTCAGAGTTGATCACAATCTCTCTGTCTCTCTCTCAGTCTCTTTGCAATTTGTTCTCTATCTCTCTAGCAATTTTTCTCACACCCCTTAGGGTTTACATAATGGTAGTATTTATATAGGAGTACTACGGTTGGCCAAATCATAATTGGGAGATATTTCCTTTTTCCTTTTTCCTCTTTTTTCATTGAGCAAATCTTCATCGCACGCGGATTTATGCGTGACCGCTGTCATTGCCGCTTTAAAAGACACAGCGCAGTGCTCACCAATTACGGACCACCCGCATATCTCGATGTGAAAGACACAGCGTGAGCCAAATTTCTTCTTTGCCTTTAATTGCATTAAATTGGCCACAATTGTTGACTTTGCTCTGCGCATTAATTTACCAACCCAACAATGCAATTATCTTTGTGTTTCATTTTCACAAAAGACAAAATAGAATTAATTTGCTTTAATTAATTCATCATAACTTTTTTTTTTTTTTTTTTTTTTTGAATAATCGTGGATTAGATAGAAGCCAAAGGCAAATTACAACTGGGGCTCAATAGCATAGAACACACAAGCACGCCCAGACTAGCAAACGGAACCAGAAAAACCCACGCACAAAGGTGGGACTTACAAACGGAACCAGAATCCCCCACGCACAAAGGTGGGACTCACAAACTGAAACCCCACGCACAAAGGTGGGACTCACAAACTGAAACCCCCACACACAAAGGTGGGACTCACAGACGGAACCAGAAAAAAATTACACAGACCACACCCAAACAAACCTAGGCACTCAGGTGATGGAGGATCCAATAGAAGGGCCAAACACACGGGCTTTCCACAAGCGGCCATACAGTTCACCTGGGAGTCATCTGGACTACACCGAAAATGAAAAACAAAACCAAAAAAACCCCACAAGGAGGACTGAACTAATACTATTCCGACCAAACATGACCCAATCGGAGGAGAGGGAGCCCCCGGCTGCCGGCGAGTGCCCCGGCGAAGAGGAACCGGCTGGAACGCAGATCGAGCCGAAGCACACTAGATCTGGCCGGAAACCAACAGGATCTGGCCGATCTACCAGCTGCCGGAGTCGGACGGAAAAACGAACCCTCGCGGTGGCAGAGAGGGACGGCCGGACGGCTCCAGGGCCGGCGTAGCAGCTGCAGAAAGCCCCCACCCGGATCGGACCAGTTCAGCGCGAGGACGACATCGTCGCCGACTCCCTCGGCCACAGAAAGGAGGCGGCGACGGACTGAGGGCGAGATCGTGTCGAAGTTGAGAGAAAAGTTTTTAGAGAGAGAAATAGGAGGGAAGGGCGGTCCCTTTTTTTTTTATTTGTTCTTTTAATTAACATTAATTCATCATAACTTGACTTGAAGTCTTCATGAGGCGAAATTTAGTAAAGTAATAATGTAAGAGAATGATGGCATTTTTTTTTGTACCAAGTTATATAAATTAATGTTCATTCCAACGTGACAACGGACAATCATGTACTAAGTTGTTGAATTTGTCCACCAGTTATAAATCAAAATAATACAAATTTCTTGCAATGTTTTTGTTTAATTTGAGTGCGTTTAAAATCTTCAGTCATTTTTGTTCATTGTTTCAAGATGTTTTGAGCTTTGAATTGGAATAAGTTTGATCCATTATTATTACTATCATCCAATTGCATTCCCATTACGCATACATACATACATGTGATTGCATCATGTGTAGCTGTGTGTGGAATCAAAATATAACATGAGGGATTATTAACTAATTATTTTAAAACTGAAAAAAAAAAATGACTTTTAAGAAAAGATTATATGAAGTAGAAATTTCATGGTTAACTTTCTAGCTTTCTTAGATGGATTTAATTATCTAATAAGTTATTGATCCGATAATATCAAAATGCATACGTATTTTCTAAAATATAAAATATAATCATGAGAGTTAATTAATTATCTAAAATATAATATTTCAACTTGGTATATAAATAAGTTTTTGTTAAATGTGTATGATGAATTGAGCTTTTGTTGGAATTTATTACGAGAATTATATACAGATTTTAAACAAAATTTATTAGCCACAAATTGACTATTATTTTAATTTTTTTTTGTGGAATCAAATTATGTGAACCCACACACCAATAAGGAATCAAGTTCCTGTTGAAAATGGAACTTAATTTCCCCTTCCCAAGCCTTTGATTTTGATTTGCATTCCCGACTAATAAATGTGTCCGAATATAATTTACAAAACTACAAGTCCTCCATTATATTCCCCATAGAAGTCAAGATTGTATTGTTACAATTACAAACTTCAATTAATTAATTAAGAAGTTAACTTGTTTTTGTACTGATGGTGATGAATTTTATTCACATATATATATATATATATAATCATTTGTTCAAAGCATAATAAAAAATTAAAAAAAATGTTGTTTTATTTACAATTGAGTTACACCAACACCGAATACAAGTGGGAAAACATTTACAGGTTTTGGAATATATTGTTGGACTTGGATATCCATTACAAAGTTTCTTAAAGCTTCAGTAGATGTTGCTTTTTCTGCAAATGACTAGCCTGCAAAATCATCTACAGCAATTTATTTCATAATTCTTGAAAATAATCAACTGAAAAGATTATTTATATAATTATCGTAATAGAAAATTCAACCACAAATAGTTAATTATATTTCACCTGGAAACAAATTCTGGTAAGTTATTGAACCGATGAAAGTAAATTTTCTCTATATGAGAATCTCTTCCATCTGATCCTACTACACCTACTCCTCTCCATTCTTCTTCAATATCTGTGATCATGATAGTTATCTAAAATATAATATTTCGACTTGGACCATATGTTTTTGTTGAACGTGTGTGATGAATGGAGCCTTTGATGGAATTTATAGGGAGATCGAATTATAGGGATTTTAAATAAAATTTCATATATTCATATCATGCATAATCCGTGGTAAAAATCTGCATATTTATTAATAGAGGCAAAATTTAGTAGAGTGATGCTACATTGCCTAAAAATGAAAGAAAATTATGAAATTATTTTAGATTCATATCCCACAAAATCCACCGTAAAATCCGGGCAAAATTCCATCCGGGCAAAATTCCACACATATTTATTTAAGAGTAATTCTACTTTGCTTAAATCCGGTGCCTAAATCTGGTATTCAAATGATGTGGCAATACTCTAATCCATTCATTTAAATCATGCAAATCTAATACCATTTAAATGAATGGATTAGAGTGTTGCCACATCATTTGGGCACGAGATTTATACACCAAATTTGGGCAAAGTAACATTATATATTGTTTATTAAGAGTAATGCTACTTTACCTAAATCTAGTGCCCAAATGATGTGGCAACACTCTAATCTATTCATTTAAATCATGCAAATCTAATACCATTTAAATGAATGGATTAGAGTGTTGCCACATCATTTGGGGCACCAGATTTGGGTAAAGTAGCATTACTCTTAATAAACAATAATATTATTTTGCCCAAATCCGGTGCCAAAATCCAATGCCCAAATGATGTGGCAACACTCTAATCCATTCATTTAAATCATGCAAATCTAATACCATTTAAATAAGACGAAATTTAGTATAGTAATAATGAAAGAGAATGGTGATATTCTTTTGTGATGAGACGTTACATAAATTAATGTTTATTCCAACGTGACACCAATTAGGAATCAAGTTCCAGCCGGAAATGGAACTTAATTTCCCCTTCCCAACAAAGAAATTAAGTTTTATTTCAGGTGGAACTTGATTTCCTTTAATTTTCATTTGCCGTTAGAAATTAAACTTGTCTGAATATCTTTAATTAGTTAGGCAACAATGAGTACCGGCCACAAAATTTGCAAAACTACAAGTTCTACAATCCCCATAGAAGTCAAGATAGTATGGTTAATTACAACTTATAACTTACAAACTTCAATTAATTAAGAAGTGAAATTGTTTTTGTACATGTTTGTGTGAATAATATATAATCACCAAGAACACACATATTTATATATATACAAAAGCAAGTCGAGCTTATATAGAAAAAATAAAATTGTAGCTTCTTACAATTGAGTTACACAAACACCAAATACAAGTGGTTTTTTTTTTTTTTTTTAGCTATTATAATATTTCGGGATTAGGGAAGAGGATAGATATGACTCTAACCTATAACCTCTTATACTACGAGATGTCGAGATCCATAACAAAGTTTCTTAAAGCTTTGGTAGATCTTGCTTCTTCTACTTCTTGCCCTTCAAATTAAAGAAGCAGCTGGAACCAGCGTTCTCTCCACCCGATTACCAGGATTGATTTCCAGGGGAGTTTCTTCGTTAAAGACAACGAAACCGAAGAGAACAAGCAGAATCAGAGGAGGGATTTCATCCATTTCACGTTTCACTGCCACTGGTTGAAAAACTACACAGGAAAAACCATCGACACATTTTCCCTCACCTTTTCCCGACCCCGGGAATTTTCCTGAGGCCAATGGAGAGCAACATTTGAGGAAGGCATCAAAATTGTTCCTCTGCTATAGGCACTGAGCTACTTCATTACTTCTTCAAGTAACCTCTGCAGCACATATATAATTGCTATGAATATGATTCATCAACAAAAACAATATAATATTGAGATTGATTTTGAGATTGTTTGTTGTTTGTTACCTCGAACAGCTCCACTACCAACTCAGATGGCATGCCCATAGGCGTTCCTGTTACAGATGATATCACGGAAGCAACTTATTTTATAATTCTTGAAAAGATGATTTATATAACTATCGGAATAGAAAATTCAACCACAAATATTTAAATATATCTCACCTGTAAACAAATTCTGGTAAGTTATTGAACCAATGAAAACAAATTTCTCTATATGATCCTCATCTTCTTTTGAATCTTTCCCTATTGATCCTACTCCACCTACTCCTCTCCATTGTTCTTCTTCTTCGACTGTAACCATGATAGTTGTCTAAACTATAATATTTCAATTTGGAAAATAAGTTTTTGTTGAATGTGTGTACGGTGAATGGAGCCTTTAGTGGAATTTATAGGGAGAATTATAGAGGTTTTAAATACAATTTGATTAGCTGAAAATATATTATAATCCCGCACAATCCGACGCATAATTCATGGCAAAAATCTGCACATCTTTATTAATTGAGGCAAAATTTAGTAGAGTAATACTACTTTGCTCAAAAATGAAAATAAATATGAAATTTTGTTAGATTCATATCCCATATAATCTGACGCATAATCTATTAATCAATGGTAAAAATCTGCACATCTTTAGTAATTGAGACAAAATTTAGTAGAGTAATACTATAATGCCTAAAAATGAAAGAAAATAATAAAATTCTTTTAGATTAATATCTCGCAAAATCCGACACAAGATTAACAGTAAAAATATGCACAACTTTTATTATTATTATTATTTTGATGAACTGAACATCTTTATTAAATGAGATGAAATTTAGTATTGTAATAATGAAAGAGAATGATGATATTCTTTTGTGATAACTGATAAGACGTCTAATATTTATTCCAATGTGACAATCATACACTAAGTTGTTGAATTTGTCCACCAATTAAATCAAAATAATACAAAGTTCTTGCAATGTTTTTATTTAATTCAAGTGTATTGAAAATCTTGAATTCAATCAATTTTTTTCCTTGTTTCAAGATGTTTTGGAATAAGTTTAATTTTTAAGTTTAATTCATTATTGCATGCACGATAGAACATATAAGACATAATAATTGTATATAATCTCCATTTGAATATTGCCAATAACACCAACACAAAAAAAATCGAAAAACTTCAACAAAAAAAATATGATTTACAGCCTTCACTCCTTCTCAACAACAAACAACATATTTTTATTAGATTGCAAAAAATCTAGAGATTAAAAATAAATTTAGCTAATTATAAAAGTTAATTTAGTATGCATTTATTGTTTAGATTGCAAAAAATCTAGAGATTAAAAACAAATTTAGCTAATTATAGAAGTTAATTTAGTATGTATTTATTATTTAGATTGCAAAAAAATCTAGAGATTAAAAATATATTTAGCTAATTATAGAAGTTTATTTAGTATGTATTTATTATTTAGATTGCAAAAAATCTAGAGATTAAAAATATATTTAGCTAATTATAGAAGTTTATTTATTATGCATTTATTATTTAGATTGCAAAAAATCTAGATATTAAAAATAAATTTAGCTAATTAATTATAGAAGTTAGTTTAGTATGCATTTCTTACTTAGATTACAAAAATTATAAAGATTAAAAGTAATTTTATTAAAACAATTACAAACTTCAATTAATCAGGAAAATTAGCTTGTTTTTGTACATGCTTGTGATGAATTTTATTCACTCATTATCACCATTATATATAATCATTTGTTCAAAGCAGAATAATTACCAAGAACACACACACACAAATATATATATATATATATATATATATATATACAGAAATTCTATTATCAGTTCGAACTGACAATAAATATATCAGGACGAAGAATGTGGACCACAGATTATGGAGAAGTTTTGACAAGTGCATACACTTTGAGTCAAAGTATGTAAATCTAGTGGTCAACATTCTTCATCCTGATATATTTATTATTAGTTCGAACTGATAATAAAAAATCTGTATATATATATATATATATATATCTGTATATATATATATATATATATATATATATATTGTAGTTTCATTTACAATTGAGTTACACCAACACCGAATACAAGTGGGAAAACATTTACAAGTTTTGGAATATATAGTTGGACTTGGATATCCATTACAAAGTTTCTTAATGCTTCAGCAGTGGTTGTTTCAGTAGAGGCTGCTTCAGTAGCGCGAAATCATTCTACAGCAACACTCCGGCCGGTGAGTTCAAGGAGGAGATCGATTCTGAATCAGATAGATGAGGTTGATGTAGGAGCTGAGTTCTTTAGTACTCTTCAACAAGCAAGCCCTACATCACATATATAATTGCTATGATCTATCAACAAATTAAAACAGCAGTAACATATATAAAATTGTTTTAATGAGATTGATTTTGAGATAATTACTTGTTGTTTGTTACTTAATTACCTCAAATACCTCCTTCACCACCTTCTCTTGTGTCCTTGATCCCCGCTTTCACGGATCTTATTGCAACTTCCTCGTGGTTTTGTTGCGGATAAGATGGCGTATCCAGCAGCGTTCCTGTTACAGATGATATCACGAAAGCAATTTATTTCATGCAACTAAAGAGATTATTTATATAACCATTCGTAATAGAAAATTTAAACACCACAATATTTAAATATATCCAACCTGGAAACAATTTCTGGTAAGTTATTGAACCGATCAAAGCAAATTTTCTTCGTATCATCGTCATCAACTTTTGAATCTCTCCTTTCTGATCCTAGTACTCCTTTCCATTGTTGTTGTTGTTCTTCTTCTTCAACTGTAACCATTATAGTTATATAATATTTCAACTTCAAACATAAGTTTTTGTTGAAGGTGTATGGTGAATGGAGCCTTTGGTGGAATTTATAGGGAGAATTATAGTGGTTTTAAATAAAATTTAAGGACAATTACCCCAGTAGCCATCAAATTAATGACACACTATTAAAATGACCACTAGATTGAAAAGTTGTTCCAAAATGACCATTTTTGATAAACTTTGTGACACTAATGGTCATTCTATCTAATTACATTCAATTCCATCTAATTCTATCCAATTCCATCCAATGAGTGGCGTTTTGGTAAATCAGGGAATGTCATTAATTTATTTTAGATGTTTTTTGGAATTCAATTTTTTCAATAAGTGACATTTTGGTAAATAATTGGATGACATTAATTTATTTTAGATGTTTTTTGGAAATCAATTTTTCTTTTTTTGAAAAGAATAATTATATTTAGTGTGTGTAAATATAAATATATATATATATATATATATATATATACACACACAATAAATATAATTATTCTTTTAAAAAAATAAAAGAAATGGTTTAGATTAATACACGTGTCTCTTCTTTGTTTTTTAGATTTTTTAGATTTTGTTGCCTTAATCTTCTTAAAAAAGAAATATATATATTTGAGATATGCTATACATATATACACACTAAATATAATTATTCGTTTCAAAAAATAAAAGAAAAAATTGATTTCCAAAAAAAAAAATCTAAAATAAATTAATATCATTCCCTTATTTACCAAAAGGCTACTCATTGGATGGAATTGGATGGAATTGTCATTAGTGTCACAAAATTCACCAAAAATGGCTGTTTTGGAATAACTTTCCAATCTAGTGGCTATTTTGATAGTATGTCATCAATTCGATGGTCACCGGGGTAATTATCCCTAAATTTTATTAGCTGAAAATAGATTCATCGTATCCCGAACAATCTGACACAATCCGTGGCAAAAATCTGCATCTTTATTAATTGAGGCAAAATTTAGTAGAGTAATTATACATTGCCAAAAATGAAAGCAAATTATAAAATCTACACATCTTTATTAAATGAGGCGAAATTTAGTATAGTAATAATGAAAGAGAATGATGACATTCTTTTGTAACAAGATGTTAAATAAATTAATATTCATTCCAACGTGACAAGCATGCGCTAAGTTGTTGAATTTGTCCTCCAATTAAATCAAAATAATACAAAGTTCTTGCAATGTTGTTTTTGTTTAATTTGAGTGCATTGAAAAACTTCAATCATTTTCTTTACTTGTTTCAAGATGTTTTGAGATTTGAATTGGAATAAAACTCATTATTACCATGATAATAGAACATATAAGCCAATAACGCTAAACATCCAAACGCATACATACATGTGTGTGCATGTGTGAGAGAGAGATTCTCTAGTACGGACGTCCAAATCTTCACATTTATCGTGACTAGATAATGATTGTATATAATAATCCCATATGAATATTGCTTAATAACACCATCCGTTGAATCAACAACAAAAACTCGAAAAGAGTATCACATCGTACGATTTACAGGAGCTCAAAAATGCATTTACAAAATACAAATAGTAGGGAACTTTACTTTTCAGCTTACAAGATGGTGCAGCTCCCATTAGACCTATTGGAGATAATAAGATCAATTAATTTCATCACTCAAAAAGGACACCAGAAAAGAAAAATCTGTTTTGTTGATCTGCCAAGTGAAATAAATAGCATATATATAATCTTTTTTACCTTTTTGCTTCCTCATAACTGCTCAAAGCTTGTTCAAATTTAAGCCAAGATGGACCGGTTTGTTGAAGATTGACATTCTTCGGCCCAGACAAATAAGCCTGAACGACAAATTGTGGTGTTCTTTCCCTGTTATGTGACCAATGAGAAAACAACGATTATGTCAAAGATATCAACTCATTCAAGAAGCAATTACATGATATTTTTTCAGTGATTAACAAATCCACACCCACCTCCCTTCATATTCCGATAACCATGCCAAATAGGCCGCAGCAAAGTATACAGACACAAATGGATTCATTAGATCTTCAACAGAATCAAATCTATATGCTCTGTAGCCCAACTCCCTTAATAGAACAAGAAAATTTTATACATATTTTAGTAAAATGCAAGGGGTAATAAACACCGTAATGGAAACATCGAAAAATAAGAGGAAAAATGTTATTCAATTTAACAGGAGCCATTAGTTTCTAGCATAATAAAAGAATGCACGGTTTTTCTTCAGCAAAGCCACACTTTAGAGCATAGATCTAGTAGTTTACTAGTCTCAAAATGTGGGCATACGATTTGACTGAATAATGTAAATTCATTTTACGTGAAAAAGTTTGTTATTGCAACTCAATGCCACAAATATTTTTTTTTTTTCCTAAACTTCTTCAAAATATAGAGAGTCCGCAGTTCTTCTGTCTATACTCCTGTTTGTAAATCATGTCTGTTAGTTTACTGACTTACATGTAAATCCAGAAAGCTAAGGAGTAGTCAAGTCCCATAATGCCAATCCGTGGTTCAATACCAGAGACAAATCGCATGCTAACCATCTCAGCTAGAGCACAAACAAATGTCTGTACGTCGAATAAGTGTCAGGGGAAAAAAAAACCATAAATAAAGGATATAAGCAGCTATAGTAAAGGTATGAAATTTTAGGTGAACATAGAACATTAAAGAAAGTTGAGTAAACCTGAAATTTAAATGCCAAGTTTCATAATCTTTTAGACTTGTCAATATCTCGAGTTCATATCCAAATCAGGATTTTCAAATTTAAACCACCCATCAGATTTTGACCCTTAGCTTCCTTTCATATCATCCATCACATCAAAATTTACATAAGCACACAACCTTGAGAAGCACCTTTCTAGCTAAAACAATCTTTTTTACACATAAGGTCTAACAATTTACTGGTGAGAAAGACCTTCGGAATTTCCTTTAGTGTTGGCTCTTTGCCATTCCATCTTAAATCGCTGTTCTTTTATATATATATATATATTTGTACATTTTAGAAATCCGTGTGTCCAAAACATGCCATTGCTTGTTTTGATGGTAAAGGTCTCAGCCAGACAAGTGCAAAATCTTGAGAGTGGCTACTTAGAGTAGAATGTAGAAGATCTGGACTCCAAGTCCAACCAAAATAACCCCCCAAAGATCCCGCAAGTCACTTGGTGACAACCATAGGCAGAGCAAGAAAATTTTGTTTGGGTGGGGGGCGCAAAAAGGTCCATTGTGAAACCAGTAAGTTCTTAACTAATTAAATAAAATGTCTACTTACAGGTTTAACAGCCTTTGAACTGAAGTACTTTGAAAGAATGATTTCCACCACTGCCTGCAAGAAGACATAACACATCATTTATTTAAAATGCATTACATATTCAACATTTATAAGTTTTACTTACTAATGATAGTTAAATTTTGAAAAATGTGACATGTTCAACATTTGCAGAAGTTTTAATTGTTAATCAGGATATTAAAATTAACAATAAAAGTGTGGTAAGAATATTTAATAAGGCCTTTACAATTATTATCATAAAGACAAATAACCATAATATGAAAGGGTAAGAATCTATACTGCTGTAACATTATTTCTGACCAAGGGCATTGGATACTTATATCTGTAACTAGACAAAAGGTCTCACTAAATACCTGTATAATGTGTTGCCTTAAGTTGGTAGGGGATCAATATAAATATATAATTGACCTCTAAGAAGTTTCAAATTCTGATATCTATTTAAATTTGACATATTAACACCAGAATTCAAACAATTCCAGAAGAAAAAAAAATGGAAAAGGGAAAAAGCAAAATTCACATACTGAACAGCAACATAGATTGAATGATTGATCATACCTTCAATTCCACTTGGGAAAGATAGGCTTTACTCTTTGCATCATGAGAAAAGCGCACTTTCCCCCTTTTTTCTCCAGATTTTGTCCACTCTTTAACTACTTCAGGATGATTCCACATCTGTTCCATGTCTTCAGGAGAAGTTCTACCATCCCAATAATCAACCTCTGCTTATCATTTAAACAAACAAAAATCAGCTGGCCGACAGTAGTGAAACTGTTAATGAGTAAAAGATATTCTCAAATATGGTAGAAGGTTTTTATTTATTTATTTATTTATTTATTTATTTATTTATATATATTTTTTTTTTGATTAAACAGGAACAAATATGAAAAAACAAAATTCTCAGATATCAGGTTCTACTTGTAAAGTTGGAGAAGAAAGGCTTCCAGGTGAAACCACACTTATGGATTCAGGATCATGAACACTATCTTTGTAATAGTTATAATACGTTTAGATGCTTTGAATATGATCCATATCCGGAACATATAGGCCATGCAAGTAAACCTCAGTAACACAAGAAAGTACCTGTATTTTGTGTAGCAGGTGCACCAAAAGCAGAAGCATTACCCAGTGAAGGGCCATCATCCTGGAATTTCCTGCACAACAAAAAATACAATGGTAATGAATTCAAAATTGTATCCAGTTCAGAAATTGCCTTCGGCTTCTCACAAGTATTAAATCCTGCTTTACATTTCATGCCTCATATATAATAAAACATTTCCACATCACTTGCACAAAAGAAGAACATCAGCAGAATAAAACAAGCTTATAATTAACTAGGATAAATTGCACTATATAAGCTACAAATGAATACAATTACAGTTTAACCACTTTATTGGAGTGCAGCCCTAGGTCTTTTTTATTAGTCTGTGACTTAAAGGATATAAATGACAAGGAAAAGGACACCGGGATTGTACCAACTTCCACTTATTTTTTTAAGTATAAAACTAAATAAACCAAGTGTTGGCAACCATCTGACTCTTGTCATGAAAAAGCTGCTCATCATATCATTAGGTCAAATATCAAAAGCATAAACAAGAAGGTATCATCAAACATTTGCCAACTATAAATGAAGATCAGCCTAAGAACTAACAATAGGACATTGATAGTGAAAAGCTGCACAAACTCTTGGTATTTCCTCAACAGCGTAGTAAAAAGGAAAACAGCATTCATTAGAATATTTATAAATAAAATAAAATAAAATTCTAACATGGTATCTTTCACACTGCCATGTTAAGTGATGACTTACATTTTCCTTAATGATGAATGGGATACTAGAAAAATCAGTCACTCAAAAGGTTTTTCACTTCTGCAGAATAATATAAATGAAAAAAGACATCCAAGATGAGGAGGATAGAACATTAACAAAACATCCCATAATTGAGGCCATAGAACATTAACAAAACATCTGATAATGAAGCCTCTCTATATGTCAATCAACTAGTCAAATTATCAAGTAGTGGACCACACAATAAATTTTACAATGCACCTCTGCTAAGTGTTCCAAGAAATACTTTTTCAAATGCCATAATTTTCATCAAAAACAAAATTATTGATTTGGAATGGAAACAATCACCTGGATGGTAGACTTTCTTTGACTGAAACATATCGCTTCCAATATGGCAAAGTCGATTTGTGAGTTGCCTTTTTCGTACCACCTTTGTATGCCCTCACAATAAATTCCTCGCTTCTTTCTCTGCAAAGGAAGTATCTTATGTTAGACTGTTAGTATTTCAGGACCAATGAAACTTGCAGGTTATCGTAAAACACTTGACAGGATGTATCTTAAACACAAATAGAAACACTGGAGCCACGAAAGCCATACATAAAAGATGGACCAAATGAAGTCTCTAGATTTTACTTACGATTCCTGAAAGTTTGATAACCATTTAAGGTAAGCAGCTCCAAAATATATACTTATTAAAGGCCTGTACATAACCTCTGGATTTGTGTCTACTTCATGTGAAAGGTAACCCAACTCACTGCAAACAAGTTGCAGTTAAAAGTAAAGAAACCCATAATAAGGAGTAACATGCTAGGAGGAGCAGGCATCTAGTTGGTACCTGACCAACCACAACGCAGTTTTTGGTGAAATTTGCATTAAACCAAGAAAGGTCTCCTTAGTCTTTCTGTCATACTGTGTAGCAAGGATCTGTCTGTCACTTTCCAGTTCAGCAATTGCACTAATCATGTCCTGCAGAACAGCAAAAACGATGCCAACCTTGAAAATGTCAATACGGAACCAGATTGACAGTTAGAACTTAATTATTAAGGTTACTAAATTTCAAGTGTCCAACAATTTCTCTAAAAATCAGAAAGATGATTCAAGAATAATTGAAAGAAGAGAAGACAGAATTTTCATAATTGTGCTAAATCTAAGGAAACAGATATTTGTGTGCATCACAGCACTTGCATCTGATCTGTGTAAAATATATTCTAACCTTATTTCTCTTCCCAACTTAGACTAACACTGACCTCCTGCACCATGCAAAACATGCTAAGACCAAAGATACATAGATTGCAACCTTATTTGTCTTCCCAACTTATTTATAAACATTTGTACCATGACAACTAACTTATCATTATGGTGTCACTAAGACATTATCTGTACCAACAATCTACTAGTGACAAGTACTATCATTTCAATAAATAAAAAAAACACCGATACATAATTCACGAATTGTGATATTAATAATCAAACATTTATCTTGTATGAAAAGTATCCACTAAATCTCAAACTTTAATCATCTTAGAACCATGTCCTCTAGCTCTAAGTAGACTACTGTAGTTTAATTAATAGAACAAAGGATCAAGTAGATGTGAACTTTAAGATCCAAATAAAGTTTTAATGTCAACTTACTCAAAATACTTGATCATGTGAAGTGTTACATATTTATTCACATATACACAAACATATTTATGTTATGTATATATGCACATCTCTGTGTAAAATGAATTCCAATAAGAAACTCCTCCCAAGTATTTAACTAACCAAAAAATACAACTTTCCATGATCTTGAACAGAAATAGGGTAAACAAATTTCATATTTCTGATCAAAGAGACGAACCGGATCTATGTGGGAATCAAAATGCCGTTTGACTACGATTTTGACCACAGCCTGAAAGAAAACCATATAATGCAGAGGGAAATTAGATAACAATGTCAAATATATGCACATTAATTGAACAAATAACTGGCAGTTGACATCTGGGAAGGATCAATGTTTTTGGATTTTCTGTGTAAAATCAAGGATCTACCCTGTCTTGAGATTCCCAGTGGTTTGGTGCGCAGGTTCTGTCGGGAGGATCTTGCTTTCATGTGCATGGTTCTTTGGGGCATTTGGTTGAGCAGAAACAATTTGATTCACAAGCAAAAGGTGTGTCAGAATGGGGAGATTCTGGATTGGGTTGCAAGCTATCTAAGGGAATTTCAGAATACTCAAAACTCCCTCAAATACTCTTCTAAGAATGGTCAGAATTCCTGTGTAGCAGTTTGGTCGCCACCTCCAGTGGGCAGTGTTAAGATAAATTCTGACACTGCGGTTAAGGTTGGTCTGGACTTTATTGGTATTGGGGTGACTGTCAGGGATTCCATGGGGAAGGTGCTGGTAGCCATTCGAGAAAAACGATGAGGGGGTGTTTTCTGCATAAATTGGAGAGTTGTTGGCAGTTGGTGAGGATTTGATTTTGGCAAAACAGCATGGGTTCTCTAACTGTTGGGTTGAAATGGATGCAGCTAATGTGGCAGCCACTATCAACCACCACAAATTTCCTAGAAGTAATGCTGGTTTTGTCATTGAGGATGTGGAGGCTATGTGCACTGAGGTCCAAGTTTCTAAATGTCAAGCTATCCCCGAAGCAGGGAATACCTTGGCCCATAACTTGGCTTCAAGAGCCATCTCTTCTAGAAGAGAGAGTGTGTGGCAGGACGTACATCTGCCCAGATGCTTTGTGTTCTGAGTTCGTTTAGTAGTGGTTGTTTTGCTTGAAATAAAATTTTAAAAAAAAAAAAAAACACTTGCAGTTGAGAACAACATTCTGTCGACTACAATAGATGCGAATTTGTGTCTACCTTCATCTCAGTCTGTGTCAAATAGGGCTGCCCATCAGGATCCCTCGATAGATGAACTTTGTTCTCTCTTGTCTCTCCAGCTTCTAGCCATTCAGTGCTGACTCCAGCGTCCATCCACATCGCCTCCATGTCCTCGCGTTCCACACAATCGTCCCAATACTTGAAGCTGACTGCCATCCTTGCCAATTCTTATAGCATCTAATCTATATCATATCCAAACAAATACTATCAATTTTAACACACCTAGTTTCGCGTCAAGCCAGTAACAACAACAATTTCAATCTGACATTACAAAAAAGATGAAAATCATCAACTTTAATCAGGATTTTTCACGAACACAAATCGAATTTTCCATACATTGTACTTGATTCATAATCAGTGACGATATGCCTCACAACACAATTAAATACAAACAAATATTATCAATTTCAACACACCTAGTTTCGCATCAAGCCACTAACAACAATTTCAATCTGACATTACAATATATATATATATATATATATATAATTCATCAACTTTAATCGGGATTTTCTTTCCAAATAATCAGGATTTTTTGCGAACACAAATCGAATTTTACATACATTGTACTTGATTCGTAATCAGTGATGATATATATGCCTCGCAAAACAATTACAAACAAACTTCGAATCAAATGAAAAATCGCAAACATCGATGGATGATGATGGATCATAAAACGATAAATGTCATGCACCAATGTGCATGTACATGCATGCATACATACACATCAGTACATCACATACATACATACATAACATACATATATATATATGGATTTTGAATATACAGAGAGAGAGAGAGAGATGCGTTACCAGCTTTGATTTGGATTGTGCGACAAGATGAGAGGACGACACTGATGAAGGAGAATGAAATCTATTTCGCGAGCTGTTGAGAGGAAATTATTTGATCGGAGTCGGAGCACAAACCAAAAAAAAAAAAAAACGAAAATGACGACTCACCCGTACAAATTACAAAGTTTGTAAATGAAATGTGAAAATTGATTTTCAATAAATAAATGAGAAAATTGAAAGGGCAACGCAACTGGATTTGCTGCCGTGGATGCCATCGGTGAGTGCCACTTGGCATGTCACCCGTTCTCTCTGTTTATTTCAGGTGAAACAGCTACGTCTTCTTTGGATTGGAAAAAACCTTGTCTGGGACGGGTCTCACCCGGCCATGACCCACCACCCTAAATACCCCGTATCGTATAGTTTTTTACAAAAAAAAATGTGGAAATTGCCAAAAATTACGACTCTAAACATGGGAAATTCGTTTTTAACCACGTACGAAACTTTAAGGGTGCGTTTGGCACGGACATGAGACAGGACAAGATAGGACGGGACAGAACATGACGGGTCAGGACGGGTCAGATTGTTCTGTATTGTGTTTGGAAGGTCTGGGACAGAACTATGGACTGTACTATTATACGTTTAGTATGGCTGGGATAGGACAGGACAAAAGATTCAAATAACCAGAGTACCCCTCTTATATATATAACATATATTATAGTATTATATATTAATATATAATAATATCAAATAATAAAAAATATATATAATATATAATAATATATATATTATTGTATGGGTAATAATATTATTATATACGTAATAATATTTAATATATTATATATTATTATATATAATAATAAAATATAATATATATTTTTTATATTTATATTATATATTTTTTTTTATATAATGTATATATATATATATATATATATATATATCATATATATTAGGGTTAAATTCATTTTAGTCCCTCTAGTTTGACCTATTACACAAACTGGTCCCCCGGTTTTCAGAATTGTCTCGTTTAGTCCTTCTGTCACAATTTCCGTTAATAAAGTTAAATCTGACAAGGACAGAGGGTCAAATGACCCTGCTGCCCCTGATTTTTGTTTTAAAAATAAGAGATGAATTTCATCTCTATTTTTTTAATTTTAAATAAATAAATTAGTTAATTAACCCCACTATCATCAACATCAATCCTGAATTATTTTTTTTTGCTATCATCAACATCAACCCAAAATTAAACCCAGAATTTTTAATTAAATCACCACAATCAACATCATCACCAAACCACTGTCATCATAATCCTACACCCCTCACCACGAAATCAAACCCAACTGCCTAACCCCACCACCCAAATCCAATCTCCACAGCATCAACCCATAAACCCATAAACCCAGAAAACCATTCAAACCACAACCACCACCACCACTGAAACCAATCCCACCAAACCCTCCACCTCCCAACACCAAATCTCACAGATCCACCAAATCAACACTGATCGACAATCTCCACCAAATCCACAACAATTGAAATCAAACCACTATCATGGTTCGAAATCAAATCAAACCACCAGTGAAATAACAAAAAAAATATATAAAAAATTTAAACACTTCCACCACAAACCGCCAGCCACCACCCCAAATCCACCCATCTTCTTCACCACAACACTAGTGAAATAACAAAACAAAACAAAACAAAACAAAACAAAACAAAATTGAAACACTTCTACCACAAACCGCCGGCCACCACCCAAATCCACCCATCTTCTTCACCAAAAACAGTCGATCGCCACAAAACCCCATATATTAATCCTGTATCTCCGGCCACCACCCTAAATCAACCACAAACCGTCGGCCACCACCCCAAATCCACCCATCTTCTTCACCACAAACAATCGATCGCCACATAAACCCACCCATTAATCCCGTATCTCCGGCCATCACCCCAAATCAACCACAAACTCCAACACCACCAGTTGCCCAAAATCAACAATCTCAAACCCTAAATCGGAATGAGAGAGACATTAGAGAAAGAGAGAAAGAGAGAAAGAGAAGAAGAGGTGGCGGGGAGAGAGAAGAGAACGGTGGGAAGAGAAAAGGAGAAGAGGACGGTGGAAGGGAGAGAAGAGAATCGAGAGAAAATATGAGAGAGATTGGTGGTGGTGGTGGTGTGATCGAGAGAGGAGAATGATGGTGTCTGGTTCAATTTTTTTTTTTTTTAATTATAGTTAGGGTTTGATTGTGGGAGGGTTTATAGTTAGTGTTTAATTATTTTATTATTTTTAATATTTATTTATTATTGTTATTTTAATTTTCTTATTTAGTTTTATAATAAATGATTTGTTTAATTTTTTGATAATAATAATTATTATTCAATTTAATAATATTTATTTTTGAATTTAATTTTTTTAAATCAATTTTTTAATTGTTTTTAATTGAAATTATTAATTTTAATCATGCTTTTACCATTATACCCTTAATGATCTGACGGAACCCTAACAGAATTGGACGGCAGGGACTGAAATATATATTCTTGGAAACTAACGGGACCTGTCAAGATAAAGCTGAAAACCGGGGGACCAGTTTGTGTAATAGGTCAAATTAGAGGGACTAAAATGAATTTAACCCTATATATTATGTGTTAATATATATATATATATATATATATATATATACAGTCTTTCTATTATCAGTTCGAACTGACAAAAGTTATATCAGTTCCTTGTATGTGGGCCACTGGATTTAAATACTTTGACTGACAAGTGCATACAGCCAAGTCAAAGTATTTAAATCCAGTAGCCCACATGCAAAGAACTGATATAACTTTTGTCAGTTCAAACTGATAATAAAATTTCTGTATATATATATATATATATGTGTGTGTGTGTGTGTGTGTGTGTGTGTGTGTGTTAATATACAGAAATTCTATTATCAATTCGAACTGACAAAAGTTATATCAGTTCCTTACATGTGGGCTACTGGATTTAA
The DNA here is from genome assembly GCA_030490815.1 of Acer saccharum. Classification (NCBI taxonomy): domain Eukaryota; kingdom Viridiplantae; phylum Streptophyta; class Magnoliopsida; order Sapindales; family Sapindaceae; genus Acer; species Acer saccharum. The sequence continues at coordinate 67,793,996 of CM059866.1, forward strand.
ATACTTTGACTTGGCTGTATGCACTTGTCAGTCAAAGTATTTAAATCCAGTGGCCCACATACAAGGAACTGATATAACTTTTGTCAGTTCGAACTGATAATAGAAAGACCGTGTTAATATATATATATATATATATATATATGATATATTGAATATTATTATATATATATATATTATTAAATATTATTAAATATATAATAATATATTTTATATATTATATATTATTATATATTAATATAATATTATATATATATAATATATTAAACATGATTGTAATTGTTTGAAAATTTAAAGGGTAAATTGGTCTTTTTGACACTTATCCCATGTCATGGGACAAGTTGTCCTAGGGTCTTGAGTGGGATAATTTTTTGTGATTTTTGTCTCACCTTGTCCTGTCTTGTCCCATGCTAAGGATGCACCAAATGTGGGACAAGAACAAATTGTCCCACGTTGTCTTGTCCCGTCTCGCATACCAAACGCACCCTAATTGTTAATAACCATGTTTTAAAAAAAAATTCAATGGATGTCCATAAATTACCAAGATGCCCCAAATTAATATTTCTATTTAATTTTCTTATTTTTTACCCTGTCTTTTCTTTTCTTTTCTTATTTTTTGACCGTATTCTTCCTTCTTCTTTGTTCATTCTTCATCAACGATTTTCGATCGTTGTTCCTCTTCCTGCAAATCGAACACCAATATGGCTGAACCATTGTTATTCCTGCAAATCAACTAACTAGAGGATGGTTTGATTTTATAATCGCGTTGAAGATTTAAAGAAGTGAAAACTTGAAACAAAAATTTCGATTTGCTCTAAATCGGTATTTGGTGTGTAAATATCTTTCATTTGTTCATTAATTGAGTTGCAAACAGTGAATTAACATGAGTTTAGCGTTATTGCATCACTTTTGTGTGTTTTTGTGAATAATCAAATTAAATAAAGTTTCAAGTTTTTTCCAGAAGAATTCAAGTTCATTGGTTCGAAAACTTGAAATCTTATGTAAAAACTTGAAATGTTGATAAGTTTCTGGGTAAGATTTCAAGTTTCTAGGTAAGACGTCAATCAAGTTTTTTCCAGAAGATTTTAAGTTTCACAGGTTCAAAGGTCAAGTTTTTTAGAAGATTTCAAATTTTATGTTAGAGATTTAAAGCATGATTTCAAGTTTTTGCAAAACATTTCAAGTTTGTCGAAGATTTCACGCTTTCAAGTTTTTTTTAAAAACCAAACTCCAACATCCAGTCTCAAATCATCCAAAATACCAGACCTCAACTCAATCAACCCCAAAAATTGATACATTTCAACATTTATTATTCCCTAAACATATTCTTAACATGAAATCACCAAAAAAAAAAAAAAAAAAAAAAAAAAAAAAAAATGTCAAGTGAGAAGAGAATGGTGGGTTTGTCTCCAAGCTGTGACGACGACCTCTTCTCTTCCGGCTGCGCTCCGGCGACGACGACGACACCCTCTTCTCTCCCTGTGACATCGCTTCTTTCTCTTTTCTCTCTCGGCGACAATGTCTCTTTCTCTCTTTTCTCCTTTTCTCTCTTTATGGAATGTTCCAATATTTCTCTTTTAATCTCCACTGCTGTTGTTTTTTGTTTTTAGGGTTTATATATATGTGAGTATTGAGGTAATTTCTCAAAAAAGTGGTTATTAACAATTATAATTCAAAAGTGGTTATAAAAAAAAGTTTAATGTTTTGGATGGTTACTTTTGTTTTTCTCTCTTTTTAAATTGTAATACCTAATAAGATTTACTTTTACATTAGGTGGTAGAGAATAACACGATGAAATCGTTCCATATAAGATTTTCTTCTTCTTTTGGGTTGTGTTAATAACGGTGATGAAATCGTTCCACACAAGTTTTTCTACTTCTATCGGGTTGTGTTGAGGTACAACTAATCAACTACAATCGAATTTGTTATTTTTCTCTAATCTCTATTGTCATTTTTTTTTTTTTACTAGGGATCATGTTTACCAAACATATTAGGATGGGACGTATAAATAAATTAAGGGAAAACCACTAAGAACTAGTAGTTTGGTTGAATTTACAACAAAAATTGCTCCAAAATAAAGGTTTTTATTAACTTAATGAATTTTTTTTTTTTTTTTTGTTTTGTTAAGGGATTAACTTTTTATTTATTTATTTTTTTAAGTATTACGTTACTACATAAATTCAGGGTTTTTTTAGGGAGGGTGAAGACTCGAACCCACAATCTCATAATATAGGTGTGAGGGGTTTACCACTGGATCATTATCATCTCATCTTTTAAGGGATTAACTTTTTTATTTATTATTTATTATTTATATTTTTTTTTAACTCACTTTAAGGATTAATATAGTCATTGAAATATGCTAATAATATTTGATGATTATTAATTAAATAGAAAAATATTTTGACTCCGATTGAGACTCGGAAAATTGATAATGTATCGTGTTTCAACGTAAAAATATCTCATTGACACTTAATTTTTTTTTTGAAACATTGTTAAATTGAAGGGACGTCCTTCATCACCGAACCACATTAAACGATAGTGACACTTTTTTCTTTTCACATACTAATTTCTTACATCAATTATTTCATTTATAAATATAAACAGTACAAATACTTCAATAGAATCTTAGTGGAGAATTCTAACGTCAATCTATATGTTTTAAATTATTATATAGTATCTTCTTCTTCATATTAATGGGACTATATATAATCATAAATCTACTATGAATTAATAAAGCAATGCATCTCATAAATTTTTTTGATCTATTTAAGATCAAGATAAACAAACACTCTCCTAAATGGAAATTAAAAAAAAAATATGTAAATCATTTACCCCTCAATTTTGTTTGATGGTAAAGGGTTCATATTCACAATATCCCAGTTTCGAATGGCCGTCACCACTAATGATTTATATAAAAAAATACAAATCAATTTGATACTTCTTCAAAATTTTCTCTATTAAATAGAGATAGAATCAATTAATTGAAAACAACCTATAAATTAAAAATTAAAAAAAAAAAAATAATCAACAAAGATGAGGTTGATCTCGATGGTATATGGTTGAGTTGTCTCTCCCTCAAGGCCTCAATAAAATTCGAATCTATTGTAACAGTTTATTTTTTTTATTTTTTTTAATTTACTCTAATTTTAGTGGGCTCCGTAGAAATGGGAAAACCGGAATCCAACGGTTGTCGTTTTCCCAATAAATAATCAACAAATTAAAGGTATATATATATTGGAAAGAAGGAGCACGTGGTAGAGAGGATTTTTTCCAACTAACCTTGCACTCGATTTGCAAAACGACAACCCCAACTGTGTTGCATGCGTTGCCTTCAAGAAATTCTACAAAATTGACCCTCCTCAATTCCAACTACCCGACCACACCAACAAAGCACACACTAATCTAGTAACAAAATTTGTTGCCTTTTTGATCTGATTACAAACAAAATTTGTAGTAAAAACGAAAGCACAAACAAATTGTATAGCAAGAACAAAAGCAAATTTCTTGTAAGAGATGTTCATTATAATTTTTATTAAATTGTATATAATATTTATTATGATAATTTTTATAAATTTAGAGATGTTTTCAATGAATATTAAAATATAAAAAAAAATCTTTAAATGCTTCAAAATTATGAGTTGATTGAAAATACAGATATTATTGACATAACTAATGTGATCCTGTATAGCATTGAAATAACTTAGAAGTGCTACATGACTTCTAACAATGTACAATTTTATTTTAATAGTTTTCACATCCGCTCTTAGCAAATTGGTCGTGTATTTATAGTAGAAATTGTCATTCCAAACCGAATGTATTGATTTTGTATTTTTGTTAGGTCTCGACAAACTTATGATTTAATTGGTATTAAATTAAAAACAAATTTATGATTTTATAATCTCTTGTAAAGTTAAAAACATCGTAACATAGAAGATTTTTGACAAGATGGGTTTGATCCGGTAGTAAAACCTTTCACATCTGCATCACGAGGTTGTGGATTTTAATCCTTTCAATCTAAAAAAAAAACTCGAATTTATGTAATAGTGTAATATTATAATTAAAAAAAAAAAAAGATTTTTATGAAAAAAATCTGAATGTTTAATCGTAGATTTTGGTAATTTTGACTAAAAAAAAAAAAGGCTAAAACCCTAACCTGCACAAGTGGCACTATGGCAGCCGACCGGTGGGCCCTGCTGAATCTAAAAATAGAAAATACCCGAAGTGATCTGACGTGGCTTTCGAGGAGTGGGGGGTAGCTAGCTGAGCTTTTCGCAGCTCAGCTACACGCCTACACGACAACCTCACCTACGTGATTCACAATTACAACAACTGTCCCTCTCTTAAATCATCGTATTCAAGAGACAATGTTATCATGTGCCCCTTCTCATTCTAGAGCCATCGTGTTAACGTATCATATTCGTATCATCTAGATATAAATCAATTTGGATGTAATTAATCTAAACATGATTTGTTTGATCTAATTTGTTAAATTCACTCTACATCCATGAATTGAGTACCCATGACTTCATTTCATATCGACTCAAACATGATTGGTTTGATCAATCATGTCAAAATACATAATCCTAACTACGTAATAAAATTGTTGTGTTTGATGAAAATCAGGTAATCTTCTTATCCCTCAATTCCTGAATTTGAGTTCAAAAGTAATTATTAAGCAATGCTAGGTTGCCCAACACGTTTGTCTAAATTCATATCCAAATGTCGTGATGTGTGAATTGTCTATAGACCATCAATCATTTCACGTATTTTGAATATAAAAATATATAAAAATCTAAATGTATTCAATTCATATTTGTAAATATAATAAATATTTCTGACAAAATCTATATAGATACTATTAAATCTGCATAATCCACCAAAATCTATCACTAAAAAAAATCCATAAAATTTCAACGAAATCTAGATTGAATATACCATATTTAAGGGGGTTTGACCTAATCAAAGTTTAATACACGTGTCAAGACCTGGAAAGGCAACTCACGAGACCTAGTGTAAGACCGGTCGCATAGTAAGAAAACCTCTTAAAAATTTTCTGAAGGTGGCTGCTGGTGTGTCGCTCACTGTATTGTTGACAACTTGAACATAAAAAACTCCGCTAAAATTTTCTTCTTTTAAATTATAAAATTAAAAGAAAAAAAAACAGGCACAGAAAACGAAAACACATTTTTCCTTCCCTTTGGTTTGCTTTTTAAAATCACATTTTCATTTTCAATTCTTGGCTTTTGCTGTTTCTCAAAAGCCATAGAAGCGAGTCTCTTTCTTCTCGTCTCGTGACTCTCGTCTCTCTATTTAGGGTTTCTGTTGCGAGGAGAAGAGAACTGGTAAGAACAGTGTCCAAAAGCAATAATGGCTTTCTGTTCTCTCCTCAGATCTACGGCCGCCGCCACAACAACAGCTACTACTCTCATCCAAGCCTCTCGCGCCGACCTTTCTCTCTCGCCGTCCGATCACTTCAAGGTCCGATCACCTCCATAGTATTTTGTCGTTGATTGTATAGAGCTCTGCTTGGTTGTTGTAAACTAGTTCCGGCGTTTTTTTTGGATGAGATAAAAAGATTTGACTTTTGAGCTGATCAGAGATTTGTAGTTGATTCATATAACTGTTGTGCTTATAAAGCTTGATTTTTTTTTTTTTTGAAAGATATAAATGATGTAGATATATGAATTTTAGCCGTTACTATATTTATTTAATTTACATACAAAGCAGATATGCTATGTTATGTATCATATTTTCTTGACATAGCCTCTTTTTTAGTTTCCAGAGAATATAGATTCAATTTTGCTGCTACTATACGTTTATATATATATATATATATAATTTCATTGCCAAAATATTGTTAGTAACCAAACAGAGCTTATTTTGTTTAATAAGAATATTGTTAAAGATTTGCTTTTGTTTTCTAATTCTCTTTGTTCGATAAATTTTCAGGGGTCATGTGTTCGTTTCAATCGCGGTGTGAACTCTTCCAGCATTTTTGGAGCTTCGGTTCCAAGTGGTTCTTCGTCTTCTTTACAGTTGAGTAATCTGATAATTAATTTTTCACAGTTTATGTTATTTTACTGGTAACATTTGCTGGTCTTGTGTTTCACTTATGGTTGATAGTCAAGTGCGTTAATGTTAAATTATACAGGAAATGTGTTACCAAGAGTATCCAACCTATCAAAGCCACTGCAACCGAAATTCCCCCTACAGTTCAGAGTAAGAATTGATAGATTCTGTTTTAGGTTTGGGAATATCTGTCTAACTTGCTTCATAGTTGTATGTACTATTGTACTGATTTCTTGTTGATTTGTTTTGGTTTGTTTAGAGTTGCGGAAAAGTGGGAACACAAAGGTTGGAATCAATGGTACGTTTCCTACTGATTATGATTATATTTTTTTACGGAATTTTTTGGTATGACTAAAATTGAGGTCTTGCAAAGCTAATGTTAAAATGATGATCTATTAGACTGGGATGATGGGCTGTTTTGATATTTGGATGGTGGGACTATCAATTTTGAAATTGGAGATGTGGAACTTTTTATAAGCTTTGTTGCGATAAATTCTTTTGCTGGGTGCAATTGGCTGTTGCTCAGTAGAATCTAAGAAATTTTCTTGTGTGAATTTGGAAATTAGAAACTCCTAACCGGTGAGACATAGGATCAGTGCCTAGGATTGATTTCTCAGTTTGCATTTGATGTTAATCATAACTGAAATATATTTCTTAACAGCTACATGCAGATTGTTTATACAATTCTTTAAGATAAATCTATATGAGAATAATTGTTAGCTCTGTGAATGTGTTCTGCTTCAATCCTTTTTTGGATAATCGAAAATCAAATGTTTGTGGTATGAATAATTCTTTGATTGGGAAATCAATGGATGAGGTGGTTAGTACAAAAATAATTGAAAATTGATTGGCCTTGTATTTGCAATTTAACGTGCCGTTGCTCTTTTGAGAGAAGAGTTTTATAGTTAAAAATTGCTTAATGTTAACTCATTTTAATGTTAAATTTGTGCAGGTTTTGGTCGTATTGGAAGGTTGGTTTTACGAGTAGCAACCTACAGGGATGATATTGATGTTGTTGCAGTCAATGATCCTTTTATTGACGCCAAGTACATGGTAAGGATGCACGGTTCATTTTTCTTGCTTGCAGTTTGAGTTCTTAATGTCTTTCTTGGTTATCAAATGATTCACCTCATTATTGTGCGTGTGCTTTTACTTGAAATTTATGTAGTAATACTAACATGATGTTAATTGTATAAATTTGTAATGTATTTCATAGAGCCTTAAGCTTTATCTTTTTGAAATCAATGAGAGCGTGTAGCTTGTAGCGTGTAGCGTGCTGCGTGTACATAGCATGAGATTTTGTAATATGCAGATCGCTACAGTAAAATGCATACATTTAACATGCTTCCACGATTCCATTTGTAAGTTTGCATCTATGGAGTTTGAGTAAAAAATTAACCTGCCACTTGTTTTGATATACCCTGGAATGATCTATATTACTAATTCTGCTTGGTTTTAGTATATGATGCTGATTGGTGCAGGTTTTGAACATGCATGTTTATTTCAATATATGGTGTTTCTTTTTTCTGACATATTGTCCCTAAAGTTGTAAATTTTTTTTTTCCCTAACTGGTTACTTGTGTATTCTTGTCTCATACATACCATGGTAGTAACAGATGTTTGATTCTTTATACTTGTTAGACTTCTTAGAATTATTAGAGAATGGTTCTAATAAATTATTTTCTTCTTTCTCCCAGGCTTACATGTTTAAGTATGACTCCACTCATGGAGTTTTTGATGGAACCATCAAGGTTGTGGATGAGTCCACATTGGAAATTAACGGGAAGCAGGTTAAAGTTCTTAGCAATAGGTATTTCCCTGGAAATCAAATGACAACATATATGATAGCGTGCTTGGTAATTTATTCTAGTTTAGAAGCTAACGTTTAATTAATCCCAATTTAGGAACCCAGCAGAAATCCCTTGGGGTGATTATGGAGCCGACTATGTTGTTGAATCTTCCGGAGTTTTCACAACAATTGATAAGGCTTCAGCTCACATGAAGGTTAGTACTTATAAGCTCTTGATACTTCATCTTTAGCTAACTGTCTGTCTGTCTCTCTGTTCATACATCTACAGGCCTCAACTTGAGCTTTTCTTGACTTTGCTTTACAGGGTGGTGCAAAGAAAGTTATAATATCAGCTCCATCAGCAGATGCTCCGATGTTTGTTGTAGGAGTAAATGAGATGACATACAAACCAAGCATGGATGTTGTTTCTAATGCAAGCTGTACTACCAATTGTCTTGCTCCTCTTGCCAAGGTTTGATTGCATTTGCATACAGATTTGAGGCCTTATTTATATCATCCCTGCAAAAAGTGAAGGCATTATTAGAATTGTAGTGATAATTTCACTCGCTATTAGTGGTATGATACTGACTTAGTAAGAGGTAAACCACGGGAAAACTTGTTCAATAAACTTTTCATCTGTTCCACTTTTTTTATCCTTCTCTTTAACAGAAACTACCCTATTAGTGGTTTGCCAATACAAGTTATGGCAGTGCATGCAGACATCCTAGGAGTTGGTCTTTAGATGTAATCATTAGTGGTTTGCCAATGCTAGTTATGGCAGCGCATGCGGACCACCTAGGAGCTGGTCTTTAGATGAAAAGAAAAAGAAAAATGTCCAAGAGTGATGTCTATTCACTCAATGTTTACTGAAATTATAAACTTGATTTGACTATTTTATTTACTGCAATTCGGCTCTTGATCGAATATTCGATTGAAATTTGGTATTATGATTTTCTAAGATGTGAACAAAATAAGGTATAAAATAATTGCTTTTGGCCAATATATGGGGAAACATAGAAGTGAAAATAAAGGGTTGCTTGAGCAAAATTTGTCTAAAAAGTCCAATGAAAGTTGGGATTTATGTCCCATCATGCCTTGCCTGTTGAATATATCGATAATAAATTTGAAATTGCTTTTTGCAGGTAGTTCATGAGGAATTTGGTATTGTTGAAGGTTTAATGACAACTGTACATGCAACTACAGGTGTCTCTCTAATCTCTATTTCTCTCTTTCATTTGCTCAACCTTTAATTGGCTCTGGTGCGGTAACTAACATAGTTATGGTTGTCAATGTTCAGCTACACAAAAAACTGTGGATGGTCCGTCAATGAAAGATTGGAGAGGGGGACGTGGAGCTGCACAAAATATCATTCCTAGCTCTACTGGTGCTGCAAAGGTTAGACTCATGGGTGTCTATTTGGAATCTTTTGAAATGTGAAATTCTCTGTTTGGGTACTATAATAACTTCACAATTTTGGATATTGCAGGCTGTTGGAAAAGTTCTTCCGGAACTCAATGGAAAGCTTACTGGGATGGCCTTCCGTGTCCCAACTCCCAATGTTTCTGTTGTGGACTTAACTTGTCGACTTGAGAAGAGTGCTTCATATGAAGATGTCAAAGCAGCCATAAAGTATGGTGATTTTTTTTTTTCCGGTTATAATATACAGCTTGCATTCTCTCCTTATGTTATTTATTTTCTCTATTTTGTTATGGTTTTGTTTACTAAGTTACCCTTTTTATCTTCAAATGAAGGTATGCCTCGGAGGGGCCACTGAACGGCATTCTTGGATACACAGATGAGGATGTTGTCTCAAATGATTTTGTAGGTGACTCAAGGTATTAACCTCCTCACTTACACCTATCAATTCATCGGTGTAAAAAAGCTTCTTTTTTTCAAATGAGGCACTTGCACATGCTTTTTTTTTTATTTTTATTTTTTTAATATTAAACAAAAAATCAAAAAGTTACATGGCTTAGTATACGCTGATTTCAAGCATTGCACATCATGAATTTTTATGATTCTTGTTACCGTTACTTTTCATGTCAATATGATTCTTAGGATTTCATATATGGTTCCTTTGTTAGTCTCAACTTGGTGATTTGACAACTCGGATGGCTTGGTTTTATTCTAGGTCAAGTATATTTGATGCCAAGGCCGGGATTGGATTGAGTACATCTTTCATGAAGCTTGTGTCATGGTATGATAACGAGTGGGGTTACAGGTACATCTCTTTTTCTCAAACATGGTCTCTGAAACAGAATATACGGTTGTGGTGGTATGTGCAACTTTTTGTGACGACTTTTTTCTCGGTTTTTTCCTTGCAGCAATCGAGTGCTGGACTTGATAGAACATATGGCTTTGGTGGCAGCCCACCACTAAGAAGTTAAAACGCGTTTGCCAGGCAAATGATACTGCAATTTGAATGCATTATGTGAGTTAGATTGAAAGAGTAGTTACAAAATTTGAAAGCCATTCAGTCCTTTCTTTTTTGGTCTCGAAGTGATTTTGTTTTCAACATGAACTTCAAATATCCGGTGATGCAACCTGAAAATAAATGGAAAATTCAAAAGTGTATGAGCTTATTCCAATTATACAAATCTCTGTTTGAACATTTTATTACCGATTTATGATCTTCCAATTCATGAATTGCATTTCTCTTTTCTCCGTAGTTATTTGATTTAAGTCATTGTTCTTAGATTTTTTTAGACATTATTGTATGTTTTTTTTAAAAAAAAAATCTTAATTGTAAATTTTAAATTTAGATTTAATATAAAAATAAAAAGTGGAAACAGAGGCTGAAATGAGAATTCAACTTTGATATTTACTAATAGGGGAATTGTAGTCTGGTCCTTATATTTGAAGGAAACGCAGCTTTTATACTTGACTTAGGTGTATTAGGGTTTTTGGTTCTCGTCTTTTTTTAAATATATCAAATTGGTTCTTTCGTTAGTCAAAGTTAAATTGTTTAGGGGTAAAATGGTACTTTTAGTTATGTTTTAATGTTTGGAGACATGAGGTAATCTTTTTTAATGTACGGTTAGACTATATTAACTTAAAAGTGGCATAAAATTTGACTTCGAAATCTAACTGTCTATCTATTTTCAATCCAAAGGTTAAGATAATTGCTTTGTGACATCAAAACTCCATTTAGAAACGAGTCAATGATGATATGGCAATGAAACTAATTACATGGATTTGCAAATCAAAAAAACCATCCATGAAATTTACCCAAGTCTATAATCCAATCCCAAACACGACTCAAGTCCGAACACAGATAAGTTAATTCGAGTTTCAGCCTAGAAATTGCTCAACCCAAGTTGGCCCAACCCAGAATTAGTATTTAAAATATTAAAATGAAGAGGCAGGCTGCCAGCAAAGGAGTTTGGTGGCAAAATATTGTAAGATGGTGGGAAAAAAAAGAAGAATAAAATAAGATGAGAGAAAGGTGGCCAGCGGTTGGATAAGGAGCTAGAAGAAGATAAAATAATAGAAAATGAGAAATAAAAAGAAAAAGAAAGAGAAATGAGAGAGAGAAGGGCCATCGACCAAGTCAGAAAAAAGGAAGAATAGAAACAGAAAAGAGAGAAGCAGACCGAGAGATTATAGAGAAATAAGAGAGAGGAGCTGAGAGAGATGAAGAATTTCAATGATCAGTATTGAGAATTAAGATAAGTGATTTCATTTTGACTTCTAAGTTTGCAATATAGTGATCAATAATATTATTAGATTTCCTAGGAAATCTTAAATTGAGTTTTATGTGATTTAGGGTGGATCCAGAGATAGATGAATCCAGACGGAACCCAGTTTCAAAACAGATTTTAACATAGGAGTTAAGTGAGTGGATACTTTTTATTAAAATTTATCTGTTTTGGAATAATTATATGAGTATATGATAGCTTAAAGTATTTAGACTTATTAGAAATAAATGATTTATTCCTTTATTTAGAAAATAGATTTCCAGATAATTGATATGTTTTAAGAAATGTTTAGATTTTTAGAATTCAAAAATAGATTAATTATTAAATTAGATTTATAGAACAAGATTTTATAAAAAATAAATAAAAATTGTACAAGTACTTTCACACAAATTTCCAGATTTTCAGATCAACGTTATTTTTGAGAATAATTATGTATGTTTGAGAAAAGTATTTATAAAGAATTATAAGTATGTTTAGAAAAGAGATTTCAAACACCAGATGTGTACCCGACTACCCGTTCCTAGCAGTATCAGAGTCAGATTATTGGCCTTTGGGTCTTATGAACATGAGTATGTTAGAGGCAGCTCTGCACGTGTATAACAGATGTTCGATCAGAGTTGGATTCGCTTTGCACGTGTATGACATATGTTTATCCATAGCTCTGCGTGAGCCTAGAGAGATGAGGGACACGTATGATAGATTCCAATGAGTACTAGTTTGGTGTAGATATCCAGATTAAAATATTTTTGCCAAATATGAAATTTTATGGTGGTTAGAAAGGGAATTGAAGCAAAAACATAAAATTTGTATATTTTATTGTAAAATGCGATTTCATCAATTTTTTTCATAGAATTTCTTATAAAACATTCCTATACCAATGTATAAATCTTGAGCCAAATAAAACGTTTTTGCCAAATATTAATTTTTATAGTGGTTAGTTAGGGAAGTTTAAGCGAAAACTTAAAATTCGTATATTTCATTGTAAAATGTGATTTAATATAAAAAAAAAAAAATTCATAGAACTTCTTAAAATATATTATTATACCTATGTATAAATTTTGAGGCAATTAATTGTCTTATGCCAAATATGAATTTTTATAGTGGTTAATAAGGGAAATTTGAGCGAAAAATAAAATTTGTATATTTTATTGTAAAATACGATTTATCCATTTATTTTTTCCATAGAACCTTTTAAAATATTTTATTATACCTATGTAAAATTTTTGAGGCACTTGAATATTTTTGCCAAATATGAATTTCTATAATGGTTAATAATGGTAATTCGTATATTTTAGAGTTTAAATTGGGGAAGTGGGAAAATGAGGTGAATAAGGAAAATAATAATTATTAAAAAAAAAAAAATTGGTGGGAAATGGGGATGGGAGCAGGTCCGACATCCGCCATCCCCCTTTCTATTTGGGGATAAAATTCATTATCATCCTTATTCTCCATTTGGAATATTTTTTATTTTTTTTCTTCCAAATGGGAACAAGGATTTATGGATTTTGGGGAAAATAGAGTATTACTTTATTCATATACATTCTCTGGCTCCATTTAGAAAAGCTTTTTCAAGTAGATCTTTTAATAATAAAACTTTTACAAATAGAGCTTTTAAAGGAAAATTGTTAGCCATTTTGTTCTCAATTAGAAAAAAATTCTTTTGATCAATAGGATTATCAAAATATTCATAAATAAATAAATAAATAATGCAGTATTCTAATTTTCAATTGATTTCAAATTTTAAAGTTCTTCACTATTCGAAAATGGTGGTGACTGATGAAAAAAAAAAAAAAAAAAGCTAAAATGGTAAAGCTGGCACGCATCTCCAATGGCCGAACCCCAAAACGATGGCGTTTCAATTTGGGCCCAAAAAAAATTCACAAGAATTCAAGCTCTTTGTTAAGAAAATGCATATACGAACCATACCAACACAGTCCAATCTGACTGCAAAATGTCAATATCACAAATAAGGTCTTGAACTAGCTGATGTACTTTCAGTTATTATTTTCCCAAAAATAAACAGAATAACTCAGGCCAAGCACGATTACAATCACATTAGAGGAAGATGAAATTGCTTCCGCAACATTATTCGCCACCACCCCAGCAGTCGTTCGTTCCAACTTCATCGTTTTTGAATGATATCATTTTCATTCAAGTAATCCACAAATTCGTCAATGAGATAAGGCCAAGCACCTTCTGCATCATAATTTGATAGTACAGGGTCTACTGTCTGTACATTGGAAAATAAGTTAATGTGCGCATACAAGTGAAGTTGAAAGAAGCATCGGTTACATATGCAAGCAGGAACTTCATCTTACCCTTGCAAACTCCAATAGCTGAGACCATGTGTCCCTTGAGATTGCTTTATTATGTCGAGCCTGAACAGCATCAAAACAGAAACAAAAATATTTAATGAAATTACTAACAGATGCACATACGAAAGGTAACAGAAGCAAGCTCATGGGGTACACCGGGTATTATGCAATATCAATCTAACCAACCTTTAATAACCCAAAACAAGCTTATTTATCCACATAGATAATACAATAAACAAAACGATACAAGAAAAATATAGTCTGAATCATCACACAGACCACCTCCATACCATTCTATGACATCTACTTTCTTTTGCGAACATTAAAACCATTTCCAACATAAAATATGCCCATTGTAACATAATGCTTTGTGATGATTCGATTAAACCAATATCCACCAAGAGTCAATGAATACTTATGCAAATATCTAAAAAGCATTGAAAAGAGAATGCAAGAGAGTTCATTTGTTACCTGTAAGAATTGGCACCAATGATCGACTAATGGCCACTGCTTCTCAGCAAACAGTAACTGCCACATTCCAATTGCAGTATCCAATGCCAAAGATTTCTGACCCTGAAAATGATAAAAGACAAATCAGTTCACAACAAAAGAACCAAAATACTATAGGATATGGCCACGCAAGTAAGTTTTTAAGTTGCAGATAGTTCAAAGTAGAAAACGTAGTGTGTGACAGCCACTCCAATTGCTTTCAAATTGACTGTGCAACGGGGCAAAAGTGGACTCATGATTTATTCAAGTTCAAGAGTAAAACTAATGCCGGTAAAAATATTGACCAAATAGACATCCAATCATAATGGGATTGGAAAAAAAAAACAAAATAAATCTAAGCGCAACTATCACAAGAAAATATCATTTAAAGAATATTTTAAGTTCAGAAACACATTATATTTAGCAACATTATACTCCTCCAGGACTGATAAGTGATAACCATTGTTTCAAAACTCAGCTGAGGCAGCCGCCTTAGGTGCACCTCACGCCGCCTCAGCCCTCCACAGCCTTGAGGCGCCAGCCTCAAGGCTTTCGAAACCTAATACCTCCTTAGGGCGATGAGGTGGTGAGGTGGTGGCATAATTTTGGGCTGTGTTTTCCTCAAACAGAGTATTTTGGGCAGTGATAGCAAGATTCATTTGACTCAGAACAGTGAGTTTTGGGCTGTGAGTCTGTGACATTAAGGACATTTCTTCCCAA
Organism: Acer saccharum; assembly: GCA_030490815.1. Taxonomy (NCBI): domain Eukaryota; kingdom Viridiplantae; phylum Streptophyta; class Magnoliopsida; order Sapindales; family Sapindaceae; genus Acer; species Acer saccharum. The sequence continues at coordinate 67,809,073 of CM059866.1, forward strand.
ATCAAAATTAATTTAAATAAACCCTAATAAACAATGGCCCCTCACAGACCCTCACAGCCCCATCAAGCTCGACAAGGGAAAAACCAAGCCCTAACGGTATTTTTTTTTCTCTTCTTCTCTTCTTCACATTCCCCTACCATGTCATTATATTACCATGTAATTTAAGTTTTCATTTTTCTGTTTGGGAGTAACTAACTTCGTGTATAGTCTAATTGAGGCGTCGGCCTCGCCTCACTAGTACAAACCGCCTCACTTTTTTAAAACATTGCTCATAACCCTCTAATTGTCTGCTTTCTAACCATCTAGCACCTTAAACTATGTCAAATCCACAGCATCTTAGAAATCTTTAACGTTAGTACCAAAAAAAAAAAAAAACCTCTTTCACCAATCTTCAAGGTTATTACTACAAAAACTCTTTAACCAATCTTTATGTTTTCATCAGGGAGCAGAAATGACTACATTACAATATCAAGTTATTAACTATTATGACAAAACACAATACCTTTTCTTTTGCCCAGCCAAATGCAAAGTTGTATATCTCACGAAATTTTTCTGTACAATCATAAGGAAAAAAAGTCATTACAGCAACACGAATATGAAAAAGACCATCTACAACAAAAAGAAATAGCTGTACGAATCTGTTTGAAAGATGTCAAACTTTCAATAGAAAGATTAACCTGGAACCTATATTGACATTTTAAAATCATAATCAATCATTGTGTAAGCACCGAAAATTATGAACCGGGCACATACGTTCATCTTTCAGCTCAGAGCGCATGAACGATATCCTTTCACGGAACTTATCCAGAGAATCTATCCTGTCATCAAATTATATAGCTTTCAACAAAGTTGCATCACGGTGGTTTAAACCTACAATCTCTAAACAAGAAGTTGGAACTTAAAAAATTACCCTAGTGATTGTAGTCCACCTATGAACTCTTGCTTGGAAAATTCACACCATGGTAGCAGCCTTCATGTGCCATGAAAGAACCAACTGTAACAACAGAAATAACCATGTTACCAAAACTCAGCCAAATCAGTGTACATGTACAAGACAATAAATCAAGTTGACAATATATAAAACAATAGTTACAGGAATATGGGGAGACATAGATAAAAAGTAAATAAAGCTCACTTATAAGCGCTTACTTATACAACAACTAGTTTCTTTCTTTCATTTTATTCACTCAATGTTCATATAAAACAATAATCACCGGAATAGATCCTAATGTAACACCACTTTCCCATCTCTCGGGTCATCACTTATTTCTAGAAATTGGCAGGGTCACCTCCTTAATCTCTTTTAGAGATAAATTACAAAGAAGTAGCTTCTGCAGGAGACCTCCACGTCAAATGCCATGCCAGAATAAAATTCCACCTAAGCCTCCTATCTTAAGTACCTATTGAATTAATAGTAGACAATCTTCTAAGATCTTTTCAAATTCCAATTATTCATGTTTTGCAATAGAAGCTCAGCCGAAAAAAGTATACAAAGAGAATAGGAAGCAAACTAATCTGCTTCAAGTTTCCAATCAGAGATTCTATTGTGCAGCTTACATCTTTAAAGATTGGAACTTCATTAAAATCAAAATTCAAACTTGGATTCCCAAATAACATTTCTCCTGAACTCAGAAAATTAAAAAGTATGAAAGTCTTGTAAAGCAAAGACCAAGTGAACTTTATACATACATACCATAACTATATCCTGAGGATCCACCTGTCAAAAAACAAATGCTTAATGTCATACAAACTGAAATAAAAGATTCTAGCTACCATTAAAAGAATGCAAAAGTACAGGCATTGATAGAGCTCCTAAATCCTAATTCACAATTATAAAACCTTAAACTCAAACCATCACACAAAAATATAAATCAATAGGTGATCAAAACAGCTACCTGAATATCATTGCAAAGGAGAGTGATACCATCAACCAGAATCATATCAAGATATGGATCTGCAGAATAATTTAGAATAAAAATTTCTTAGTGTGCAACAATTTTGTAAGCGTTTGACATGTGACCAAATAAATTATTTGAAAAAAACAAAAAAAAAACAAAAAAAACAATTCAAAAGGTAAAGCTTGCCTTTATATTTATTATAAAGCTCCTCTAAATGTTTAGTATCGGCTGTTTTTACTTGGGGTAGGCTGTAGAAATAATCAATTGCAGCCTCAACATGCCAATCATTGACCTTCAAAGACTGAACTGCAGCTTTTTCACTGCATAAAAAAAATCAAAACTCATTAATAAAACCACCAAACATAAAAAGATTAGAACAAGCCAACCCCACCTCTATATTAAGCTATGCAGAATGCCCATATACGCTCTTACTCTACCACACAGTTAACATAATCCTCAGATTGTCTAAATTTTTCACACCCACAAGCAAAAGTCAATATCACCATAAATATTCTCAATTTTTTCTACCACCTAATAATCATGTACCAAAAGATAGTTCTTTATCTATATACAAACAATTTCCACCACTATAAGACTTAAAGGGTAGCAGGAAAATGAAAATTTTACTTCGAATTCAGTGTGTGTCTCAGTCCACAACTTTTTCTTCCACCACCTTCTAATCATGTACCAAAAGACAATACTTTTACTATATTCATGCAATTATCACTACCATAAGACTTAAAGGGTAGCAGAAAAATGAAAGAAATTTATTTGAATTCGACCCGTTTCTCAGCCCACAATTTTCACTTCAATCCCTTCAATTCCCACATCAAACAACCATTAAACTAATCAAATGGTGATTTGATAAGAGGTTACCTAGCTCCGGTTATCTGTATGAACTGAGTGAGCTTGTCACGGTTGCCTCTACTAATCTTATGCTGCCAAAAAAAAAAAAAAAAAAAAAAATCATATCAGAACACAACATATTAGGACAAGTTACAGAGACACCACAAACCCATCAGCACAATCGATAAATGGAACCACCCCATAAAAAAAAATGATTCAAATGATCAAACCCAGGTATTGAATTCAGCTAAAATATGGAGAAATCTAAGAAAACAGATAGAAGAAAAAGAAGCAGAGTTGAGAGAAGTGACCATTTTTGCGAGGTGGGTTGTGAAGAAATCCAAAGTGAAATGGATCTCTCAGAGTCTCAGTGTTGTGTTGGATGGAACTGGAGAAAAATTAAATTTCGAGAGAGAAACTCCTCTAGGGCTTTGCTTCGCCACCTCTCTCTCTCTCTCTCTCTCTCTCTCTCTAAACTCTCTTTTCAGTTACTTTTCTTTCTTCGTTTCTTTTGTCTGTTCTGCTATTTCTAATTTCTATGCTCGAAAATTTTAGGGCCGTCCTGCATCCTGTTTTTGTTTTGTTTTTATTTTTGTTTTTTAAAAAGGATTTTGAATTCACATTCAGAAATCGTTTTTCATTTTATTTTAAAATATAAAAACAAAATGAAAAACAAAATCGGTGTTAAAAGTGGAAATTTTAAAAAAAAAAAAAAAATTGTTTTTTTAAAATTGTTTTTGTTTTCCAAATGAAGTGGGTCCCATATCATTAAATAAGTGGAACTCATATCATTAATATTATTTTATTTTAATAAAACTTTTTTTTTCACCGACTTCTTTCTTCCTTCTTCTTCTTCCCTGCCAAGTTCTTCTTTCCGCCGAGATCTGCTCTGCATCTCGCCGCCGAGATCTCTTCTTCTTCTTCTTCTTCTTCCTCTTCTTCTTCCTCTCTTCCTCTTCTTCTTCTTCCCCTTCCTCTTCCTCCCACCGTCGATCTGGTCTTCTCTTCTTCTTCCTCTTCCTCTTCAACTGTTAAAATTTGTTAAACCCTAAATTAAATTACAAAATGTTTTTTATTATTATTTAATCATTTATTTATAATTGTTATAATATTAAACAAAAATTAAAAATTGATATTTCAATTTTTGAAAGTTTTCGGTTATCCTACCAGACGCGTTTTTTCCGTTTTTATTTTCAAAATACAGATTCCAGTAAATGTTACCAGACGCGTATTCGGAATTCAAAAATGAAACCAAAAGCACTGTTTTCATTTTCATTTTTCTTTTCGAAAAACAAAAATAGAAAACGGCTTGCAGGACGCCCTTACTCTTCGTTCTTTTTTTTTAACTTTTTTTTTTTTTTTTGAAAGATAAATTTTTACTCCTTGTTGAGGTGGTTTTTTTTTTTTTTTATTAAAATATAATTAACCGTGATATATTTACCCTTTTTTTATCCGAGATCAGATCAAGTAGAAAATTCCCCGTGCACTACTAAAGCTGAATTTTACCGTAGACTGAATAATGACCGAATACTTAAAACTAAAATATAAGTGATAAATTGTTTTTAAATAAAATTATAAATATCTGAAATTAATACTTTATATCTATAACCCTTTCAACTTTTATTTGTTATATATTATATTTTAATATATTAAAGACACTACAAACAGTAATTTAATGATGTAACAAAAAATTATAAAAAAATTCACCCAATAAAAATAATCACTTGAAGTTAAAAACAACAAATTGAACAAGTTAATTGAAATTTAATTGTGTTCGATGATTATATGTGGAATAATAATAATATAAAAACATATTTATAATGTAATACTATATATGGTTATGGATGTGGCCATACCATAAAATTTGTCACAAACAAACAAACATAATTAAATTCTATATAAATTAGAGATGAATATCAAAGTGCATGTAGTTTCTGGCAGTGACAAATGTAATCTACTCAAACTAAACAATCAATTAAGTTGGTTTGCAAAACTGGAAAAATAAATAAATAAATAAATAAAAAATCTGAGTGCTAATTTTCCTTAAGCATATAACATAAAACTAATAAAATTATGAGAAGAAAAAGAAAAAGAAAAAAATAAATAAAAATCTTTACGTGAATATAACTAGAAGTCGAAATAGGATTGAATACGATTAAAAAAACCATTGGATTTGAATGGAGATTTTGGATTCCTGAAACAACTCGGTTTTATTACTGCTAAAGTTTTTTTAATAGTAAAAAAAAAATATATATTAACATAGTTAAGGGTTGTCATATAAGAGACAACTGGAAATAGATAAAATTATGAGGATAATTTTAGATGTAATAAATTGATATATATTCCGGTGATTCTTGGTTAAGTGAAAAATGAAAAAATTTCACTTTTGGCGTGTTTACTAATCAGGAATCTTACATAGGAAAGAGAATTAAGTTCCTGATTTTCAAATTCTTTTGTTTACTAAATTTTTAGGGAATTAAGTTACGTGGACCCCACACACATATCAGGAATTAAGTTCCTGAATAAAAGGGAACTTGATTCCTCTCATCCACCCTAAGAATCAAGTTCCCTTTCCTAATTAAAAAGGGAATTCATATCTTTACTAAAATGTCCCTATTAAATAATAAATTTAAAAATTAAAAAAAAAAAAAAAAAACTATATACTCTTCACAGTTCACGCATATCACTTTTTTTTCATTATATATATATATATATATATATATATATATATATTGTGACTTAAAAAATAAAAAATAAAAAACTATATTGCGGCAATAACAAATTGTGAAAAAAAAAAAAAAAAAACTTATTTTTTTATTTATTAGCTATATTATATATATAGCTATATGGGGTGATGTTTGAATTTGCCTGCGGTTGACTGGCGGTTTAGTGTAGTAGTCTGTTCGTCTTGTTTTTTTTTGTTTTTTTTTTCTTTGGGTTGTTCTGCTCTGTTGCTGTTGTGTTTCCTAGTTTTGTTCTTTGTTGGGGATTGTGGTGCTCTGCTTTGAGCGTGGCTTGTTATGGGGTGTGTCTCTGTTTGGGGTTTTACCTGCTTGCCTTTGGCCTTAATAAAGCTTATTTTCAAAAAATATATATAGCTATTTTGTGTATATTAGGGTATTTTTGTAATCAACATTATATAAATTTGATTATATTTCTAATTCTAAAAAAAGTTAGTAAACACAGTAACGGAATTTGTAACTTAATTCCGATTCCCTTCCATTCCCTTTCCGGTGGAACTTGATTCCAATTCCACTCATTCCTGATTAGTAAACGCGCCCTTTTAGGAACCAATGATTTTAGGAGTTCATTCAATGATTTTATCACTTAAAAAATCAAACGAAACAATTTAATGACACACATTAAATGTCAATAAGTATTAAATGTAAAATCAACAAGGCCTAAGTAGTGCATAGCAAAACACTAAAAATTGAACATGTAATATAACAATATGATGTGGCGACAACATATCTAATCTTTAGTGATCGGTTGCAATGTTGTGCAGTGCATAACAAGACATATTGGACATGTGGTGTACAAATTTGATGTGGCTTTTAGTGGTCAGGTGCACCACAGTGCACTCAAGATTTTATCTTGATTAAAAGCACCTCCAATGGTAAGAGGGATTTTGAGTTTTTAAGTAATATATCAACATCATATATCTATTGAATATGGATCCACTCTACGAAAAAATAAATAAATAGAGAAATAAATATTCTCATCTACACTGCAATTATCTATAATCAAATATGTATCCATTTTATGACCAATCATCATAAAACATTTATTTCATTCTCTCTCCTTTTTTATTTTACAATTAAATGAACTGTACTGTAATTATATGGTGGAAATAATTAGAAATTCTAATTACAAACTCATCTCCATATCTTTAAAAATTTGTTGTCACATCACCTCTATATTGAAGTTATATAATTGCATTGGTGAGCTTTTTCTATCTCATTATCTATCTATATTATGGGACACTAAATTTTCTCTAAATACATAATAGCATTGGAGATGCTTTAAGAGTCTATTAGAAACTAGAGATCAAAGGCAGACTACGGACCACCATAGAGGTTAGCCCGGTTGAAAAATAAAATATAGTTAAAAATTGTGTATTTTATATTTTAATACTATAAATTTTAAGTTTTTATCATTTGCCCCTCAACTTCAGATTTTCGATTCCATCTCTACTAGAGATCTAACTTGTGATCGAATTTTAGAGTCTTCAGTAAATTGGGGTGGGACTTGTCGAAATTTGACACTTGATAAGATGATCAATCTACTTATATTGTCATGGAATGTAACTACTAACTAGTGTGGGGACCTAGAGGGATCTTGACTTATGGATTTAATAGCCTACTTGAAGGATTTGGATCCCTTTTCTTGTCTTCACCTAAATTAATGGTCTAGATTAATTTTTCTTTTGTTTGAGTAAAACATACATATGAATAGCTATTACACGTATAGATATCTTCCGACACTTGGAACTTTTATTAGGAAGATATCGTACAAACCTCATCACTTGTAAGAGAGAAGTGCATAAGAGCATCTCCAATGCAAGTATGGATTGTCTATCAAAATTGTTGACATTACAACAATGTCAAAAGGCATGCTTCTATATGTTAGAAATGTATAGTTGATAGACAATCAAATCAACATTTAGTCTCTAATGGCTTCTGTTCAAAATATAGTTTTTTTTAATGACTTATCTTTTTATTTTATTTCTTTCACAAACAATATTATTTTAATAAAAACACCAATCACTTTCTATGTCGTAAATGTACTTGCTAAGTTAATCATGTTGACAGTGTCTAACAGATAGTTTAAAAGTAGACAGTCATATTGACATTGTTCGGTTTGTGTTTTTTTTTTTTTTTTTTGTCACCTCAACTTGACATGAATGAAGATGGTTGCATTGGAGAAGTATATTTACACTCAATGCCTGTTTATTTTAGCTGGCATCCAATTTTTCACAACCCACATCTGCATTGGAGATGCTCTAATTACTATAAGCAATTGGACAACCTCCTCTTACATGATGAATTAAAATGTGGTGATAACCGATTAGATCACCAAATTCTTCCATTTTTGAGCCTCTACACCATGATGACGAATTTATATCGTTATACAAGATGTCTAATTATCTAAGGCTTATTATCAATTAGTCTCTTTTGATGAAAGCTCAAATTTTTAAGAGAATTTCTTCTTACAATCTAATGTCTTTTTTTACACATCATTTCCAAGGACACTTAATTCTAAAAATTTAAATTTAAAAAAAAAAAATCTAAAGACACTTCATTTTTCCAAAATATCCCTTTTATCTTTTGACACTCCTATTCTAAAGACACTTCATTTAAAAAATTAAAATTTCTAAATACAATCCATAATTATTTTAATATTACTCCTTTTGAATACCTCTTTTTAGAAAATTTGAACCGGAAATGGAAAAGAGATATGAAATAATCAAATGAAATAGAATAGAATAGAATAAAACTGAACAAAAGTGAGGCGATCAAAACTATTTTTGAGATCAAATTGTGAAAATAGGAAAACAATATTTGATTTTCTTTTTTGGATTTTAAGTTGAGTAAAAAAAAATTCCATTGAGTAAAAGATAATGTTAAATATTTTTCTGGAAAAAAGAAATTTTTTATATATATTTTTTAGTGATGGTGATGATTGAACATGATTGGTATTTGAGAAAAATAAAATTGTTTTCAAATTGGTTTAACAAGAAAACAAGACAACTATATATATATATATATATATATATGGAAAAAAAAATAACACTAAAGATGGAAAAAAATCTTGTTTTAAAACAAAAATTAGAGTGTCATTAGAATTTTTTTGTCTTGTTTAATAATTTTGGGTCAGTTTGGTATTGCTTTAAGAAGTTAAAACCATCTTATTTAATTTTGACATAAAATGACATTTGATAAAAGGATTTTTAGCAAAATTGCCCTATTTTAGGGGCTGAATTGCAATCTACCCTAAAACCCAAATTAACTGCAAAAATGCCCTAAAATGACCACAATACCCTTTATCATAACTACACCCCATTACTGACTATATTAATTACATTTACTAACCACCAACCAACCATTTACCAACCCTTTAAACAAAACTAACAATTTACCATCATCTAACCCATTTTTTTCTCTACATCTTCTAACCATTTTTTTCTTTACATCATCTAACCTTTTTTTTTCTCTACATCTTCAAACCTTTTTTTTTTCTCTACATCACATTCCCTTTTCATATTTGAAGTTTTAAAAACATTGGGGAATTGTTTGAAGGGTAAGTATTACTTGGTAAAATATTTTTCAACAACCAAAATTGTTTTGAAAATCCGGAAAATGTTTAAATTTTTTTTTGAAAAGCCATCGGGGTTGGGGTGCCCGACGTCGGGCCACCCTGACCCGATGAAAAAATCATCGGGTCAAGGCGACCCGACGTCGGGCACCCGACCCGATGGTTTTTCCAAAAGTTTTTAAAAACCATCGGGTCGGGGTGCCTGACGTCGGGTCGCCCTGACTCGATGAAAAAAATTGTCAGGTCAGGGTGGCCCGACGTCGGGCACCCAACCCGATGGTTTTTCAAAAAAAAATTTAAACACTTTCCGGATTTTCAAAACAATTTTGGTTGTTGAAAAAATATTTTACCAAGTAATACTTACCCCTTCAAACAATTCCCCAATGTTTTAAAACTTCAAATATGAAAAGGGAATGTGATGTAGAGAAAAAAAAAAGGTTAGATGATGTAAAGAAAAAAAATGGATAGAAGATGTAGAGAAAAAAATGGGTTAGATGATGGTAAATTGTTAGTTTTGTTTAAAGGGTTGGTAAATGGTTGGTGGTCGTGAATGTAATTAATATAGTTAGTAAATGGGGTTTATTATGATATATTGTGGTCATTTTAGGGCATTTTTGCAATTAATTTGGGTTTTAGGGTAGATTTGCAATTCAGCCCCTAAAATAGGGCAATTTTGCTAAAAACCCTTGATAAAATTTCCAAAAGTGATTAATTGATAACTTAGCAAGTTTTGATTGAGAAGTATATGATGAGTTATTTTTTGAAAGTGATTATGGAATAATCTATTTTAGCATTTAATGAATCTCTTAAAATATCATTATTATCCTTATGAAATCAAATTAAAATCATTTATATACTTTATTTCATCTTAAAATCAAAATATTTAAATATTGATTTGATTACAAAATCAATTTCAGCATTTTCGAAATAAAATTACTAAACATATATACTATTTTTGAACTATGCAGTAGTTTTAAAAGTACAATTAACCAAACATATAATGATTAACTTTACATCTTCAGTACAGCTAACAATGATTATATAAAAGTTACAACAATACTAAACTAGTCCAAAATTTCATGTTAAAATTGTCACTAAAAAAAAATAAAATTAAATGAAGTGTAAACAAATAATTAATGGATCGTCTACAACATTTTTCATTTTTAAACATTTTTGTTTTTGTAGCACCGTTGGTCCCTTACTTTTTATAAATATATCAATTCTGTACATTAGTACATCTAACCCTAATTTTGATGATCAAGCATGACATAAAAAGGTAATTGACTAAAATGCCCCTGATTTTTTTTTCTTCTTTTTTATAACTATAACTTTTTATTTTTATTCCTTAAAATTTTAGTATTTTAATATTTGAAATTATTGTTTTAAAAAAATCATGATATTCATCTCCAGCATCATCATCTTATCACCTGCATCATCACAATCCAATTTCAATCTGAAACACAATCTATTACCAGATTTTTTTTCCCACAAAAATCAATTCCAGGAATAGTCAAACAAAAATAGTTACTCTTTATCAATGAGCCAACCAAAACGAATCTGTTTCTCTTTAAAAAAAAAAAAATTGAATTTGTTTCATCTGAAACAACCATCAAAGCACCTATTAACAGACTATTTCTTGAAAAGAAAAAAAGAATCAATTCAAGCCAACCTCAAATCCAGATTAATCACTATCCATCATCATTATTCAAATTCAAACCCAAATCAATCCTATGCCAAACCATTATCATCATCCAGATTCATCCTCATCAAACCCAAATCCAAATTCATCATCATCAAACCAAAATCAAACCCAAGCCAGACCCAAATCCAGATTCAACATCATCTAGGACCCATATTCAATGGTGCTGACAAGGGTCTGAAGGGGCTTAATTAGGGGGTGAGGGTTTTGTGAGTACGCATGAAATTGAGAGTGTGGATTCTGGTGAAAATGAGGGTTTTTGCAAGAAGAGGTTTAAGAGAAAATGAAATTTCGATGAATTTTGAAATGGGAGGATGGAGACGAAACCCAGGCAGTGAGCACAATTTTTCCTTTCAGGGATACACAAAACCTTACAATTTTTCTTTCACTAATTTGAATAGATTTGGGTCAAATTGATGAATAACTTTTTGGGTTTTCAATCAAATTTGATGAGCTTTTGATTTTTGTATCGTTGTGGATATATTTCGGGGAATAAATAATGAAAAGCTCAAAATTTGTGAGAGTTGAAAAATAGAGAATTTTATAGTGTTTGTGTGTTAAAGGGTGAAGTTTTGGCTGGTGTTGTTGGAGAGAGAGAGAATGAACTGAGAAATTGTATTTTCTGGGTAAAATTCCATTTTTGAAGCTTTAGTTGTGAAATGGAAGTTAACATGGTGATGAAGGTAGCAGCTGTTTCGGAATGATAGAGATGCGAAGGGATCTCCGTCTAATTTTTCATCTCAAGGAAAAAAAAAAAAAAAAAAAAAAAATCAATTTTGTCTTTTTCTTAGAAATATATCAGTTTTTTTTTTTTTTTTTTAGTTACATATATAAATATTTATTATTTTCTATTTTATGTTGACACGTGGTAATTTTTAGTTTAAAGACTAAAATACCCTTACAATCGTTATATTGGACTAACAGTTGACTAACAGAAAGACTTATTTGATGTATTTCTGGACCACGAGTTTTAAAAAAGCAAACACGTTTAAAAAATTGATATTTCATCAAAACTTGAGACTAAATGGATAATACCCCATTATCTAAAGTTAATTCCTGCTCACAGCTCTCATTAAAAAAAAAAAAAAAAAAAGGAAGCTTTTTGATAAATAAATAAAAACAAAGAATTCATATCAAGTATAATGTAGATCTAGAATATTTTTTGGGTTTTATCATTTTGGTTCCTATGTTATCGGAGTTATGACTTTTTTAGCTGTTTTTCAATTTTCACTGACGTGGTCCCTATGTTTTTAAAAACCCATCAATTGGTCTCTCTGACCATAATTTTAATAGTCAAAGGTTATAGAAAATGTAAATTGACTCTCTTACCTTTACTTAATTTAAAAGGTTAAATGTACGATTTTACCCTCTAACCTTATAAGATTTATAGTTTTACTTGGTTTGTAATCCAATAAAAATTGACACGTGTTATCAAATTTTAAAAATAAAAAATTGAAATTAAATAATGGTTAATAATAATAACAGTTTGAATTTTTTTTTTTATAAAGAAAATAAAACAAATAGAGGAAAAAAAATTAAATTAATTCAACATTCAATATGATTGTTTTAAACTGAAAATAAGAAAATTGCAAAATAAAAAATGGGATCTCCACCATCCATTTCTAAGATAGATGGTAGAGACCTAACTTAAATATATATATATATATATATACGAAAATTATCCTATAGTGCATCCTGATAGAATTATATAAGGATATTGAATGTGAACCACTCGTTTTACATACTTTAACTTGGTATGTATGCACTTGTCAAATCACTGTTATAAATGAGTGGCTCACATTCAATATCTTGATAAAGTTATATCAGGATGCACTGATAGGAACGGGACCGCATATATATCTAATATATATATATATATATATAAATTGATGGGTGGAGATCCATTGGATCTTCACCGATTGAATCATTAACCCTAAACACACCATTTGAACCAAACTCAGCGATTCTTCGATGGATGGAGAACTGGCGATTCGATGAAGACCTAAAACTTGGCGAACCCCATCATCATCTAAAACGGTGATTCTTCTTCTTAAATCGTTGTTTGCCATGGAGACCTAGATATTCGTTTTTAATTCGATTATTTAAAAAAAAAAAAAATATTTGTAATTAAATATTAAAATTAATTAAATGAAATTTATTTTGTGTTTTGTGATGTTTTGTTTTTACATGTGGCATATTACATGTTTAAAGACAAAAATATCCTCGGGACCGTTAAATTTGACTAACGGTTGCCTAATTGAAGGACAAAATTGGTGGGTTCTTGAGAACATAAGAACCACACTAGTAAAAAATGAAAAGACAGTTAAATAAGTCATAATCCGTGATAACATAGGGATTAAAAGGATAAAACCCCTTTTTTTTTTTTTTTAACCAGAATAAATAATTCTTTAATAAAAACCCAAAAAAATTAAATAAAAACCACTTTTATGAATGTAACAAAAAAAAAAAAAAAAATACAGTATTATATTTAAATCGATTGTTTATTGTCATGAAAAAACTTACGGAATTCTACACCATGTATATATATATATATATATATATATAAATTTTCTATTATTAGTTCATCCTGACAATAATTATATCAGGACGAAGAATGTAGACTACTAGATTTACATACTTTGACTCAAAGTGTATGCACTTGTCAAAACTTCTCTATAATCTATGTTCCACATTTTCGTCCTGATATATTTATTGTCAGGATGAACTGACAATAGAAAGATTGATATATATATTTGTGGGTATTATATTATCTATATTATATCTTGTTTTGGTTTTTGTCACTGTATAACAGGGAGGGAGAGAGAGAACAGCAGTCAAAGAATCAAAGCGGAAATTATATTGTTTTTGTTTTCTTTTGCAATTTGCAGAACTGGTTCGGGGATAGTGATTCTATAATAATACTAATATTTTTAAATTGTTGTAAAACCACGGATAAATAGATGAAGATAGATGAAGATAAGAGAAGCTACTAATAGCTTTTTAATCTTTTTATTTCTGAATTTAAGAGTTGCCTACAAATTTGCCGCCTCACACCAAAGCCCTAGGTGTCGTTTGTTTTTTGTCTGAAGACTGGATAGTATTAAATTTTATTGAAAACTGAACAATGACCAAAACCTGAATCTAAATGATATGTTTGTTTTTTTTTTAATTTTATTACCTATAAAAATAATAATACTAATATTTTTAAAATTATAATAATACTCTACAGTAAAACCATAGATAAATAAATAACAAAAACATTTTTTTTTTGATAAGGTTGTTGGGGTCGAGCCCAACATATTATTAAAGAAAAAAAGAAAGAAAACAAAAGAGAACAGAAAAAAACAAAAAAGAAAGCAAAAACATATAGATGAAGAGAAGAGAAGCGGATGCTTTACTAATAGCTTTTTATTCTTATTATTTTTGAAATCAAGATTGCCTACAAATTTGCCGCTTCACACCAAAGCCTTAGGCTATGTTTGGGATTGTTTTTGCTTGAGAAATAATCACTTATTTCTCAAGTTTTGAGTAAATATGTGTTTGGTAAACTTTTCAAAAGCTGCTTATTTTACAATTTGCTCCTCCAATAATTAGCTTTTGAGATGTTGGTTGGGGTAGCTTTTGTAACTAATTATTGAAGCTAGTTTATTGCTTATGCAATGTCCATAATGCCCCCACTATTAAATAAATGACGATAAAGCCATCACATTAAGCAATTGTATTTTTCAAAAAACTATAATTCATAAATTTATCCTTTTGAAAACTTAAAATAAGAAAAATTCAAAATTCAAAATAAAAGAGAATATTATTTTAATAAAAATAAACATTTTTCAAAAAAAAAAATAAAATTGAAGAGAATGGTAGATATCGGTGAGTTATTTATTTATTTTATTTTTTAAGATAGGTGTATATATAAGATAATTGAAGATCTCATGACCTCATACAATCATACAATTATATATCTTCTCTTTCATAAATCTAAACCTTTCCAATAGTAAATTGGACCACCATTAGAATATGATTTGATTCCAAAATAATATGATTTTTTTTTTTGTTTATAAATTGACATGTTAACAATTTAAGAGAGTTTATAAAAAATGCATTAAAATGAATGTATTTATTTCAATGAGGTACTATTGACATTAGGATGACTGCTTATAGTAACGATTTATTTTTAAATTTTAGAATAAATATACTTGTAAAAGTGGGTGTGTACTAATTAGTTTTATAGATTCCCTTAAAAAAAAAAAAAGTTTTATAGGTGGTAATATCGGCACCCATAGAATATATATATATATATATATATATATATATGAAATATTACATAAATTCATTCAAATACTATCAGGGAGGGGGAGGATTCGAACCCACGACCTTGTGGCGTAGGTGTGAGTGGTTTTACCACTGGACCAACATCGTCTTGTCCATAGAAAATAGATATTGATAAGAAAAGAAAATTAAATGAGGAACATGCCATCCCTCTACCTACACACTAACTAATTCAATTCTCTCATTAATGAAAATTGATGATTGAGAGAAAATTAAAAAGAGATATTCCATGAATTGAATCATTGTCGATAAAATAATTAAAATTTTAAAAGAGAAGTTCTCAAAATGAAGAATAAATTCTACTTGTAAAGAATTTATTTCGAATCATATACTTCGGTACTAGAAAAATGTCACTTGTTAATTTACTTTTGAGTATGGTAAGTTAAATTCCTTCTCTAGAAAATAGATTCTAAATTAAGAGCACTATTACAAATCCAATATAAACCCAAACGACCCTATAAATAGAAAAACTACAACTACTGGTAAATCTCCCTACATCACAATTTTTCTCATGTGCATCACTCTACAAGTGCACCGGTACATAGAAGATTTTGTCCATCTAACACGATTGATAGTGCACTTCCTGTCCACGTTAGTGGTGAAAGGTTCAACCCATGCATTTTGGGGATTTTCTCTCGATATTGTTAGAGTAGATAAATCTTCCGGTGTGAGAATAGATATCCAGACCTCACATGTAGTATTTCATACCAATAGTCTCCAACAAACCCAATTATTTTGAGAATAAACAGGCATGTACAATTGAAATCAGATAATAAAACTAAATAAATAAATTAATAAATAGCAATTTTTTTTTAGAATCTTAGCGGTGTGCAATGAAACAGATTGATAATTAATATTCTTTAAATAATGATAACACAAGTCGGCTATTACAAGGCATGAAAGATGACGATGATGATGATGATATATTTTTACCTATATTAACCACTCCACCACTTCTGAGACATCATCTCCAATCCTTAGAACCAACCTTCTTCACGCTTGTTTTCTTTATCCAATCTTTTGTTTTAATTTAATATTTCTTCACTTTGAGGAGCAGTTGGATTTTCATTTTCATGTCTCTTTTTTTATTTGATTTATTATATAAGAACTGTCAACTCTTCCTCTCTCTTCCAAGAAACAGAGTACAACTTATTTCAATTTGATAGTTGAAAAAAAGAAGAGAAGAAGATGGTGAACGATCTCCGAACGGATTCGTCAGACTACCGGACTGAGCTTCTGTCTCCTCCCCCTGCCGGAGAGGAGGTGGTGGTGCCCATCGAGCCGTCGTGGCGTCTTAATATGGATAGGTTCCACTTGCCTGTAGACCACAATGTGGATTCTCATTTTGGCTTCTGTTACTTGATTAGAACCATAAGTGAGTGCTTATAATTATTACGAAAACTCGAATTTGAATTTCATAATCTTGATTATTTTGATTATTACTTGTTAGGGAAGCAAAGAAAACTTGCAGGTTATTACAATAGGCAAAAGAAGCTTCTCAAAGGGTACAATGAAGTGGACGCATTCACTGAATTGGGTGTTTTGCCTGGAATTTTAACCAAGGTATATATTTTTTTTATATGAAATCTGAGTAGGTCTTCTTGTGGGCTGCACCGGACTGAAGCCCAGTCTGAAATTTAATAAAAAATTAACAAGTTGTTATTAATTTACCCTTTAGTTTTATAGTTATTACAATATGCCCAAATTGATTTGTTATTAGAATGATAGGATATATAGTTACAATATATATATATATTTTGGTATATATCTTGTTGTAACATGTTTTTTACTGTTTGGTGTTAAAAAACTGTTTTGGGCCCGGGGAAGGGGAGAGACTCAAATCTACAACCTCTTGGTGTAGGAGTGAGAGGTATACCACTGGACCAACCTCATCTTGTCTAAGTGGGAACTATTAGGCAGTACTTGTTAGAATAACAATATGATTTTTGTCTTTTGTTTGGTATAGATCATATGTTTAAATAATTTTGATATAAGAGTTGCGGGAAAAAAGAGTGAAACACCTACTTGAGATGCTTACCGAAAATTTAAAAATATAATTTAATAATTCTTAGTTTGTATTGTAACGTATTTTTGAATTTTAATATTAGTATTTAATTGATATTCTGATCGAAAATTAATGTAGGTTATAGATTATAATGGCAAGTGAACAAAATCAAAGCTAACTCTCAATCATTTCTACAATAAAACAATTGGTGGTCAATCAATTAGAACTAATGCTTCACCAGATATTGAAACTTTAAATTCTCTGTATTATTATGTCACATGAATCGTTGTATAATTAATTTTTATTAATGAAATTTTCATGCTACTATAGTTGTCTTAAAAAAAATTAGTATTAGTATTAGTTCAGCCCCACCGGATAAAAAATCATGGATTTGTCTTCGGGTCTGAAATTACATTTTAAGGCAAACTTTGATTAAACAAGAGTTGTCTATTTCAGGATGAAATGGAGCAACTTGCAAGGAGTGAAAGGGTGGCGATTTATGCATCAAATGTAGCGAATTTGGTGCTTTTCTTGGCAAAGGTTTATGCTTCTGTTGCGAGCAAATCATTGGCAGTGATAGCTTCGACATTGGACTCTCTACTGGATCTCTTATCAGGCTTCATACTCTGGTTTACTGCCTATGCAATGAAGAAACCGAATCAATATCAGTACCCAATTGGCAAGAACAGAATGCAGCCTGTCGTAAGCCTCGTTTCATCCTCTAAACATATTCGAATTAGCTAGGCAGGTCTTTCCGTACAGTTGATTGATCTGGAAGGAAAGACAGTCGTGTAGTGGACTGTCAGTTTTTGAGAATGACTGTCGGGAATTATAATATTTTTGCAGGGAATTGTCGTTTTCGCAGCAGCAGTAATGGCAACTCTAGGATTGCAAATATTGTTCGAATCGGGTCGAGAACTTGTCATACAGGTATGTCAATTGTTGATTAAT
This sequence comes from Acer saccharum, assembly GCA_030490815.1. NCBI lineage: Eukaryota > Viridiplantae > Streptophyta > Magnoliopsida > Sapindales > Sapindaceae > Acer > Acer saccharum. Next base: position 67,827,116 of record CM059866.1, read on the forward strand.
ATATGATCATGTACAATCTTTCAATGTCACTGAAACACTCTGTGCAGACACAGCCAGATAAGGATCCTGAGAAAGAAAAATGGATGATTGGAATTATGGTCTCAGTCACAGTGATAAAATTTGCGCTCATGATGTATTGTAGGAGATTCGAAAACGACATAGTTAGAGCATATGCTCAAGATCATTTGTTCGATGTCATTACTAACTCAATTGGTCTAGCAACTGCGGTTTTAGCAATCAAATTCTACTGGTGGATTGATCCTATTGGTGCCATCATTGTAAGTAATCGTAATTAAAACCCTGATCATGATGATAATTGATCTGAACTTTTACCTGAACACGAACACGTTACAATGCAGATTGCTCTGTATACAATGGGAAATTGGGCGAGTACAGTGATGGAGAATGTGTGGTCGTTGATCGGGAGGACAGCACCAGCAGAGTACTTGGCAAAGCTGACCTATTTGATTTGGAATCATCATGAAGAAATCAAGCAGATTGAGACAGTGAGGGCATACAATTTAGGGTGTCAATATTTTGTGGAGGTTGATATAGTTTTACCAGGAGAGATGTCACTCAGTGAGGCACATAACATTGGGGAGACTCTACAAGAGAAGCTTGAACAACTTCCAGAAGTGGAGAGAGCTTTGTTCATGTGGATTTCAATGCCACTCATCAGATTGAACACAAGCCTAAGACAACTAGATTGATTGATTGATATATATATATAATGATTAGGTAGCTAGATATAGGGTTTTTGATCTTCATATGATGATCATCAAAGATTTAGGTACTTAATTTGATTATTGGTGATTATTGTTTATGATTGTTGTAAGATCTAATAAGGGATTCTTATTTGCCTTTACATATTTTTGAGAGAAAAAAATAACACTTTATCTTTCCCTAGAGAATGTGTTAATATATTGGGCCGTGAAGTTTTAATTAGTAATATTGCGTTACGTTGAAACATATATCGGTGGTCAAGTTGAATTGAGAAAGAAAATTTGCTTCACATCGTAAAAGTTGAGTGTTTGTGCGTTTCGTGGATGAAGGTTTACGTCGAACCACGTAAAATCTCATGTCTTTTTATTTTTCTTTGCTTTCATGTAATTTGATTCGTCCTTTGAATTTGTCTATTCCGTAGTAAAATATAATTAGTAGCAACGTAGAGGAGATGTCTAACAATGTGTTATAATTGGTAATTAAAATCCTATAATTACACACATAACCCTTCTAACCCGTTGACTAATAGTTGAGCACCATTTGTCATTAATTATTAAAAGGCAATTTGGTCTTTTACAGTGTTATTAAATGAATCTTCATTTAATAAAAAGGGATAATTCGGAAGAAAACATCATTTTCCTTGACTCGTTTAGTTTTGATAAGTTTTGGTTGAGCAAGCAAGTTCTTATAATAAGCTAACACAATTACCAATTTGATTAGGCAACTAAAATCTCTCTCTTTTTCTTTATATCTTTTTAGAGACATGTTTGAATATATCTTAATTTCTATCAAACACTTCATTTCATGTTGTCATGTATGCAAATAATACAGATAAAGTTATCCTAGCTAGCTACTACTTATCAAAATGCTGATGAGAATTGCACTACTTACTTGTAACTTATTATATAAAATTTCATTATCAAAGTGGTCACCCCACAACAGTTTTTAACATACGTGAGTGCAGGCTGCGACCACCACTGAATAAAAAAAGCACTATTACCTACTTATATTTTATAAAGTGCTTTTTGATGGAGTACTTTTCCATCTTTCCTTGCACTAAATAATAACATATTGTGGTTCTTTATCATTTGGGTTCTCCTCTTTGCTTAGGTGGTACTCTGCATTTCCTTTCTACGTCAGTGATAGTTATTTGAATTTCATACCGTGCATTTTATAATTATATATGTGTGAGTGTTGTGAAAATGTGGATTTCCACCACCTATACATCCTCCCCTCTCCATTAATATCTCCCCATAATATCTCCATAAATATCTCATATAATATGATCTCCCCATAATATCTCCCTAAATATCTCATATAATATCTCTTATAATATCTTTACTTGCTCTTTTGTAAAAGTCTATAAATAAGACTTGTGATTCTCATTTGTAAAAGTTGTTCAGCTGAAGCTCCAAATATATCAATACAAGTGTCTCTCAATTCATTTTTTATGTTCTTCATATGTTCTTCCTCTGTTTTTCATTTCTTTTACAACAGTGAGAAATTTAATTTATCTGGTATTGTAAAATTAGATATCTTCAATTTATTAGAGTATTACATCTGAACTGCACATATAGTCATGATTGATTTCGATAAATATCTTTCGATTATAAGAGTAGATATCCGTGTCGCACGAGTAGTATTTGATCTCGATAAATTTAGACACACCCTAACAGCTTTAGATTTCAACAAAAAATATATATATATATATATTTGTACACGGTCATATTGACTATATGGGATTTCCATACTAATATTTTTTTAAATATATATAATTTAAATTAAGAGAATGTATTCCCATGTATTGTTGTGGATACTCATTATAATATGATAGATTCTGTTTGCAAAGCAAGAAAATAAGAAAGAGAAAATTTATATATATATATACAAAAAAAAATTCACATTAGTGCGCACTCCTGTATTTTATATAAGTGCATTAAATGTAAGCCATTAGACTTAGTGTGTATGCACTTATCAAAACTTCTCCATAATCAGTTACTCACATTCAATGCACTCATGTGATTTATGTGAACAACACTATATATATATATATTCTAGTAGAAAAATAATAAGTAGAGCAGCAAAGTTGTCCAATAGAAAATAGATATCGATAAGGAAAGGGGACATTTGTAAAAGTAGTCAAATTAAGAAATGGATTAAATATAATAGGAACTAGTTACTAGGATACCTCATTATTATATTTCCCATTGTAACCACCAAAGGTAACCATATACTTTTCCCCATCAATTGATACTGAGCAAACATGAGCCCTTGCTTTCAATAAATATGTTTAGACATCATCAATGACTTAGAAGTTCAATTTATGTAAAACAAAAAATTCACTATAACAACTTTCAAGTAGCATGTACATATATGGTAAAAAGGCTCCTCAAGACTCTTATGGCATCTATATACTGATATCTTATAATATTTGTAAGAAAAAGATAATGATAGAGTGAAAATAGCAGGCAAATATTAATAGCACAACACTTCTACTGACATCATTGACCTTCACTGACAAAAAAAATAAATTTATATAGATGCCTAAATAGAAAATTGGCAACTGGAACATTAATATTAGCATCACACTTATCCCCTTATCCAGGAACAAGATGATATTTTGATTATGCGATAGATGAGCAAGAACAAAAACCAAATCAATAAGCTAGAGTACTTTCCCGTGGTCACCAATTGTCTGACCTCCAGAGGCACTTGTATGAGTTGATTAGAGTCATGTAATTATTTATTTATTTATTTATTTTTTTATGTTTCTACTTTTGATTTTGTTTCAAACTTAGATTTTCATTTGTACAATTAAAAGATTAAAAAAAAATTCAGAACCATTTTGACTACCGATTTATATGTAGATAGAGTTCATTTATCAACTTGTAGTGGAATTTTTTTTATTTTTTATTTTGTAATATATTCACTGATGTTATGTTGTATTAGTCAGTGTTGTGAGATTGAGTGATTACTGTGCTCTGTGTGTTATGAGTTGATTATAGTCATGTAAATTTTATTATGTTTCTATTTTTTATTTTGTTTTAGACTTAGAATTGATTTTTTAGGTTTAAGGTTTGTAATATTTATTTCTTGGAATATAGGTTTTAATACCTTGTTGTGTATGTTCCTTTCATTGGGTGTTGTGTGAACTTAACTTGTACACGCCCAAAATTGAGATTTACGACTCATTACAAGAGGGGAACAAGAAGAAATAGCTAGAACGGGTACCTCATATTAAGTCACTCATCTTATTTTTATCTGGTATACTTCGTGCTGCTGGATATTATGAGCAACGTAAATCTAATCCTAAGCCTTTGGAGGTTGATGTTGTTGAACCGTACTTGATTCCTCAGCAACATGACACGTGAGAACATTTTTAATGTTTGTTTGTTTTCAACATTTTATTACTATTTTCATTTATCGATATTGACATATTAGATAGATGTTGCCATGTAAATAGAGGAAACTCAAACCAAATTTTTTGGTAATGTTAACAAACAGAATTTAAACATAATTTCAAGTTAAAAAAACATCTGTAGAACCTATTTGCTAGTTTTTTCATGACAAAATAACAGTGTAGTTTTTTGTTTCTTCTCTCTTTCATTTTAAACACAATACATATGCTTAAATGTAAACTTAAAAATTGATTCTAACAATGTCCTAATAATTTAACTCAAACCAAGTCCACGATTTTTGAACAAAAGTTGTACACATTTTCATCATTTTAAACAATAAATAACAATCCAAATTGCAAAAATTACTTTAAAAATAAAAGTTTCAACGGTTAACAACCAACACTCAACAAGTTTCAATCCCAGCCAATTTGTATGTCTTATCCACTAACTCATTGTATGACAACTTGTTTTCCACCTACTCCCCAATAAGTTCACTATCCATGTAATCTAAATCGTCCCATCGACCGTTGTAATTGATTGCTAACCTAAAGTTTTTCATAGTCCCTGAAGCAAATAACAATTGAAAAAAAAAAAACAGTTCATAAAAAAAAAAATTGTAAGAAAAACGGTATTTCACATTTCCCAAGGATATATCACGTAAAAAGCATGAAATATCTCATGTTTGTCATATTTTGTATGAACTATCTCATGTATGTCATGTTAGGAATGACATATCCCATATATGTCATGTTATACATGAAATATTCCATGTATATCATGTTGGGCATGAAATATTCCATATATGTCATGTTGGGTATGACATATCCCCTTTATGCCATATTTCGTGCAATGCATGAAATATTCCATGTATATCATGTTGGGCATGCATGAAATATCTTATATATGTTATGTTGGGCATGAAATATCTTATGTATGTCATGTTGGGTATGTAATATTCCTTTTATGCAGAATTTCATGCAAAGCATGAAATATCCTATGTATATCATGGTGTGCATGAAATATCTCATATATGTCATGACATATCCTATGTATGTCATGTTGGGTATGAAATATCCTATTTATGCAGTATTTTATGTAAGGCATGAAATATCCCATTTATGCAGTATTTCATACAAGACATGAAATATCCAATGTATATCATGTTGGACATGAAATATCCTATATAAGTCATGTTGGGCATGAAATATCCTATGTATGTCATGTTGGATATGAAATATCCCCTTTATGCAGTATTTCATGCAAGGCATGAAATATCCCATGTATATCATGTTGAGCATGAAATATCCTATGTATGTCATGTTGGGTATAAAATATCCCCTTTATGCAGTATTTCATGCAAGGCATAAAATATCCCATGTATATCATGTTGAGCATGAAATATCCTATGTATGTCATGTTGGGTATAAAATATCCCCTTTATGTAGTATTTCATGCAAGGCATGAAATATTCAATGTATATCATGTTGGGTATGAAATATCTTATGTATGTCATGTTAGATATGGAATATCTCATGTATGTCAGTTTTACTATGACACTGCGTGAAATATAATTTTGAACCGAAATCAATGTTTTTTTTCATTTTCACCAAAAAAAACTTCAAAATTGTAACAAAATAACAAAGACTTATTAACAATATCATCTAAGAAACACAATAATACTATTGAAATTGAAGATTTACAAACCTTGAAGTTTTGAGGAGAGATTCAACCACAAACTCGAAATTTTCAAAAAACTCTTTCCAAATTTTGGTTTCTTTGCGATTTCCCTTCAAAATAACTTTAATTTCTTGACAAAAATTAGTTGAGAACTAAGATTTGATAAACATATGAATGATAAAAAGATGGGAGATAGAGATGAGTGATAGAGAGAGACGAGTAATGGAGAGAAAGAAAGAAAGAAAAAAAAAAAAAAAAAATGGAAAATGAGGAATATGCCATCCCTCCACCTACACACCTAACAAATTCAATTCTCTCATTAATGAAAATTGATGATTGAGAGAAAGAAAGAAGACGTATTCCATGAATTGAATCATTGTCGATAAAATAATTAAAAATTTAAAAGAGAAGTTCTCAAAATGAAAATAAATTCTACTTGTAAAGAATTTATTTCGAATCATTGTAAAGAATTTATTTCGAATCATGTTCTTTAGATATAGATATATCTAACGGTTGAAAATTCTAATTCGAATGACTACGGTGAGATTTGAACCATTGGTTCTAGAAAAATGTCAATTGTTAATTTACTTGAGTATGGTAAGTTAGATTCCTTCTCTAGTAAATAGATTCTAATGTTTTTCTCGGTTTGAATATCAAAACCAACAAAAGAGAATTTTCTAAATTAAGAATAAGTCTTTGGTTGTGAATTCATGTACGGATAAATATTAAAATTTTAAGTTAATATGAAGTGCCAATTTTTCGGTGACCAGGTGTCCGGGTGCATCACTCTACAAGTGCACCGGTACACTGAAGATTTTGTCTATTTAACACAGTTGATAGTGCATTTTCCATTCACGTTAGTAGTGGAAGATTCGATCCATGCATTTTGGGGATTTTTCTCCTGATATTACTGGAGTAGATATGTCTACTTCTATGAGAATAGATATTCGGATTGCATATGTAATGTTTGATATCTACAGTCCCACAACATACCCATATCAAGACTTATTTGGAGAATAGACAGGCATGTACAATTGAAATCAGATAACCAAACTAAACAAATAAAATAGCATTTTATTTTATAGACTCTTGAGCAGTGTGAACAGATTGATAATATTCTTTAAATATGATTCCTTCTCCATGTAACACAAGTGTAAATTTTAATACTATAAACTAAGTCAGCTATTACAAGGCATGGAAAATGATGATGAAAATGATGATAATACTTTTTACCTAAATTAAACACTACACTTTCGAGACATCATCTCCAATCCTTAGAACCAACATTCTTCATGCTTGTTTTCTTTATTCAATATTTTTATTTGATTTCATTATATAAGCACTGTCAACTCTTCCTTTCTCTTCCAAGAACAGAGTACTACTTATTTCAATTTGACAGTTTTGAAAAAAAGAAGAAGAAGAAGAAGATGGTGCATGATCTCCGAACGGATTCGTCAGACTACCGGACTGAGCTTCTGTCTCCTCCCCCTGCCGGAGAGGAGGTGGTGGTGGCCATTGATCAGCCGTCATGGCGGCTTAATATGGATAGGTTCCACTTGCCTGCAGATCACAAACACATGGATTCTCATTTTGGATTTGGTTACTTGATTAGAAACTTAAGTGAGTGCTTATAATTATCACTAAATTAAACTAGAATTTGAATTTCATAATCTTGATTCTTTTGATTATTACTTGTCAGGGAAGCAAAGAAAACTTGCAGGTTATTACAAGAGGCAAGAGAAGCTCCTCAAAGGGTACAATGAAGTGGACACATTCACTGAATTGGGTGTTTTGCCTGGAAATTTAACAGAGGTCTCAAATCTAAATACGTCTGAACTTGAATTTAAAGGCGAAATTTGATTAATAAACAAGAGTTGTCTGTTTGTTTCAGGATGAAATGGAGCAACTTGCAAGGAGTGAAAGGGTGGCGATTTACGCATCAAATGTAGCGAATTTGGTGCTTTTCTTGGCAAAAGTTTATGCTTCCGTTGAGAGCAAATCATTGGCAGTGATAGCTTCGACATTGGACTCTCTACTGGATCTCTTATCAGGCTTCATTCTCTGGTTTACAGCCTATGCAATGAAGAATCCGAATCAGCATCAGTACCCAATTGGCAAGAACAGAATGCAGCCTGTTGTAAGCCTCGTTTCATCCTCTAAACATATTCAATTAGCTAGGCAGGTCTTTCTATACAGTTGATTGATCTGCACGGAAAGACAGTAGTGTAATGGGCTGTTTGTATTTGAGAATGACTGTCAGGAATTATAATATTTTTGCAGGGAATTGTGGTTTTTTGCATCAGTAATGACAACTCTAGGATTGCAAATATTGTTCGAATCGGGTCGAGAACTTCTCATACAGGTATGTCAATTGTTAATTAATATATGATCATACACAATCTTTTAATGTCACTGAAAAACTATGTGCAGGCACAGCCAGATAGAGATCCTGAGAAAGAAAATGGATGATTGGAATTATGGTCTCAGTCACTGCAGTAAAATATGCACTCATGATGTATTGTAGGAGATTCAAAAATGACATAGTTAGAGCATACGCTCAAGATCATTTTTTTGATGTCATTACCAACTCAATCGGTCTAGCAACCGCAGTTTTAGCCATCAAATTCTACTGGTGGATTGATCCTATGGGCGCCATCATTGTAAGTAATAGTAATTAAAACCCTGGTCATGATGATAATTAATCTGAACTTTTACCTGAACACGTACGAACACACTACAATGCAGATTGCTCTGTATACAATGGGAAATTGGGCGAATACAGTGATGGAGAATGTGTGGTCGTTGATAGGGAGGACGGCACCAGCAGAGTACTTGGCAAAGCTGACCTATTTGATATGGAATCATCATGAAGAGATGAAGCAGATTGAGACAGTGAGGGCATACAATTTTGGGAGTCAATATTTTGTGGAGGTTCATATAGTTTTACCAGGAGAGATGTCACTTAGTGAGGCACACAACATTGGGGAGACTCTACAAGAGAAGCTTGAACAACTTTCTGAAGTGGAGAGAGCTTTCGTTCATGTGGATTTCAATGCCACTCATCAAATTGAACACAAGCCTAAGAATACTTGATGATTGATTGATCTGGGGGGATCATATATAATAATTAGCTAGCTATGATCTTCATATGATGATCATCAAAGAATTAAGTACTTTAATTTGATTATTGGTGTGATTTAATTTTACTTCACTAAAGAAAGAAAGAAATGATAAAACCCACCTCGGAAGGACCAAAGTTTTGTTTTCCTGTATTTTGTTTATCTTTGAAGCATATAATTATTTGATTTGTCGATCATGTATATATTTCGGTGTGTGATAATGATTTTTGTTTGGTAAAGTTGTGATTGTTGTAGGGTGCTTATTCAGTCCGACAATATCTGAGTTCGTTAACTCTAATAATAGTTAAGATTGCACAGAAATAGTAAAACTGAATAATTAAGTTACTAATAATAGTTACTTTGGATAAATTTAGCTAAATTAATTTTGGTTGCAAACTGTAGTGCCATTACTATAAAAAGCGAAGCTAAAATTAATTTCATAATTCATTCAAAAGAAAGAATAAAAGTTTACAAAGAGACTTTTCTCTTTGTAAACTTTGCAGTATTAGAAAGTTAAAAACAAAATGAGAAATCTGAATATGGCGGAATTATTGTTTTTAATGTTGATTTTATCAACCGCTAAAGCTCAACCCGCGGTTGTTTTTGATGTTTTTAAATACGGTGCAAAGGCCGGTGCGAACTCAGTTATCACCGAGGTAATTAAAACTGTGTGTATGTATATCAATTTTGTCTTTTAATGAACAAGTAATAACTACGTATCATCTCTCAAGCTTTTTCAAGTGCTTTTAAAGAAGCCTGTGCATTGGCTACCCCAAGCAAAGTCTTGATTCCAGAAGGGGCATTCCTGTTAGGCAAATTGTTCTTAGAAGGTCCGTGCAAGGCTGCTGTGGAGATTGAAGTTCAAGGCACATTGAATGCCTTAACAGACAAACCGACGGCTAGTGGCAATTGGGTAACTTTCAAAGGCATCGACCGGTTCAAATTGTCCGGCAGTGGAACTTTCAACGGCCAAGGACCCAAAGCATGGGGTGCTTGCAGCGGTAAATTTTGCGAGGAACTCCCTATTGTAAGTTTATTCAAACATTATATAATTTTCTATATATGATCAAGATTATAGTTAATGGTCGTAATTGGTCGTACATACTCATTATTGTGAAATATGAACTTTGATAAAATTCACTTTTATTTGTAAGAATTTGAAGTTCCAGTCCATTACCAATGGGTTAGTCAAAGACATAACTTCTAAAGACAGCAAACTGTTTCATGTTAGCATCCTGAGCTGCAACAACCTTGGATTCCAGCACTTTACCATTTCTGCACCCGCTGATCGAGCATCAACACAGATGGGATCCATATCAGTCGATCCAGCAACATAAACATCACAAATTCAAACATCGGAATGGGGGATGACTGTATTTCCATCGGTCCTGGAAGCCAACAAATAACAATCACAGGCGTTACTTGTGGACCGGGACATGGTATCAGTATAGGAAGTCTTGGTAAGTATCAGAATGAAGAGCCTGTGGTTGGAATCAGAGTCAGGGGTTCCACCTTCTCCAATACAGATAATGGTGTGAGAATCAAAACATGGCCTGCCTCTTTTGGAGGTTCCGTGACCGATGTGATTTACGTAGACATCATTATGAATAATGTCAACAATCCTGTAATTATTGATCAAGTTTATTGCCCGTCTAATGAGTGCAATGCAAAGGTAGGTACTCAAACATATATATACATATATACGGTTTTATATATATCATCATGCATATTGCATATATATATATATATATATATATAGGTGATCGTATTTTCTGAATATGGCGTTTTGTACGTTTTCTTCTTGATCAGCTTCCATCGAAGGTTAAGATCAGCAATGTCAGCTTCAAAAACATTCGGGGTACTTCTGCAACTCCAGTTGTTGGGAAGCTTGAATGCAGCAGTGGCATACCGTGCCAAGGCGTGGAGGTTGCAGACATTGGCCTTACATACACCGGAAAAGAAGCACCAGCAGCTCTCTCCGTGTGCAGTCATGTTCAGCCTAAGATTTCCGGCAAAAATTCCCTCCCTATTTGCGGCGTCTCTGGTTAATTAATCTATATCTTTCTCTAGGACGTACTATATACCTAGCTGAGTGCAGGAATGTCTAGGATGATTGCTAGGTCAGGCCAGAGATAAATGTCCAATAATCATTATTATTACCGTACTATATACCGTGTCTATGATTAATAATAATATCCGATAATCATTATTATTCTTTGATTCATTTTATTTTTTTTCCACCCAGAAGCGGCGGTGAGTAAATGAATAAATAAATGGGCCAAAATCATAAATAGCCCTAAAATTAAGGGAGTATTCGAAAATATCATTTCTCAATAACCTTTCTTTTTTTATCAAAGAGAAATGATTTTGGATAAATATGCCCTTAGTGCAAATATCACAGGTAATAAAAACAACTTTTTTTTAATCATTTTCATCGCCTCCATCAATGGAGGTTTGTCTGCTCCACCAATGGAGATCTGAATCTTTTTTATAATGGAGGTTTGTCTGCTCCATCAATGGAGGTCTGAAAAAAAAAAATGTTTTATTTTTATTTTAGAAATTTGAAAATTTGAAGAGAGATTGAAAAATAGAAAAAATGGAGGTTTCCAGGATTATTACAAGTTGAAATTGTAATTTCAGCTTGTAAAGATGCATTTAGTGTGTAAAGATGTTGATATTTCAGCGTGTAAAGATTTCCATCGTGTAAAGATATTGACATTTCAGTGTGTAAAGATTTCAGCTTAAAGACATGAACCTGAATACGACTTTTGAGATGGCAAACGATGTCCGATTTTCACCCGTAATATACCGTTGGAATCGTTTCGACTAGGAGAACAATATTTTAAAGAGAAAAGAGAGTAAAAAGAGTTTTAGAGAGAGAAACATGACAAGAAGAACTTATGAAAGAGAGAAAAAGTTTTTTTTTTTTTTTTTTTAAGGAAGAACAAGAAGAATATGACAATAAATATTAAAGTTGCCTGAAAAGTAGATAAAGGCATACTTGTCAAAAAAGTATTTCTCTTAGATAAAAAAAAGAAAATTTATTGGGATGGGACAGTTTTGAAACCCCTATTAATTTCCAAGCCAAATGGAGGAATTTTGCCTAAAATAAATGTTCAAGTAATAAATTTAAATCAAAATTTCAAGTTATATAATATGTCTGAAAAGTACCGTTTGGTTGTCCATCTAAAATTCATTAAATATGGTAATATTTCAACGGGCCGGTATATCTACACTTTTCTCATTGTCCCAAAAAAAAAAAAAAATTTAATTAACTATTTATGTCCTGGGACATCGTCTTGTGTGGAATAATTTTTAGTGTTTATAGTTGTTTAAAATGTTTTATTTTCTCTACCTCACTAAGAAATAGAGAATATTCCCTAGTTTAATTTGGACCAATATTGTTTATGAAGAACACAAAATAAAAAATAAAATTTCTAAAGTTTCTTAAATTCATGCGTGCCAGCTTTTCTAGTAATTACCTTTCCACATTCGACTCCATTTTTTATTTTCTAAAATATGACATCAAATGAATCACAAGCCTGCCCAAATTTGTCCAAATAAATACTACATATAACACCCAAATATTTCCAAGAAGCTTTTTTGAGTTTTTTTTTTAAAACATATGAATTGTCTCAACTACCCTTTATAAATTTTAGATATTCCATCATAATTCTTTCATTATAAATAAATTGTCAACACCTTTTTTGTAATTCACTCAACTAAAAACTATTTCTAAAATTACATTGTCAACACCTTTTTTGTAATTTACATAACCAAAAGCTTTTTTTTGTTAGAAATCCTACTCATTAGAAGCTCTACTACAAAAATATCTACTCTAGAAGCTCAAATTGAAAAACCATACCAAACACACTCCTAGGTTGATATTTTTTATACCATTTAATTGTGAGATTCTTTTTATAATTTATAGTTTTCTACATCGGTACAATGTACATGGTATGGACCATTTTATCATTCTTCAACACCAAATTAAATTTTCTCAATACAAAAACAAACAAACCATTTTTGTTTAATTTTTAATTTTTTTTTATTTAGGGATACTATTAAAATCCCCCTCTAGTTTGTATTTTTAGCTAAAAACCACCCTCTAGTTTGATTTATTAGTCAAAAACCACCTTCTATTAACTTCTGTTAATATTTCTTACAAATATACCATTTTACCCTTGGTATTCAAATTTAAACAAATAAAAAACTGATTAAAAATCTTAAATTTATTTATTGAAAAAACAAAAAATCATCATCACCATCATCGGCCAAAGATTCCAAACCCAGAAAATAACTAAATAAATAAATAAATAAATAAAAATCATCAACACTCCACCAAACCCATGACCTGACCTGACCTTCATCAACGTCACCAAAACTGAAACCCAGAAGAAAAAAAATTCAAACCCAAAATCTGAAAAACAAAAAATACCACCTTCAATCTGATCCAAAAACCACCATCATTATCATTATCACCTCCAAACTAAACCACCATTACTGCCACACCAGAGATTCACAAACAAAAAAAAAATTAAAATTTTTTTAAACAAAAATAAATAAATTAATTAAATCAACATAAAGGCCAACACCATCATCATTAGTTCATCACAATGAAACCCATAACAAAGGATGCTCCATCGATCACCACAAAATCCCACCTATTAACTCCATGTCTCCGGATCTCCACAATTTTAAAAATCCAAACAACCCATGTACACTTTCGCAGCGAACGGATTCCCTTTTCGCGGCGTACGAGGATGTGAATTTCTCAACAACCAATGAGATGAGAGAGAGAGAGAGAGAGCAGTTGCCATGGATCCATTGTCCAGTTCAATTTTCATTTTTTTTTGCCAACTAACATATGAGATTAGAAAAAGAGAGATGAGAGAGGGAGGAGACGGGGAGAGAGAGAACAGTTCACTTGTGAGGGAGATATTTTTTTGGTTTTTTATTTTTTTTATATTTATTATTAAATGGATTTTTTTATTTCATTTAATAATATTTTAAATTTACTCACTCCCCATTTACTATTATACCCTTCATGGTTTAACAGAAAAAACATAATATCTTAACGGAAAACTAACGGCAGGGTGTATTTTGGCTAATAAATCAAAAAGTAGGGTGGTTTTTAGTCAATAATGAAACTAGATGGTGATTTTGGTAAAAAAACGAAACTAGAGGGTGGTTTTTGGCCAAAAATACAAACTAGAGGGTGGTTTTTAATAGTATCCTTTAAAAAAAAAAAAAAAGGTTATGCCATCTATAAGCATATAAAATCATGCACACAAAAAATAAATATAAGCACATACACATCAGATTATAATTAACCTCTCCCATTATTTCAATAAGAGACAGATATATTATAAACAGTGTATGCATGAAAATGGTGTTCAATAAAAACACAAACTCTTCAAGACCACTAAAAATATTTTCATAAAACAAATCCTTTTTTTTTTTTTTTTCCGTTTTTATTTTTGCTGTATCGATTTTGTGTTTCGATCTCGAGAAAGAGAAAACAAAAATGGAGAGTCAAGGAGACTTGTTGCAGCCAAGAGCTTCTCTAGATGCCGGCGGGACCTGACCCTGTAACGTTGTCGTCTGCATGGCAGCTCAATCTCGACAACTTCCGCCTGCAACCGAGCTCCAATGCCGACAACCATCACTGTTAATGTCGGAATGGTTTTTACGGCTAGTTTTGCACTCCAAGTATGTGTTTTTAGAAAATGATCGAAAACATCAAATTGTTTTTTCTTTTTCTCTTTTTTATGCACAACCAAACACTCCAATTATAGTATGAATTTATTTTATTTTTTTAACTTCTTTTTGTGTGTGTTTATATAGTTTATTGTGACAAAGATTCTAATACTGAGAAGGAAACCCTAGTGGGCACATTTATGCATCAAATGTAGCGAATTTGGTGCTTCTGTTGGCAAAAGTTTATGCTTCCGTTGAGAGCAAATCATTGGCGGTTATTGCTTCGATATTGGACTCTCTACTGGATCTCTTATCAGGCTTCACTCTCAGGTATGCAATGAAGAATCCGAATCAGTATCAGGGGCCGGCCCATAAGGCCAGAAAACCCAGCAGTTCGTTGGGCCTCCAATTGGCCCAATTTACCTCTTCATCTTTTATAAAATCAAGAGCCCCAATATCCAATTTATTTAAATTTTAAAAAGGCCTAACTGAATTCTAATTTAAAAAAGCTTAGCTAAATTAAAAAAATGCCCAATTTATTTAAATTTTAAAAAGGCCCAACTGAATATTTGCACTTTCACATACACATTAGCAATTTAGCCGACATCGTTTAATCGTTCATCTTAGCTGCTAACTTAGTTCACGATGATTTTGTTCCGTCTATGAATTCCAGAGGCGAGCCGAAATCGTATTCTTTGGTTGGGTTTCTAGCTTCCTGACACGTAGGTACTTTGTCAAAAATTCAAAATGTGGTTCTCCGATCTTGCTTTCTAAGAGTGCCATTTCAATCATCTTTTTTGAGCTTTTTTTTTCCTATGCCCATAATTGATGTGTGCCCATAATTACTTTGGTAAGATTCTTCATTCCAAAGTCAATAATCCCCACCTGTGAATTGATGGAAATAAAGAAAGATTATATTGAACTATTGAAGACATATTCTTTTTTACAAAAGTTTCCTTGAATAATTCAATAGTTATATATTGAAATTCTCAATGATTAAATAATTCTTATTAACATGATTGTTAAAAGAGTCTCCACACACAAGGGTTGAGTGGATTGGCTATGTTATCTATCGAAGAAAAAAAGTGTTTGCGAATCTTGATGGTAGTAATGTAATTAGTAAATTTGCTCTTCAGAAGGCAAGAAGAATAGAAATTTAAATAATGTTTTGTTTTTATGTTTTTAGATACGATAAATATTTTTTGTTTTAATTTATGTGGTTTACGTTGTATTTTGTAAATGAAGAATTATTTATTTAAGGTGAAGAATTATATTGTATTTGGTATATGGGGCCCCGATTTTTGTTAATATTATGAAATGGATCAAGCCCCGAAATGTTTGGAGACGCCCTGAAGTCAGTACCCAATTGGCAAGAACAAAATGCAGCCTGTCATAAGCCTCATTTCATCTTCTAAACATATATTCAAATAAGCTAGCTAGGCAGGTCTTTCCGTACGCAGTTGATTGATCTACACGGAAAGACAGTCGTGTAGTGGACTAGTCGTCTGTATTTGAGAATGACTGTCGGGAATTATAATATTTTTGCAGGGAATTATCGTTTTTGCATCAGTAATGACAACTTTAGGATGGCAAATATTGTTTGAATCGGGTCGAGAACTTGTCATACAGGTATTTGATGCATATCAGAAAGGACTCACACTCATTCAAACACAAAAGGTTTTCTTTGATCTATAATTCCGTAGAAAATAGAAAAAAAAGGGGGGGGGGGGGGGGGGGGGGATGATATTGAGAAAACTCAATAAGTTTTTTTATTATTATTATTCATTGAAGTTTGTCCTCCAAAACCTAATACAAGCTACTTAAATAGTAAAACTAAACCGAATCCTTATTGATTCTGTTTCTCCTAGAATTCTAAACAAGAAAGAAATCTAAATAAAAATCATAATCAAACGGGAAAGAATCCCAAATGAAAAACATATCAAATCTCCTAAAAAAAATCAAAACAATTCTAAAAAATTAAAAACTATCTAATAAAGGAAATTGGATTTGATTTAATAAAATAAAATCATAAAATAATTAATAACCTAATTACATATAAAATAAAAGGAAATAAAATATTCGTATTGAATCATGACAATAATTGGAAACAAGAAAAAAAGAAACAGTTGTTTTGGTGCACACAAAACTTAAGGCTAAATTCGACATGCTGAAGCCCTTTATTGAAGATGAAGTCTTCATAACATTTGTAGGGCTCGTCTTGAGCTTTCTGGAAACATATTATAGCCTATGCAATGAAGAATTTGAATCAGTATCAGTTCCCAATTGCAATTGGCAAGAACAGAATGCAACCTGTAGGGATGGCAATGGATCGGATCGGGGATGGATACCCCATTATCCATCCCCGTATCCGTTTGATATATGTATATCCATCCCCGCATCCATCCCCGCATCTAAATGAGCGGGACGGATTCGGATAATCCGCGAATTTAGATAACGATATCTATCCCCGCTCCGTCTATATCCGTATCCAATGAAATATATATATATATATATATTGTTATAATTTATAAAAGAAAAATGTAACTAACGTGTATAATGATACCTTTTATCATATTTAAAAGGGAGAAACAAGTACATCCAATCCAATAAAGTTCAAATAACATAAATTCAACAAACGAAAAAAAAAAATCACATAAAACTTTACTATTTAATTTTCTCCAACAACTTAATAAAAAACCATAAATATTCTCATTCTTCCATCACCACGGTCCATACGACAATCAAGGTAGTCTCAACTCTTTAGGTTTTCGGCCGCTTACTTTAGAAAAATAGCTTTTAGGGTTTTGATGATAAAAAAATTAATAATAACTTATATAATTAAAATTAATAATTATATAATAATTTTTTATATTTTTAAAATATTAAAATATTAAAATATACAATGGATCCGGATGGGGATGGATATCCATAGACGATATCCATCCCCATATCCGAAAATTAAACGGATATTAGAATCGTATCCATCCCCGCTCCATCCCCGTAATAATAGTATCCATCCCCATTATAAATGGAGCGGATTCTTTCGGATATCCATATCCGTGGATAATTTTGCCATCCCTAGCAACCTGTCATAAGCCTCGTTTCATCTTCCAAACATATATTTAGATAAGCTAGCTAGGCAGGTCTTTCTGTACGCAGTTGATTGATATACACGGAAAGACAGTCGTGTAGTGGACTAGCTGTCTGTATTTGAGAATGACTATCAGGAATTATAATATTTTTGCAGGGAATTGTCGTTTTTTCATCGGTATTGGCAACTCTAGGATTGCAAATATTTTTCGAATCGGGTCAAGAACTTATCATATAGGTATGTCAGTTGTTAATTAATATATGATCATGTACAATCTTTTAGTGCCACTGAAAAACTATGTGCAGGCATAACCAGATAAGATCCTGAGAAAGAAAAATGGATGATAAGGATTATGGTCTCAGTCACAATAGTAAAATTTGTGCTTGTGATGTATTGCAGGAGATTCGAAAATGACATAGTTAGAGCATATACTCAAGATCATTTTTTCGATGTCATTACTAACTCAATCAGTCTAGCAACCGTGGTTTTAGCCATTTGATCCATCATTGTAAGTAAAACCCTAATTGTTATAAGTATATAACCCACATTCTCCACATTGGTATGATATTGTCCACTTTAGGCCTAAGCCCGCGCAAATTTGCCCTTGGACCCAAAAAGCTTTATACTAATGAAGATAGTGTCTATACTTATATGCCCATAATCATCCCTATGTCTAGCCAATGTGGGACTTTGGTCACACACCCAACACTGATCATGATGATAATTAATCTAAACTTTAACCTAAACACGTTACAATGCAGATTGTTCTATATACAATGGGAAATTGGGTGGATACAGTGATGGAGAATGTGTGGTCGTTGATCGGGAGGACGGAACCAATAGAATACTTGGCAAAGCTGACCTATTTGATATGGAATCATCATGAAGAGATCAAGTAGATTAAGAGAGTGAGGGCATACAATTTTGGGTGTCAATATTTTGTGGAGGTTGATGTTTTACCTGGAGAGATGTCACTCAGTGTGGCACACAACATTGGGGAGACTCTACAAGAGAAGCTTTGAACAACTTTTTGAAGTGGAGAGAGCTTTTGTTCATGTGGATTTCAATGCATCATATTGAACACAAGCCGAAGAAAACTTGATTGATTGATTTTGGGGGGATCATATATAATGATTAGCTAACTAGATATTGGGTTTTTAATCTTCATATAATGTGTTGGATATGGCTCGAATTTCTAATGGTTACCAAATGGGATTTACCAATGCGGAGACTTCTTAGAGACGTGGGATACATTTGGAAGTATGAGATTATGTTTGAGGGAGGCTTGAAGACCTGAAGAACATGAGAAACGAAGAACAGTGAAAATTGATGTGGGTAACGCTGTGGGTTTGACAACGGTTCCCACAGCGGTGATCAGCGCTGTGCAATTTACACATCGATTCTCTTTCCAGTGGTTTATGCTGTGGATTAGGTTGTGGCTGTGACAGCGGTAGGGACAACGGTCTTGGTGACGTGGCGCGTGGATCACGGTTTTCTGAGCTATCAATTTCAACACGGTTTAGGAAACGGGTGGCCAACTGCAACTTGAATCGTAGTCAAATACAAGCATGCATTGAATCATGAAATATTAATGGAAAGGGAAATAGTTTTTTTTTTATTTTTTTATTTTTTTATTTTTTTATTTTTTATTTTCTGGAAGTTCTTATGCTTGAAGGAAAAGGATTTCTCCTTACAAGAATACTTGTCATAAATATGAAATATTATTATGTGAAATAAGAAAATCTTGTACGTATAGGAGATGGATTTCCTGTAGGTTTAAACTCCCTGTAATTCATATAAATAGACCATAATAGCTAGGTTATTATGTGTGGAGCAAAATAGCAAATACTAGAGAGATCTCAAATAGTGGGTATTCGGTGTAATCGGGTTTGGGGTATTTTAGAGAGAGAATCTTGAATGTTTGGTTGTAATAATTTGCTACATAGTGGAATTTTCTCTTGTCGTCCTGACGGCCGTGGTTTTTTCTTTGTTCTTAGGTTTCCATGTAAAATTCTTGTGTTGTGTGTGATTGTATTTGATTACTTTCTTCCATCTTATTTTTTCTTTTGCTATTGTTTGTTTGTGTTCTATCTAGCAACGCTTCCGCAAAGTGATTTATTCGCTTACATGATGATCATCAAAGATTTAAGTACTTTAATTTTATTATTGGTGTGATTTAATTTACTTCACTAAAGAAAGAAATGATAAAATCCCACTTAGGAATTAGGACCAAAGTTTTGTTTGCCTGTGTTTTGTTTATGTATGTATTTCAGGGTGTGATACGGATCAATTTTTGTTCACTGAAGTTGTGATCATTGTAGGGCGCTCATTTAGTCTTGTAATGTTTTAGGTTCGAATGCATATTGTATATATAAAAAATAAAAATAAAAAGTTGTGATTGTTGTAAAATCTAATAATAATAAAAAATATGACATTCCTATTTATTTTGACCTTTACATTTGCTGCATATTTTTGAGAAAGAAAAAATAAATTTTATCCTTCCCTAAAGAATGTATTAAATATAATTAGTAGCTATCTAGAAGAGATATCTAAAAATATGTTCTTAAAATTATTAACTTTTTCTAAGAAAAACATATAATTAATTACACATATATAATCTCTCTAACCCGTTGATTAACAGTTGACCACAGTTTATCATTAACAGTTAAATGGCAATTTAATCTTTTATCGTGTGTATTGTCTCTATCTCTCCTAATCATTTATGCTTGCAAGTACATATTTATAGATAGCGCTATGTCACGGGCTTAGAATTACGCAGCGGAAATCCCGTGCGGCACTTAGGCAACTTCCGGGTGAAGGTTGCTAAGTAAGCCTAAAATGCTTGGCTTGTCACTCTCAAACTCACAAGAGAGACTAGAGGAAAGGGTTGGAAGAGCTTGGTTGGAAATGTAAAGGAAACTTGTATTACTAACAAGAGAGCTTTACAAGGCTTTTGAGTACAATTTGCTTGGATAGGCTTGGATACCTTACAAATGAGAGGGGTTGGCTATTTATAGGGTGCCACCTTCTCAATGAATGGTTAGGATCAATTTGATCCAAGGGTGGAGGTTTGCCCTCCAGAATAATCCATAACTATGTACAAGTTTCTAGATTATTCCTACATAAGACTACATGTATCTAGATCTTTCCTACATCTAACTACATGTATCTAGTATGTACAAGAGTACTCTAGAATGGTCTTGAGTATGTCTTCAACTAGAGACTTCCAGAAGCATCCGTTGCTAGGCTTCTCTGGAGATCTCTAGAATGTTCTAGCTGCTTGGCCTTGTTTATGGGCTTTTTGGGCACCTTGGCTGGAATCCGAGAGTTTGGACTTTACGGCCGTGACATCCTCCCCCACCTGATTTCGCGACGTCCTCGTCGCGTGGGGGCCATGTATGCTGGAGTTTGCCACGGATTGGCCCCTTCGGACGAGTGGGCTTTGGATTAGGAAGCCTCTCGTGAGGGGTTGCCTTCATTTCAGGAGTCGGACATGTGCTGCGGGGTGTCGACTCCTTTGGCTTGGTGCAAGTGGGCCTACGTTGTTGGAATGGGAGTTTGGCATTTGTGGTGCCTCCTTCTGTTGCCTTTGATTGTCGCTTCCCAAGTCTTGCACGATTCCTCTTCCTTGGGACACCTTCGGCCGTGTTGATGTTCCTTGGAGAGGTGGGAGAACTTGGTTTCTCCACAAGTTGGATGGCGGATAGCGTCTTGAACTCGGATGTGGTCAAGCGTTCCGCCGGGACGGTGTATGCTTTGTCCCCATCAAGGATGCTAAGTGTGTTAGCGGTGGGTTGGGGAAAAACGTTGACTTGTTGGAAAAACGCCATGCCTAGGACCATGTGGTAGTCGGCTATGTGAACAGTGACACCCTTCGGTGTACCATCAATTGACTTGGCAGGTTGGTTGGCAGCATTGATGGCACCAAGGTTGACGGATGGGCTGTTCCGGAATGAAGCCCTTATGCGCGGACTTCATTAACTCTCACCCGGATTACCCGAAATGATTTCTCCACAAACGTGTGGAGGTTACGGATGAGGACGCGTGTGTCCTCGATGACACCCTTTTGGGACTCGCGGGCATGGACTTGGTGGCTTCCGTGATCTTGCCGTAGTCCAACTCAAGGCCGTTGAGGTGGTCGGAGACATCACTCAAGGCGACCTGTGTACCGGAGAGGGTGTCCTCCAAGCCAGCCATCCAAGGTTCAAGGCATCCATGGACGGACCCTTTGCTTCGCATGGTGTGGGTGCATCGCTCGCCACGGACCAGGCGTTGGTGTGGGTGCGACACTCGCCATGACCACGCGTTTGCTCTTCCGCTCTAGCAGCAACTTCGCTGTCGGAGGCCATTGCTTCGTGAACTAGCTGTGGTTGCTTTGACAAGGCTCTGATACCAACTGTCACGGGCTTAGAATTACGTAGCGGAAATCCCGTGCGGTACTTAGGCAACTTCCGGGTGAAGGTTGCTAAGTAAGCCTAAAATGCTTGGCTTGTCACTCTCAAACTCATAAGAGAGACTAGAGGAAAGGGTTGGAAGAGCTTGGTTGGAAATGTAAAGGAAACTTGTATTACTAACAAGAGAGCTTTACAAGGCTTTTGAGTACAATTTGCTTGGATAGGCTTGGATACCTTACAAATGAGAGGGGTTGGCTATTTATAGGGTGCCACCTTCTCAATGAATGGTTAGGATCAATTTGATCCAAGGGTGGAGGTTTGCCCTCCAGAATAATCCATAACTATGTACAAGTTTCTAGATTATTCATACATAAGACTACATGTATCTAGATCTTTCCTACATCTAACTACATGTATCTAGTATGTACAAGAGTACTCTAGAATGGTCTTGAGTATGTCTTCAACTAGAGACTTCCAGAAGCATCCGTTGCTAGGCTTCTCTGGAGATCTCTAGAATGTTCCAGCTGCTTGGCCTTGTTTATGGGCTTTTTGGGCACCTTGGCTGGAATTCGAGAGTTTGGACTTTACGAGCCGTGACAGTTAGCTAATTATTAGAGTAA
This sequence comes from Acer saccharum, assembly GCA_030490815.1. NCBI lineage: Eukaryota > Viridiplantae > Streptophyta > Magnoliopsida > Sapindales > Sapindaceae > Acer > Acer saccharum. Next base: position 67,849,838 of record CM059866.1, read on the forward strand.
GGAAGAGGAAGAATAGTACAAACTACTCGAGGTTCAAAATGAAAATAATATTATACGTTAAAAAGTGAAACAGAAAAGTACACCATTAAAAAAAAAAAAAAATCATTATATAAAATTTCATTATCAAACAACAGTACTTTTTCGACAGCTGTTAAGAGCAACAACAATGGTAAAACTCAAAAACAACACCGATTTGTTACCATATCATAAAAAATGGGTCTTGTCATTTGGGTCCACTTAATTTTGGTCTATTTTCCCCACAATAGGGGTAAATTGGAAAAGTAAAAGTGGATCCACTTTTTTAACTTTTTTCTAAATAATCATTACTCTAAAATAAAATTTTATAATTGAAATTAAAATTATTTATATTTTTTCATTATATATATAATTATTGAAATTAATAATAATATATTTAAATAAGAAACAACGGCCAATTTTGAAGTTGACAAATTTAGGTCTCAAGAAGTTGACCCAATCTGTGAAGGGCAGTTTCCAGTTACAACCGGCACATCTAATGCACTTGCGGAAGATCAAGATCTAATTGAGAGTTTTTCTCCAATTCAAATTCAAGCAGCTGAACAATTTTCTAATCAAGATGTGGGAATTAATGTTAATATCTACAATGATTTGAATACCAAGTATTTAAATCAGGAAGATAATAATGAGAATCATCAATGTTCTCTAGAGAATATTTGCATTAATAACAGAATGATTCTTGACAATCCAAAGATTTCAAACTTCCAGAATTTTAATCAGCAAGTTTTGGATGAGGTTTCAGGAGATAAAAGAGGAAAGATTAATTTGGAGCATATATCATAAGACCAAGATATTAATACTTCAAATTATACTCATGGTCCAATAGATCCCGTGTTTGACAATAATTGGATTCCCGTGATGACAAAATCAAAAAGAAAAATGAAGCCAACTTATAAGATTTTATCTAGTTTCAAGTCTCAAATGAGTAAGAGAAATTCTGCAGTTTCACGCATTGTCGCTAATTGGGCCGCACATGATGAGGCAGAATAATTAGGTGGCGTTTGGATCTGTTTTTAAAAACAGTTTTTTGTTTTTAAAAATAAAAAACAACTAAAATGCTGTTTGGTTAAATGTTTTACAAAACTGTTTTTGAAAACAAAAAACAACTTTTTAAAAGTTATAACTAAAAAGTTAAAAACAACTTTTTATTGTTTTCTATTGTTTTCAAAACAGGTTTTCAAAATAAACCTTAACTTTTCCCTCCAAACAACTATTTCAATCATTTTAAAAACAACAACCAAACACTTTTACATCGTTTTCCGTTTCAAAAAACTACTTTTAAAAAACACTACCAAACACATTACATTTTTAAAAATATCATTTTTAAAACATGATTTCCATTTTTAAAACAAGTTTTTAAAAACACCATTTTAAAAACGATACCAAACGCGCCCTTAAGTTCATGTTTTTGTTTTTTGTTTTTTGTTTTTTTTAAGGCCTACGTGCCTTTTTAGATTAGCATGTTTTAGGACATGCGTGCCTTTTTTTTTTTTTTTTTTTTTTTTTTTCCGCCCTTTTTTTTTATTATTAATAAAAAAGCTCTATAGAGCTTGTTGTTTTAATTTAAAAAATATATATATATATATATATTTATATTAAATTTATTTATATTTTTTCATTATATATATAATTATTAAAATTAATAATTATATAATTTAATTTAAATTATATATATATATATATATATATATATATATAAGCCCAACCCAATAATTATGAGGTATTGAAAACCCAATTCCAATCATTGGACAAGATCCAAATATAGTTCTAAATTTGGAACCCAATTTAGGTCTAGTGGGGTGGAGTCCACATTTGGGTCTTTTTTTTTTTTTACCATCGTAGCACCATAAAATCCAAATAAAAATAGGTCAACTAAAAATGAGTCTCTTTTATTCACCATTGTGATGCTCTAACGGTGATTGAACAAAAGCATATATACCAGATCTAGGAAAAGATTGCCAGCTCATTCTTCTACATTCTACATTGCCAGCTCATTCTTCTACATTAATCTAGAAGTCCTAGTCAGCAATTCTGATTTATGCTAACACATTGTATACAGTTTATGTATTTCAAGCTTTTCTTTTTTTAATAATATTCTCTAGAAAATTCAGTCGATTACTTTCTAAATTTTCTCTTTGATTTTCCCTGTAACTTTCCTGAGAAAGTTCAAAATTAAATAGCACTATTACCTACTTATCTTTTAAAATGTACTTTCTGAGGGAGTACTTATCCATCTTTCCTTGCACTAAATAATAACATATTGTGGTTCTTTATCATTTGGGATCTCCTCTTTAAATAAGTGGCATTTCCTTTCTACATCAATGATGGGATTTGAATTTCATATCGCTCATTTTATAAGTGTGTGTGAGAAGTTTAATTTTTATCCGGTATTGTAAAAGTAGATATCTCAATTTATTAGAATATATATCTAAATCACACGTATAGTCATGATTGATCTCGATAGATATCTCTCAGTTATAAAAGTAAATATATGTATCGCACAGGTAGTGTTTGATCTCGGTAGATTCCCATACACCCTAACAGCATTAGATTTCAAAAAGAAAAGACAAAAAAACATATCTTTGTAAAAGGTCATATTGACTAAATGGGATTTCCATACTCACTTTTTATTTTATATATATATATATATATATATATATATATATATATAAAAGATAAGGTTGAAGTTGACAGTTGACCCTACAATATTATTATTATTTTCTTAAAGCGGGAGACATTGATCTTTATCTTAGATTATAAACGTATAAATCGTCATCGGCCTTAAACCAAGTTGTATGTTATAATAAAAGATCTATGCATATACTTGAAAATTGAAATATACCTATAAGAGTTGAAGCTGGCAGCATCACCTAGAAAATTAATCAACTATGTAAAAGTTAATTAATTAAAAGTTAAAACAAAATAAATAAATAAATTTATTTATTTTTAACAATTATATATAATTAGACTGAAAAGCAAATATTGTGATACTTCAACTACATTTCATTCTTGGAAGCCAGACCGAAGCAAGATGCCTTTTTTATCTAGAGGAGTTTATGTTGGGGCAAGGAAGTTCTTTAGATGGGGTTAAGATGGAGAGTAGGAGATGACTCATTGATTCATATCTTTAAAGACAAATGGATCCCAAGACAGTCTACTTTCAAGATTATTACTCCACCTACGCCTTTGCTTGGTGGTAACGCTACCGTCGACCTAATTATTTCTCAATCGGGTGGATGGAATAATAATCTTATTGATCAATCATTCTCTGTTAAGGTTGCTGCTTCAATTCAGAGTATCCTTATTGGTTATGGTCGGTGTGGCGACAAGCTTATATGGCATTTTGATGATTTTGGAAATTTTAATGTTAAAAGTGGTTATCGGGTGGCTAGAAACTTGGGGGTGCAGACGAGCTCTTCTAGTGTGGAGTCCAGTGTTAGCTCTAATTGGTGGAAGAGGCTTTGGAAGATGAAAATTCCCCAAAAAGTTAAAATATTTATTTGGAAGGGCTGTTTTGATTGGATTCCTACCAGGTTTAATCTCTGGCGTCGTAGAATTCAGATTAAGGACATTTGCCTATGGTGTAACAAAGGGAGCGAGACTACGCTACATGCTTTGTGGGATTGTAAAATCTTCAAGCTTGTTAGAAAGCAATGGCTCCCCAACAAGGTTATTATAAGAGATAAGTACAAATTTTTCTTTGATCTTATTCTTGATTGCTCCATTTCTTTGAATGACGAAGAGTTAGAATTATTCTGTGTTGTTGTTTGGAGAGTCTGGTATTTGTGAAATGCCTTGGTCCATGGGGTTCCCTTGGCAGATGTTTCTGAGGTGTTTGATTGGGCGATCTGCTTCTTGGCTGAGTATAAGGAGTGTCAAACAGGGGTAGTGCAGATCAGTAGTAGGCTTGGTGACAAAAATGTTAGTTGGGTCCCCTCCTTCCCCAGGTGTTTTCAAGGTTAACTGTGATTCTGCGATTGATGCTAGAGGAGGTCGAATTGGCGTTGGTGTGGTTATCGAAGATTCAGTGGGTGAAGTCATGGCTTCTTGTTCTCAATTGATAGTCGATTTCTTTAATCCGCAGGCTGCAGAGGCGATTGCCATCCTTAGGGGTATTCAATTTAGCAAAGATTGTCGTTTGTCTCCTTGTATTTTTGAGTCTGATGCGGAGGTTGTGGTCAGATGGATCAATGATTGTAGTCATTTGGAGTCCTCCTATGGTGCTATCATGACTGATATTAGTCTCTTATCTTTTGAGATGGGTGGTTTGTGTTTTGGTTTTACCCCTAGGTAGACCTAGCACGGTTCTGGTCCTGGTCCGGTTTCGATTTTGGTTCCGATTTCGGTTCTAAACCTTCGGTTTCAGTTTCGGTTTCGGTTTCGGTTTCGGTTTCGAACCGACGGTTCCGGTTCCGGTTCCGGTTCCGGTTCCGATTCTGATTCCAAGGTTTGGTGGAACCGAAACCAGAACCGGTTTATACCGGTTTTGATTCCGAAACCACCGGTTCCGATTTTGAAACTGTCGATTTCGGTTTTGGTTCCAATTCCGGTTCCATTGGAACCGACGGTTTGGAACCTTTTTTTTATTTATTTATTTATTTTTTTTTAAACACACTCAAAACGATAGTGTATTGAGTTAGGGCAGCACCACTATAAATTCTTTTTCTTCTTCAGACAATGGTTCAACGCAGCAGCTTCTCTTTTCTGACTTCTCTCTCTAAACTTTTCTCTAACTTCTCTCTACAAGACTACAACCCAAGGTTTGGATCGATCGATCGATCATCTTTCTTCTTTCTTCTATCCTTTTCTTTTGGATCGATCAATCGATCATCTTTCTTCTTTCTTCTTCTTTCTTTCTTCTTTTTCTTCTTTTTTCTTCTTCGTCTGTCATCTTCGTCTGTCATATTTGTCGTCTTCTTGCTTGGATTGATCGAGAGAGGGAGATGAGATTAGGGGTGGTGCTGCCGTGTCGTGGCGGTCGTCGGTCGCCGGTTGCCGGTTGGTGTGACTCATCAATGGCCGGTGACTACTGTCTGGTGAGTGGTGGGGTGGGTTGTGACGGTGGTGGCTGCGTGAGGAAGAACAAGAACATAAAGCTAGGGTTGAAATGTGAATATTTGGGATTGGGTGTGTTTAGAACAGGAAAGGGGTAGGCTTGGGCTGTGGGCTGGCTTATGTAGTTCAGTTATCACTTATCAGTGGGCTTATGTAGAACTCCAAGCCTCCAGGCTCCAACGGTCCAGCCCAATTTAAAAAAAAAAATTAAAAAATAATAATAATACAGAAACTACCGGTTAGAATCGAAACCGAAACCGAAACCGTCGGTTCCATTCTCGTTCAAACTGACCGGTTCTGTAAAATATGGAACCGGAACCGGAACCGGAACCGAAACCGAAACCGAAAAAACGATTCTGATTTTTCTGTTTATGGTTATGGTTCTGGTTCTGGTTCTGTTTCCGGTTCCGGTTTCGGTTCCGGTTCCGGTTCGGGACGGTTCCAGCGGTTCGAACCAGAACCTTGCCAGGTCTACCCCTAGGCATGCCAATTGGGTTGCTCATATCCTGGCCAAAAATACTCTTCTGATTTTAGAGGATAGATTTTGGATGGAAGAGTACCCGTATTGTGTAGCCAATGCGGTTCAGGCGGATATGCCTTTGAAGTTTGTTCTTTGTTGTTTTATGTTAAAAAAATAATAACACACTTGGGTCTCTTGCCAATGTGGTTGGACCCTCCTTTGGGAGCCTCCACCACCACGGTTCAACGCCCGATGTGTGCATGTATATATATATATTATTTGTCCCCCTTGGCCATTAATCCCAAGGGTGGTTGTTGTCCCACCTATTGTGGGTGCTCTCTCCCCGCTCGTGGGAGCTATAATCTGGGCTGCGCTAGTAGAGTCTAATCTCGCTGGTCCCGGCAGTTGTTGTATATTCAAAAAAAAAAAAAAAAAAAATAATAATAATAATAAATTAAAAAAAATTAAAAAAAAAAAAAGAAAAAGCAAATATTGTGACCGATAATATCAAAGATTTTTTTTGAAATTTACAAAAAAGATTGGGCATCTTCTTTGCTTTTTTGAAAATTAAAGGGTCTCCGATTGCACCTTCACCAAGAAATAGAGAGAATAATATTAATATTCCAATTACCAAGATCTCATACATAGATTGGACTCTTGTTTACGAAGAGCGCACACAAAATTGGCCAAAGTAAGAATCTTAGGGTGCGTTGGTAAGTATTTTTCATTTACTGTTTTTTAAAAATAAAAATAAAAATAAAAACAGTGTTTTCTATTTCAATTTTGAAATCTGATAACATGTGTGGTAACATATATGGAAAACCGTATTTTGAATATAAAAACGCTAAAAACACATTTGGTAAATTAATCGAAAATATAAAAATAATATTAAATTCTCACCGGTTTCTTCAAATCCCAAACATATATAATGCACGCAACCTATCCGACCAAATTCGCTATCCAAATATCTTACTTTGAGTAAAAGTAAGATTAAAAGAAGGAGAAGAAAAAGTTAGAAAAAAAATTGAAGAAGAGTGAAAAAAAAATAGTGTTTTTGTTTTTAATTTAAAGAAGAAAGAATAAAGAATGAAGAAGGAAGAAGAAGATGAAAGAAGATAGAGAAAAAAAAAAGGTTTTATTAAAATAAAATATATGTGGTCCACTTATTTAATGACATAAGAGATTCACTTCATATAAAAACAAAATATCTTTTTTTTAAAATATCTTGTTTTCTACACATGTCATGGAGTCAAGACAGTGGAAATTAGTGGTACAAAGTGATGCCACGTGTAAGCATATCAAGTAAAGCCACGGATAAATAAAATATAAGCACACACATCAGATTATAATTAACCTAGCTGTCCCATCTTTCCAGAAGAGACGGATATCAATATCATACACGGTTTTGTGAAAATCGTGACTCTTCGAGACAACCCAAAAATATTTTCCAAAAACAAATCCATTTTTTGTTTTTGTTTTTGTTTTTGTTTTTGTTGTATCGGTTTTGAGTTTCAACTTCGAGAAAGGAGAAAAACAAAAATGGAGAGTAGCGAGAGTGGCGTTTGCAAGGAGACTTGTTGCAGCCAAGAGATTCACTCGCCACCGCCGCCGCCGCTACCGGGACCCGACCCTGAATCGTTGTCAACAGCATGGCGGCTCAGCCTCGACAACTTCCGCCTGCAACCGAGCTCCGATGCCGATAACCATCATCGTCAGCGTCGGAATGGTTTTTGTGGCCGGTTTTGCACTCCAAGTAAGTGTTTTTAGAATATGAAACCATCAAATTTTTATTTTATGTTTTCGTTTTTATGCACAACCGAACACTCCAATGTTTTTTTTTTTTTTTTTTTTTTTTTTTTGAGTTATCACACGGCGACTTGGTTTGAATACCATTGAACCATATGAAGCTGTGCTACAGTATGAATTATTATTATTATATTTGTGTTAATAAAGTTTATTGGGACCAACCTGTAAGCAAGATTCTAATACTAAGAAGGAAACCCTTTTTTATTGATTCAGTGGGTTGCTGGGGCCTGGGTGCATTTACATTATTACTTGAAAGTGAAGTAATCTTGTAGTATAAAGTATTGATGAACTTTTACAGGATCGTCAATTGCTACCGGTATTTATTTGATTACCACCGGTAATAATTCAATAACTACCGGTAGTCATCGACGATGGGAAATCATGTACTTGAAAATAGTATAAAGAGATGAAATTGATTTTTTCTATGATTACAATATTAATTGAACAAAATTAGACTTATAACTTAAATGTAATTATTTGTTTCATTGATTTTTGATGTTTTAGGAAAACAGAGAAAGGTTTCAGAATATTACAAGAAACAGGAAAGGCTCCTTGAAGGATTCAACGAGATAGATACCATGACCGAAACTGGTTGTTGGCCTGGAAGTCTAACCAAGGTTAATTCGTAGCTCTACTATTACGATTTACGACATTCTAAACAATCCTGTTAATAGGGGAATTTGATTTCTGTAATTTTTTTTTTTCTTGATGATCAGGATGAATTGAAGAATCTTGCAAAGAGTGAGAGGATAGCAATTCATGTATCAAACATAGCTAACTTGTTACTTTTCATTGCAAAAGTTTATGCTTCAATTGAGAGCAAATCCTTAGCTGTTATCGCCTCAACTCTGGATTCCCTCCTGGATCTCCTATCCGGTTTCATTTTGTGGTTCACTGCCCACAAAATGAAGAAATCGAACCAATACTCCTATCCGATTGGAAAGAAGAGAATGCAACCTGTAGTAAGTTAATTTCTAATTCGATCTTCGATTTCGAATTCCCTCTTCTTTGCACGTGCGTACGTACGTATGTTTATGACAAATTAATCTGATCAAACTAACTGATCAATATATTACTGCAGGGTATCATTGTTTTTGCATCAGTGATGTCATCTCTTGGATTACAAATTCTGCTCGAGTCTATCCGTGCACTCGTTACTAATGTACATACATTAACGTTTAATATGATTAATTAGCACGCTTGATCATCATGCTTGATTTTTATCTTATGTTGAAGTTGTTTCTATTTCTGTTTAATTGGGCACAGTCGCCAAATGAAATGGATAGCGAAAAGGAGAAATGGATGATTGGAATCATGGTTAGTGTCACAGCGATTAAGTTTTTTCTAATGATATATTGTCGTAGATACAAGAACAATATCGTTAGAGCCTACGCTCAAGATCATTTCTTTGATGTCGTTACCAATTCGGTTGGTTTAGTAACTGCTGTCCTAGCCGTCAGATTCAAATGGTGGATCGATCCTACCGGAGCTATCATAGTGAGTTCATTTCTCCTTCCTGATTAGTAAACACACGCTTGGTGTTTATTGAATTTCGACTAAACATATTCTTACGATGATAAATATATCTGGAATAACCCAATTGTTAATGCAGATAGCATTGTATACAATGAGTACATGGGCAAGGACAGTGTTGGAGAACGTATTTTCACTCATCGGAAGAACAGCCCCACCGGATTTTCTAGCGAAAGTGACGTACCTGATATGGAATCACCACGAAGAGATCAAGCACATTGACACAGTGAGAGCATACACATTTGGTGCTCACTACTTTGTGGAAGTTGACATTGTTTTATCAGAACACATGCTGCTTCCCAAAGCACACAACATTGGTGAAACCCTACAAGTGAAGCTTGAACAGTTGCCTGAAGTTGAGAGAGCTTTTGTTCATATTGATTTTGAGTTCACTCACAGACCTGAACATTATCAAACCAAAGAATGATTAATTGGTTGTTTGATTACCAATTATGTATATTGTAGTGCGCAATTAAAAGTTTATAACACACTAAATAATGCGTGGATTTTTTTAATGTTGTTTTTATGTTAAATCTTCTGATCATTTGTCATCAATTTTGTTAATTGGGGGTACTCCTGGATGACACAATTTTTCCAGATTCATTTGAAGGTTCATTATATGAATTTGAGAAAAAAAATAAAAATCCATTGCTTCTAATAGTTATTCTAAAATGAAGATCATTTTAATGATTATATTTGGGGGTGGTGGTGGTGAAAAAGCCCTATATTATTAGTAAGGTAAGTTACTGCCTCAAACTAAAGCACTAACGAGCAAGAAAAGGCCCTTTACTATAACTATAGACGTTAGCTCTTTAGAAAGATTGCATCTAGTGCGCCCCCCTTCTTTCTTATTCTTAAAGTTTGTTAGTCATGAAGCCCCTACCTTTATTTATGGGATATTTGAAGAAGCACTGGTTTGGAACCCTATACAAGGTGCTTGTCTCGATCTCGCTTGGTGGTGCCCCTCTCGTCACTCGATGATTGTTGACTCAACATAGGGGGATTGCCTTTTAGACCTTGAAGTTTGCCTTAATCTATGTTTAGTCTACGGTTTTTTGAAATTATAACTTTTAGTCATTCTATAACAGAATCCGTCAAAATACAGATTCTGCCATATTAGTCTGACTAAATAACCTTAATGCCCCTGATCATATTGAAAAGATCAATTTACCCTTAATTTCATCTTATGAATGAAAAATTAAAAAAAAACAAATGGATCTTCACCGTCCATCTCAAAGATGAACGGTGGAGATATTTTTTTTTTTTAATTTTCTATTTAAATTTAAAAACAGAAAATAAAAATAAATAATTTTTTTTTTTTAAACTGAAGTAATAATTTTTTTTAACAAAATATTAATTTTTTTTTTAAACATTAAAGAAAAATTAAATAATAAACTTTTCTTTTTTAAATATTAAAGAAATCGAAATTAAATGAAATTAAAGAATTATTCTTGGAAGATCTGGAAAAATAGAAACCAGATCTCAATCTTCATCTTTCAGCCACCACCACTCAAAACATCACCCACACAACCAAACACAGATTCTGACCACCTCCACCACCACCCGGAACCGAACCGGACCACAATCATCACAAAATCCAGAACCGAATCACACCTCCACCACTACCACCAAATCGAACCCAGAACCACAAGCCATTTTTTCCCAAATCTCATCCACTTTCTCCGAAAGGTATCATCATTAGCAGCAACAATAACAAACCCATCTCTTCTTTCTCTTCAATCTCTTCACAAAGAGAACAGAGTAGCCGAATCCGAGGAAGATGCCACTCACACGGTCACTATGCAAGAATCCGAGGAGCCGAAACCAAATCGACCGAAAGCCAGGTGTGGGTTTCGATGTGGTGGCGGTGTGGGTTTGGTGGTGGTGGCTGTGTGGGTTTGGAGGTCGATTCGGCAGATTTGGAGGTTTGGATTTGGTTGTCGATTCGGCGGATTGGAGGTGGTGGAGGTGTGGGTTTGGCGGTATTGGAGGTGTGGGTTTGGTGAAGATGAGATGAAGATGAGAGAAGATGAGAGAAAAAAAAAACTGATGGAGGAGAGAGAGAGAGAGAATGGAATCACATGAGAGCAAACCACAGGGACTAAAATATGATTTTTCCTTATATTGGGTTTATATATATATATATATATATTTTTTTGAAAAGCAAATTTATTCAAGAGAGCCAAGAAGTCCAAAAGACAACGACCAAGGAAACTGCTTACAACCACGCAACACCAACGAACAGAACAAACACAGAACCATCCAGGAAAAGGGTTTAGATTATTTTAACTTGAAAATTTAATTAAAAGACTAGAAGGAATGAAAGTAAATATTAGTTTTCTTCCTAGGTTGTGGGAGTAGTTATCTCCCGTTCTGGAGGTAGATATCCGATTATTTTAACTTGAAAAATTAATTAAAAAACTAGAAGGAATGAAGTAAATAATAGTTTTCTTCTCGGGTTGTGGGAGTAGTTATCTCATGTTCTGAAGGTAGTTATCCGAACCGCATATGTATTGTTTGATCTCGATAGTTCCTATCGGCAGTCCTATTATAATAGTTATTATAATTCTTTAAAAAAAAAAAAAAAATTTAAAAAGTGTAACATTGAATATTTTACCTTTACTAATATTTTACCTAGTGAGTAGTCACTATATAAACATCCTTAGAGATCGCTCACAAGCCACAATCAATCCATTGCCGTCTCTCTTAAGTAAGATCTCTTTCTCTCGCTCTTTCGTTTGGTTTTTCGATTGAATCAATCAATGGCCGGTGATGCATACAAAATTGTCCGTACCATCTGAAATACTGATGTTATCAATTGCAATCAATCCTCCTGAGGCCTCTCCAATTCTCTTCCATAAAAAAAAAATCGTTTCTTTTTTATTTATTTTTTTAAAAAACCCTTCTGATCTATTCGTTTCGTTTCCAAAAACACTGGTTTTGATTTTTAGATTAAAGCTCTTTATGAAGAGCTTGTTGATGTCAACATTTTATTAATCGTTTGTTGTTGTTTTTGTTGTATCGGTTTTTGAGTTTCAACTTCGAGAAAGGAGAAAACAAAAATGGAGAGTAGTGAAAGTGGCGTTTTCAAGGAGACTCGTTGCAGCCAAGAGCCTCTCTCGCCGCTACCGGGTTCCGACCCTGAATCGTTGTCATCTGCATGGCGGCTCAGCCTCGACAACTTCCGCCTGCAATCCGATCCCGATGACCATCACCGTCAGCGTCGGAAGGGTTTGTTCGGCCAGCTTTGCACCCCAAGTATGTGTTTTTAAGAAATGAAACCATCAAAGCTTTTTTTTTTTCTTCGTTTTTATGCATAACCAAACACTCCAGTGAATTTTTTATCTTGGTATTAGAATCACATGGCTACTGAATTTTATTTTATTTTATTTATTTATTTATTTATTTATTATTATTATTATTTCTTTTTTGTGTTTATAAAGTTTATTGCAACCAACCTAATAGTAAGATTCTAATACTAAGAAGGAAATCCATTTTTTTATTGATTCAGTGGGTGGTTGGGTGCATTTACATTATTACTTGAAAGTGAAGCAATCTTATTGTAGTATAAAGTATCGATGAACTTTTAGTGTTTATATATCTATATATATCTACACATATAGGGACGAATCCAAGATTTTCTATCTGGTAGGGCTAAACTAAATACAAGTTATAATTTTTTTTGAACAACCTTAATAAGAAAATTATTTCATTAGTAAAAAAAAAAATATACAACGTATCATGAGATATAATAAATCTAACCCCTCAAAATGTAAATTCCTACAAAATAAAATGAAGTGAAGAAAAAATAATTTTAATCACTAAATAGTAAGAAAAAAATGTTCCAACAAACTAACGCATAAATAATTGTATCTATATGTCCTATAATTCTAGCAACAAACAAATCACATACAAATTTGATTAAATCAAGCTAATACTAAATCAATTTTAATGTTATAAGGAAGCCCTAATAAAATAATAAAATAATAAGTAAATAATAAAATAATATATAAGTAAATAGAAAAGAATAAACATTTTTAGTTTTTTACTTTGCATGGAGAGAGTTCTTGTAAATGTGATCCTAATACTATTATTAAAAAAAAAAATTCAGAGTGGAGTAGAGAGAGATTAAATAATGCATAAAACAATAATAGAAGCATAGAACAAAGAAAAATGGACGACACTTGGGTGTTGACCGGTCAGTACCTTGGGTAATGACCAATCCAATGGTTAGTTGTCACGTAACCTAAAGTAAGGAGAAAAATATAAAAAATGAAAGAGTTTTGATTACGTGGTAACACCTTATTGAGTGGTCGGTATGTTTGGGTACTGATTGGTCAGTACCCAAACATTTTTTAAGAAAAATATTAGAGTGAAGTTGAAGGAAAAAAAAAAACACGAAGCCTAGTGGTAGTGGACCCGTGGGATTTGGGAATAAAGCCATAAAGGGCACGCAACCCAAGAGTCCACATGGTGGGTTATGGGTGAGTGGGTGACAATCTGATAATTTTAAATTAATATAAGAGGTAGACCGTTGAACATATTGGTCATCAATAATCAGTATTTTGACAATTTATATTGTGTTTGTGTAAATTTGAAACTTCAGTAAAAACTTTTTTTTTTTTTTTTTTTAATGGTAGACAGGGCTGCAGCCCCCACAATCATTCGCCCCTATATATATATATATATATATATATAATAACTTTCCGGTGCGGGATCTCCTATGCGAGATCGTCAATTTCTACCAATAGTTACTGGATTGCTGCAAGTATTTATTTGATTAACACCGGTAGCAATTCAATAACTACCGATAGTAATAGGGAAATCTTGCACTTGAAAATTTTCGTATATATATTAGAGTTACGATCTTGAACATAGAAATGTTTCTTTAATGTTTAGATGCATTCAATAGTTGAGATTTGATATTTAGATCGACAAAATAGTATAAAGAGATGAAATTGATTTTTCTATGATTACAATATTAATTGAACAAAACTAGAATTATACTTAAATGTAATTATCTGTTTCTTTGATTTTTGATGTTTTAGCAAAACAGAGAAAGGTTTCAGAATATTACAAGAAACAGGAAAGGCTCTTTGAAGGATTCAATGAGATGGAGACCATGACCGAAACTGGTTGTTGGCCTGGAAGTCTAACCGAGGTTAATTCGTAGCTCTACTATTACAACATTCTGACCAGTAACTACTTATGTGACTATACAAATTTCTGTATAATAGTATATCCCCTGAAAAACACGGTTAATTAAACAATCTTGTTAATTGGGGAATTTGATTTCTGTAATTTTTTTTTCCTGATGATCAGGGTGAATTGAAGCAGCTTGCAAAGAGTGAGAGGATGGCAATTCGTGTATCAAACATAGCTAACTTGGTACTTTTCATTGCAAAAGTTTATGCTTCAATTGAGAGCAAATCCTTAGCTGTTATCGCCTCAACTCTGGATTCCCTCCTGGATCTCCTATCCGGTTTCATTTTGTGGTTCACTGCCCACAAAATGAAGAATCCAAACCAGTACTACTATCCGATTGGGAAGAAGAGAATGCAACCTGTAGTAAGTTAATTTCTAATTCGATCTTCGATTTCCCTCTTCTTTGCACATGCGTACGTATGTATATGACAAATTAATCTGATCAAACTAATTGTTCAATATATTTCAGGGTATCATTGTTTTTGCATCAGTGATGGCAACTCTTGGATTACAAATTCTGCTCGAGTCTATCCGTGCACTTGTTACAGTTGTACGTACATTAACGTTTAATATGATTAATTAGCGCACTTGATCATCATGCTTGATTTTTATCTTATGTTGAAGTTGTTTCTATTTCTGTTTATTTGGGCACAGTCACGGCCTGGTATAGATAGCGAAAAGGAAAAATGGATGATTGGAATCATGACTAGTGTCACAGTGATCAAGTTTTTTCTGATGATATATTGTAATAGATTCAAGAACGGGATCGTTAGAGCCTACGCTCAAGATCATTTGTTCGATGTCATTACCAATTCGGTTGGTTTAGTAACTGCTGTCCTAGCTGTAAGATTCAAATGGTGGATTGATCCTACCGGAGCTATAATAGTGAGTTCATTTCCCCTTCCTGATTATTAAACACACGCTTGATGTTGTTAATCGAATTTCAACTAAACATATTCTTATGATGATATATATTTGGAATAACCCTATTGTTAATGCAGATAGCATTGTATACAATGGGTACATGGGCAAGGACAGTGGTGGAGAACGTATTTTCACTCATCGGAAGAACAGCCCCACCGGATTTTCTAGCGAAAGTGACGTATCTGATATGGAACCACCACGTAGAGATCAAACACATTGACACAGTGAGAGCATACACATTTGGTGCTCACTACTTTGTGGAAGTTGACATTGTTTTGCCAGAAGACATGTTGCTTCACAAAGCACACAACATTGGTGAAACCCTACAAGAGAAGCTTGAACAGTTGCCTGAAGTTGAGAGAGCTTTTGTTCATATTGATTTTGAGTTCTCTCACAGGCCTGAACATTAGCAAACCAAAGTATGATTAATTGGTAGTTTGATAACCAATCTTGTATTGTAGTGCCCAGTTAAAACACACTAAGGGGGTTGTATTCGATTAGGATTTCGAAAGACTTTTAATGACTTTTTTTTAAGTGGATGACTTTTGCAGATTTTATAGACTTTTATAGAACTCGCAAGATTATAAAAATTTTTCATAGACTTTCATTTTAAAAGACTTTCGTAGACTTTCATTTTAAAAGACTTTTATAGACATTTATAGATTTTCATTGACTTCTAAATATAATTTATAATTTGTTTTATCAAAATTATATATATTTATCATGTCAATAAAATAATTTTTCAAATGAATAAAAAAAAAACCATTGTTAATTAAACTTGATAAAAGTATTCATGTCTATATATGTGATTTTATTTTTATTTTTTTTAATTATATTTTACATTATAAAGACATTATGCTCTTTTTTTCTTTTCTTTTTTTAATAATTAGTCAAGATTTTATTTGTTTTTTATAATTAGTTAAAATATTATAAATTTTCTTTTAGAATAAATGTAGCAAATCGACAATAATATTAACGTTTACATGTCTCTACGAAAGTATGACAATGAGTATAAAAAATCAACAAAAAGTTCATTCAAGTTACTAAAGATAAAACATAAAAACCGCACTTTGTTGTTGAATAAGATCCATGCCTAAAAGTGGATAGTTTGATATTGATCATAATTATATGGAGTTATGCACATACACGACTTTGATTATGACATATTGACATGGTTAAGTAGTGGTTTTTGTCTTTTATTATTTTTATTTTACATAATTAATGAAGTTCATATGATTTGTTTCGGTGTTGTTTAGTTGCTTTAAAAATATAGGTAAAAAAATATGAAATCTCTCGTCCTTAATTGAATAGTCGATGAATAGTTGTTTTATATTATTTTTTAGTTTTTTTTTTTTTTTTTTTGGTTATAGATCATTAATGTTTGCATTTTTTTTTTTTTATCTTTATAATGTTTATTCATTTTAAAGTTATTCGTTTTATTTTATTTATGAAATTTGTTAAGAATGAGTGTGTTTTTATTTGAAAATAAAACATATATTTGGTGGTTTATGTTTTTTAAAGAGTTTTATATTTTTCTTTTAAAGTGAAATTTTTTCTATTTTTTTTAAAAAAAAAAAGTCATTCAAAGTTTTTGGTAGGAATGGAAGACAAATTGTGAGTTTTATTATAACTAAGAGCATCTCCAATGCAAATATGCATTTTTGAGTTTCTAAATAGTGTCGCATTAGCATTTCTATTTATTATAGGCCCACTTTTGAAAAAATTTTAGAGAAATGTATATTCACATCTCTAATGCAATTATCTTAAATCAAATATACATCAATTTTATGTCCAATCATAATAAAACAATTACTACACTCTCTCTCATATTTTATTTTACAATTAAATGATATTTAATCTTATTGGTGGAAAGAGTTGAAAGCTTTAATCTTATTGGTGAAAAGAGTTAGAAATCCTAGTCAGCATTTCTAGGAGAGTTTCTAGAAGAGTTCATTTTTGCTCATCCCCCTTAACTGGGGGTGAGCATTACCCCCCTCCCCATTTTCTGACAAGTGTCTAAAGTTAACCCAAAAGTTAACTAAAGTTAATAAATTAATTAATATATATTTTAAGATTTGTTTTACCAGTTTTACCCGTTACTTTTCTTAACACTGGAATTTTAAAACTAAAAATATAAAAAAATAAAAAAAAAATAAGCTAAACCAGATATTGAAAATCAATCGAAAAATAAAAATAAAAATTCAGATCAACACTAGAAACAACCAAAACCCACCACCGTCATCTCAATCACCAAAACCTAACCCTCAAATCCATTCACCCCACCAAGAGCCACCCCAAACCCATCAAGGCTCAAATCCGACCAAACCCATCTAACAAAACCACACCCACTGTTGCCTCACATCCAACCACCACCACCCCAAAACTAAACCATCCTCTGTCTCCAGAAAATCAAACCTAGCAATTTCCCACCATAGAAAATCAAACCCTTTTGTGTTACCAGTGAAAAATGGGTCTTTTCAACCTTTGATTTTTATTTTTATTTTTATTTTATTTTTTTTTAAAGATTTTTAATTTCTGATTTGGATTATAAAGAGAGAGCAGAGAAGTGAAGTGGAGAGCATAGTTGCGATCTTTTCCGGCATAGCGAAGGAATAGAGAAGGAAACCGAGTCTGATCCGGCCTGCACGAACCGGTCGAACACCGCCCTCATTCAGGACTACTTGCGTCAACAAGATGGTTGGGGTTTGATTTGATGTGGACTTGTTTGGAATCTTCTCTTGCAGAGGAAAGTGGGAGAGTAAAAAACAAAAGAAATGAAAGATGATTGATTTGTGAATAGTGGTGATCTCTTCTTCTACCTGGGAATGATCAGACAAATACAAGAAGAGAGAGAGAGAGAGACGATGTCTCTTCTTGAGTTCTGGTGTTAAGAAAATTAAAAACAGAGGCATGGGTAAAACTGGTAAAACAAATCTTAAAATATATATTAATTAATTTATTAACTTTAGTTAACTTTTGGGATAACTTTGGACACTTGTCAGAAAATGGGGAGGGGGGTAATGCTCACCTCCAGTTAAGGGGGGTGAGCAAAAATGAACTCTTTCTAGAATTAGAAACCCAACTCCATATTCTCTAACTTTTTTTTTTTTTTGCCACATCATCTCCATATTCAACTTAGATAATAGCATTGGAGAGAGTTTTTTTAACTTTTTAAATATCTATCCTATGTGGCACTTCATTTTCTCCAAATGCATAATAGCATTGGAAATGCTCTAAAAATCATTAAAAGTCATTAAAAGTCATTGATATTTTAAAGTTGTTAAAAATCATAGAGATTTTGAATACTTCATAACTTTCATAGACTGTTAAAAAGTCTTAATTGAATATCATATGACTTTTAAAGACTTTTTAAAAGTCTATAAAAGTCTGTATTGAATACCACATGATTTTTATAGAGTCGTTAAAAGTTTACATTGAATACACCTAAACTTTTTAATTTCATAAAAGTTATTAAAAGTCTTTTAAAATCCTAATTGAATACACCCTCCTAAATAATGTTGCCGACAATGATTTTTTGTGCATTCAGATGTCCCTATATTTCTTTATCAAATTTTTATTTGTTTTTGATTGTGTTTTTATTCGATTTGTGATTGGTAGAAGACAATGATGATCTCTACAGACCTGTAATGATTTGCGAATATGATCGCAATTCTTTATTGAACATCTAAGGGACTGAGTTTCTTCTTCTTCTTCTTCTTCAACTGAATATGCACCAGCTGGTGGTCTGTAATTAACACAATATTTTGTGGATTAAATATACATAGCAAGGTGTATCAAGGCGTATCCGTAAAATAGAAGCGTATCCGTAAAATGTATATTCTAAATGATAAATATGCTACAAGAAATCTAATTTAATTATAAAAAAAAAAAACAACAATAAATTATTTTAATTTCATTTGAAATATACTAGTAGAAAGTTATAAGAAATCTAATTTATTTAATTATTATATTGGTTTAGTTATGATAGAGCATCACATTACATAAGAAAATAACTCTTAGATTATACTCTTAGATTATTATTTAGTAACAAATCTGGAGGGTAAAATAAGAATTAAAAAATATCCAATTTAAAAATTATATAACTAAATTTCAACCAAAACATCACCAAATAGAAATTCATTAAATAATATCATTACTTTATAAATTTAAAATTAATTATATTAACAAATACATAGAGAGTACCCCTAAAATTCCATGTACTAAAAAGTAAAAACTATAGTAACTTTAAATTTCGAAACAAAATAAAATAATTAGTCCATAATATTCACTAAAACATATATAATTTGAAGACCAATTATTGATATCGGCTTAAAAATTAAGTCAGATTGGAGCAAATTTGGAGAATGGGATGGAGAATTTTTATTACATAAAGAAAAAGAAAAAAGGCATCGTGATTCGTGATTCGTGAATATAGACTAAAAGCGACTAAAAACAAGATATTGATATTACCTGATCTCTTGCTTTTATTAGGAATAAAAAAATAATACTTAAATTGTTTTTTATTTTATTTTGTTACTGTTTTAATTTTTATTTTATAAGGAAGGCTAGGGTGGACTTGAGCCCCTCCCTAGCCCTCACAGCGGTCCGTCTCTGTTCATCATGTTTATCATCCAAATTCAAACCCAAAACTAATTTTCAGATTTCGATTCCCGATAGAAAAACTCAAGAACTTTTTTCTCTCTCTACACTAATCAAAATTATGCATATGACCTACCGTTGGAAAGCTCTCGAAAAATCTTTTCTAATGGTACCACGATCACACAAAATAAAATAAAAAAACATTTGACAGTGAGTTATGACCCGATTATAGTTACGGGTTTTCTAATTTAATACTCAAAAAATTCTCTCAATTTTGAAGTTATCACATGGAAATAGGGGGAATTGCACAAACACCCTTGAGGTTTGATAAAATTACATAAATATGGCAGTTTTAACTATATATGCACAAACTTCCCTTAACATTTGAAAATTGTTGCACAAACATCCCCTACCATTAGATGGATCCGTTAGTCAATGGTCAAATGTGTAAAAAGTCTAAAATGCCCTATATTTTTATTTTAAACAAAATTAAAAAATAAAAAAAAAAGATAAAAAAATATTAAAAAATATTTTAGAAAATATGCATGTATCTTAAATCTGAAAGCTAGAAAAAAAAATTTCATCTTGAAAAAAATAATAATTAGTTTGTGCAATTCCCCCTTGATTTTAAATAAATTTAAAATTTAAAATTTATTTATTATTAAATTGTTTAAAAACTATTTTCTTTTTTATTTGTAAAGATGATTTTTTTTTTCTCTAGGTTTCAGATTTAAGATACATTCATGTTATCTAAAATAATTTTTTATCTTATTTTAAAATAAAAATAAATGGTATCTTAGATTTTTTACACTTTTGACTATTGACTAATGGATCCATCTAACGGCATGGGATGTTTGTGCAACAATTTTTAAATGTTGAGGGAAGTTTGTGTGCATATGGCCAAAACTGTCATATCTGTGCAATTTCATCAAACCTCGAGGGATGTTTGTGCAATTCCCCCCATGGAAATAATATCAAGAACATATTATCATACATATAAGTATAAATATATTCTAGAAAAAACGAATTCAAAATGGTGTGTGTTGTTATGCTCACTTATGCCTTTATTGAACTGTGAAGCTTTCATGCATTCATAAAAACAATTCTTAAACATGGCATATACTACCAGAATACAAACCCAAACATACTCTGATAGCAATGAAGATAAATTCTTAAATAAAAAAAGTGAATTTGAATTATTACTTTTCACCATATGGAAATCCAAATTCCACAACGGAAGTATGATCGAACACGGATTGTATCACCGGAGGTCGGAGGACGATCACAAAATCAGAAAATCCCCTCTGATCATGATGCTAGTACCCACACTCTAACAAAGATGGAAAAAAATTCTCTTGATTTTCTCTACACCTAATCTCTTATGTGTTTCTGTATATTATTACTGTGTTGCACAAGTGGGCCAACACAATCAAGTTACCATAAGCCCAATCATGGGTGAACCATTATTAATTAACAGTAAACAATGTCCAAAATTTCAAAAAAAGGGATTATATAATTCAATCTTCTTTTATTTAGGATGATACGAAGCATACTCATAGATACCACCCATTTATCAAAGAGATTCTATAAAAATTTTCCTTGACTTGTTATGTTAGTATTAATTGGGTACACCCAAGATGGGTCCAAACCCAATTAGATAATTAGATGGATACAAACCCAATTAATTGGCATTGGCCCATGAAGCCCAACCCAACACTTAAATAATAATAACTGTTGTACAGTTATTATATGTAACTGCTTGTGCAGTTATTTTATTAACTATCCACTAACACACTAAGTGAGACATTTAAGGAATGTGTCTTATAAAAGCAGTAGTGTGTGTAAGTGAATGTGTACAGTGTGTGTATTACGTGAAATACAAAAAAGAGAGAAACAATAAGAGAGGACACTTATACTGTGATCAGAGATTGAGTTCCATTAATTTGGTGGCTCTTTCCTGGCCTGTGAAATATCTTGTATTCGATCCAGAACCGAAGAAAGGTACAAGTTCTATATTCTTTCTTCATTTGCTTTTGTATGTTATACAATCATCATTGGTATCAGAGCCTGAAAGAATATTTTCAGGTCTGGAATAAATTTTTTTTGTGTTTATGAATACAATTTTTTTTGTGTTCTACTGTTCGTAGATGATTACATGTTATATATATTGATTAATGATTTTCGGAATTCATATATAATCAATGTATATGTGATGCCATGTATTCATGAAACTGTCATTTTTTTTTCAGTTTTTTTTTAATGAATTCGAAACATGTATTTTACTGCGATTTTATAAATTGTATGTGAATAATCATTTTTTTTATTCGAATTCATTATAATTACAAATGATATGTTCATAATTCTGTGTGAATTGTGTTATTTGTGTTATATGCCATGAAAAATTCAAATTTCGCATATGAACACTAAGAAATAGAGCCATAAAACCGAAACTTTGAGTAGGTGTTTGAGGGTCAAAATTTTCGTTGTAGGCTACGATTTTGGTACCATTAGAAACTAGAGATCCCAATCTTTCCAAAGACACTTCGATCGCAAAATTTGGTTGAGAAACGAGTGAGAACGAGTCGATTGAAAACTGGGCTGGGGATAAAATTTTTCCAGAATTTTTGGTTCAAGGTTGATGACGATGAACAGTACCACGCGCCATTAGGGCAGCGAGTATACTTCACCCCAGAATTATTTTTTCAAACTAAGGGCATAAATGGAATAATAAAATTAATTGGAGTCGAACGGTGTTTTTCCGATGGTCATTGGACTCCGGGAAGGTGGCGCGTGGACTACACGCGCCTCCTATGCGCGTGGACTACACGCGCCTCCTATGCGCGTGTGATTATGCACAACAGCATGTGCTGTTGAAACGTGGCAAATAAGGGAGTGACACGTGTAAAGGGCCTGGTCAGTTGTGACACGTGGATGAATCCCATTCTGCCACGTGGCAGAGACGTGTCACCCCTAAAACCGTCGACCGTTTCCGGTGATCGGAGCGGTTTCCGACGACGGTTCCGGCTACCTTGACCGGCCGGTCATATTCCCGCACCGACCAATTTTTCCGACGCCGTTTCCGGCGACCGACCTGTTTTTCGACGCCGTTTCCGGCGACCGACCATTTTTCCAACGAAAAAAAAAAAAAAAAAAAAAAAAAAAAAAAAAAAGGAGTAAAATTTTTTTTCTCTATTTTTTTCCATTGATTGTTTTTCACTCCAATGGGAGTTGAATATAAGCCCAATAAATTTTTAAGTTCTCAAAATTTTTTTTCTCTTTACCAAATTAATTAATGGGTGTCTGTTTTTCATTTTTCTGTAGATAGAGGAAATGTGTAACCATAGCTCATCTGATTCCGATCCTCAAGAGGAGTACTCACCATTGTCGGTGGAAGAGTATTTACCACAACCGGTAGAAGATCATTCACCATCATCGGATGACTTCGATCCTCAAGAGGAGTACTCACCATTGTCAGTGGAGGAGTATTTACCACAACCGGTAGAAGATCATTCACCATCATCGAATGACTTCGATCCTCAAGAGGAGTACTCACCATTGTCAGTGGAGGAGTATTTACCACAACCGGTAGAAGATCATTCACCATCATCGGATGACTTTGATCCTCAAGAAGAGAATTCACAACTCCTGGTGGAGGAATTTTTACCACCATTGGTAGAAGATGATTCACCATTGTTGGATAACTTTAATCCTCAAGAGGTGTACTCACCAATGTCGGTGGAGGAGTATTCACCATTGTTGGATGAAATGCCCATAGAGGAAAACACTATTGAAGAGTATACACCTGGGACATTTGAGGAGGATGAAAGTCAACAATCTCCAAGGATTGAGATGGATGAAGAGTATATTGAAGGATATAGGAATTATGAAAAGCTATTGGCTGAGTTCGTAAACAAACTAGAAGGTCATCAAATGGATTTCAACACTAGTTTTTATGAACAGTTGTTAAGTTTTGGGGATCTCATTGTTTCTGAATGGCCTTGGAGTGATGGTGGGATAGAAAGTATTTGGAAAGAGATTACTCATGCCCTACTCAAGGTTCTACCAGAAGAGCTACGACGACATAATTATGTAACCCTTACATTGATGGAAGCAGATGTAATTACCACCTTTAGTGAAGCCTTAGAAATCATATTAGATTATGATGATCATCGAGTGCGTAGGAATCTTAGAAAGCATGCAGTTTCGAGTATGGGTCCTGATTTGAAAACTCAAAAACGTTATGATCGTAAGGCAGGGTGGTACATAAACAATGCTTTTAAAAACTATTTGGTAGAACAGAAATATTATCTACCTCCGGATGATAAGCAGAGTATCAATGCACATTTTGAGAGAATCATGCATGAAATCCCAGAGAGTTTTAGAATTACTGATTGAGAATGTAATTCTTAGGATGTATATATATTTGTAAATACTCCTAGTTTGTAAATACAACTCTTTATTATTAATGAAATGGGATGTTCTGTGCACATGATTATGCAAAGTTTTATATACTTGTGCTTATTTCATATGGGTGTTCTAAATTGTTAGAAACAATGTTAGAACTGTTTTGCGCAAAGACGCTAATAAATATAAACTAGTGAATGTTAAGGACTTGGATGATGATCGAGAGCTTTGACTCTTATTTCGATTCCTATCCTAATATTCCTCTTATTATATTTTTTATGTGTAAGTTTGCTGTATGAAATTGTGCCAAGTGTGAAATTATTAAAATTAACTATTAATTACACTATGTGTTAAATAAATTTTCAGGAAATGGCTTCTGCATCTAAGTCAATTGTTGCTGAGTTGAACAAGGGAGAAAAGCTGAACGGTGATAACTATGAGATGTGGCACCGAAAGGTTCAGCTGATCCTTGAAGAGCAAGAGGCTCTTGAAACTCTTACTAATACCATGGTTGAACCACCAGCTGGTAACACTGCCCAACACAGGAGAGATATGGAAACATATCAGACCTGAAAGAGGAAGAACAGTCTGGCTCGTATAACGATGCTAAGCAGTATGACTGATGCTCTCATGTGTGAATATAAAGGTTTTGACACTGCATAAGATATGTGGATTGCGTTGAAAGACAAGTTTGGTGGTACTTCTACTACCAAGCTTAGGAGACTTACAATTAAGTTTGACACCTACAGGAAGCGCCAGAATCATGATATGAGGCAGCACCTGAGAGAGATGTCAAACATGATACGTGAATTGAAGTCTGCGGGTCATACCTTAACTGATGAGCAGCAAATCCAAGCAGTGATCCGATCTCTTCCTAACAGCTGGGAAAATATGAAGATCAACATGACCCATAATGATAATATCAAGACATTTGATGATATATCACGTCATGTTGAACTGGAAGATGAGCGCCTAGAGGCAGCTAAAGCTTCCGGTCAGCTTTACATGGCTGAATCCAGCAAGCGCAAAACCAAGGGTTTTAAGCGCAAAGGAAAGAACGGGAACTTCCAGAAGGGAAACTCCTAGAAGGGAAAATGGAAGGGTCCCACAGAGAACTTTAAGAAAAGTGAGACCAAATTTCAGAAAAGGGGCAAGAGCGCTGGGTTCAAGAAGGACAAAGCCAAATTGAAATGTTACAATTGTGGCAAACAGGGTCATTTTGCTCGTGAGTGCACTGAGCCGAAAAAGGTACGACCTAATTCAATGACTGATAACTATGTTTTGGTTTCTAGTTCTGTTTTACTCACTGAATCTCGTCCTTTGTGGACTGTAGACTTAGGAGCCACAGACCATGTAGCTAGAGACAGAGCAGCATTCGTGGAATATCGTCGGATCAGTCAGGGGACTAGATGGATTTACGTGGGGAACAACTCTAGAGTTGAAGTAAAGGGTATTGGCACTTGCAAATTGATGATGCATGGTGGTCAAGTACTTTATCTCCATGATGTTCTATATGCTCCTGGAATCCGACGAAATTTAGTTTCAGTTATTGTCCTTCTAGGTTTAGGTTATGAACTAAATTTTTTGGTGTTTGTATAGATATTGTTTTAAATTCTGTTTGTGTTGGTACTGGATATTTGTTGAATGGTTTTATTGTATTAAATACCGAGTTAGACGGTTTTAATTGCAGTGATGGTTGTTTTTCATTAATTGCTTCCGCTAATAATGTCAATGTTGATGTCAATACTTGGCATGCTAGACTGGGTCATATTGGCCAAGATAGAATGAACAGATTGGCTAGAGAAGGCCTTTTAGGTTTATTTAATAAGATAGAATTACCTGTCTGTGAGAATTGTCTAGATGGAAAAACAACTAGAAAGCCATTCGGAAAAGGAACTAGGGCTGAAAATCCATTACAATTGATTCACTCTGATATTTGTGGTCCAATGAGTGTAAAGGCAAGGCATGGTGCCTCATATTTTATTACATTCATAGATGATTTTAGCCGTTTTGGTCATGTCTATTTGATTTCTCATAAGTCTAAAGCATTGGATTGTTTCAAATTATACTTAAACTTAGTAGAGAATCAATTAGATAAAAGGGTTAAAGCATTACGTACTGACAGGGGACGAGAATACCTTTCAAATCAATTCAAGGAATTGTGTGATGAAAAAGGTATACATAGACAGTTAACTATTCCTAGAACTCCGCAACAAAATGGTGTGGCGGAAAGAAGGAATAGAACATTACTTGAAATGGTTAGGTCTATGATGGCGCAAGCAAGTCTCCCAGTACAGTACTGGGGAGATGCCTTGTTGACTGCCACTTACCGAGTTCCCTCGAAGTCAGTTACTTCCACACCTTATGAGTTATGGACAGGTAGAAAACCTAATTTAACTTATTTGCGACCTTGGGGGTGCGCAGGTTACGTACATGATCCATCCAACAAGTATGGAAAATTGGGTGCAAGAGGAAAGAAATGTATCTTTATTAGATATTCTGAGCATTCAAAAGGATATGTACTAATAGGTGAAAACTCGGATGGAAGTGTGACTGAGATAGAATCACGAGATGTAAATTTTTTAGAAAATGAATTTCCTAAAAGGGGTGAAGTTGATAAAGATATTCGATTCTACGAATTGGATAATCTAATTGAGGATTCGAATCTAAATACTACACTAGATGTTAATGTGGATCTATCAGGGACTTCTGTCCCTAGTGGGAGTGAAGCTCCACTTGAAGTAAATATAGATCTACCTGGAACTTCTGTTCCTAGTGGGAGTAATGACGTTGTTGAAACAACTCTTTTAGATTTACCTTCTCGCAGAAGTAACCGTGGAAATGTCCCTCGTCGTCATTTTGAGATTGAGGGGGAAGCATTTATGGTTGCTTCACATGATGCTGATGAGCCTAAAAATGTGAATGAGGCTCTCAAATCACCTGACAAGGAACATTGGATTAAAGCCATGAAAGAGGAGATGGATTCAATGAAAAGTAATTATGTCTGGGACTTGGTTAACTTACTGCCAGGAAGGAAAGCCATTGGAAATAAATGGGTCCTTCGAATCAAGCGAAAGGCGGATGGCACAGTAGAGAGACATAAGGCGCGTTTGGTCGCAAAAGGTTATACTCAACAAGAGGGTATTGATTATGAAGAAACTTTTTCCCCTGTGGTTAGGTTTGCTTCAATACGTCTTATTCTAGCAATCGTCGCACATATGGACCTAGAATTACATCAAATGGATGTAAAAACAGTATTTCTCAATGGAGAATTGGATGAAGAAATTTACATGGAACAGCCAGTAAATTTTGTTTCAAAAGGCCATGAGCGCAAAGTGTGCAAGCTCAAAAGGTCAATATATGGTTTGAAACAATCATCTAGACAATGGTACCTACGGTTCCATCGAGCTGTTGTGTCTTATGGGTTCCAAATGGTTGAAGAAGACCATTGTGTGTATATAAAACGAGATAAAGATAAGTATGTGTTACTATCTTTGTATGTGGACGATATTTTATTAGCTGGAAATTGTAAAGAGTATGTGTTGGCCATTAAGAAATGGTTGTCTTCAAATTTTGAGATGAAGGACATGGGTGAGGCTGCCTACATATTAGGAGTCAAAATCACAAGAAATCGTTCGAAGAAACTACTTGCTTTGTCACAAGAGACTTATATAAGGAAGGTTCTTGAACGATTTAATATGGCTGATTGTAAGCCTATGGATACACCCATATCAAAAGGCCAAAATCTTAGTCTTGACATGTGCCCCAAAACTCCACAAGAATTTGATAATATGAAAAATGTTCCCTATTCCAGTGCTATCGGCAGTCTTATGTATGCTATGTTGTGTACTAGACCAGATATTTGCTATGCGATAGGATTCGTAAGTAGATATCAATCCAATCCTGGAAGGAAACATTGGATTGCCGTGAAGAGAATTTTGGCGTATCTCAAAGGTACTGCCGACTACTCCCTTTGTTACCAAGGTGGAGATTTACGTCTCATTGGATATACAGATGCCGACTGGGGAGGCGATCTGGATGAGCGAAAATCTACATCAGGATATGCATTCCTACTTAGTAAAGGTGCTATCTCTTGGAGTAGCAAGAAACAGACATGTATTGCACTATCAACAATGGAGGCCGAATTTGTGGCATGTTCGGCAGCAGTACAAGAAGCAGTCTGGCTTAAGAGATTTTTAGAAGATCTAGATGTCTCTAAGGGCATGGGAAAGCCAGTAACCGTTTACTGTGATAGTCAAGCAGCGATTGCTTACACTAAAGACTCCAAATATCACAGTAAATCCAAACACATAGAGACAAAATACAATTTTGTCAGAGACATCATATCGAAGAAAGAAGTAATGATTCAATACATTTCAACCCGTGAGATGGTAGCTGATCCTCTCACTAAAGCTGTGACTAGAGACGTCTATGAATCACATGCTAAGTCATTAGGGTTGCGTAGATTGTAAATGATAGATTGAATCATTGTACTGAATGATGTTATTGTAGTTATAAATAAATAATATTGGTTTCTGTTTTTGAAATCTTATTAGCATGTTATATTTCACACATAATTTTTAAATGTCGTCAGGTTAAGACCGGCATTCTTACACGTGCGGTCGCCTCAGTTGTTTGGGAGAACAAGTTGAGATGAGACACATATATAATGTAGACTATGTGAGAAATATTCTAAAATGAGCTTTTATATATGAAAATGTCGCCTTGATTGTATCAAGATGAGGTTCTTAACAAATATACATATATTTTAGAACCGATCATGATAGACGCCACTATCATTGATACCTGATTTAGCCAGATATGAGATCTTAATGTGGCGCTAGAGAATGGAGAGCTTTTAAGAACTCGAGTTAGTCACAAGATGTGACTGAACTTAAATCTGTACAGTGAATTAAAGAAAGACATAGTCATTCTCGTTTTAGAATGAAAATCACTGTAACACGTGTTTCATACCTCGTGTGCTATTTGTGACCGATGTGGAAAATGAGAGAATGAATCCCTGCTTCCTCATTGTGTAAGTTCCATTGAAGTTATATAACACTTCAAATGATGTCCTTATAACCATTCACTTTGTCTTAAAGTGACAGAATAGTGTTAGCACATTTAGCGTGTTATTTCTACGGCTATGATAATACAGCCTATGGGGCATGTCTAAGGTAGCAGCTGTTTTGGAGACTAAGAGACTAAGATAGAATGGGAAGATTTAATACCTCTTTATCTTACTTATGTGTTCACCGGCTAGCCAATTGTATTTGGAGATACAATTGTGAATACATGAAATGTGATAAAGTCAAGCATAGCTTCATGAGGGGTTAAGTATGCTTCAGACTGATAAAAAGGATTATAAAATTAAATCTAGGACACAATAATGAACAACAATAAATCCCTTGTAAATAGAGAATTTACAATTGAGATTTCGAAGCTCCTTGTTTTTACAAATTGATTGTTCATAGGTCACACGGTATATTTGTTCGTATGAATACTCTTATACGATTTTATGATAATATCATAATTATGTTTTCTCTGATGGAGCTGTGTTGGACCCACTTGTGCGAGTGGGAGATGTTAGTATTAATTGGGTACACCCAAGATGGGTCCAAACCCAATTAGATAATTAGATGGGTACAAACCCAATTAATTGGCATTGGCCCATGAAGCCCAACCCAACACTTAAATAATAATAACTGTTGTACAGTTATTATATGTAACTGCTTGTGCAGTTATTTTATTAACTATCCACTAACACACTAAGTGAGACATTTAAGGAATGTGTCTTATAAAAGCAGTAGTGTGTGTAAGTGAATGTGTACAATGTGTGTATTACGTGAAATACAGAAAAGAGAGAAACAGTAAGAGAGGATACTTATACTGTGATCAGAGATTGAGTTCCATTAATTTGGTGGCTCTTTCCTGGCCTGTGAAATATCTTGTATTCGATCCAGAACCGAAGAAAGGTACAAGTTCTATATTCTTTCTTCATTTGCTTTTGTATGTTATACAATCATCATGTTAAGTTTTGGTTGAGCAAGCAAGTTCTTATAATAAGCTAATATAATTCCCAATTTGATTAGGAAACTAAAATCTCTCTCTTTTTCTTTATATCTTTTTAGAGACATGTTTGAATATATCTTAATTTCTATCGAACACTTCATTTCATGTTGTCAATTTGTCATGTTGAACATAAATGCAAATAATACAGATAATGGTTATCCTAGCTAGCTACTACTTGTCAAAATGCTGATGAGAAACGCACTACTTGTAACTTATCATATAAAATTTCATTATCAAAGTGGTCACCCCACAAGGCCACAAAAGTTTTTAACATATACACGTGAGTGCAGGCTGTGACCACCACTGAATTAAAAAAGCACTGTTACCTACTTGTCTTTTAAAATGTGCTTTTTGAGGGAGTACCTTTCCATCTTTCCTTGCACGAAAGAATAACTTATTGTGGCTCTTTTATCATCTGGTTTCTCCTCTTTGTATACGTGTGAGAAGTTTAATTTATGTTCGGTGTCATAAAATTAGATATCTCCAATTTATTATAGTATATAACTATATATCTGAATCAGTCATGAATAATCTCAATAAATATCTTTTGGTTATGAGAGTAGATATCTATATCGTACCGGTAGTGTTTGATCTCAGAAGATTCCGAGTAGTGTTTGATCTCAGAAGATTCCGAAATATCTTTACAGCTTTTGATTTCAACCAAAAAGAAAAAAATCTTTGTACACGGTCATATTGACTAAATGGGATTTCCATACTCACTTTCTCTTACCGACTAACCAATAAAACTATATTTTTCATTAAATTAAATTTTCCAACAAACAAGATTGATTGTCTACCTATGTGAAGTGTATATATATATATATATATATATATATATATATATAATAATTATCTAATTATGACCGTTTTGACTTTATAATTTTAGGACGTCCAACCATAACCACCCATTCACAGTTGGCCCACAACCACACATTAACAAATACCCACACATAATATAAATGTGTGGCTGTGGTTGAATGTTCTTAACTTATAATTTCAGGATGTCCTCACTAGAGAACCACTATTTATATATATATATATATATATCACTTGTCAAAACTTCTCCATAATCTATGGTCCACATTCTTCGTCCTAATAAATTTTATATCAGGACGAACTGATAGTAGTAAGACTATATATATATAACCCTTTATAATTTCAGGAAGTCCAACCACAGCCATACATTCACAGTGGGCTCACAGCCCCACATTAACAAATACCCACACTCAATATAAATGTGTGACTGTGGTTGGACATCATTAACTTATAATCTCACCCCTCATCACCGCTGTAGAAAGGGATGTGCACTACCATCTATGGCTCTATGCTGAGAGGATAATTTTTTTTTAAAAAAACCCCATAATTAAGTTAGTGTATAAAATAAAATAAGAAAAGAAAACTGATTTTTTTTTTTTTAGTGCAATATTTCTTTGATGATTCTGCTACCATGAGTACTCTCCCACACATAATATATATATATATACACACTTAATTATTATTATTTTTGAAGGAAAATTAATTAATTATTAAAATATGAAATTTGAACGTTAAATTTGTATAATTTAATGTTGCAAATTTGTGATTACGAGACTTATAAAATTTGTAACAAATATCCTCTTTAATATGTATGATAATCAATTAATAATAACTCAAGTTGTATGTTATAATAAAATATCTATGCATATACTTGAAAAATACCTATATGAGTTGAAGCTGGCAGCATCACCTAGAAAAATAATCAACAATGTAAATGTGATAGATTCAAGGACTTAATTAATTAAAAGTTAAAACAAAATAAATAAATAAATAAATAAATTTATTTAACAATTATATATAATTAGACTGTAAAGCAAATATTGTGACTGATAATATCAAAGAAATTGATTGAAATTTTATGAAATTTACAAAAAAGATTGAGCATCTTCTTTGCTTTTAAAAAAAAAATTAAAGGGTCTTCGATTGCACCAAGAAATAGAGAGAATAATATTCCAACCAAGATCTCATCCCTAGTTTGGACCATTAATGTTTACGAAGAAGTAAAAACACATACAAAATTGGCCGAAGAAGCCAAAGAATCTTAAATTCATGCATGCTATTTTTTCTATTTCTTTTTATTTCTAAAATCTGGTATAAAATAGATCAGGAATATGTCGAAACCTGACCAGATTAAACACTACATAAAACTTGCCCAGATTTATACCATTTAATTGTGAGATTCTTTTTAAAATTTCTAGTTTACTACAGATGTCATGGAGTCAAGATAGTGGACATTAGTGGTACATACTGTAGTATGAACCATTTTATTTATTCGTCTCAACACCACTAAAATTAAATTTTCTCAAAACAAAAACAAACAAATCATTTTTGTTTAATTTTTAATTTTTAATTTTTAATTTTTTAAGGGATATTATTAATTTCCCCCTGACGTTTGCATCAACATCATTTTACCCCCTCTAGTTTTAGAATTAGCCATTTTACCCCCTACCGTTATCCAGCCGTTAAAAATGATGGTTTGACTATTAAGTTTAAGGGTAGCTTGGTATTGAGAAAGCAAATGAGATATTTTAATAAAATAATATATTTTCCCATTTAAAAATTAAAAAAAAAAATTCTCTCTCCTATCACTTTTCTCCCTCACTCTCAATCTCTCTCACTCGATCAACACACCACACCAACATTCAAAAAAAAAAAAAAAAAAAACACCACACCAATCAGAATATATTGTGTTTTTTAGCATATGAGGTCCCTTTTTTCCTAAAAAAAATTGTGTTGATTTATATTTGTGAAGTCTTGAAAAAAATGAGAATTTGTTGGTGATGTGATCCACACCATAAATGTCCTCATTGCCTCCTAAATTGATATCAATGTAGAATCTTTGAGTGGAAGTCACTCGGTGTGGACACACCCACTACAATTTGATGGGAAGAAAATCTTTATCATCTGATTGATTTTCTGCTTTTGCTCCATGTTGATCACTGGATACAATCTCATTTAACAAATTTCGGTTGCACCAACGCACCACACCAACATTAAAAAAAAAAAAAAAAAAAAAAACACCACACCAGTCCACCATCTCTCTCACACACCACCATCTCCTCCGCCCACCGCCCAATCGAACCCAACTTTGCCGCCCAATCGAACTCGAAAACCCCTCCCACCACCAAAATCGAACCTGGAAACACCTCCCACCACCAAAATCGAACCACCACGAACAAAACTCAAACTATCTCTCTCTCTCTCTCTTCGCAATCTAGCCACAAACAAAACCAATTAAAAATCATCAAGAACAAATGAAAACAAAACAAAAACCTGTCAGAATCCTCTCTCAAACAAAAACCCATTAGAAGAGAGAGAGAGAGAGAGAGAGATGGTGGTGTTTGATGAGAGAGATAAAGAGATGTTGATAGAGTGAGAGGAGAGATTTTTTTTAATTTTTAAATGGGAAAATATATTAGGTTATTAAAATTTCTTATTTCCTTTCTCAATTTACCAAACTATCTTTAAACTTAACAGTCAAACTATCCTTTTTAACGGCTTGATAACGGTAGGGGGGAAAATGGCTAATTCTGAAACTAGAGGGGCTAAAACGATGTTAATGCAAACGTCAGGGTTGAAATTAATAATATTCCTTTTTTAATTTTAAAAAAGTGATGCCACGTGTAAGCATATAAAATCAAGCACAGATAAATAAAATATAAACACACGCATTAGATTATAATTAACCTCTTCCATCTTATCTATGAGAGACAGTTATAATATTACAGTTTTGTGAAAATTGTGTTCTATAAAAACACAAACTCTTCGAGACAAGTCAGACAACCCAAAAATATTTTCCAAAAACAAATCCATTTTTTGTTTTTGTTGTATCGGTTCTGAGTTTCAACTTCGAGAAAGGAGAAAACAAAAATGGAGAGTAGTGAGAGTGGCGTTTTCAAGGAGACTTGTTGCAGCCAAGAGCTTCTCTCACCGCCACCGCCACTGCTGGGACCCGACCCTGAATCGTTGTCATCTGCATGGCGGCTCAGCCTCGACAACTTCCGCCTGCAACCGAGCTCCGATGCTGATGACCATCATCGTCAGCGTCAGAATGGTTTTTTCGGCCAGTTTTGTACTCCAAGTATGTGTTTAGAAAATGAAACCATCAAAGTTTTTATTTTTTTTTTTAATTTTTTTATGCACAACAAAACACTCCAATGGATTTTTTTTTTTTTTTTTTTTAGATATCACATAGCGATTCAAACCTGGGTTGGATACCATCAAACCATATTAATGGTGGTACAATATGAATTATTATTATTATTATTATTGCGTTTATAAAGTTTATTGCGACCAACCTGATAGCAACTAGCAAGATTCTAATACTAAGAATGAAACCCTTTTTTTATGCATTTACATTAGGGTTAGGCTAAATCAACTTTAAAAAGTGACTTAAATTAGGTGACTTCAATTCTCATCCTCTCATTTGGTCTAAATCCAATGGTGGAGAAGAGAAGTAAATGACAGCCACACAAATGAGCGGATGAGAATTGAAGTCACTTAATTTAAGTCACTTTTTTAAGTTGATTTAGCCTAACCCTTTACATTATTACTTGAAAGTGAAGTAATCTTATTGTGGTATAAAGTATGATGAACTTTTAGTGTTTATAAATATAGAGTAACTTTTCATTGTGGAATTTTCCGTACGGGATCATCAATTGTTATAGGTAGTTATTGAATTTCTACCGGTATTTATTTGATTAACACGGGTAGTAATTCAATAACTACTAGTAGCAATCGACGATGGTAAATCTTGCATTTGGAAATTTCCGTACAATCTTGAACATATAAATGTTTCTTTAATGTTTTAGATGCATTCAATAGTTCAGATTTGCTTTTTAGATCGACAAAATAGTATAAAGAGATGAAATTGATTTTTCTATTAATTGAACAAAACTAGACTTGTAACTTAAATGTAATTATTTGTTTCTTTGATTT
This sequence comes from Acer saccharum, assembly GCA_030490815.1. Classification (NCBI taxonomy): domain Eukaryota; kingdom Viridiplantae; phylum Streptophyta; class Magnoliopsida; order Sapindales; family Sapindaceae; genus Acer; species Acer saccharum. Next base: position 67,884,906 of record CM059866.1, read on the forward strand.
TTGATGTTTTAGCAAAACAGCGAAAGGTTTCAGAATATTACAAGAAACAGGAAAGGCTCCTTGAAGGATTCAATGAGATGGAGACCATGACCGAAACTGGTTGTTGGCCTGGAAGTCTAACCGAGGTTAATTCGTAGCTCTACTATTACGACATTCTGACTAGTAAACTACTTATGTAACTATACAGATTCTGTATAATAGTATATCCTCTGAAAAATGGTTAATTAAACAATCCTGTTAATAGGGGAATTTGATTTCGGAAAACTCTGTAATTTTTTTTTTCCTGATGATCAGGATGAATTGAAGCAGCTTGCAAAGAGTGAGAGGATGGCAATTCATATATCAAACATAGCTAACTTGGTACTTTTCATTGCAAAAGTTTATGCTTCAATTGAGAGCAAATCCTTGGCGGTTATCGCCTCAACTCTGGATTCCCTCCTGGATCTCCTATCCGGTTTCATTTTGTGGTTCACTGCCAATGCCATGAAGAATCCGAACCAGTACTACTATCCGATTGGAAAGAAGAGAATGCAACCTGTAGTAAGTTAATTTCTAATTCGATCTTCGATTTCCCTCTTCTTTGTATGTGTGTACGTACGTATGTTTATGACAAATTAATTTGATCAAACTAATTGGTCAATATATTACTGCAGGGTATCATTGTTTTTGCATCAGTGATGGCAACTCTTGGATTACAAATTCTGCTCGAGTCTATCCGTGCGCTCGTTACTAAAGTACGCACATTAACGTTTAATATGATTAATTAGCGCGCCTGATCATCATGCTTGATTTTTATCTTATGTTGAAGTTGCTTCTATTTCTGTTTATTTGGGCACAGTCGCGGCCTGATATGGATAGCAAAAATGAAAAATGGATGATTGGAATCATGACTAGTGTCACAGCAGTCAAGTTTTTTCTGATGATATATTGTCGTAGATTCAAGAACAAGATTGTTAGAGCCTACGCTCAAGATCATTTGTTCGATGTCATTACCAATTCGGTTGGTTTAGTAACTGCTGTCCTAGCTGTCAGATTCAAATGGTGGATCGATCCTACCGGAGCTATCATAGTGAGTTCATTTCTCCTTCTTGATTAGTAAACACACACGCTTGATGTTAATCGAATTTCAACTAAACATATTCTTATGATGATATATATTTGGAATAACCCTATTGTTAATGCAGATAGCATTGTATACAATGAGTACATGGGCAAGGACAGTGTTGGAGAACGTATTTTCACTCATCGGAAGAACAGCCCCACCGGATTTTCTAGCGAAAGTGACGTACCTGATATGGAACCACCACAAAGAGATCAAACACATTGACACGGTGAGAGCATACACATTTGGTGCTCACTACTTTGTGGAAGTCGACATTGTTTTGCCAGAAGACATGTTGCTCCACAAAGCACACAACATTGGTGAAACCCTACAAGTGAAGCTTGAACAGTTGCCTGAAGTTGAGAGAGCTTTTGTTCATATTGATTTTGAGTTCTCTCACAGACCTGAACATTATCAAACCAAAGTATGATTAATTACCAATCTTGTATTGTAGTGCCCAATTAAAACACCCTAAATAATGTGTAGATTTGTTTAATGTTGTTTTTATGTTAAATCTTTTGATCATTTGTCATCAATTTTGTTAATTGGGGGTCCTGGTTCCTGGAAGGCAAAATTTAACAGTTTCATTTTATCCAATGTTTCCTATCTAAAATGAAGATCCCTTTAATGACTATATTGGGTTTCGATTATTTTAACTTGAAAATTTAATTAAAAAGCTCAAAGTAAATGTGCAATATCATAAGTGAAAATATTGAGAGTAAATTTGATAAAAATATTGTTAATATCCTTGAAATATGAGGCCATGAGGGACATTCAAGATGTTTTTTCCTATATCGCTGGCTTCAATATATGGAAAATATTATTGATATTTACTACTTTTCTCGGTTTTAATTGATTCCGTTTTTAATTTTGATAGTATGTCCCTCACACCTACACTATGATGTCATGGGTAGTCTATCCCTTTCCTTCAAAACCCCGAATTAATTATTGTAATATTTCAAAAAAATATATAAATTAAAAGCAAGTTCAAGGGCAGTTTAGTAAATTCACGAAGCTGGGTTTCAAAACATGGCCTCTCTCTTTGTCCCCCAAACTATTTCTAAATGGCGCCAAAGCAATTTGAAGGGCATATATATAAAATTGTCATCAAAAATTAGGGTTTTGGAGATGGAAACCTAGTCGAGTCAGTGATCACTATATAAACAGCCTTAGAGAAAACAATCTCTATCTCATCTTCTTCTTCACTCTCTCGCTTCTCACAATCTCTCAATAAATGGCCGTCTCTCTAAGTAAAGATCTCTTTCTCTCTCAATCTCTCGTTTGGTTTTTCGATTGAATCAATCAATGGCCAGTGATGCATACAAAATTGTCCGTACCATCTGAAATACTGATGTTATCAATTGCAATCAATACTCCTGAGGCCTCTCCAATTCTCTTCCATAAAAAAAATCGTTTCTTTTTCTTTCTTTTTATTTTTTTGAAAAACCCTTCTGATCTATTAGCTGATTTTGATTTTTGAGAAAGGCAGTGATGACCAAAATTTATACCATCAAACTATGAAAGCTCTCTATATGAAGATCTTGTTGATGTCAACATTTTATTAATCTGAGCCTCCTCCTCCTTTTGTTTTAAATTTTCAATTTTGGTTTGAAGATTCAATTTTTTTTTTTTTCTGAAGGCAATAAATTAGAGTCTCTGAAACGCTTCTTTTAATAGCGTTTATAGCGCTGTACGTTGCCGACAATGAATTTTTTGGGACTGGAGATTCTGGCACTTGTTTTTCTTTCTTTAAAGCTTGTGCATTCAGATGTTCCTATATTTCTTTCTCAAATTTTTATTTGTTTTTTTTATTGTGTTTTTATTCGATTTGTGATTGGGAGAAGACAATGATGATCTCTACAGACCTGTAATGATTTGCGAATATGATCGCAATTCTTTATTGAACATCTAAGGGACTGAGTTTCTTCTTCTTCTTCTTCTTCTTCAGCTGAATATGCAGCTGCTGGTGGTCTGTAATTAACACAATATTTTGGGGATTAAATGGACCTGTGAACAAAAGAAAGTAAAATTTAATCTGGGTTAGCAAAAACCTAAATGGACCAATGAAAAAAAATTAATCTTAAATCTTTTGGTTTTTTTTTTTTTTTTAATACATCAACTACTGTCGTGACTGGCGAGGTTGGGCTTTGTAAGTTCAGCCCAGATTACGATTCTCACAAGAGGAGAGACAGCACCCACATATAGTGGGACAACACCCACATAATTGGTGGGAAAATTTGCACATATCATACATACACTAGGTCTTGAAACTTGGTGGTGGGGGAGTTCCTTTGGGAAGGCCCACCACCATGGTAAGGGACCATGTGTAAATTAATCTTTAATCTGGGTTATAAAAAAAAGTAAAATTTTCGGATGAATAACTATAAACAGTTACACATGGCCTCTTGCCAATGTGGTGGGCTTTTCCTTTGAAAACCCTTACCACCAAGGTTCAATGCCTAGTGTATGTATGTATATGTGCAAATTTTCCCACCAATTATGTGGATGTTGTCCCACAATATGTGTGTGCTCTCTCTCCCCTGTGGGAGCTGTTTGTCCGGGTTGTGTTTGTAGAGTCTAATCTCGTCGGTCCCGGTAGTTGTTGTATATTTATAAAAATAAAAAAAATAAGTAAATAAAAAACTATAAACAGTTGATTGAGACCTCAAATTTTAGACTTGGACAAAGGTTAATTGATAATATGTTCTTAATCAAACTTTTAGTAGATGGATTGATGGATTAATAACTTGTTTTTATTTTTGGTTTGGGTTCAGGTCCCAACTTGAGCCCAAATGGAGCTTGAAACTTGAAGGGCCTGGGTCCATGAAAGAAACCAATCAATGGAGAAATTGAGAAGATGAAATTTATGTCAAATACTTGTGGCTCATCTTTGAAAATCAAAAGAGCATAAAAGTATTATGCTTGGTCCAATTTCAAGCATGAATTTTCCATCATAGAAAAGCAAGACAGCACACTGTTTCATGGATATGTTTAAAACCACTCAATATTCAAGGAAAAAAAAAGAATTCATTTTTGTTTCAAATAAACCAGAAACACAAAAAAGCAATTAACTTTCTGATACCAAACTGGAAAATTTGGCTTTAATGGCTTTTCTTCTACCAAATCTCTCTCCTTCTCTTCTTCTCCAAACCAAATCATCATCAAATGAGAAATCCATACACCAAGTTCCAGTTAGACATAATAGCAGCAACAGTAACTCTTTGTACCCTCTACCTCTCTCTTCTTCTGTTTTCAGTCTCCATACGTCAACAACACTCCAGGATTCTCAGGTCAGGACCCCACCTGTTGAGAATCACCAGCACCATGAAAAAGATGATTTTTTTGTTAACTTAGGCCTTGCTGTTCGGACACTCCGTGAAGATATGCCTTTGTTGTTCACCAGAGACCTCAATTATGACATCTACAGGTGATTTCCTCATCTGGGGTATCTCCAATTTTTTGCAATTTCTGTTTGTTTCTCTAGTAAATATGGGGTTTCATGATATTTCGAGTCGATTTCCCCGTTTGGGTAGCTCTTGAATTGTATAGTTTCTGCTTGTTTCCCTTCAAAGTTTAGGACTTTATGGCATTTAGAGACAATTCTGTCAGTTTTGTTGGATTTCTGTTTGTTTCCTGGTAAAAATTTGAACTTGTACAAGTACTGTTTGCTTCCTTGATTGTGATAATTTGAACTTAGTATTTTGTTGAATTGTGATAATTTTCAGGGATGATATAACATTTGTGGACCCATTGAATACAATAACTGGCATTGAGAACTACAAGTTGATCTTTTGGGCACTGAGATTTCATGGTAGAATTCTATTTCGCGAGATTTCGCTTGATGTATTAAGGGTTTGGCAACCTTCAGAGAATGTGATACTGATAAGGTGGAACCTGAGGGCTGTTCCTAGAGTTCCATGGGAGGCTGAAGGCCAGGTTCAGGGAAACTCAAGATATAAATTGGACCGAAATGGAAAAATCTATGAACACAAAGTAGATAACTTAGCATTCAACTTCCCACGGTCTCTCAAACCAGCAGCTTCCGTGTTGGATATGGTGTCTGCTTGCCCAGCTAGTCCTAATCCGACATTCTTGTGGGACACTGCAGACATGTACTCATGTTCATGGGTGGAGTTCTATCGATCAGTGAGGGAGACATTGGATCAAGAAGGTTACTTGCGTTTACAAGATGGGTTGGTCACCTGTTCATAGTAATGAGCTACTTGATACGTAAATGTATACCATATAGTTTTATATAACATATATATATGTAACATCCTTGTATAATGTATTGGCCAATGATGTATTGCATAGGCTGAGGGATGCTGGTGATGAAAATGTATATGTTGTGCTGTTGTTGTCGAAAAGTCCTAGCCCTAGTGCCGATCATGAAAGGTTTTATAGCGACTAGATTCTCCCAGAAATTTTGTTCATTACCAGGTACAGCTTCTGCGAGATTTGGACCTACGGGCCTTATACGTATAATGTATGTATACGAAATTTTCTGTTATTGCTTTCAAGTAGAACTTGTTTACAAGCAGTGAATTCTTGTTCATTTCATACATTTTGTTGAACAAATCATTGCAGAACTGGTAGTAATTGTACGATAACGATTAATTGATCTTAATTATCCGTGAGCGGTTTCCAATTTTAGTTTTTTCACTTCAGAAAAAAGAATAGAATAGATCAACAATTCAAAACTCACATATCAATGGTAGTGGTTAGAGCAGTGCCATGAACTCATGGTGCTTACATGCAATTTACACAGATTGAAGTTCACATACACAGATTGAAGGAAAAAAAATGCATCAGCAACATTTTGTGAACAAGAATTCTTCTTTGGGCTGCTCTCAATACATTAAAAGCAAATTGAGAGTTATGACCAATGATGATGATGATGCATCCAAAAGTAGACATCTTTCCAGCAAAGGTTCTTCAGAAGATGTAGAATCGATTTTCTGGAGATCAGTTTCTTAAGGGAACAACAGAACCAACCTTACCTTCCAGTTCTGAAACATGTTTATTATTTACATAGGAATAGAGATGTATATATCCACTGAAGGGAAATTAAGAAGGAAGTGAATCCAAGGATTTGATTGCTGCAACACCGCTGAGATCAGGTTTCGTGTACTTCTCGTAGGTGACCTTCAGCTTCCCTTTTCCAGCGGCTTTATGGAATCTTAAAATCATCTCGGCACAATCTCTGCAATGTGTAAACAATTATAATTAAGACTCGTCATTAAGCAAAATTTAAAAGGGATGATAAATATCAAAGATATGTGCCTGATTTGAGACACATCATAGCGTGCATGTTTGCTCAGCAATGGAGTCCACACAGGGGTCATTTGCAGGGTGCACCGAGCAACATAGATAGCTGATGCACATAACAATGAGGGCTTGAACTTCAAAGCTTCGTATTCAACCAAGCTCAACTCGATAAGGTAGAATGCCAAATGTTCAAGCTAATGCCAATATCCACAAGACAGCAAAGGTTAGAGAAATTTTCCAATTTGGTAATAAATAGCTGAAAACCAATGCAGTCTTTCTGAAAGCCACCACGTACCTTTGTATCTGACTGAGCAGCCTTGAGAAATCTTAACATGAAAACATACGGAGTAGGCACATTTAGACGAAACTTCAACGTTTTGAGCATAAGCTTCTCCTATAAAGAACAAAGCCAAGAAAGGTCAGATGTAGAAGGCAGTGTAGCTTTATTGTCATTAGCTGCACTAAACTATGTCAAAGAGGCACATCGGGTAATATTTTGTTAGGCCAACTGAATTTGATGGCAAGGCAAGCTTGGACTTTAATTTTTTTTACTATGCCCGGACTGTTGCCATTCTTTGAGCCTAGCCTGCCTGTAATTCTGGCTTGGTCCAACAACAAGGCTTAGGCTTGAGCAAGGTAATACAGCACCAGGCTGCGTGCTTGGTAGGTTCGGGTTGTCTGGTCCATCCAACATTTCTAGAACTTAGGTGGGAGATAAAACTACCGCTATTACTTGATTTTGTGCAAGTTTCTTATTGGTAAATAAAGAGTATGCTCTGAAGTAGAAAGTTAAAAAATGCAATATGCAGGTAGTACCAATAAGTATCATGTCTGATACGATTACTTTTTATTAGGACAAACCTAATCATTCAAAAGGTTTTAGCATTGTGAATATGCATACCATTTGAAGCATATGGTCTCTTGTGTATGATTCAGCTGAGACACTAATTAAATCTTTGATCTGCAATGGTAGCACAAAAGAACAGATCAGCAAGTTTGAAAACAACTGGTTGAAATGAGAAAACACTGAGAGAGAGAAATAGAAGAAGAAGAACGAAAGACACCAAGCGTATTTTATATGTTAATACTTACCCTTGGATGCCAGAAGTCCTCATATTTTGATGCTAGCAACAGTGCAGTAAGACCAACCAACTGCATTTCATTCTTCTTAATTTGGACTTGAGAGAGATAGCGATCTAACAAAGTGACCATAAGATAAAGTGTTTCCTGCATTAATTCAAATTTGAAGTGCACCTATACCAGAATGGAAAGTCTTAGTTCAGAAAATGAGCCATGTGGTAGCTTTAAAAGAAAAACCAAGAAAAACGAAGCAAGAGAGAAAAACAAGCAGTAGAGTAAATTTCAAAGATGGGATTTACTTCAATTAGCCAGTTGATCAAAATGCCCCGCATAAGAGGTGTAATGTCTGTCTGGATCGACATATAATTCCCTGGCAATGGATTCTGTGCCTGTAGTAAAAGTCGCTTTTTAGTGTTAAAAGGGACCATTAAGCTAAATACTATATGCAGTAAGCGGTATTGCTAAAATGAGGTTAGCATTAACAAAAATAGAGACAAAGGAAGACGAAGAAGAATAAAAGGCAATGAAGAAGATATACTGAAAATCACCTCCATAATCCAATAATACTGATATATCTCGTCAACATACTCAGCAACTTCCAATTGATTGCAATCATCATCAATACTTGGTAGTTTTCCCTGCCCCGCCACTTCACCATGTTCCTCAAGTAGCTGCGATCAATGTGAAATTCATTATAATCAACAAGATAGGAATAATGACATTATTTTTTTACAACAGGTCCTAACCTTTGAGCTTGCCATCAATAAAGAGGTATAAGATCTCCTGCGATTAGATTTTCTCTTGGGAACGATATCTGATGAATTTGTACTTGCATTACTGTTGCCTTCAAATGAAGGTTTTCCTTGAGCAGCTTCATGTGAAACCATTGACGCAATATCCTCAAGTAGAGAAGATCCGACACCTTCCTTTTTCTTCTTAGATGATATTGCAGCAACAGATATAGGCTTATTCACGCCTGATTGAACCTTGGATTTCAAAGTGCCTTTGGCATTTGAAGCCATTGATGCCTTCTTCCCATTTGGCTAGATCACAGATGAGATGACACAAGGAGCTCATGTTACTAAAATCGGTTAAGTTATAAGAAAAAACTACTTTTAATGTATTGATTGCAACTACATATGGCTGGTGTTAAGAAACAAAATCAGGATTCCTAATTTCCTACTCTTCCATTGCTTTAGATAGAAAATATATGATAATTGATAACTAACTCCTTTTGTCTAAGGTGTCAATAAAAAAAATGAAGTTGTCCTACTATCAGAAGAAAAAGCGAACAGACTAAAATAATGCTGCAACAAGATGGAGCTCTACAATTTGAAACAAAATCAAATAAGCTATAAAACAAGTGGCATACCTTGACAGAGAATTTTGAAGATGGAGCATCCACTTTATTTTGAACCCTAGCACTTCTGCTTAAACACATGCAAACTATTATAAAGTGTACCCTTGTATGATAAACAGTTCCAAATTGGAAAAATGAATATTATCCAACCATGCAACAAAATGAAAAATTAAAAAATTCAGTAAGCTTCTAACAGTCAAGGTAGCAATACATTAATTTGTGTTTAGATTATGATATTAACATGATATTGTGTGTAAATGTACAGCAAGTTGATCATTATTACTCACATTGTCATGAAGCCATCACTTGCTCGATTCCTCCAAAATTGGTTCCTACTGTTGCTCAGTCGGTATACAACTTTTGTACCAAGCTTAGCTTTAACTGAGCCAAAATTCAAAGATCAAACTTCGTTACCAAAGCTTGAGGTTTCATTTGGGGAAAATCTAAGATCATAAATTACATAGTTTTACCTGAGAATCCAGTAGTATCTTTAGCTTTCTCTGAGCTTTCAGCATTTTCCTAAATTACAAAGGATAAAACATTTAGAAACAAAAAACATAGACTTACAATCAAAAGAATCTTCAACTGATGGAAGAGATGCTGTCAAAATTAGGAAAGGTGTATGCAACCATCACCTCTATTAGTGCAAAGAGAGAGAGTAATAACAACCTTAGAACTACTTGTATCCACTTGGTTCACCTGCTTCAGCACTGGTAAAGACCTCCTTCAATGATCAAAAAAAATGCATCAGCAGATGTGTATTTTACTTTTAACAAATAAACCAGAAAGTTCTCTGATGCACAAACCTTGTTGGCACAGGAGGATTCCTTGAACTCCTAATATATAAAAGCAGTTATTAATAGAATTTTCTTTATAATTAGGATTCAAGAAAACCAAAAAAAAAAATGGAATAAAAGAAGTAGCACACACACACACCTCCTATCAGTCAGAATAGATTCACGCCCACGACCCTTGGTCTTGGCCCATTGGTCAGCTAAAGAGGACGTCAAATCTTTGGTACCTACAATTCAACAATACGAAAAATACCTATAACTTAGTGCTTAACCACAAAAAACAATCATAACAAAATTTCTATAGAATGCAAAGCAACCTTTCTTTGAAGCACGGATGTCACTAGCACCTTGACTAATACTTTCACTCACTTTTCCCTAACAAACAAAGGAAAGTAAAGATTTTCACTGATTCATATGGTGAGTGGAAAAACTCGTTAAGATAATGATGATGCATGCTAATTTTTCTTAGCCTTGACCACCTATTTTCAATCCACAGAAAGAAAGCATATCTCAAACACTTCATCATCTTAATAACTCTGATTATGCTAGAATAAGTAGATTATATTTTTGTTTTCAAATTCTAGGTCCCAGGTAATACAGACTTGTATTAAAACCAGCAAAACCTAGATATGGAATTTAAACTCCAATTGAAGTTTAATTACAATGTAAAAAATATTGAATAGAAGGAACTAAAAGGCTGAACCATTTAATGAGTTTATTTACCTTCACTTAGATTATATGTCAACATTACTTCCCATCTTTAAAAACCACTATTTTTTAGTAGATATGTAAAGTTATATGTATAGTATATATCCTTTTCTTATTTCAGGATTTTATAAATTTTAAGTAAGAACATACCTAAAAGAATATTTTCTAGTTCACAATAAACTGTAGGGCTAAACAAATTTGTAGTTGGGTGTTTTACCATCTCCAGCCAACCCATTACACTTTGTTTAGCCCTACATGCTTTCAGAAGTAGGACACTGTGGCAAAAGGAGTAACTGAAAAATAAACTAGCATTTACAACCATACCGTGAAAGATTTTCTTGGTAAGGCATTCACAGTCCTCACACCTGGATGCACCGAAACCCTACAAAAATAAATAAAGATTAACTTAGACATAAAAAGACACCACGACGAATAAATATTTTCTAGGCTGATAGTTTGCTCAAAATTCATTTTGAGCATCACATTCATCTTATATTTGTCGAACACTTTAGAGTATATGGATTGTCAAACTCTGACCTATATCATTTTTCAAAACTAAACGGACAAAAACTGTAGTGATCATAATATTTTTTTAATAACAAACGGATAATTTTATTAAAGAGAAATGGATACGCAAATTAGTAAACCAGCAATCCACCATAAGAGCAAACTGAACATAAAATCCAAGACACATACCGTTTTAAAATTGCACTTTTCTCCCCCTTCCTGCGTGCCAACACACAAGACTTCAGAATTACTAGCTTTTGACTTGATAATACTAGGAGCCTTACAATTTTATACACTAAAGAATGCAAGGTATCATAATAACCTTAAATACCCCAAATGGTAGCAGATGCCAAATTTAAAAACAGTTTCAGAAAAGAAAGCTAAGCAAGCCATTTTGAAGTTGGAAGACACTCACAAGTTTTTAGAGCCATCATGCACTACATTCCTTGCAATGTTGCCCGATATATTACTGACATCAGCCAAAGCTTTTCTTCCAACTTTCGTATAAGCTGAAAAGGGTCAATAATTGTAAATAAGATTCTGAGAAAATATAACTATAAGTTTGAATCACAAATATAGTTCATTCTTACCAGAACTAACACCCTTGACTTTGATATTGTTCTCCATTTTGTTCAAAGTCCCCTTCATAATAAAATACACACAAGTTACAACGATAAGTGGAAAAACAATTGCACCATCCATACAATCTTACCCAAACTCCCATCAAATTTACAGAAATGAAAGAAAGGACTGAAAATGCAATAACCTTGGTATCACTTGCACTAGTCAGAGCAGCTGCTTTTTTAACTGTCACAGAATTCCTTCTGCAGTATCATAAGCACAAATAAATAAAACAAAATAAAGACACTACAATGTCTGAACCTAATTCTCGGCTGGTTGCAGAGATAAACCAGAAAAAAAATGTAAGGGGAAAAAGAAAAAGGCTAAATATACTCAAATTGTTTTGGTTCTAAAAAAACACCTCAATTAAATTTAAACCAGATATTTGTACAGAGCAATTCAATGTTGGTTTTTCTCCTCTCAGATATAATATAAGAAGGCATAAAATTCTAAATTTAATCTAGTAAATTTATATCATCATCAGTAACACAAGCTAATAAAAAAAGATCCTATGCATTCCACTATTTAGTTCCAAGTAAACAAAAGCCTCCATTAACCATTAATGCAGTTAGTTTAAGCTAAGAGCTCTTTCTTATAGACTTAAGCATATAAGATTAATGGTAGTTTAAAATAACAATGCCTATTTAATTAACTGGTCAATTTGAATCATGAAAACAGTCATTATATTAATTAAATTACCATGTCTGATAAAACGAATGTACATTCCAATCTACATTACTGGACTGCTGATTAACCTCGACCATGCATGTGATAATGCACATCAGGTTTTCAAAACTATAGTTGTGACCTTTTATATAAGCTTAAGCTTTTTAGCTTCTACTCATTTAAACCCAAAAAAAACATCCATATAAAATTCCATGGAAGGTCCAAAGTAGAAGTAGAACTACACTTACATGCTATTGGCGTCAAGTTTAACCTTTTCATCCTCCGAATAGACTTTCAAATTTCCGCCGCCCACTGTTGCAAATAAAATTCACACAAATTATAAATATAACTCCCACAAACAAGTTCTAATTAGTAATTTCTAAAACAAACAAGTAATAGAAGCTAAATAACTCGTACCAGTTCCACGTGCTCGACTATCTTCAGTGACTCTATTAATGCCCATCTTCAGTTTTCCCTAAAAATTTACAAGAAACAGAAGTTCATGAAACTTAATATCAAACTAAACCGGAGCCAGAGACAAAAATAAATAAATAAATAAACAATTTCGATACATTAGTAGCCACCAATTTGTTTCTTTCTTGATTCTACTCACTGTCATGCTTCTGATCCAATGTTAGAGAAAGAGAACAGAATACACTTCAAAAATAAGTAAACTTTCAATTTTATTTTACTTTTGTTTTCAATCAAACCCTAATTCCTCTTTAAATCTTCCCCCCACCCCAAAATGTTCTTCAAAATACGAAAACAGCAAATAAATTGGTATGTGGTGAAATCGAAAAGTTGCTTTGATCTGGTAAGTTTAACCGAGTGTTGTGTGCGTCCGTGCATGAAAGAGAAAACAAAAACAAAGCTGAAATTTTTAGGGTTTCTGATGCGATTATTACCTTGACTGAAGCCATTTTTGTGTGGATCTTGAATTTCCAGTTGCTTTTTTTGTGTGTTGAGTCTCTTCGACTTTCTTTAAAAGTCCGCCATTTGTTTGTATTTCGGTTTTCAAATTTACATGAGTTTACATGTATACCCTCGCCAATAAATGGGCCCTCGAGACCGGCCCGGCCCATTACAATTCCATATGGGCCCAAACTCTGGACCACACGTGCGATCCGGTAATTATTATTATTTTTTTAAAATTATAACAAATTTGAGAACTTAAAGAGAAAAATACGACTCAAATCCATAATCTCATTCATGTAAATGTAAAAGGTTTATTACTAAACCATATGGTTTTCTGTCACACGACCGGATATCAGGACGTGGAAACTAGACAACTAAATTGGGAGAATTTTTTATATTTTTTTTTCTCAAAAAAAATGGGAATTAGATGGCTGATTTCACATGAATTCTACACAATTATATATGCTTGATTCAAATTTAGGTACAAGTTATTATTTATTAAAAAATGTTTTCTAACTATCTTGATAAAAATTGTTTTTTTTGGGTGTCATTTATACAAATGAATTATTTATTAATTATCGAAAATTAATATAACAAAGAAAAGTTGTGATGACTCAATAGTAAGAGCTCTTAACACCCGGATGGGAGTTTTTCAGTTTTTCGTTTCAAACGGATCAAAACGTAACTAACTTGAAATTAACGGTATCCGAAGTTCAATGGGAAAAATCATAAAAAGGGTTTTTTTTTTTAATATTGAAAAAAGATTTATTGGTAGATAAACATTAACACCATAAGTTTTTGACATAAACTTGGGAAAAGCTAATGAACAAATGAATATAACAAAAGATACAATACAAATCCAGAAGAAGAATTCAGTTTCATCAATTCTTATGAGCTGCATAATAACTAGATTGGTTCTTGTGAGCAGAATGCTGTTGTGACATTACCAGCTTCCTCACACAACTGCCTATATATATAAGTCTATAAAGAATTCATTGACAGCCGAAATAAGCTTGTCGTCTTCTTGCATTGGAGTAGGCTTGAATCCGAGACCAATCACCTGAAAAATAATGAAAAAAAAGAAGCATGTGTTATCTGTAATTAACGCTACGAACATTGATAAAGAAAGGTTAATGTTCCATGGATCAATGTAGGTGTAGATGTAGGAATGTCCAAAGCTTTATTCTTTGTTTGAATCGAGCATTACACACTGCTGAAGCCATTTCGTTCTAACGGGAGATGCATATGGAAATGGAATATAATATACTAGATTATTGAAAATTTGACAATCATCGGTCAGAAGGGTAACAGAAATGAGATATTATAGTTTGCTTACCTCATAAAAGAAGCCTCGAGGTATTCCTAATCACGAAATGGTGTGAGATCAATCTTCATGCTTTTCTTCCCCTTGCTCACCCTCTTTAGACAACAATAATGAAAAATTCAGGTCAATATTTCAACTTTTGCTAAAACAGAATGCGAAGCAGGCTGTCGGGGTACTCAAAAGTTTATAACATTTCTCCAATCAAATCCTAACAAGTGTGCATATGGGACACGTCAAGAGAAACAAATTATTTGACTCAATTTTACATATAGCTTGTATTTAGAGCCTACTATAGAAGTTTTAAATCAAATCAAACGATTCTATCTAGTGTTGCATCTGTCATGATCGGTTCAGTCTGAAGAAACTGAAAACCAACAAAACGTGGGACAAACAATCACCGCTACCAACATTACTATTAACCAAGAATCAATAGCTGACACTTGGATTCACATAACAATAAGGAGTGCATGCATAGACACATATTCATTGCATGATGATGCCAAAGAGAAGAGATTCATGTATATCTGTATACAAGTATTATCAGAATAGTAATCACTCCTGTTAAAGATGGAGCAAAGAACTTACAGCAATTGCCACGAGCTCTTCTAGTAGTTCCTCCAAATGGCGGAGAGGCTAGTCATAAATAAGAAAAAAAAAGAACTCATAAAATTAGTGGTAAATCATAAAGAAGAATCCCAAATTTTGGGCAAGTTTACTAAAAAAAACTCACCCATTGGGTGGGGCCATCAACTGGTGCATTCAGAGGATCATCATGTACCTATGCATCCAAAAGCTACTCTTAGAGGCTTATAAATATACAAACTAAGATAGAAATGGGAAGAAGAAAGAGATAAAGACCACGACTGTCGTATCTTTGATCCCACAGCTTTTTTGGATGACATGCTCAAAAGCAAGAAAACCTTATCACACACATGCAAGTTTGCATGGAATAGTAGGAACGACATAATTCATTAGCAACAATTTCTTCTTGCTAATAAACTTGAAGGAATCATAATGCCTACCAGAATAAATTGTTCACAATACTTTCATAATCATGTCAGGAGAGGCACTACCAGGAAATTCTTAACACCAGGTACCACAATCACAAGAGATTCTTATACTAGATTCTAGAAGCTATCACTTTCAGCAGATTCACCATACCTCCATAAAAATTCCATCCACGCCAACAGCAACTGCAGTCCTTGCAATGCATGGTATCAGTTCACGAAGACCTCCACTAGCAACACCTCCTCCATCCAACTACAAAATAAAGCAAGAGTTTTCAGTATCCTAGATTAGTATAAGAACTAGTAGTTTTTTCAAATCTACAAAGGCTATATAACATCTTTCGGACATCATTGCAAACCTTATTCAAATATGAAATGAATATAGTTGGTGATCTCTCCAAGTTTCAAAGATATCACATACTAATAAATTGTCATGACAATTAAATACAATACAATATAATAATCGTGGTTAATTAACTACTTCATATAAGTAAAACTTGAAGACTGTTTTGATATGAAATACTAAATGTATAATCCACACCTTCTTCCCAGCAGGCTGTTGTAATGAATGTGTGATATCAGCCACCTGCAGTGAAATATTTTACTGATGTTTAAGATTAAATAAGAAATAAGAATGCAAACTGCCTAGGCATGTTACAGAAAATATAATCAGTTAATCTTAGATGTTGAAGGAGACAGTTGTCTCAATGTCTAGTTACTAAGTGTCTGGGTTTGGGTGAAACAATATTTGTCACTAAATTCTTATTACGCAGATGCCAGACGTACATAAATATTTCCTCTGGATCTTCATATTGATCTGTTGAGTTCTAAATGTACTTGAGCGAGAATACTGAGATGTAAAATACGTAAGAGCAATTCACTTACAACAGGACAATTAGC
Source organism: Acer saccharum (assembly GCA_030490815.1). Classification (NCBI taxonomy): domain Eukaryota; kingdom Viridiplantae; phylum Streptophyta; class Magnoliopsida; order Sapindales; family Sapindaceae; genus Acer; species Acer saccharum. The sequence continues at coordinate 67,901,158 of CM059866.1, forward strand.
TTCCCTCATCCATTCCAAATTCCGCGGATCAACAATCAGATCATCTACAAACCAAAACAGAAATGTATGATCATTTCAACTGGATAAGGAAATAGATTAATGCTGCATCAATGTTTCAATCATAACAAATAATATAACAAATGAAGCTTTGAATTTGACTTAAGTCAATGATACAACTACTGACATAACAAAAGTTAAAACTTCAGTTCTACATTATGCACTTGTTACACAGTCAAAGGGACTACTGCATTTATTTTGTGGAAGCCAAAATCAATAGATTGATAAAGGTAACAGTAACACTATCAATATCACATTTAATACTATTGAACTACATGGAGAACTTAGAACATGTTTCAAAAGTTACTTATGACATAAGGCAATTGAAAATAAATCCACTAAGTAACTTACTATAGCCGAACATGGTTCCTCTCTCGCATACCATCACATTTGAATTTCCAGCCAATCTAACCTTCTGTGCAGAATTTTCCATCACCTGCAATATTGTATTGTTATCAAATCCACAGGCATGAGATAAAGCTTAGGTATATGTCAAAAGTTGCAATTCAAATGTGATAATAAAGGACACTCACTGAAGGAGCACAGAACTGGCCTTTTTTAATATTGATAATTTTTCCAGTCTTGGCTGCTGCGACTAGAAGATCTGTCTGTTATTAAGATATCAACAATGAGATCACTTAATATGATTGAACATATATAATTCAGAGTCAGTGCATGAAGATTCTGATCATTGAAGATTTTCATTCCAATAAAGAAGATATGAGTGTAACCTGACGACATAGAAATGCTGGAATCTGTATAATATCTGCAACTCTACCAACTGCTTCACACTGACCCAAAAAAGGGGGAAATAGCTCATTACATGTTAAATCAGCTCCAAACTTTATATTTTAGGTCGATTGAAAAATTCAATTTTGAATAATGATATGGCAACGAGAATTAAAAATAAATACTAAAAAGAAACAACAAAAAGAGCGGAAAACTAAGAGATGAAAAAAGCTACCTGAATAGATTCATGAACATCAGTCACAATGGGAATGTCATGTGTTATTTTAACCTTCTCTAGGATCTGCCATCAAAAAGTAGAAATATGAAACATTACTGAATTCTCAGCAAGATCTTACATTTTTGTAGTGAACTATGCTTACTATAAAGAAAGTATCGAAAAACAAGCAATAAAACACCTTCAAGCCTTCAATCATGCCAGGGCCTCGGAACGATTTCGAGGATGTTCTATTAGCTTTGTCAAAACTCGACTTGAAAACCAGCGGCAAGCCAAGTCTACACAACAATGGAAAAGACAAAAATCTCTTTCACAACTAAGATCTATCATACAGATTGAAAAATCATATCCAATCTCTTCAGCTACAAACACCCACTACAGAGCTGAAAAATGAAAAATCTATCATAATTAAACACAGTACTAGATCAGTATCAGCGTCCACCCTCCCGGAAACATTAAAGCTTCAAACTTTAAACACAATGAATGAATACAAAGCAAGTAACATAACCAGTAACACAAATACATTGCATAACAAAATCTCCAGTGACATGGAAAAACCCAGATCATCTTCTACTAAAATAATGCAAACCCATTTCTCCAATCACCTAAATTATTCGATTACGAAGAAAAACAAACAAACCTATCTTCGTCAACCGTCAATTCAATTGTTCCACAAAGTTAAAAAATTTACATTGATTGAAAACAGAATGAACTCACTTAGTAGAGATACTTTTAATGCGACTGGCCATGTGTAGAACGTGTTCCTCAGATTCAATCACATTTGGACCCGCCAACAAGAAAAATGGCTCCGCTGCCTGTCAACATGAATGACCAATCAATCAATCACTGAAATGAACTGATCACAGCCATTGAAATGTTAAAGCCAACTTTTTTGAAAACAAAATCAAAATCAAAATCAAACCTTGAGTTGATTATACAAAATTGTTGATGAATCCATCCTTGTTTTGCTTCAGAAAAAGAGTGAGAGAGAGAGAGAGAAAGTGAGCAGCAGAAGTTTCAGTGCACCGCATGAACTTTATATCTATTAGCTATATAAAAAGAGATGGTTTGGCTATTAATTATGGTAAATAGAACTTCAACCTCACATAACTAATAAAATATTGAATTTCCCTGATAAATAAGAAGAAACTAAAAAGCTACAAAAGTTTTTAGGTTTATTAAATTATGGTAGAAAATTTATCCTTAATCTAAGCACCTTAGTTAGGCCACTCTACAATAAACTTAGCAAGAATGATCAAAAAAAAAAAAAATACTTTAATAATGAAGAAATAAAATTAGTACGAAGGATAAAAGAAATAGTAAAGAATTTAGGACCAACAGCTCTCCCAATTGATAGTTATTATAAGATAATTCAAACAAATACTAGTAGCATAAGGTGGGTTGGAATTTTAATTCAAAAACCTAATAAAGGAAGCTCAAAAGATAATGAAGAAATAACAATATACTCTAGTGGCAAGTTTTCAGAACCTGAAAGTAGAAAATCTAGTATTGAATTAGAACTATTAGGAATAATAAATGCTTTAAATATGTTTCATATATATATACAAAATGAATCTTTTACTATTAGGACAGATTGTAATAATATAATAGAATTTTACAAAAAAGTACAAAAGAAAAATTTTGAGAAGAAAAATTCATTCATAAGTAAAAGATGGATAAGTTTCTTAGAAACATTAACTGGTAGAGGATATAAAGTAGAATTTGAACATATAAGTGGAAAAGATAATACTATAGCAGATATGTTATCTAGACTAATAAATATTTAATTTTTGAATGCAGGAAAAATGGCTGGAAGTTCAAAGAATCTTCAAAAAAGCCTTACTTTTCCAGCTCAAAGCAGTAATGTAAAAAAGCTTAATATAGGACCTTTTACTATAAGTAATAACCCTGGAGTTTCTTTTCAACCTTTAAATCAATTAAAAGATAAGCTTACTGAACCCCAACTAGCTTTACTTAATAATATTTGGTTTTTTAGAAATGACAACAAAGGATTTTTAAATTCACTAAATGTTTTAAGCCAATATTTTGTAGAAAATAACAAGTTTTTGTGCTATGTAGTTTATAGAGGAAGAAAAATTGGAATATATTCAACATGGCAAGAAACTGCTATGTATGTTGAAGATTTTCCAAATCCCAGTTTTAAAGGTTTTTATTCCCTGGAAGAAGCCAATAGATCTTTAAGTATGTTTTTACAAAACCAAAACAATTTTGAACCAATTTTAGAATTTAATGGTCTTGTTTATGATCGTAATCAAGTGATTAGCTTCATGAATCATTTCAAAAAGATAAATGAAGCAAATCATAGAATATCAGAAGAGTTAGAAAGTTGTAAAAAGAGTATGCATGATCTTTTAGAAAAGCTCCAAGCTGAAAATACAGTACTAAAGCAGAAATTAGAAGAAGCTGAACAGCTAGCAGATCAGTTTCAAAAGCTTAGCATAAAAAGCCAAAAGAATAGTAGTGAAGCAAATGAGGAGGCAAATTCTTTAGAAAAGCCCCTTGATATTATAAATATTACCCTAATGAGGGATCAAGCAAAAATTCTTTATAAAGCTGTAGAAAAGCTTCCAGTAGATATAAAGCAAAATATTTTCGGAATAGCACAAAATATAAATTTAAAACGTTTTCTAAAAATTCAAAAGTTTTTAGCAAAAGGAGTAGGCTTACCTGAAGGTATGACTACATTTTTACAAGAGAAAAAGCTTAATAATAAAGTTATTTTCAAATTTGTTTCAGCTCAAATAAATTTAAATGTTTTTCCATTAGAATTTGAAATCCCAGATTTTGCTGATAAAGTAAGTATTGAAGAACTTTTTAGTTATGGCATTATTGATGGGATTCATGCAACAAATATTTAAAAAATCTCCTTTCTCCCTGAAAAACTTCAACAATCAATCAGGATGTTTGGAGGAAAGCATGGTTTCTGTCTTGACATCAATTCAGTCCCATGTGAATGGATTGTCAACCAACCTTATAGGTTGTCAAACTATTTACCAGCTTATCACTTTATAGTGATAGTACCATACAACTTCCCTGTTGAATTTGTACGGGAAGACTATCCTCATGAATATGGCGAGGATATATGCCTTGAGTATCTTCAATGATATAGAGCTCAAAAATATTTTACTTGTGTAAATTCATCTAGGCCCAAGCTGATCGAACAGACTCCTCATATGTCTATCTTCACAGGGAGTCACGAAGTCATGACCAAATACCCTATTCCATGGATTTTCCTTAGTCCAGAGACAAACGATTATCTAAGAAAAATCCAGGAAGAGGAGGAAGACAGATTAAGAGAATTTCTTACTAAAGAAGAAATAGGCGAGCAATTTGATGAAGAAGCTTACCATAATTTGAACACCTAAGCATGAAGATAGTATAGCAAAGTGTCGACAGAAAACAACAAGAAGATAAGATTGTCATCAAAGCCAGTAGATAAGACTGTCAGAAGATAAGATCGTCATCAAAGTCAGAAGATAAGAAGATAAAGATAAGAGCAACAAGTTTGAAGATAAGACTGACAACAAGACAAGCTTGAAGATAAGACTGACAACAAGAATAGTAAAAAGCTAGTCAGAATTACTGTTGTTATGTAAAATATTAAATTTTAGTCGGCCACGTGTTTTTGGCCTTTTCTTTGTAAATTTTGTATAAATTTGATCTTGCTCTCATTTGCTAAATACGGGCAAAATTTAGAGCTTTCAAAAACATACTCACTCTCTCTTGTAATATTTTCACACCCTTCTCTAGCAATCAATAAAGCTGTGAATATTTTCAAGTAAGATCTTTCATTTTATCTCTCTACTTTACTCTTCTTCAGTTTTTATTTAGTTTTTTTAACACTAGGAAGTCTTGCCAGGTTAACGAAAGCATAAGAAAAATATTAAATTTCTAGAGTAACTCGATCCTAATGGAAATTTGAAAAATTGTTTTGCAACTCTAAAGGAACTTTTTCTATAAAAGTACCTAGTAGAGATCCCGTTTTTATGAAAACAAAAATTTTTAATTTTCTGGAAAAACTCCTTGGTGGTCTACTTGGGTAAGTCTTGTTTGGAAAGGCAGTAGTAGACTTTAGGGGTATTTGAAAATCGTTTTGTTTAAATAGAAACCATGGGATCTTGAAAGGCCTGTTTGAGTTTCTCTATAGATTGCACACCCTCTTTTTTATCCATTTCATTCGATTTTTCTCTCCTGGGCACACGGTGAGCATACTAATACATATCATCAAGCGTGATGATGTGTATTGAGCATACTATTACATAGCACCAAGTGGTGATGTGTATTAATATACTCAAAATATGCTCATAGTTGTGTACTCATGGAAGAAAAACTGTCATTTTTCTTTTATTTTAGTTTCTTTAAAAGTAAAATTACAATTACAATCCTTAAAATTTATATATGTACCGAATGGATAGAGCTTAGTAAGATTTCAATTGTTGCGTCGTCTTTTAGATTTTACGTCAAATGATAAGTATAATTCTTTGAGTTTGTAGGATTACTTAATAGACAGGTCTTAGTAATAGAAACACAGCAGGGATTTTTTTGTTATTTTAAATTGTAAAATGGGACTGGGGATGAAAATATAATTTTCTATATATTTAATGTGTCGAAAAAGAAAAGGGAATTATACAAAGGTGGAAATGTAATTTGTGTGAAACTTTATGACTTGTGGATTATACAATGGACGTGTGTAAAGTGAAAGATAGTAAAAAAAAAGTCCAAACGGTGGCTTGAACTGATTGAGAAAGAAGAATGAAAAAGTTGTCTGGTAAAACATGAGGATAAGATGAAGAGTGCAAAAGGATAAACTAGAAGGTAAAGTTAATCGAGAGACATTAAAAACTAAAGTGGAATTAGAGTGCAAGCGGTGATGATTAAGAAAGAAAAGGTTTGGTTCATTTCTCTCTCTCTTTTCAACTATGGTATCTTTCTTTCAATTTTATTGTTTATTCATTTCAATTATAGCACCCCTTTTATTTTCTTTGATTTTCTTTGTAAGTCAAATGACAAATACAACCCTTAAAGTTTATCTATTGAACTACATAAAAAAATTGTACAAACCGGTTAAAAAGAAGGAAAAGAAGTGCTAGATATGTAATTTGAAATTTAAATTTCTTTTATAATTTGAAAGAAGTACAACTCGATCTAATCTCTAATTGACGTACCCAAACCAAAATTCAAGCCCAAAAACATGACCTAAGATCCATTTTGATAAACTCAGCTCACTAGGATATTAAATAAATAATAAAATAATTAAATTATCCACATGTCATCATGGGACACATGGCAAAGCATGATGTAATGAGGTGGTAAAAAGAATTAGAGGTGTCAAAAGCCAGTGAGAGGTGGTAATAATATAGAATAAAATAAAATAAAATAAGAAGAGTGGAAGGTGGCAACGGTGGGATAAGGAGAAGAAGAATAATATAAAATAAGAAAAGTAAATAAAAGAAAGAAAATTGAAAAGGAGAGAGAGAAGGGTCATTCGACCAAAACAGAAAATAGAAATAGAGAATAAAAAAAGAAGAAACCGATATATATATATATATATATATATAGAGAGAGAGAGAGAGAGAGAGAGAGAGAGAGAGAGAGAGAGAGAGAGAGAGAAAATTAGGATGAGAGAGACCAAGATTCAGATAGAGAAAGAGAGCTATCTTGATAGATTGACAAAACAAAGGAAGAAATAAGTAAATAGAAATAAAAGAAAAGAGAAAGGTTTGAGCAAATAAGAGAAAAGAAGAAGAAGAAGTGGAAAGAAATAATTAGAGAGAAAAAAGAAAGAATAGCTGAAGGAAGAAGAAATAAAGTTATAGATGAAGAAATATGCATCGGATACATACCAGATAAGTGATTTTAGTTTGGCCTCTAAGTTTAGGATACAATAAAGTTTATTGGATTATCTCAATAAATACTAAATTGAGTTTTATACTTGTATGTATTTTAGGGTAGATCCAGAAATAGATGAATTTAGAAGGGAACTAGTCCTAGAACAGATTTGAGCATAGGAGTTATGTGGGTGGATACTTTTATTAAAGTTATTTGGCAATGAACGATCAAAGTTACCAATGGAGTTATGTTGGTTTTGTTCTCGAAGATTTTAAGAGTCTTATTCAAGGAGGTTGGGGTTTTTAAATACTAGGCTATTTCTCACAATGCAAATGGGGTGGTCCATAACCTTGCCTCCATAGTTGTGTCCTCTAGAATGAATGAAGGATTCGGGTGTGGAAAGATGACTTTCCCAGTTATTTTGTTTTAGTTATGTTTATGTCAAAAAATAAAAAGAAAAAAAAAAACAATTTACTATGTGATTTGTGTTTCTAGAATTGAATTTTGTTTTGTGCATTTTGAACTGTATTGTAGGCTTGTTTTGAGGGAAATCCATTCAAGATAATTCCAGGACCTTTCAAGCTCCTTTGGCGGTGCCTGGGATCTAAACTTGGTATATGATGTTTAATATTTGATTTTGAGATGCTCATTTAATAGATTTATCATAAATTTTTTTGGCTTTCAATTTAGTTTACTAATTGTTAATTGGCGTCAATGACAGACCACCTTTTGAATTGTTTTATTTTTTTGTTTGATTGTGTAAGACATCTAAAGTAACATAATATTTGCATGCAAGATAAACAATGAAACACTTTAGATTAGGGGCATTGCAATCTGGATAATGAGGCAAAGGAAGATGTTATATACCTAGGTATATTATAACTTTTATCATCAAATTATAAGTTATTGATAGGGTTGAAATCTTTTTAAATTTTGGTTTGTATTGGTTGGCACTCGGCAGATATTGATTAAATCTCTGTTATATTAAGTGAGTTACACAAAGTATGCCATTTTGGTTCTTTGTAATTTCTATAGCAAATAAATTATTCGATTTTGTTGTATTTTCATTCTTATATTCACATATTTAATCGGGATGCTTTCTTTTATAAATTCTTAGAGTATCTTATTTTTAGAAAAATCATTTGGTTTTCATTAAATTGCATCCATCTTTGTTAATTATTTTATTAACATAATACATGAGTAGAGTTGTAGAGGCATGCAAAATCGTTTCACTTCGTCGAGTATCAGCTGTCTTAAATAACTTATAAGCTAGAAAAAAAAAACATAAAAATTATAACTATAAATATAAATGCATTGTAAAATAAAATAAAATATATACATATATAAATGCAAACACATGCCTTGCATGTGCCACCAAACCTAGTGGACGTTAAAAGACTATGTTTAAAAAATATTCTTTTAATAAATATTTATACAATAGTGATTAATTTTTATTTACAATATTAATTAATTTTTTAGCATAAAAATTTTAAATAATTATTCACATAATATAAAAAATAAATAAAAATTTCTCACATAATTTTCCCTAATTTTTTCACATAATATTATTCAACTTTTTTATCCAACTAATTTTCACTTAATTATTTCAACTATTGTTTTTCACATTAATTTTTCTTCATATGTTTTTCTCATTTAAATTTTTTCCATCTAATTTTTTTTCATATAAAAATAATAGTAATTTTTTTTTTTACCGTTAAGCTATGTTGTAATTTGATTTATTTTAAAGTTTATTTTTGTCATGCATCTAATTGAACTAAATTAAGTTTTTTTTTTTTTTTTTTTTTACTATCTCAGTAATTCGGGGTTTCGGAAGGGGAAGAGACTTGAACCCACAACCTCATGGTGTAGGTGTAAGGGCATATCACTGGACCAACATCATCTTGTATTGTATTAAATTAAATTAATATAAAAGTTTAACATTAGTTAAATGTATAATTAATATGTAAATTAAATATGTATATAGGTATCATTTACTGTAAAAAAAATGTATATCTTTAATTTTTAGAATAGCACACCAAATTTGGTGATACTAGCACATATTTTTGGGACTTATGATTTAGTTCATTCGTTGGAGCACCGTTTGCACCAAGTTGGGCCAAGTCAAATGTTGGATCATATTAAATCAATGGATCGCCACACACTCTTAATTTTAATTTTGATTACTATATAGAATATGTTCCACTTAGAAATTCTTCTATAAGAGAGGAAGGACAGGGCTCGAGCCCACGATTAAATAGTCCCCAAAATTATATGGCACTATACAGTGAATATCAGATATGGCAACTATAATCTACGATGCATCAATACCAAACTATATATAAATATAGATATAGATATTAATAATACAATAATGAAGTTATCAAAAGAAACCAGTGGATTTGCTTTCTCTTCCAGCCATTATTTTTCCTGCGTTACATTTGTTGACAGTGAATTAGCATTAGATTCTCTCATTTTTAGCCACCCAAAGTCTCTGCACAAACCTCACCATTGCATACATTTTCTTTTCCCTTTATATATATATATATATAACAAGAAACCTATCTCCCTCCAAAAGCACTTTTATTTCTTGCTCCAAAGCACTTTTTTCCCTCTCCCCACCTGGCACCATGTCAAATCTTTTGATAAAGTACAACAACAACATGTTGAAGATCATGATCATGGTGATAACATTTGTTAATAGTGTTATTATATATGGAGAGTGTACAAGTACTTGTGATCATAATGTTGAAGCCATGGATGCAGCAGAGATCAACAACAACAAATTAGGAGAAGCACTTAAGTATAAGCTACTTGGGATTGCTACCTTACTTGTATTTGGTGCTTTTGGTGTAAGTCTTCCATTGATAGGCAAAAGAGTCTCAGCTTTGAGGCCTGAAAATGATATTTTCTTCATGGTCGATCAAGGCCTTTGCTGCTGGTGTCATTCTAGCAACTGGTTTCATTCACATTCTTCCAGATGCTTTTGAGAGCTTGACTTCCCCTTGCTTGAATGAGAATCCATGGAGGAGATTTCCCTTCTCAGGATTTGTTGCTATGATGTCTGCAATCGGGACATTGATGATCGATTCGTTCGTGACGGGGTACTACAGGAGGCAACATTTTGATGATCATAAACCTAAGTTGGTGGCCATGGTGCATGATCATCATCACACGGCTGCTGATGAAGAGAAGGCTGATCATGATCAGGATGGTCTTGGTCACGGTCACGGTCACGATCATGATCGTCACGTGGGTCATGTTCATGTCCATACACATGCTACTCATGGTCATGCTCATGGCTCTGCAGATTTATCTCAAGAATTAGCTCTACCTGAACTAATCAGAAAACGTGTTATATCCCAAGTAAGGTTCATTAATTATGATAAATTATGAATCTCCATTTTCGACTAATTGAATACCTGCATACATATATTCAGACGGTTTCAAAATTCATCATAAACTTGGTCTGATCCCATATGTAGATTGATTGTGTGGCATGTCCTTTTTCGGTCAAATTCCATTGTTTAGGCCCCGTAATTGCCCTTTTTGCCATTTTAGAACAGTTTTATTTTCGTAATAAGTTGAGTTTTAAAAATCAGAATCGTTTGCCGTCAATTCTGGCTTGCTTTAGGTCCTTAGTTTTATTTGTTTTCACAATTATCTCAAATTTGCCTTTTTTGGTAATTTTCGTTAATTAGGCCCGTTTCCTTGCTCCACAAGGTTTCGGATTAGGGTTAGGGTTTGTTTGCTTTAAATAGCCTTGCAAGCCGAAAGGCTATTCAGTTTTTTATTTATAAAATTTATAGTTTTCTCTAATTATCTCCCAATTTTGGTATGCTGCGTGGTTCAACGAATTTGAAGCCTAATATTCTGGCATCCATGCACGGATCAACAGAACATTGGTCGGTTGTTTTTCTGAATTGTTCTTGCAAGTTTTTCTCGTAAACGCTTCCACTACATCAACTTTCCTAGAAACCTCGATCTAAACACAATCTTTCTTTCGATATAGAAGGATGCTGGCCACCAACAGGAACAAGCACCAACCACAGATTCTCACACGCCACAACCACTGGCATTGGAGATGATCACTATTGAAGAATCATAGTATTTTTTTTTTTACGAAAGCCATTATAGAGCTATTTAACAATATCTATTGATTCATAACCAAGTATTTTTTTGAAAGCTTTCGTCATTGGTAGGATTCGAGCTGCTAACATGAGAGTTATTTACCCCAGCCCTAAGCTCGTCCATCTACCAACTGAGTTACACCCCTATTGGCCAGACTATAGAACTACTTGATTATCATGAATAAGATGTAAAACAATTCAAATTATCTAGTGCTTGTTATAAAATAAATGAAATGACTAAATAATAAAATAGTGAGGGACGAGAGAAGAAGATGAAGAACAATTATTGAACATATGAGATGAGATGAGAGAGATGAGGAAAGAGAGAGCTTTAATTTTGTACTGATATTAAATCATTGATTCAACAACTAAATATTTACAATAGAATGCCATATATATAGGCAAACAATCAAAGGTGGGCTTATTGTAATTTCACACCAAAGACTTAGGCATTAAGCTAGAAGTGAATGGCTGTTTCTTCTCCACGTGTATTGGTGTGTCTAAGAAGTCAAGAAAGTGAGAAGTGAAGGTGGTGGAAAGCCACACACACACATGTTGTAACACTCTCCCTTGGATTTCCACCATTTATATTTTAATTTGTTAGGAAAAACCCAGTGGGACAAAAATCTTAGCAAAAGTATATACAATGATCTTCTGGATCAAGTGGTGTGGATGTGTTCAGAACTGCCTCATTAAAACCTTTCCGATAAAACCCAGTGGGACAAAATCCGGTAGAAGGAAAAATAGTATAGTACACATATTTACATTTAAAATTTTGCTCCCCTTGATTGAACGCTCCCCCTAAATGAAACTTCAATATCAATCCTGTAATTTGGAGAGTCGACGCATGCCAATCCCATATACCAGTTCCTCAAAGGTTGATGTAGGCAATGTTTTGGTAAACAGATCTGCAAGATTATCTGTAGACCGTATTTGTTTAACATCAATCTGTCGGCTCTATTGAAGTTCATGAGTATAGAAGAATTTATGAGAAATATGTTTGGTTCTATCTCCTTTGATATAGCCCCCTCGAACTTGAGTGATACAAGCCGCATTATCTTCAAATATCGGTGTAGGTATTTCTGTAGATAAATGCAATATCTGGTCTAGTACATTGAGCTAGATATAATAAAGCACCACTTGCATTAAAATATGGTACTTCAGGACCAAGTATCTTTTCACCATCTTCAAGTGGCCGGAATGGATCTTAGGATCAAGGGTTCTAACAATCATGGGGGTACTTAATGGATGTGCATTGTCCATATTAAATCTTTTTAGAATCTTTTCAATATATGTTGATTGATGGATAAGTATTCCGTTTGATTTATGCTCAATCTCCAAGCCGAGACAATATTTTGTCTTCCCTAGGTCTTTCATTTCAAATTCCTTTTTTAAATATTCAGCAGTTTTCAGGAGCTCTCCAGGAGTTCCAATCAAATTCATATCATCAACGTAAACTGCTATAATAGCAAATCCAGATTCTGATTTCTTTATGAAGACACATAGGCATATGGGATTAGTGATATATCCCTCTTTAATCAAATATTCACTGAAGCGGTTATACCACATGCGCCCAGATTGCTTTAATCCATACAAGGACTTTTGTAATTTAATTGAATATAAATTCCGAGGTCTCGAGTTGTATGCTTCTGACATTCTAAATCCTTCAGGGATTTTCATATAAATATCTGAATCGAGTGAGCCATATAGGTAGGCAGTTACTACGTCCATAAGACGCATTTCAAGTCTTTTTGAGACATCCAAATTTATCAAGAATCGAAACGTAATTGTATCCATCACTGGTGAATACGTGTCATCAAAATCAATATCAGGTCTCTGTGAGAAACCTTGTGCTACGAGTCGTGCCTTATATCGCACCACCTCGTTTTTCTCATTACGTTTCCATATAAAAAAACCCATTTGTATCCAATAGGTTTGACGTCTTCAGGCATTTGAACTATTGGTTCAAATACTTTACGTTTGGTTAATGAAGCCAATTCTGCTTGAATTGCTTCTTTCCATTTAGGCTATTCAGATCTTTTCCTACAATCATCGAGGTTATGAGGCTCATAATCATCATTTAAAATTTCAGTAGCCACTGTGTACGAAAATATATCACCAATGATTGTTTCTTCACGATTCCACATTCCTCTTGTATAATTTATAGAAATTTCCTCATTTCTATGTTCTTGTATTTCTTTAGCGATTCCTTCCCCTATAGGGGTGTCTTGCATCCTTTCAGGGACATCTAACTCTTCTGGAGTTGATTTAGAGAAAGTGGATTTATTTATAATTTCAGAAGTATGATCCTGATATTTTGTTTTCTTCCTCCGGGGAATAGTATCTTTCGAACCAAGTGGCCTACCATGCTTCTGGCATACAGTAGATGATTCATTTACTATTATTTGTTTAGATCGTTCTTCTGGAACGATCACTCGTGCCGGTACATTAACAATTGAGATGTATGATTTTGTTACCCTAGTAGCATCTGTAAATGCATTTGGTAACTGATTTATTATTGTTTGAAGGTGAACTATCTTTCATACTTCATTCTCATATTGAGATGTGTATGGGTCAAGATGAATTAGACTAGGGATTTTCCAAGAAAATTCACGCTTCTCTTCAGGAGAAGTTTTTCCTTTCCCTAATGATGGGAAACTTTTCTCATCGAAATGACAATCTGCAAATCATGCAGTAAAAAGATCACCAGTTAAAGGTTCCAGATACCTAATAATTGATGGTGAATCTAAACCAGCATCTATTCCCAAACGTCGTTGGGGTCCCATTTTAGTTCTATGTGTAGGTGCAATTGGGACATATACTGCACAACCAAAAGTACGCAGATAAGAAATATCTGGTTGATGGCCAAATACAAGTTGTATTGGAGAATATTGATGATAAGAAGTGGGACGAAGACGAATTAATGCAGCAGCATGTAAAATAGCATGTCCCCAAACATAAATTGGTAATTGTGTTCGTAATAATAAAGTTCTTGCAATTACCTAGAGACGCTTGATTAGTGACTCTGCTAATCCATTCTGAGTATAAACATGTGGAACTAGAAGTTCAACATCAATTCCAATTGATTTACAATATTCATTAAATGTTTTGGAAGTAAATTCACCTGCATTATTAAGGCGTATTGATTTAATCAGATGATCAGGAAAATGTGCCCGAAGCCTGATAATTTGTGCGAGTAACCTTGCAAAAGCAACATTACGTGTTGATAATAAGCAAACATGTGACCATCTGATGGATGCATCAACTAGGACCATAAAATAGCGGAACGGTCCACTTGGCGGATGAATGAGTCCACATATGTCCCCTTGAATCCTTTGTAGGAATGATGGGGATTCAAACCCAACCTTTGAATAGGATGGTTTTATTACTAATTTCTCTTGTGAACATGCAGTACATAAATTTTCATGGGATAAAAGAATCTTCTGGTTCTTTAATAGATGTCCATGAGAATTTTCAATGATTCTACGCATCATTGTAGATCATGGGTGACCAAGACGGTCATGCCAAAGCATAAATATTTTTGGGTCTGAGAACTTCTGGTTCATAACTGCATAAACTTCTACACCTCTTATAAGAGTGTAATATAATTCAAATAATAAAACATACAGCTTTTCCATAATGAGTTTCTGGCCTGAATTATGAGAAGTAATGCACAGATACTCAATATTCTCATCACTTATAGTTTCTATGTGATATCCATTACACCGTATATCTTTAAAACTAAGTAGATTTCTTCTGGATCTACTTGAATATAAAGCATTATTGATACATATTTTAGTATTGTTTGGTAACAATATCATGGCTCTACCGGAGCCTTCTATCAGATCTGCTGGACCTGATATTGTATTAACATTTGCTTTAAACAAGGTTAAATTCTGAAAGTATTTTTGATTCCGTAAAATCGTATGTGTCGTACACTATCAACTAGACATATATCTCTTGTACCTTGCTTTTTAATATCACTCAATTTATTGTTTAAAGACATATTGTTTCTTGTTATTCTTAAAATCACAATCGGAATCAGAACTTCTGGTCTAATAAAAATTCGAGAAATTTAAATCTTCAGATATATAAAGGAATAAATCCAGAAATTTTAGATTCTGGCAATGATAAATAAATCCATAAACTTCAAGTTCTGGTTGGGTGACCAAACTATTTAAATAAAAATTGCAAAATAAAATGTGTAATAATAAATGCGAAAAAAGTAAATCCAGAACCGCAGGTTCTGATAGGTTGGCATAGCCAATCTCATAAAAGCATATAAATAAATAAATGCGAGAAAGTAAATTGCGTAAAAATAAAATGCAGGAAAGTAAATTCAGAACTGCAGGTTCTAGTATTAATAAATAAAAGTCTAGAAGCTTTAGGCTCTAGTAATAATAAATTCAGAAGCTTCAGGTTCTAGAAATAAATCTAGGAACTTCAGGTTCTAGTTGTAATAAATTCAAAACTTCAGGTTCTGGAAATAACAGTATCGTACTGATAACGTGTTATAAAATAAATGAAATGACTAAATAATAAAATAATGAGGGACGAGAGAAGAAGATGAAGAACAATTATTGAACATATGAGATGAGAAAGGAGAGAGCTTTAATTTTGTACTGATATTAAATCATTGATTCAACAACCAAATATTTATAATAAAATGCCATATATATAGGCAAACAATCAAATGGGGGTTTATTGTAATTTCACACCAAAGACTTAGGCATTAAGCTAAAAGTGAATAGTTGTTTCTTCTCCACGTGTATTGGTGTGTCTAAGAAGTCAAGAAAGTGAGAAGCGAAGGTGGTGGAAAGCCACACACACATGTTGTAACAGTGCTATCAAATTTGGTGTAAGAATTCCTGTATATGTACAAGGGGAGAAAATCTTGGCTGGTACGTGATAGAATTAATTTTGTGTAGAAAAGAAGAAGAAGAATAATAGAGGCTGGAGAGTGTTTGATTTATAAATTCGATCACTTTATTCCCTTTCTTTGCTGCCTAAATAGGCCAGCAAGCATTACAACTGACAAGGCAAAAAAATAGCAGTAAAACAGGAAATCCTAACTTAGTGGCTGCTGAAGATATGGAGCACCCAAACTAACAGCCTTTATTTAATTGACCGATTCAAGTGCAATAATCACATTACACAACAAATAATGCAATCATCCTTCTGACTTGGTCCAGCCCCACGTGTACCTCAAGTACCTCAAGGTCACCAGGTCTGATTCATATCATTCCCCCACCCTTGGAGCGTCCTTGTCCTCAAGGCGGAAATCTGGATAAGTCTTGGAGAGTCGCCATAAGTTCTCCCACGTCGCATCTTCACGGGAAGCGCCCTTCCATTGAACCAATACTTCAGTTTTCGGCCTATACTTGCCCTTCTGAACCACCCTTCGATCCAAAACGACTTCAGGTTCTGGTAAAATTTGGACATCAGCCGAAACAGGAGGTAATGACACTATAGGCAAGTCGAGCGGACCAAAATGTTTCCTTAGTAAACTGACATGGAACACGTTGTGAATTTGTGCCCCAATTGGCAAGTCCAGTTTATAAGCAACAGTTCCTACCCGAGCAAGTATTTTGAAGGGACCAAAGAATCGAGGAGATAATTTCAACGAACTCCGGAACGCTACAGAATTTTGACGATACGGTTGTAGACGTAAAAAAACATAGTCTCCTACCTCAAAGAAAACCTCTCGTCGGTGACGATCAGCCTGGCACTTCATGCGAACCTGGGCAGCCACCAAATTTTTTCGAAGATCACGTAGAATTTCGTCCCTTGAGCGCAGCATATCGTCAACAGCCTGGACTTTGGCAGTACCTGGAATATACGAAATCATAGAAGGCGGGGGAACGCCATAGACAGCTTCGAAGGGAGTCATTTTGGTTGGCGAATGAACTGAAGTATTGTAGCCAAACTCAGCCCACGGCAGCCATTCCAACCATTTTTTTGGATGATCATACGTGTAGCAACGAAGGTACTGCTCGAGGATACGATTAATTACCTCGGTCTGTCCATCCGACTGTGGATGATAGCTGGAGCTGTAACAAAGAGCAGTGCCGTGCAACTGAAAAAGGGACCGCCAGAAATTGCTGAGAAAGATTCGGTCGCGATCACTAACAATCGAGAGAGGCATCCCATGTAACCGTACAATGTTAGAAATGAAAGCCTTGGCTACAGACAATGCCGTGTAAGGGTGCTTGAGAGGAACGAAATGAGCAAATTTGGACAGTCGATCTACTACCACCATAATCGAATCGTGGCCTTGGGAGGACGGCAGCCCGTCGATGAAATCCATGGATATATCAGTCCAAATACGATCTGGAATAGCTAGGGGCTGCAGCAACCCTGCTGGTCGAAGAGTGTCATACTTGCAACGTTGACAGACCATGCAATTTCGAATGAATTCCTTCACAGCAGTGCGTAACCCCGGCCATATAAAACTTGAGCTGACCCGGTTGATGGTTTTAAGATAGCCAAAATGTCCTCCAACCGGCGACGAGTGTGCGTCTGCTAATACTGCAGGTAGTAAGGAGGAGTTTGGGCTCAAGTGGACTTTACCGTTTTCCATCCAAACTCCATCTCTACGAAAACACGTGGATGAAGCATTCTTGCACAAGGTGTCATAATAGGGATTGTCAATTACCTCTTGTTGCAGGGAGGACCACCAGTCCGCAGAGGGTAGCGTGAGGGCCTGAAACTGAAGCAAAGTGACTCGAGATAGAGTATCCGGACCTTGATTATCTCTGCCACGTTTGTACAATATGGTGTAGTCATAGCCCATAAGTTTGGGCAGCCATCTAGCTTGGGAAGGAGTGGAAATGCGCTGCTCGAGTAAGTACTTCAAACTTTGGTGATCGGTCTTGATTACAAATGGCTTGCCCAACAAATACGGTCGCCACTTGCGCACAGCCTTCACCACCGCCAACATTTCCTTATCGTAAGTTGACAGTGCCTTTGCCGACCCTTTCAAGGCTTCGCTGAAGAACGCAATGGGTTGGTCATTTTGTGACAGTATAGCTCCCAGACCAGTTCCGCTTGCATCGCATTCGACAACAAAGGGTTGTTCAAAATCCGGAAGATGTAAAACCGGAGGAGTAACAAGGGCTGTCTTCAATTTCACAAAGGCTTCCTGAGATTCTATTGTCCACCGAAAACCATCCTTGGTTAGGAGTTGTGTTAGAGGTGCAGCAATCGAACCAAAATCACGGACGAATTTCCTGTAGTAACCAGCCAAGCCAAGGAATCCGCGAACCCCCTTTGCTGAAGTCAGCACAGGCCATTGTTTGACTGAATCGATCTTATTTGGATCCACAGCAACGCCCTGCCAAGAAATTCGATGGCCTAAGTAGTCGACCATTACAACCCCAAATTGGCATTTGGAAGCTTTGACAAACAACTGATGAGTGGACAGAAGTTGGAGGACCACTTTTAGATGCCGCAAATGCTCCTCCCAAGACCTGCTATATACAAGAATATCATCAAAAAAAACCAAGACAAACCTTCGTAAATGAGGTCGAAAAATGTCGTTCATTAGGTTCTGGAAGGTAGCGGGAGCGTTAGTCAAACCGAAGGGCATCACAAGGAACTCGTAATGGCCGTTATGAGTGCGGAAGGCAGTTTTTGAGATGTCGTCGTCACGGACTCTTATCTGATGGTAGCTAGACCTCAAATCCAACTTCGAAAAATATTTTGCACCTTGCAATTCATCCAACAACTCGTCAATAACTGGGATTGGAAACTTGTCCTTAACCGTGATGTCGTTGAGAGCACGATAATCAACGCAAAATCGCCATGATCCATCAGATTTTTTTATCAACAGAACTGGTGACGAAAAAGGGCTTCGGCTAGGTCGAATGATTCCGGATTCAAGGAACTCACTTACCAATTTTTCTATCTCATTTTTTTGATAATGGGGGTACCTATAGGGTCTCGTACTGACCGGTGGCTGATTTGGAAGCAGGGAAATGTGGTGATCATGGCTTCGTATCGGCGGCAACCCTGATGGTTCCTTGAATAAGTGATCAAACTCTGTCAATAACCTTTGCAGGTCGGCTGGAATGTGTGTGGTTTGTTTCGGCTGGGCTGTTGATGTTATCATGTGAAGGAAAAACCTGGGACCTGAGTGGTGCAGCAGTTCCTTCTCAGTCATGGGGGCTAGCTCGGATCGTTGTAAGCCCCGAATAGTGTGTGATTTTCCTGCCTGACAGAAGGACATGCTTAGTTGTTTGTAATCTGTCTCAATCGGACCCAATGTTTCTAGCCATTGTACTCCTAAAACGGATTGACACGCAGCCACGGGCAAAACGTAAAAATCGGCTCGAATCGACAACCCCTGTATATTAAGTAGAAGGCCCATACACCGCCCTGTACACTCGATAATTTCTTTGTTTCCCACAGTTACCCGAAACACCTTGTCACGGATTACTGGTAACCCAAGTTTGGTTACAACCGCTTGATCGATGAAATTATGGGTACTGCCCCCATCGATTAGGACCGTCAAATCCTTGTTTCCTACCTTTCCAATCACTCGAAAGGTTTGTGGATGAGTCGTTCCTGCCAAAGCATGGAAGGAAATTTCCGGAATGGCCTCGTCTACAGCGTTCTCAATTTCCATGTCTATGTCGGCTGGTCCATCTTCAAAGGGTATGTCTTCCAGCATGAACAATTGTGGCCTGGTGCACCTGTGTCCAGGAGTGAATTTGTCATCACAATAGAAACACAAACCCTTCTCTCGTCTTTCCCTGGCTTCCTGACTAGTGATGCGTCGAATAGGGCCTTGAAACTTGGTTCCGACCATTTAGGTTGCAGGTTGCGTCGGCGGTGGCCCAAGGAGACCCACTATTGTAGTTGGTTGTGACCTGTGATTGTAGCTTGGCATTGTTGAACAAAAATTAGAGCTTGGCTTCCGCTGCAGCAGATTTCTTTCCTCAATGAGATGGGCTACACTTATGGTTTCTGAGAGAGTCTTTGGTTGTTTGACCCGTACATCTATCCATATATCATCTTTTAAACCTGCAATAAAAGAACCGATTAAAAAATTCTCAGGTAGGCCATCTACCTTATGTGAGAGCTGCTCGAAGACTTCTTGGTAGGCTATAACATTGGTAGTTTGTTTGAGTCTAGACAAGGCTTCTGACGGATCATCGTAGTCTGTGGGTCCAAAGCATTTTAAGATAACTTCGGTGAATTCCGCCCAATTCATCGGACCTCGATCCCTCATGAACCAGCGATACCATTGTAAGGCAAACTTTTCGAAATGGAATGACGCCAGCTGCACTTGCTGCGCGGGTACGATTCCTTTGAACTCAAAGTATTGTTCCGCTTTAAAAATCCACCCGGTAGGATCTTCATCACCACGATATATCGGAAAATTCAATTTCAGCTGAGTATGATGTTGAACTCTGTCAGTTGGCTGATTTTGGACTCTGTCAAAAACATTCTGATATCTTTCGAAACCTGGGCGTGTGAGGGTGGTAGGACTGCTGCCCGTGGCCTCTCCTCTATCAAAGGGATTGCCTTCCCTGTTCGGTGGAGGATCTTGTCGGCTAAGTCGAAAGGCTTGTAGTTCGGCCATGACACCCTGTAATGTCGACGTAACCTGGGAAAAATTTTGTTTTATCTCATTCAAGTCGTGTTTCATCTCATTGACGTCTTGTTTCGTTTCATCAAAGCTGGACTCGTGACGCGTTAAGATGTCGGTGACTTCCGTTCGGAATTCTACATTTGATTTCGAACGTGTATCCATGAATCGAACCTGGCTCTGATACCACTGATAGAATTAATTTTGTGTAGAAAAGAAGAAGAAGAATAATAGAGGCTGGAGAGTGTTTGATTTATAAATTCGATCACTTTATTCCCTTTCTTTGCTGCCTAAATAGGCCAGCAAGCATTACAACTGACAAGGCAAAAAAATAGCAGTAAAACAGGAAATCCTAACTTAGTGGCTGCTGAAGATATGGAGCACCCAAACTAACAGCCTTTATTTAATTGACCGATTCAAGTGCAATAATCACATTACACAACAAATAATGCAATCATCCTTCTGACTTGGTCCAGCCCCACGTGTACCTCAAGTACCTCAAGGCCACCAGGTCTGATTCATATCAGGACGGTCTAATATACGTGGCTATGGGACCGTCCAATAAGAGTGCACCACATATACATTGGGACAGTATGTGCAGAGTATGTGGCACACTCTCATTGGACGGTCCCATGGCCACGTGTATGGGACCGCCCCAGCCAAGATTTTCTCGTACAAGGGATGTAAATGAGGCGGAGAATTCATGACCCTAGTTCTAATGAAATTATTTGCCACCAAGCCAGCCCCTGCCCTAATAATTGAAGACCGGGCCAGAGTTGGGGATATATTGCTCTTGTGAAAAAGAAGAGCTGGAAAAAGCCAACGTGATATATATGACCAAAAAGAAAGGAAAAAAAGTGATTTCTATAAAAAATAAAATTGTAATCATGACTACCACATCTTTTCAATTTTAAATACCCTCATGCCAGCTGAATTCAATTGCTTTTCTTATAATTAATTTTCTATCAATTTTGTACGGTAAAAAAATGTAGATTTTTAAAAAGTTGAATTTTTATATTTTGGTTTTGTTATTACTTACGCTGTGTTTGGTACGAGGGAAAGATGGAAAGGGGGAGAGGGTTTGAGGGAGAGCTTTAATCCCTCGTGTGGTTAGAGGGAGAAAAGAGGGGAGAAGAGATCTCTCTCTAGGCGGCGGATCACAATTGGGGGGGGTGGTTTGTGGGGAGGAATAAAAATGCCCTTCATTTTTTTATGTTACCCCCCAATTTTTTAAAGGGCAATATATTAATTTTATAAATTATATAACAATCCATTATTCATCCAACCATCTTTTCAATACCAAACAACATGGAGGACATATGTTATTCTCTCCATCCCTCATATTCTCTCTCCCTCTTAATTCAACAATCCTTCATACTCTCCCTCCCTCCTACTAAACATAGCGTTAGGTAGATCACAAAATTCAATAGGTAAGTTTATTAATTTTTTTTTTTTACTTTTAAGAATTTATCATATGATTTGAAGATTGTTATGACGATTTGGAGAGGGTCTTGGGTGCATCTGATGCATCATACATCTTTCATCCTGATTCTACCACATCATCAAATGTACCATGCATCTCCCACCCTAATGCTGCCACATCAACAACTTTTATGATGTGGTAGAATCAGGATGGGAGATGCATGGTGTATCATGCTGCAACCTAAGTTTTAATCGATGGTTTGATTGAATACTGAAACAACAAATAAAGTGTAGTTTAAAAAATAATTAATTAAAATGAATATTAAATTTTAAAGTTAATCAACTATGAGTGTCCCACTCAAAACGGTGATTTTGAATTCGATAGAGACATGAGTACTTAAGTAGATGACTATCTTCTTCCTTATTGTCGTGTGTTAATTTGTATTCCCATTGTAAATTTGTAATTTCCAGGCAGACTTGACAACTCAGAGTTCAAGTTTATATGGTCAACAGATTCTTATACTTTTTCTCTCTCTACAACATTAATGTCTTAAAGGACAATTGACCGGTTTATACGGGTCAATTTTTATTGTTTCTGAACACAGGTTAAAGCATCTCCAATGTTCCACTCTAAACTTTACTCTAATTTAAAGTTAGAAAAAAAAGAAAAAAAAAAAATCTTTTAGAAATACGTTAACACTAAATTTTTTTCCACTCCAATGTTACACACTAAATTCAAAAAAGTATCTTTCCAAATCCTAATAAATAAAAGTTTAACATTATTTTAATATACAATTAATAAGTAAATTAAATAAATTAAATATGTATATCAATATGGGTGTCATTTTAAAGATCTCAATGAGATCTTTTCAATGGTATATTTTTTTAGAAATACATATCATTTAATTAAGTATAAAAAAGATTAATTAGAAAATATAATTAAAAAAAAATGAGATAAAAGTTGATGTGACGTTTAAAAAAAAAAAAAAAGGTCCAGCATTGTTCCACAATGTGCGGTAAACCCAATGCACCACTGTTCCTTAACACAAGTTTTTTTTCATGGAAAACGAAAATTGAAGCAACGTTGGAGAGGCTTTTTATGATCAGTGTGCTTTATATTGAAGTTGGTGGGAGGGATAGAGCAACGTTGGAGATGTTCCTACTCTTCAATATTTTTAAAATGGGTGTTACCAACAATAATAAAAGAGATACAATATTTGGAGTGGTTTAGCCACGAAATACACCATTGACACTCAATTTTCACCGTTGGATTGTGTTTACAATGGTGAAACACTTTTTCAGTTTTTCCCCACTCAATTCGACTACTGAAACCTAAGAATACACTACAAGAAAAAGCATTGTAACTACTTTTTGTAACTTTTTTTTTTGTCGCAAAGTTGGTAGAGCTAAGCAAATTGCTGAAGGTTTTTACGACCATCAATCATGTGGATACATAAAGATTTACCCTTCGCGATTAAATATTTTATTATAGATTGTGGTTGTTTTAGTTGCATAAGATCATAGAGAATCAAAACAAATAGTTACTAATAGTATTTTAAAACAAAATATTTTATTGTAGAAACAGACATTTCACAACCACATAAATTTAATATTCTTTTGCATCTAAACATAATTAGTAGCGAAAGACGTATATTTACAACCAAATATTTTATATTACTGTATAATATAAACATTCAAGACACATATTTTCATAAGGAAAAACTTTATAAGATTTTTTGTTTGTGTTTTTCAAAGAAAAGTAGAAAACACGTGAAAAGAAAAAGTGAGGGGCCGTTTGGTAACGTTTTCGTTTTTCAGTTTTTGTTTTCTTATAATCTGAAGTTTTCGAAAAACTGATTTTTGGATTTTTTGAATTCGAAAACGCGTTTGGTGGCAATGGTTGAAAACGATATTCGGAGAATCAAAACATAAAAAACATGTTTGGTATAATATTTTTAAAATCATTTTTAAAAAATTAATATTATAAATAATGAAAAACTGATATTAAAATAATTAAAAATTAAAACTAAAAAAATTAAAATTAAATAATAAATAAATTTAATTGTCATCATTAAATCTATCAAAATCATCATCATCCTTTTGGTATAGATCCATGAAGATCTAAAAGATGGATTTGGTTTAAGTAAATTTTATTGCTAAAAAAAAGTTTTCAAGAATACTGAGAACAACAATTGTTGTTCTCAGTGTTCTCAATTTTTTGTTCATTAAAACTGAAAACTGTTCTCAATGTTTTATAAAACATTTTTTTGAAATCGTCCCACCAAACGCGTTTTTCCAGTTTTTGTGACTCAAAAAACAAAAAACAGTTTTTGAAAACGTTAACAAACGCGCCTTGAGTTTTTGTGGAATTTGTGTGTGCTATGTATAGAAAAAGATAAGTAGGGTAGGGGTTTTTTGAGCTCCACTTTTTATAAAGTTATGATAGTGAGAGCATCTCTAACGTTCCTCTATCTCAATCACCAACTTCAGTATGAAGCACACTGTTCATAAAAAACCTCTCCAACATTGTTTCAATTTTCGTTTTCCAAAAAAAAAAAAACTTGTGTTGAGGAAAAGTGGCGCGCTGGGTTTAACGCGCATTGTTCCTCAGCGTTGGACTCTTTTTTTTTATTAAACGTCACATCAATTTCTCTCATTCTTTTTTTTTAGTTTTCTTTTCTAATTAATATTTTTTATACTTAATTAAATGATATGTATTCTCAAAAAATATACAATTAGAAAGATCTTGTTAAGATTTTTAAAATGACACTCATATTGATATAAATATTTAATTTACTTAATTTACTCTCATATTAGAGTGCAATTTTGCTCACCCACATTAACTAAAGGTAACCATTACCTCTCTCCCCAAATATTGCCACGTGTCCCAAACTTAACCCAAAGTTAACTAAAGTTTGGGACACGTGGTAACATTTGGGGAGAGAGGTAATGATTACCTCTAGGGTATGTTTGGTAGGAAGGAAAAGGGAGAGGAAAGAAAGGGGTGGAGGGAAAAGTAGAGGGAAAAGGGAGAAGTGGTTGTTTGGTATGGAGAGAAAAGTGGAGGGAAAGGAAAAATGGAGAGAAAAGTGGAGGGAAAAAAACATGTGGGACCCACTCATTTCTTTCCTCCCAAAAGTGGGAGGAAAAGGGAGGGAAAGAAAAGGGAAGTGGGACCCATCAGTTTTTGGGTAATAAAAATTACCATTTTATCCAAAAAAAATTAATATATTAAATATAATATAAGGGTAAAATAGTAAAATTGATAAAATGATCATTTCTTTCCTTCCTGTTTACCAAACAACACGAGGGAAAATCATTTTCCTTTCTTTCCCTAATGTTTTCTATCCCTCCAAATCTTTCCATCCTTCCTATTTTCTTTACCCCCTACCAAACGGACCCCTAGTTAAGGTAGGTGAGCAAAATTGCACTCCTCATATTGGTATTGTATAAATATTTATTGGGATTTGGGAAGATATTGTTTTGGTGTAAAATTTGGTATGGAATATTGCAGTGGAAAAAAATTTAGTATTAACATATTTTCAAAAGATTCTTTGTTAACTTTAAATTGGAGTAGAGTTTAGTGTGGAACATTGAAGATGCTCCGAATGGAAAATGTTTTTTTGGACTCCACCTAATAATTTTTTTTTTCTTTTACTCTTGTATCCTATTTCATTTTATTTACTGATTTCGTTTTTTTTTTCTTTTACTTCCTTTTACATTTTTTTTATTCATTACGCTTATTTCTTTTTTATTTATTTTCCTTTTTAAATATTCTTATCATGATTTTTTTTCCTTTTTTTTTTTATTATTTTTCCTTTTTTAGCTATGTTTGGTTTGATAGAAAGGAAAATAAATGATAGTGAGGAAAGGAAAGGAGAGGGTAATGGTTTTAATGATTGTTGTTTAGATGGTTATGGGTGGAAAGGAAAGGAAAGGAAATGATATGATAGTAGTTTTATTTTATTTACGATAATAACCTTCTTTTAACAATATGAATACCAACAATATATAGGGTTATTTTGGGGATTTTGTAAAAATTGTTAATGGTGGATTTTTTCCCTCCCTTCCCTCCCAAATTTGGATGGAAACCAAAGAGTGTAAAATATGAAGAAATTAGTCCCCCCTATTTCCTTCCATTTCCCTCCATTTCCTTTCCTTTCTCTCTCATTTAACCATCCAAATAAGAAATTAGAAATCCCCCCAAATCCTTTCCTTTCATTTCCTTTCTCTCTAATTCCTTCAAACCAAACATAGTGTTTATTCTTCCTTTTTTTTTTTTTCTTTCTGTTTATTCCTTCTTTCATTCTTATTTATTTTTCTTCTCTCTTATTTAAACTACGTAAATAATAGTCACTAATAATTAAAAAAAATTAACTTATTATTTTTTTTACAGAATTTTTATCTTAGATAAAAAAATAAGAATCTTTATTTTTATTAATATAATTATTTTAAGGTTTAAAAAAAATTGCAGAAAACTTTAACTTATTTAATGAAACATAAAAGGGATATAATCATTTTTGCCCCTATAGTTTGACATATTAGACACTTTGCCCCCTCTAGTTTCAGTAATGGCCATTCTCCCCATTGAAAACCAAAATATTAGACACTTTACCCCCTCTAGTTTCAATATTAGTCATTCTCCCCCTTGAAAACCATAATATTAGACATTTTGTCCCCTAACCATTAGGAATTCTATTAGTCAAATACTTTGACCAATAAAAAATCAATTAAATGACCTTAATACCCTTAAACACATGAGTTATGCCCTCTAATGATACAAATAATTGTTTTTAAAGAAAAGAAAATCAGAAATAAGACAATAAAAACTAATAAAAGTATTTTAAAAAAACATAATTGAAAATAAAAATTAACAAATTATAAAATTAGCAACAAAAAAAATTCAATATTTTAAAATAAAATTTAATACTGTTTTAGTTTTTTTAAAATTTTATTATTTTATTATTCTTTATATTAATATTTTTTAAATAAATTTTTTATTTTTACATTTCATTCTTTATATTAATTTTTTATTTCTACATTGAATTCTTTTATTAATTTTTGTTTAAATAATTTTTTTAATTTTTTATTTTCAATTATGTTTTTTTTTTAAATACTTTTATTAGTTTTTATTGTTTTATTTCTGATTTTTTTTTCCTTTAAAAACAATTAGTGGTATATAACTCATGTGTTCAAGGGTATTACAGTCATTTAATTAATTTTTTAATGGTCAAAGTATTTGACTAACAGAATTCATAAAGGTTAGGGGGCAAAATGTCTAATATTTTGGTTTTTAGGGGGGGAGAATAACCATTACCGAAACTAGAGGGGGTAAAGTGTCTAATATTTTGGTTTTCAAGGGGGGAGAATGACCATTACTAAAACTAGAGGGGGCAAAGTATCTAATATGTCAAACTACAGGGGAGAAAATGATTATATCCCAGCATAAAATAGCCATAAGATTTTCTTTCCTCTTTATCAACTAAATGTATTAGAAACAAATTAAAAAAAAATCGTTTGTTTTATTAAAAAAAAAAAAATGGTTACTTGACTAAATTATAGTTGCATATTCTATATTTTTCGTTTCAAAAAAAATATGTTTTTGGGGGAAAGAATGGCTCCAAAATAATTTTTCTTCTTTGTCGACTAAAAATTTCAGCCATAGAAAAATTCGTTACCCAACTAAAATTATAGTCGCGAATAATACATGTTGATTGCAAGACATGTGCCTCTAAAGGGAAACGATTGCGTCAAAATATTAATCACTAGTTTGCAACAAAATTAGATACATAGTCGGCAAATGAGTTATTTAACGACTAAATCTTTAGTCATAAATTCTAAAATCTGGTAGGAGAAGATATTGGATCCTTAATGTACATGTTTACGACTAACATTTTATTATGGTTGCCGAAAATGATATTTTGTAACCATTTATTACATTCTCATAAAAAGTTAGTCACCAAATATCAATTTTCTTGTAGCAGATGTTACATGTGTTTCTTTCACTACACACTCAATAAAAAAATATTATATGTATTTATACTAGAGTACTAGGGAAGTTTAAAACCAACAAGGAAATCTTCTTCTACACGCACAAGTCTTCTTGATCCATGCAAAAGTCCAACTCCTTTACGCTCAAGACTTTCATGTTCAACACAAAGAGAAACTAATTTCCTTTTCCACAGAAGATTTTCATGTTCTGCACGTTTCCTATTTCACGCTGCAAATTTCGTCATTACTGTGGTATGGGCCGTGGTCTATAACCCGCGCTCTGAACCACAGAATATTTCTAGAGATGACCGCTCAGAAAATCGCGGTCTACGTCTCTTGCCTCTGCTGCGCTCCACATTGCGCTAAACCCACTATAATCGATCGCTCCATGTGCCGCAGTCCATACACCTACCTTAACCGCGGTTCTTCTCGACTTTCCTTTTTCCAACTAATCTTCATGTTTCCAAATCTTCCCTAAGCATGAACACCTACTTCCAAACGTTATCCACGTCTTCAAGAAGTTTCCTCTTTCACATTAGTTAAGTCCCGTTTGGTTAACATTGGGTTCATTTGGGAATACAAGTCAATAAGTTCTTAGTATTTTGATATTTGTTTGCCTTAAAACTAGTCATTTTTCTAAATTTTTGGAAGAGTTTTGATTGAAACTCGCTTCAATTAATCTTATAAATCCTTTATATACAGTATTCTTCCTACGTACTTAATTTCCTATTTATATGTTAATTATTTTTTCAACATTCGTTTTGCTAACTCTAGCCAACGCTAACCAACTCCAATCGACAATAGCATAATTTCTTAGAGTTTTGGGTTTCGATCATGAAAATGGATCATATATATTGGAATATTAGGTCAGCATATATCAACAATATGATGCAATCAAATGATAAATTATATATATATAAATTTTCCAATGAGGACTTTTACAATGCACACTTTAAGCACCTTTTGATGAAATTGCATGTAATCAAATGTTTTTCGATGATATTTTTTATATGCATCATAAGAAAATTAAAATACACATTTGGTAAAAATTTGGAAATTTTTTGGATTCGAGAACTTTTTTTTCTTATATTTCCCTATTTTTAAATGTTTGATCTTCAAAAAAATCGAAAAAAAATTAGTTCTTGCACCCAATTTTTTTTTTTTAATTTTGTTCCATAAATGCATTTCAATGTTTTAACCATCCATACAAAAAATCTCATCGAAAAACATTTAATTACATGCAATTTCATCAAAAAGTGCTTGAAGTGTGCATTGTAAAAATCCTCATTGGAAAATTATATATATATATGGTTCTCTAGTAAGGACGTCCTGAAATTATAAGTTAAGGATGTTCAACCATAATCACACATTCATACTGAGTGTGAGTATTTATTAACGTGGGGATGTGGGCCCACTGTGAATGTATGGTTGTGGTTGGACGTCTGAAATTGTAAAGTTAGAACGGTCATGATTAGATAAGTATTATATAAGGTTATTTTGATTTTAGTTCATGTAGTTTGCGTTAATCTGGGTTTAATCCACTAGTTTTTGGAATTACTAAGTTCAGTCTAGTAGTTCTCTGACAATGCCAAATCGAGTCCCTGTCGTTCAATTTCGTTAAGATTTCGTTGACTTTCGTTAGGTCAACAAGGACATTATAGGAAATTCGACGAAACCTTCTAGAATCTTGTTTGGAATAAGGGTACAGACCTTTATGCCCTCCTATTAAATAAAAAATGAAAAAAATAAAATAAAATTAAAATATATAAAAAACTAACTAAAAAATAATAATTATTAAATGAATTAAAATTAAAAATTAAAAAATAATTAAAAAAATATATATTAAATCCATTTAAAATAATAAATTAAATTAAATTAAATAATATAAAATCAATAAATTTAATTAAATTAAATAATAAAAAATTAAAAAATTAATTAAATTAAATACTCTCTTTCAAAAAAAAAAATTCAATTTAAATAATAAAAATTAATTAAATTATCCAAACCAGAAATTAAACTCTTTTTTTTTTTTAATAATTTTTTACATAAACTTTAAAAACAGAAATTCAAAAAAAAAAAAAAAAAAAACTCATCATCTTGTTCCCCACCATCACACACAGCCACCATCGACACCACCCCCAAATCCTAAATTAAATTTAAACCCCAATCACACACAGCCACCATCCACCCTCAAACCCTAAATCTCTAGCCACCAAACCCACCAAACCCTTCACCTCCCATCACCAAAAAAATTCAAACATATCCAATTCCAGATCTCTAAGATTCAGAAATCTAGATCTCTCTCCTTAACAAAAATCCAAATCTCTCTCATTCAAAAATCCAGATATTGGACGGTGTTAAATCGGAGAACTTGGTGACGCCGTGGACGGCCGAGGGGTCAAGCATCTGGTGGCGCTTGGCTCGGCGGTGGTTGGCCTTGAACACGCCGAATTGGAAGTCGTGCTCCTCCTGGGTAGCATATGTTTTTCCGAATTTCGTTTTGAAGACGGAGAAGTGGTGTTCCACGTTCAGGAGATCATGATCGTCGGCACCATTGTCCGATGACACGACTTGCCTGATTAACGGCTCGTCGTCGTCCAGATTACTGGTGGACGAGCGAGCCCAGAGGATAGAAGAAGAAGAGAAAAGATAAACAAGAGAGAAAATCGGTCCATGTTGAACTGACAAAGCAACTGAACTTGGACAGTGGGCATTGCATATAGGTGGATATTCTTCTGGGGATTATTAATTTTATTTTGGGTTTCAAGAAAAGCTGACTTAAATTAAAGAGAAAAGCTGAACAAGTGATGCTGGTTTGGTCGAACCCAGTTGATCAGTTTTTTATTTTGATTTGGGTTTTTCATTTGGGGATTATAAATTAAAGAGAAGAACATGTGATGATGGTTTGGTTGAACCCAGTTGAAGATGATTATCCCTCAAACTTTAGTTTTTTTTTTTTTATATATTTTAATTTTAATTTTTTTTTTAATTTTTTTTTTTGTTTTTGTTTTTCATTTTTTATTTAATTAAATGTAAAATTACCATACTGCCCTTCATCAGAAATCTTCATTAAAGGTATTTCAATCATTGTACTCTCTAATAGTGCCAATCTGTAATCCATATAAATATATGGTGTACAGATTCGTCGGAAATTTAATGCCCGGTCTGTCATGTGTTCCCTTTGTCATTGTGCTTCTCTCAAAAAAAAAAAAAGTTTAAAGAAAATAAAAATGAAAATAAACACATGACTTCAATATTAAGCACATGACTTCTTCTTCTACCAGCTTCTTCACTTTGTTCCTCTCTCTCTCTCTCTCTCTCTCTCTCTCAAATTCTCTTGTGGGTTCTGCTTTGGACTTGCATCTGTCTGCTGCTGCTTTAATTTGCTTTGGCTGGCTGTTCCCAGGAGTATTGCGTTTGTGGAGATATTGCTATTGGTATGTTCTGGTTTACTACTTTATCCTATATTGCTTTTTTTTTTTTTTTTTTTCTTATACCAGAAATTATTCCTGAAGTTTACCTTTCTTAGAAAAAGAAAAAAAAACAACAAAACAAAAACAAAAATTCTCTAATTTTTGATAAGAAGAAACTCCATATCACACAAGCACGTTCTCTTCTAGGTTATACCACTCAGAATACTAGTTTATTGGGATTGGTGACATCTATAAATATACGCGTACACATACACGAAAGGAGTATAGGACGTGGGGCACATTACCCCCTAAGTTTTGAAAATTTATAAGTTTGTCTATATTTTAATTTTTATAATATCCTTACTTTTTAAGTCTTTATATTTTTACCCTTATTTTTATTTTATTTTATTTTATTTTTTCTAGGTTTTTTAATTTTTAATTTTAATTTTTTATATGAGAAATCTAATATTTTTCCATCAAATCCCTTAAAAAATATCATTGATTATTTATATAATATTTCATTTGATGTATCTTAAATATAAGCGAAAATTGAATCATAACATATATGTTGTATCTCAACTAATATTATTTTCTCATTCAAATAATTTCATTCTCTATTGTATTCTCAGTTATCTCACTGACTAATATCATATTATATTTTTGATATGTTATATATTTTTAAATAATCAATATGTGTTGATTTATATAATTAAAACATGTCAACCAAATATATACATATATTACATAAGATAATGTTGGCTTAGTGGTATGCCCATCACACCCACACCAAGGGGTTGTGTGTTCGAGTCTCTTCCCCTCCTCATACCCCGAATTATTATAATATTTCAAAAACATGTACATATATTTATGTTTAATTGTTATGATATTTTATCAAACAAACTTTTATAATTCTTAAAAATTGAAATAGTTTTGGGATGTTGGAAAAATACTATAAGTATAATTTTAATTTTAATTAATTTTCTAACTCCTAAACACTATTATTGAATCATGAATAAAGGGCTATAAGGTTTTCCTATATTATTTTTAGAGTAATTTTTAGACATTCTAATTCTATAAATTAACTTATATTCCAACAACTGATATATCAATTGTCAAATGAATACACATTAACGGTTTTCTTCTTTTATTTTTTCAACTTTGAAAATTGGTAAAAATTTTAACTTGCCATTGTTTGAGCTGTTTTGAATGTTTTTGTTGCTTTATAAAATAAGATGCACATATATAGGACGTATATAGACAATTAACTTTGTTTCAAGTATACTTATTTGACATGTATCTCAATAATTACTTTGTTGAACTTATTATTAAACATAGAAACAATATTGAGAGAAAATAGAAATTCTCATTGATTATAATTAGATTACAAATGTTTATATATACAGACCATGTAATATATATATATATATATATATATATATATATATATATATATATATATATACACACGAAATGCTGTGGACAACTTCAATATTTTATATATTTTCAGATTCAAATTGCCGCACTGCAGATAGTATATATATATATATATAAAACAATATCATACGTGGTATTAATGATGATTAACCTAATTAATTATGTTTTGATCAGGTCTCAGGAAATGGATTTACAGGAGAACTCAGTCTCAGGAAATTTACAAAGAAATCAGGTTCCTGATTTCATTGTCAATATAATTGGCCTCCTTTCGAATATAATCGGTCGTCTACACATGTCATCGGCGTATGTATTCCCTTTTATATGGTGCCTGGTTTATATCTTAATAGATCCTTTCTACATCTATGCGACTCAGATCAATTACGACTACAATTGCGTCGCATTGGCCGATAACTCCTGGCCCATATCTAAATTTGTCCTTGACTCCATTTCGACGGTTATACTCGGTGTTGGTTGTTTGGTTTTTACTTTAAAGGTAGAAGATTTGAAGCGAAAATTTGGCTCATTCCCGTATTACTTGACTACGTGCCTACGTGGGTAAGACTAAACTTTTTTATACGGTTATCTATGTTCTCACGACATATATGGCCCGATTCAAACTATAACACAAATTTTGTATTAAATTAGCTTCATGTACGTGAATGTTACTTTCACTGAAAAGATTATTATTATTATTATTATATATTTAAATTAAACTGATTATATTATTGAGTATTGACTTCTATATTACCAAAAAATATTATAAAGAAGAGCCTGCATAAATTTATTTGAATATAAAAGTACCAAAATATACTAACTCACTAACACAAAAACTTTCTTTCAAAAAAGAAAACAAAAATCCACAAAAAAATTAAATTAGTAGGAATATAATAGTCTAGAGAAATTTTTTATAATAGTAAAATGAAACTATATATATATATATATATATATATATATGAGTTTGCTTTTTTAAATGCAAAATATAGAATAGAGAAATTTTTATAATAGTAAAAGAACTTAGTTTGCCAATATGAGGTTAACCAAGTGGTTTACCCGTCACACTTAGACCATGAGTTTGCAGGTTTGTCTCCCTCTCCTTCAATTCTTAAATTGTAATTATTCAAAAGAAAAGGGAAAATAACACAAGTATTAAGTGAAATTTTATTTTCTATTTACTGCTCTTTTAGTTTTTATTAATATTAAAATTTTTCATTTATTTAAGTTTTTACGTTGAAATACTTAATGGACTTGAATTAACCCTGTATAGTATCATAAACTTTAATTAGTTGATATCACTAAATTTGTTTGCTATGTTCTGTAATCTCTGCAGCCTCTGGCGGCTGTATTCCCAGGATCAGGAGATAGAAACTTCTCGGTCTTGTTTCTTTTACAATACCTTGCAAGTTTTATTATAATCTACGTAACATTTACAAGAGCTACAAGGACTCCGGCTACAATATGGGCCAAAGCTGCGTTTAATCTTCTTCTATACATGCTTGGGGGTCATGTATGCCATCTATGTTTTAGTTATTATTTACATATATAATTCAAAAAATTATTGCACATAAAATTATATATACATATACATATATATATATATATATAGTTTTTCTATTGTCGGTTCGAACCGATATAAAATATATCAGTTCCTTGCATGTGGGTCATTGGATTTAAATGGCCCACATGCAAGGAACTGATATATTTTATATCAGTTCGAACCGACAATAGAAAGAATATATATATATATATATATATATATATATTGATGGTTCTCTAATAAGGACGTCTTGAAATTATAAGTTAAGGATGTCCAACCTCATTCACATTGGATGTGGATATTTGTTAATGTGGGACTGTAGGCCCAATGTAAATATGTGGATGTGGTTAGACGTCATAAAATTGTAAAGTCAGGACGTCCTCACTAGAGAACCACCGTGTATATAATATATATATATATATAACCTAATAAGTTTCAGTGTAGGGAACATAATATATGACATGCCACTAATTCTATTTGTTGTTGTTATTTTATTGCATTTCACTCTATCTTAAGCTTCCTTAAATGTAACAAAAGCCTCAAATAAGGTTAAGAATAAGAAGAGAAAAAAAAAAAAAAAAAGGCACCTAGTGTCATAGATATTACCAGATATAGTTCTTTTTTGGTCAGGTCGATCTTGAAATTTTTTTCAAGACTGAAGTAACATATATGCTGTTGTGGAACTGGTTCAATAACGTTACAAAACTAGACGTTTAGTCAACAATGTTATGTAACTTCAGTTACGGTTTGAAACCAGGACCGACCAGAATAACGAATATATATACACATAAAGTTTTCTGATATGTGCATAGCATTTGTGAGAAGACCAAGTCGGTGTTAGTTGTTGGGATAAAACCGTTAGTGTGTTAGTGCCCTTCAAACATTAGAGGTTAATTAGTTAGTGATAATTAGTGCCTTTAAACATTAATGGCTAATTAGTTAGGACACAGTGGATAATTAGTTCCTTTATTTTTATTTCCTATCATTCAGCATTTTCCTATTTCCCTGTATTGTTGTTCCATTTTAATTGTTGTAGTGGGTATATGGTTCGTTAGTGATATAAGGCTTATAAATAGCCAGATATTGCTTGAATGAAAGCAGAGAATTATATACCAAATTATCTTCTCTGTTATCTTCTCCTCTGTATTCATTCCTCTCATCTATCTCTTCTACATCTTAGTTCTACCAAACTATTTGATACATATCATTTTCTAGTACTAAATTTTATATGATTATACGTATCATAACTAATCAATTGTACATGTCTTTTTGATCAACAAGTGATATTTTGTGTTTTAGGTATTCGGGGCTTTATGGTACTCTTTTGCCATAGATAAAGTGATTGAGTGCTGGGAGAAAGCCGGCAAAAAATATGCTTTAAAATTTAGTGAAGATGCTTTTGTTTGTCCCGGTACTTTACGAGACTACAACTTTCTAAATGAATTTTGCCCAGCAAAGACACAGAATAGAGCAATTTATGATTTTGGAATATACCGAGATGCTCTTGAGTCTGGTATTGTCGAGACCACAAATTTGCCAAAGAAGGTTTTATATTGTTTTAGATGGGGGCTGCAAAACCTCAGGTTTGTCCTTCCCTGATGATCATCATTTAGGATCCTTTACATATATTTTCTAAAGACACTTGTTAAAGACTTAAAACGTAAATCAACAGATACTCCATGGGAAATCATCTCTGTTCTTCATCTGTGCAAGTCACAGAGATCCAATCTTTTCTTCAAAGATTGTCGGTCCAGAGGTTCGCACGAGAGAAGCTCTATATCTACATTATGTTTAAAATTTTATTATTACTTTAGGGTGATAAAATCTTCGTTTTGTTTCATACTTGTATCTAAGTCTTTTGCCTTTCCACAAAATTAAATATTTCTAGACCATACAACATATATAATAATCGTTACAAACTCAGACCTTTTTTTTTTTCATACAACTGCCGGGTGGCAACTCGAACATAAGACAATCACATTACCAGGCTTAGTGTGAATTATTATACGTTAAATTCATCGATTTTTTTTTTCTTTCTCACAGTGCTTTTGGTCAAAGCCTACAAGCAAGTACGGACACGTGGGAAAATATTTTTGTGATTTCCATCACCATTTATAGCATGTTGCTGTTCGTCTTTTTCATTGGAAATGTGCAGGTTGTTGGATATATATTGTCATGTTTATTTTTGTCTTAAATATTCTTAAGATGGAAATCTGAGTTCTCAAGGACTACTCTTGTGAAAACAGGTATATTTGCAATCAAAAACTATACAATCGGAGATGATAAGACAGAAGAAACAGCAGATAGAACAGTGCACGTCCTTTGCTAAGCTCTCGAAGGACCTACGAAAGAAGATCAAAAGATACCAGCCAGACGTATGGGAAGAAACCAAAGGTGTTGACTTTGAATTTTTATTCAATCTTCCTGAAGATCTCAGAAAGAATATGAAACGCGAACTTTGCTTAGAGTTACTCAAGAAAGTAAGTTCTTTAATTTGTTTCTCGATTACTTACCTTTGCACCTGCCAGTCTACAAATTAAGTTAACAAAAAACTAGCAGATGACCAACATTGTCTAATAGATCTTACAACAATATTTAATAGTAAAGAAACTTCTGGAATTGAGTAGAAAAACTGCATTAATTAATTTAACAGAAGGAAATACCTGCAGTACGTATGACAAGAAACCAAAGGTATTATAGGTATTGCATATCACCTCTTTGATGGGCTGTGAAGCCTGAATCATTAATATTGCACTACACTGATGCATCAGAGGTGGAGTTATTGTAATTCTAGGGTTTTCGATAACACGAGAGAGAAAAGAAAGAGTCGAATATAGAGTGTTTCACTATTATAAACATCGATTTGATAGTGGTAGTTGAGTGCTAGTGCTCTCCGCGAATGTAGGCTTAAATTGAATCACACAAAATCTGTGTCTCTTTATTTATTTATTTTCCTTTGGTGTGTTTTGATTCTTGCATTGGATTTGTGTATGACAAGATCAAACCAAAGGTATTATAGGTATGACTTAGCTGCTGCTCTGTTCTATGCTTGTGCTTTTTTGCTCTGTTTTGTGCTTGTGCTCCGTCTCTGGGCTTCTGTCTTCTGTTGCTGTCTGTTTTATTTGGGTGCAGCGTTGCCCCTTCTTTTGTTGTTGCTGGCTTTTGCCTTTGGTTTTTCAATAAATTGCTGTTAAAAAAAAAAAAAAAAAAAAATGTGATAGTGTATCACCCCTTCCATGGTAGTGGTGGAGAGTTGAGTCTCACTATGTGCATTTAACAAAAAGTTTTTTTCTTTGAGGGTGTGAAAGTAGATATTTTCCATGAATAATATTCGGACCGTATATGTAGTGTTTGATGTCGGTAGGTCATTTGTCAAAATTTATTATTATACTTTAAAAATAAAAATAAAGGTATTAATAAAGGTATCGACACAGTGAATTTTGTTCGTGACCTTTATTTATTTATTTATTTTTTAAGTATTGTTAGTGACTTTCTTCATATCCTTAAAAAGATTATAAAAGGCAAACTATGTTTGAACTACTTAAAAAAGTGAGTTCCTCTGTCTTTGTTTTAAGTTACCTTATCTTTATTAGTTTGTGAAGTTAATTAATTACAAAGAAGCTATACATTAATGACCAACGTTTAGGAAAATTAGATGCAATTGCATAGATTTTAATTTATATATTTAATGTCAATCGTACAATTGTTGGATATTGGATATGTATTATCTCATTCTTATTTTTCAATGTTTATTATACAGGTAGACGAATTTAAAGATTGGAGTGAAAAATTGTTGGAAGAGCTGTGTGATTGTGTCAAGCCAGTTTCCTACGCTCAGCAGACTCTGATTGTTCAAAAAGACAGCCCAATTGATAAAATGCTCTTCTTGGTGCAAGGCGAACTACAGACCTACTCCTTAACGAGTGTTGATCGTCTTAAAAAAGGTGAATTCTGTGGAAAAGAACTTGTTGATTGTTTTCAAGCTGATCTCTATCCATCCAACCTCCCTATCTCAACTAGAACTATTCAAACAATTACAAAAGTTGATGCATTCGCTCTAATGTCCTATGACCTGCAAAATGTATTCATTAAGCATCGGACCCAAGTGCAAGCACCTCCGCCTCCAGCAGAGCCTCCAGCGCAGCAATGTTGTAATTGTTGGGGAAAATGTTGAACAGAGAGGAGAGGATATAGACTAGAGCTAGTAAGTCATATTCCAATGAATATGTGATTGTGATTTTTAGGCTTTTACAGTGATTGAGGATTTCTTTTTAATTTCTTCTTTTTTCTTTTATTATTATTATTGTAATATTTTCGTTGGTTTCTTTCTCTTTCAAGATATAGATCAAAGAATTAAAGATCCATTTTAAGGGCCTATTCAAAGAGAAGCACAACTCTTTAATATTTGGTTTCATTTCTTTTCCATAAATTATTGGTGTGTTTCTGCACATCAATAAGGTTTATTGAGTGACATCCTATGTACTGTTGCAATCTAGACATTGACCCATTCATGAGTCAATGAAGCACACAAATTCAAAAATTGATATGTTCCATCGATCAACTTTGAACTTACCATGTAATAAAGCTGACAGGCAGCTCAACTGATGGCCTTCTCTGGTTCAAATGTTCAACAAACATGAATGTTATAGCTTTGTTATAGTAAGAATCATCATTAATTCAAAATGATTGTAGGGTACATCAGTGGTGAACGGAAAAACATGGGATGCTCGTTTTTAACCTGAAATAAGAAACAAAAATTATTGTAATACTACTATAACTGATCAACATAACAAGTATTGAACTTCTGTCCAAGTACCTAGCTAGTGTCTACATTAAAAACAAAAATCTTAAATTTGCATTTTCATAGGGATTTTCATACAGCTGAGAAAACTACAAAATTCTCTGCATTATCTTTACATGATGATTTCCAATATATACATGATATCATTATCCAATGAGATATGTCCATTGCATCTGAGATTTTAAGGCTGGCTCAGTTATAGCAATGAAGTTTTCAAAGGAAAGAGAT
Source organism: Acer saccharum (assembly GCA_030490815.1). NCBI lineage: Eukaryota > Viridiplantae > Streptophyta > Magnoliopsida > Sapindales > Sapindaceae > Acer > Acer saccharum. Next base: position 67,940,571 of record CM059866.1, read on the forward strand.
TTCAACATACAAGAAAAATTGCTTAAACAAAATAGAGGAGATAATACATTATACTTATAGACATTTTGACTCTATCGACTTGTGAAAGAACAGAAGTTCACTTTAACAATTACGATTCCAACAATTACTTCAGTTGGTCTGTGGGATGCAGAGGCAGTGGATTTGTACCCTGCATTATCCTGAACTTCGTCTTGGTTATTGTTAGTTTCTAGCTCTTTCAACCAAGCATCAAGATCAAAAAAATCATCTGATGACATGGTCACGCAACTTGAAGTTTCTGAACTTGAAGAAGGTGATGCTGGCTCATCAAGAAGATCTAACAATTCCAAGAAGTCACCTCTAGAAATATAATCGCTATCAGGCAGGTATGGCACGTGATTATTTGCCGACCTCTCTAAGACAGCCAATTCTGTTTTCGCATCATCATCCTTCACCCACAAAACATGGCGGGATTCAACACAAATGAGAATTCCTCCCTTTTTCCCAAACACACCCACAGAAATAGATAAATAAATAAAACTGAAAAAGGCAAAAGAAGTCTTCATATAACTAACAGATGTATGATTTTTGTTTTGGACTGATTAACTATTCAAGTTATCATGATCTCCCAGCTCTGCATGACTTAACACATGACAATTTTGATCAAAGGATAATTTGTACTAACCTATGGAATTCACCGCATTCCAAATGGTATAAATTTTTAAGTGGTGGCCAACCAAGAAAACGTTTGTTAATTAGTATAAAATCTTAAGAATTCCATATATTCAATTGTTAAGGGCCATTTGACATGTAATCACGGAAGTCAAAGTCAAAATCATGTGAAGGCAAATAGTTATATAAGTCATGATTTGGTGCCTGCATTAACCCAAGTACCCAACAACTCAAAGAATTACTTGTAAAGAACAGCTAAACCGGGAGTGCAAAATCAGCTGCACATCAGATCATCAGTCGGTTTAAAAAATTAGATGAACACGATATTGAGTGTTGAAGAATTAATCATGAAATCCAACCAAAGCAACTAGAATGTTGAGATTGACATACCTGGGGATTGTTTGAGGAATCTTGGCTTTCATCAACAGTAGACATATTTTGCCTATTTTCACTGTCGGGAGTTTGCTCAGCACTCAAAAAGACTCTGCACAGTGAGCTGGAATTCTGCACATTGTCCAACCACACCGGCAAGGTTGGGTTGAGAATAAAACCAAAATAAATATAGATATGCTTAGATATAAGGACTATTTTGATCTGATTTTTGTTTTTGTGGATAATAAATTCATTGAAATCTACTTATAAATACAATTAGAGAATTTTTCAAGTACCAGGACTATTTTTCTTGAATTTCCTATATTTCACCCATGTTTCCGATGCTTTCAAACTTAAAATAAACAGGATAAATAGTTTTAGTACTTGAGAATTTTTAAAATTTTTTCATTGGTAGGTTTCAATGAACTTATCATTCATAAAAAAAATCAGATCAAAATTCATTCAAATCGATGTGATTTTATGGTGGTCCTTACCGAAATTAAAATAAGGATCCTTATAAGAAACTCATTCAATAATAGGGATGGCAACGGGGCGGGGCGGGGTCGGGGAATGCTTTTCCATCCCCATCCCTGCCCCCCAAAACCATCCCCATCCCCATCCCTGTCCTCATCACCGCATTAAGAGAAGCGGGGCTGGGGGCGGGGATTTCCCATTGGAGGGTCCTTCCTCATACCCGCCCCCTTCCCCGTCTAATAAAACTATGCATTTAAAAATTACAACTTAAATTCATATTATATTAAAACAAAGAATATGACAATGTTAAATGCATACATATAACTTACTGATTGTCATATGTCATTCCCCATTCATATATATATATGCATCACACACACATGTATGCAGATATATATGCATGTATGTCTGTATATATGAATGAAAGTACTTATGTATGCATATGACAATCAGTATATTAGACGGGGTGGGGATATAACATTGTCATATTCTTTGTTTTAATATTTAGTCTTACAACAAAGAAAAAAGTATGTCATATAAAATATTTTAATAAAACAAAGAATAAGAGTCCCCAGATTTCCCCATTTGGGGAAAATGGGGATGGGGGAGTTTTGGGGGGAGGTTCCGCCATCACCATCCCCATTTCCTCATTTTCCCCATTTTTCCCCGTTTTTTCCTGTTTCCCCCGTTTACCCCAATTCCCCATTTGGTTGAAAATTACAAATTAAATTTTAAAAAAAAAACATTCCATTACAAATGCAAAAGAAAATACATTACAAAATAATGTCAAAGAAAATACATTACAAAATATATATATATATATATATATATATATATAATTATTTTTATAATATTTTAGGGGAAATGGGGAAATGGGGATGGGGGTACCTCCCCCCATCCCCATCCCCATTCCACTATATTAGTGGGGAAAATGGGGAAATGGGGATGAGGTGGGGTCTCCCCATCCCCATCCCCATTTCAATTTGGGGATGATTTTCATCCCCATCCCTCCCCATTTCCCCATTTTCCTCCAAATGGGGATGGGGATGGGGATGAGGAAGCAGGGAAACGGGGATCCAGGGGAAAATGTGCAACCCTAGTTGCGGTAAGTCTTAAAACAAAGAAAAAACAAAGTTTAAATTCATATTTAGTCTAAAATCAAATATTTTATAAAACAAACCTTAAAATAAAAAATTAAAAAAATAATTAAAAAAAAAAAAAAAACTATTTATGTTTAAAAAAGTAATGTTAAATGATTTAAAAAAAAAATCTAAATATTATATATTATATTATAAATATATATATATCGGGGTGGGGATGGGGCAGGGAGTGCTTCCCCCGTCCCCGCCACGCTTCACTTTCGGGGATAAGATTTTGTCCCCATCCCCGAATATTATCCCTCATCCCCGCTCGATTAGGGGCGGGGCCCCACGGGGCCCCGACCCCGTGGGGAATACTGCCATCTCTATTCAATAAGTTATTATATAAAAGATATTAATATATATTAAAAATGAACTTTTATCCTTATCTTTCGGGGATGTTATTTTTTGGGGGGTATTATCACTAAAGTTCCTAATTTTTCATGAATTATCACATTTTTAAACGTCTTTACCATATTAGTCACTTTAGTCCCATGTTTTTTCAAAATACATCACTTTAGTCCATTTGACCAAAAAACTAACGGTCAACTATAACAGAATGTGTAAAAATATAATTCTACCCCCTGAAAAAAATTAAAACGCCTACAACAAAAATTGAACCTTCAACCTTAAGGTTAAAACCCACAAGCTTTAACCGACTGAGCTACTCTAGCTCATTGTTAAAAGTTTGTTGATTTAAATTTATGTATAGACGTATAGTTATATAATTTGTTTAAACTAATTTAAATATGTTTATATAATTTAAAATAACTCATATTTAATAATAATATATAAAAACATATTTATGAAAATGAAAAAGAAAATAACATAAAAAAATGAGACCTAGAAAATCCAGAAAATCAAAGTCCGTAATTTTTTTTCTTTCTTTTTTTGGAATTTTTTCCTTTTCAAAAAATATATTATTTCAATATGATAAAAAAAAAACCCAAAAAATAAAATCCCATAAATTGAAAATTTCCTTTTGTTTCCTTTTGTTTTTATTTTCTTTTTCATTTTCATAAATATGTTTTTATATATTATTATTATTATTTTATTTTATTTTATTTTGTTGTTTTTTTTTTCCCTTTTCAATTTATGGGATTTGATTTTCTGGGTTTTTTTAATCAAATAAAATAATATATTTTTTGAAAAGGAAAAAAATCCAAAAAAAAAAAAGAAAAAAAAATTACGGGCTTTGATTTTCTGGATTTTCTGGGTTTCATTTTGTTTTGTTATTTTCTTTTTTATTTTCATAAATATGTTTTTATATATTATTATTAATATGAGTTTATTTTAAATTATATAAACAAATTTAAATTAATTTAAACAAATTATATAACTATATATACATTTAAATCAACAAACCTTTAACCATGAGCAAGAGTAGCTCAGCTGGTTAAAGCTTGTGGTTTTTAACCTTAATGTTGAAGGTTCGATTCTTGTTGGAAGTGTTTTAATTTTTTAAAGGGTTAACCAGCTATTACTGAAATTAGAGGGACTAAAAGAAAAAATTAAAAAATAACAATAAAGGGTAAAATTGTATTTTTAAACATTTTGTTATAGTTTACCGTTAATTTTTTGGTCAAATGGACTAAAGTGATGTATTTTTAAAAAACAAGGGACTAAAGTGACTAATATGACAAAAACGTTTAAAAGGATAACAATTCATGAAAAAGTAGGGATTTCAGTGATAATACCCCTTTTTAGAAAAATCATTTGGTTTTCATTCAAATGTATCTATCTTTGTTAATTGTTTTTGTTTACATAATACATGAGCAGAGTTGTAGAGGCATGCAAAATCATTTCACTTTGTCGAGTATCAACTGTCTTAAATAACTTATAAGCTAGAAAAAAAAAATATAAATTATAATTATAAATATAAATGCATTGTAAAAAAAAAATTAAAAATATAAATGCATGCACATGTCTTGCATGTGCCACCAAACCTAGTGGATGTTAAAAGACTATCTTTAAAAAATATCCTTTTAATAAATATTTATACAATAGTGATTAATTTTTATTAATAACTTATACAATATTAATTAATTTTTTTATCATAATTTTTTTAAATAATTACTCACATAAAATATATATATATATATATATATATATATTCTCACATAATTTTTCCCTAATTTTTTCACATAATGTTATTCAACTTATTTATCCAACTAATTTTCACTTAATTATTTCAACTATTGTTTTTCACATTAATTTGTTTTTATATAATTTTTTTCTCATCGAATTTTTTTCCATCTAATAGTAATTTTTTTATTGTTAAGCTATGTTGAAATTTGCTTTATTTAAAAGTTTATTTTAAATAAACTTAATTAAACTAAATTAAGTTTATTTATTTATGTATTTATTTATTTTTTTACTATCTTAATAATTCAGGGATTTAAGAGGGGAAGAAACTCGAACCCACAACCTTATGGTGTAGGTGTGAGGGCATACCACTAGATCAACATCATCATGTATTATATTAAATTAAATTAATACAAAGTTTAACATTAATTAAATGTATAATTAATACGTAAATTAAATATGTATATCGGTATTATTTACTATAAAAAAATGTATATCTATTTAGAATATATATTATGATTATAATAATATAATTAAGTATGAAATGATTAAATTAAAATTTTTAAAAAGTTTACAAAGTGTTGACGTGACATTTGAAGAAAAAAAAAATTGGCGTTAGCTATACTAGCACACTGTAGTAGCCAAAAATGGTCCAATGGCCCAACCTGCCAAGGCCCAATCTTTACTAGCCTATCCCAGGCCCATTGTGTTGGGTCGACCCAAAGTAGCTGCCAGCAGAAGCTACCGTTAAAGACTCATTCAAAATGAGCAGTTACGAAACAAGATGTAACTGCCCATTGAGAGGAAATCTCTCCTGGAATCACGCCCACTATCAAGTGCAGATAGTGGACGTTGGAGCAAAGTGGCTGAGTATAAATAAGAGAGGCCTCCTTCACTAATGCTCTCTGATTTTTCTCTCAACTAAAGCCTACAAACAGCGTACTGAAACTCTGTCTTTAAGAACATTCCGATCACCAGCGGTCACCAGACATCAATCATTACCACCTCCACAATAGATTGCTCAGCCCAAGCACACCTAAGGCTAAAGGATCCAAACCCACCACCTTTGTTTTTTACTGTGTTCTATTTTATGCTTTAACTTTTCTTGCAGGTTCTTGAGGAGACGACCTCCTTTCATTCGACAGACTAACATCTTTTGCAGGTTTCCAGACCAGACGACATCCCCTTATACGACAAGCTCAACCAAGTTGCCTTGGGCCTAGCACACATCTGACCCGATCCACATCGACCGTAGGTCGACCCCCTACACACACCAAATTTGGTGACACTAGCACATTTTTTTGGGACTTATGATTTAGTGCATTCGTTGGAGCACCGTTTGCACAAAGTTGGTGCATTCGTTTGACATGCTATCGTTACTTTTGTTATGACTTATGAGTAGGTAGGAGCAAGATGTGAATTAAAAGTGGTGGCCCATGTTAAACCAATGTTTGTTTGTAGGAATAGGATGAGACTGACCCGGGAATTGTTTTACCCTCTCCATTTTGATTAGGGGTGTGTAGGATCTAATCTAATCCAATAAGATTCATTGGATCCAATCTAATATATTTTTCATAGGATCGGATTTGAAGACATGATTAATTGGATTGGATCCTAAATAGTAAAATCCATTGGATCGAATCGGATCTTAGATTTTATATGAAAAATCGACAAAATATAAAGCTTAATTATATTGGGCTGATTTTTTTAATCTTATAAAGATGAACATTGAACAAATTTTAGGTGCTATTGGATTTTGTTATGATAAAATTTTATATTTCAAACTTTTGGATACTTTTATTTATGTTTGTGTTCAGAAATTATGTATTGCTTTTATGTTAATTATTAGTTAGCTAATTTTATTTGAAGTACTATACTACCATATGAATAATTATTGATTTTGTTAATTTTATGAATGTTTTAACTTTTATATATTAAGAATTGCTGTTTATGACGAGATGATATTGGTCCAATGGTAAAACCTCTCACACCTGTACCATGAGGTTGCGGGTAATTCGAGTCCTACCCCTTCCTAAAAAAAACCTCGAATTTATGTAATATTGTAATACTTCAAAAAAAAAAAGAATTGTTTTATATGAATTTGATCTAATTGGATTTAACTATTTTACAATTGGATCGGATCAGGTCAAATCTTGGATCATGTTAAACCAATGGATTCGATTCACCGTACACCCTTAATTTTGATTACTATATGGAATATGTTCCACTTAGAAATTCTTCTATAGGAGAGGATGGACACAGCTTGAACCCACGATTAAATAGTCCCCAAAATTATATGGCACTATATAGTATATAGTGAATATCAAATATGGCATCTATAATCTACAATGCATCAATATAAATATATAGGTATAGATATAAATAATACAATAATGAAGTTATCAAAAGAAACCAGTGGATTTGCTTTCTCTTCCAGCCATTATTTTTCCTGCGTTACATTTGTTGACTGTGAATTAGCATTAGATTCTCTCATTTTTAGCCACCCAAAGTCTCTGCACAAACCTCACCATTGCATACATTTTCTTTTCCTTTATATATATAACAAGAAACCTATCTCCCTCCAAAAGCACTTTTATTTCTTGCTCAAAAGCACTTTTTTCCCTCTCCCCACCAGGCACCATGTCAAATCTTTTGATAAAGTACAACAACAACATGTTGAAGATCATGATCATGGTGATAACATTTGTTAATAGTGTTATTATATATGGAGAGTGTACAAGTACTTGTGATCATAATGTTAAAGCCATGGAAGCAGCAGAGATCAACAACAACAAATTAGGAGAAGCACTTAAGTATAAGCTACTTGGGATTGCTACCATACTTGTATCTGGTGCTTTTGGTGTGAGTCTTCCATTGATAGGCAAAAGAGTCTCAGCTTTGAGGCCTGAAAATGATATTTTCTTCACGGTCAAGGCCTTTGCTGCTGGTGTCATTCTAGCAACTGGTTTCATTCACATTCTTCCAGATGCTTTTGAGAGCTTGACTTCTCCTTGCTTGAATGTGAATCCATGGAGGAGATTTCCCTTCTCAGGATTTGTTGCTATGATGTCTGCAATTGGGACATTGATGATCGATTCATTCGCAACGGGGTATTACAGGAGGCAACATTTTGATGATCATAAACCTAAGTCGATGACCATGGTGCATGATCATCATCACACGGCTGTTGATGAAGAGAAGGCTGATGACCAGGATGGTCATGGTGACGATCATGATCTTCACGCTGGCCATGTTCATGTCCATACACATGCTACTCATGGTCATGCTCATGGCTCTGCAGATTCATCTCAAGAATTAGCTTTACCTGAACTAATCAGAAAACGTGTTATATCCCAAGTAAGGTTCATTAATTATGATAAATTATGTCTATTTAACCTCCACTTTTCGACTAATTAAATACATATATACATATATTCGGATGGTTTCAAAATTCATCAGAAACTTGATCTAATCCCATAAGTAGACTGATTTTATTGAATAGATTATGTTAACGTGTGTTCTAAGAGTAGACATTAAATTCGATTATTATCGATAATAGTAATCGGATAAATGTGCAGGTTCTGGAGATAGGAATTTTGGTTCATTCAGTGATAATTGGGATATCTTTGGGTGCATCTGAGAGTCTTGATACAATCAAGCCACTACTAGCAGCCTTGTCATTTCACCAGTTTTTTGAGGGAATGGGACTTGGTGGCTGCATCTCTCAGGTGATTATAATCAATTTAATTTAATTTGCAAATTAATTAATATTTTGATTGAGATTAATCAATTTTTACATTTTTGGATTATTTGAAAATGTCCATTGTATAGATTTGTGGACCTTATCTTTTGTAGGATTTTAAAGGATTATAAGTAGTCTAGGGTACACTGCCCTATATAGTTGAAAAGTTCATCAAAATGGAGAATGTTGTCATCATGTCAACACTCTCGTTAACTTATTCAAAGTAATTTACAATTAATAATTAACACTTTTAATTTAGAAAATTAAAAGTAATCCAAAGATTAATTATTCTAATCACTTCAATATTGACTCAAAAGGGTACAATTTTGTGTCTGATATTAGACGAGACTGTCTTTAAATAAATCAAACATCTGAAGAGAAGTACGTTATTGTATATTGATTAGGCGAAATTTGAGTCTCGATCGATGGCGATAATGGCTACATTTTTCTCCCTAACAACCCCACTTGGGATTGCAATTGGCATTGGAATATCAAGTGTTTACAAAGAGAATAGCTCAACAGCTCTGATTGTGGAGGGGACATTGAACTCAGCATCAGCAGGGATCTTGATATATATGGCACTTGTTGACTTACTGGCTGCAGATTTTATGGACCCAAGAATGCAAAACAATTTTAGGCTTCAAGTAGGAGCAAATATTTCACTTCTTTTAGGTGCTGGTTGCATGTCTGTGTTGGCCAAATGGGCATGAAATTTTGATCTTTTCAAGCTTAGATTTCCTTTAAGGTGCTGGTTGCATGTCTGTATTGGCCAAATGGGCATGAAATTTATTTTTGCTCGGTACAAGTTCTTCCTAACGATAAATATTTGTTGTTAAAGATATTGTCAAAATTGGTTTTTTTTCTCGTAGTGTGATTAAAGATTAAACAAGCTCACAAGTATACACACACGAATATATATATAGGGCTATTTCCTCATATGTATATATATATATATATATATATATATATATTACTATGCTATATAAAGGGAGAGAACTCCTCCATCAAAAATGGTGTGATTCCATTCCCAACCTAGCTAGTTATTCTACATTTTACTTATGAGTCGAATCATATTGAAGATTTGCCATATAGCATTTTTGATGGAGGAGTTGTGTCTCTTTATCTACCATTATATATATGTCAGCTACCTCATGCATGCCCCGCAACAAGGTATATAAAAACCTAGAGAACATTTCAACTTTATATTGTCAAAACCTAGAGAGTACTTCGAAGGGTCATGAATTGTACGGACATATAGTAACTGATCATGAATGCATTTTATTATTATTATTATTATTGAAATCCGACGTATCAAAGTAATCATGATTCTGTCAAAATATTTTAATAAAGCAATACATGAACGTTTCAGATGTATAAAAATAAATTCACCACTTAGCCATGTATGAGCCCAAGTAACATGACATAAAAATAAAAATAAACTCCTAAAATGGAGTTCAATATATATAAATTATCACATGCCACGTGTTGGAGTCCGCACATCTTTTTTGTACAGAATCCTATATTGTCAGACCTGATCATAATCCTTATTATAGTGATTACCAGGGTTTGATAATCATCTCGCATCTGAAACCTAATAGTGATCGATAAACTGATAGCTGATCTATATAAAATACCCCACTGGTGATAATACTAATCCAATTTAATTAACTAGCAGAATCCAACTTTTGTTTAATTAATTTGCAGTTTACTGTGGTAATAAACGGTGAATAAAATTTATGATTATAGACAATTTGAATTATATACAACTTTAGGAGTGTAGTCATGACTTTTGTCTAAGCATCTGCTAATGGAAAAGGTGATTTGCAATTTAATTTGATCCAATGACTCCAATCAGTATATATAGTCGACAAAATTAACACAAAAGCTTTCAATTGCGTTTTATATATAAAAGTTCTTGTTTAATTATTCTTCTAAAAGCCATGCATTTGCTACAGAATATAATTAGCATAAAAGTTCATTAACTTAGTACCCAAAATAACATTTAGTACAATTATAAACTATAAAATTACTTGACATATATAAATTATCAAGTGTGGGATGTTGCACGGTTTTTTTTGTTCTAGATCCTGATTTGTACCGGTGTAAATTAAACTCTGATAGCCTGATGTGGTCAAACATGTATAAGATGGGCTTGGGCCTGTTGGGTTTTGACACATCAGTGGATGCACTAGAGGAACAGGCCCAATAGAAGCCCAATGAGGCCCATCTGTATCCTCATAAAAAGCCCAATTATTTTCAGGAAGAAATCTCATCTTCTTCATCATTTGGTGCCAGTGACACACTGACACCACAAACAATTCAACAATTCTCACAACAAAATTTAATTTCATTAGGCTTGGTCCTGCTCATTAGCCTTGTCAAAATCAACCATGCCCTCTCGGTCGAGGGTGGGTCATTAATCACAACTTATAAAGTACTAATTCACTTACACGGTCGTAAATACACGTTAGTTATAACATATCTCACTTATTACTTACTAATTAATAGAATTAAACCAAGAATTCCACAAGTTAATTAGGATAGCATTGCTATAACTTTTAAGTTTACCATTAAATCTAAAGTGTTACGATCACATAAAGGATAACTTATTTTTTTAAGTTCAATTTTTTCAATCAAACAAATGACAAGTCTTTTCTTGCAAAGATTGATCACATCACATATATGCCCTAATCAATGTCCAAATACACTTTAGGGGGTCTCATTATCAGAATTACAACCATAAAAAACAACCCCCCCCCCCCCCCCCCCCCCCCCCCCCCCAAAAAAAAAAAAAAAAAAAAAAAAAGAAAGAGAGAGAGAGAGAGAGAACTTTGAGTAGAAAGCAAGCAAAACCAAAAAAAAGAAGAAAAGAGATAGAGAGACAAAACAAAACAAAATCCAGAGACTTTGATTCATGTTTTTTTTTCCAATGTGAAGCTAAGCATATATACCCAGAAAAAGAAAGTTTAAAAAACAAGACACACATATTACTCAGTACCAGATGGGGTGTGTCATGTGTGTGTGAATTGTGATGATCTCTCTCTCTCTCTCTATCTATCTATATTCTCTGCTCAGGTCTCACAGAATCCCATAAAAAAAACAATACTTTAAAAGCATTTCTTGACATACACATTTCCAATTAAGCAAAGTGAATAAGTGTCATAGCAAAGTGAGTGAGAGATGCATGAGAGCTTCCAAAGAATCAATCTTTATAGTCTCACCCAACCTTTGCCTTGCTTTGTACATTTTCTAGTACATATTCTTATATAAATTCACTCACATCTCTTCCTGTTTTCTGGTCCTCTTTTTGTGTCTCTGTCTTGTCTTCTGTTGTGTTGTGTGTGCAGGTTTTTTACACAGAGAGAGAGAGAGAGAGAGAGAGAGAGAGAGAGAGCCATGGAAACTACAAGCAGAGGTTGCAAGCTGAGAGTTCAAAAATATTTTCTGCTGCTTCTATGTTTTGCCATTGCACCTCTTTTCATCACTCATTGTGGTAAGCACCACCTTTTTAATTATCATCATATATTATTATTATTATTAATCAAACAATTTAATTACTCTCAATATTTCAATGTTATTACATGCATGTAATTAATTCAAGCTAGAAAAAAATCTTCAATTTGAACTTTCTTATTTTGTATTCAAGTTTGAAGAAAAATCCTTATATCAAGTCAAAAATTCTATTGGAATATACCATATAGTTCATCTATAAAATATAGGTCGAGTTAGGATTAATTTTTGTTACTATACATGAATCTTTAAGATTGCATTAGCGAGAATCCTTCAAAAAATTCCAAGCATTTAAAATATTTTGTTTACTTTAAATTGTATCGATTATTAAACATGCAAGGTAATATGAACTTATTTGTATCCGATTTAGTTTAAGCAAAATTACGAGACTACGTATATTCTCTTTTGGGCAGATGCAAGAAAATCAAGGGTACTTACAGTGATTAGTGACCAAAATCAACCAAGAAGTAAGTCAATCATCATGAAGACATTAGAGCAACTAAGTGTGATTACACATATCGACGGTGTCTATATTATTTTTTAAAGGGGTTTATACAATTTGGTCCCAACTTAATTGGAAAACATCACTTTTTTACTCCTTAATTCAAATTTCATCAATTTAGTCCTAATATAATTGAAAATACATCAATTTAGGTGGAAATTACCAACAATGACCACATATATTATAGGAAATTCGTTTTTAACCACATGCATAATTTTAATTGTTTTTAACCATGTTTTTGAGAAATTACTCAAAAGCCCTCATATAAAAACCCCCAAATCAGCTCTCTCTCTCTCTCCTTTCTTTTCTTTTTCTCTTCTCTCTCCTCTGCTCTCTCTCACGATCAGCCTCTCTCTCCCCGGTTTGCCTCTCTCTCTCTCCCCGATCTACCACACTCTCTCCCCGATTTGCCTCTCGCCGGCGTCGCCGAGCTTTGGCGAGCTTCTGGGCGTCGCGGCAGCCCCTCACGCGCAGCTGGATCATCGGTCGTTGCAGCTTCGCCAGTTCGCTGCAGCTTCGTTGACGAGCGTCGGCGACGGGACGACGATGACGATGGCGTTGCTCCTTCGCTGGTTCACCGTGGCCTCCATGGATCTGTAACAAAAAAGAAAAGAAAAAAAAACCTAAACCTAAGGAAGAAGAAGGGAAAATTTCATTTTAGTCCAGATTTCAAGTTTTAATATTTCTATTTTAGGCATGATTTCAAGTTTTAATATTTCCAGTTAGGCATGATTTCAAGTTTGTGTATTTCAATTTAGTCGTGATTTCAAGTTTGTTTCGAGGTTTAAAGAATACTATTTTCAGGGGTACTCTGGTAATTCATGGTACTAAATTGAATTTTTTTTAAAAAGTGGTTATTAACAATTAAAAATTCAAAAGTGGTTAAAAACAAAAGTATGATAAGTGTTATGGTTACAAATGAATTTCTCTCTCAATTTAGTCCCCCTATTAGTCAAAGTGGTGGTCAACTGTTACAAAATCAAGTAAAAGTCTTTATTACCCTTATGATATGTTGGACAAGTGGAAAGACATATTTGCCCTCTACTTTAAATATTAAAAAACAGAAAAATATATTTTTTTTATTTTTTTTGAGATCCAATCGATGAGATCTCTTCATCGTTTCAACAAGACTAATCTCTTTATTGATTTGTTTCACAATAAAATAGCTTGAAGAGATTGAAGTGCCTGAAATCAATACATCACTTTAGATTGAATTTTTTTGGGATTTCGTTAAAGAACCTGCTCCACCAAACGCCTGCTCCACAAATCACTTCATTGATTTGTTTCATCTGCTCCACCAAATGCCTCCCTCCTACTCCCGTCAGTTCACTCCTCTCTGACTTTGTATTTTTTTTCTTGTATTTTCTTGTTTATTTTTATCATTTTTTGTTTTTACTGATTCTTCTTTCCTTTTTCAAACTTAATTTCAGGCTGTTGATTCTACACATGAATCAGAGAACAGCTCCATTGGGTCTCCGGCCATGTCCAGTGAATTGGAGCAGTAGCAAGGAAGATCAATGCCCTCACCTGACCAGTTGACGCAATCCTCGGTGATGGAGCTACGATCTCCGGCGCCGGAGACTGCAACTCCAGCGGAGACACAAAGCAAGTTGACTCTTCCTCTTCTTTCCCCAGAACTTGCTGCATCTTAGTGTTGAGACTTCAGATTAGTCTTGTTGAAACGATGGAGATCTGGAAATTTCCAGATCTCGTCGATTGGATCTCAAAAAAAATAAAAATATATATTTTTCTGTTTTTTAATATTTAAATTAGAGGGCAAACATGTCTTTCCACTTGTCCAACATATCATAAGGGCAATAAAGACTTTTACTTGATTCTGTAACAGTTGACCGCCACTTTGACTAACAGTGGGACTAAATTGATATATTTTCAATTATATTAGGACTAAATTGATGAAATTTGAATTAAAGAGTAAAAAAGTGATGTTTTCCAATTAAGTTGGGACCAAATTGTATAAACCCTTTTTTTTAAAAAAACATGCATAAGAATGTAGGGGTCATCAGGACAAGAAAGTTTTGCAGGGATTGATTGAGGGGATGAACACGAAGCAAAATCCAAAAAAGAAAAAGTCAACAATTGACTCTAATGGATAAAGTTTGACCAACAAGATCTTGAATTTGTTGAACAAAGGATCACCTCCACCAATCAAATGTTCTCTTTTTATGCAAGTTGATTTGAGTCGGTGCAGCCACAAACTCAACCGTTCAAGTTAATTTAACAGTTTCTACATTGTCAATTAATGATCTTTCTTAGTCTTCTTCAAGACAGGAAATTGGGTGCAATCTCAACCTCGTGTATTTTCAATTGCCCACGAGATGAAATTAAATTTGTCAAATTCTCAATAGAAGATGCCTGGTATATCCACTTTATTTTTTATTTTATTTTATTTTTTTAATTTGAAATAAATAATAATAATAATAAAGAAAATCAATCCACATGGGCATAATTTAACTAGTATATAGACGAACATGAGATTTTGACAAATGATTCACAAGTCAACGGAACGAATCTTACCAATGGTGAAAATTTTAAAAAATTATATGATCTAAATAGATGGATAGATAGATACTGTCAAAAATAATAAAGAAAAATCAAACGACAATTCATGATTCATGCATAGGATATTAGGATGGGAGGTGACAATTTATTTATTACACAATCCATTATAAAGTTGACTGATTGTGTGATTTGGATCAATTTAACTACAATCCATCTAATTAGTCTACTAGACAAGGTTTGTTTGGATTTAAATCTTCTAATTTGACCATGTAACGGTGTTAATTAAAATGAATATTAAATTTTAAAGTTAATAAACTATGACTCTATGAGTGTCCCACTCAAAACGGTGATTTTGAATTTGATAGACATGAGTACTTGACTATCTTCTTCCTTATTGTCGTGTGTTAATTTGTATTCCCATTGTCTCAGTTCAATTTTGTATGGTCAACAGATTCTTTTACTTTTTCTCTCTCTACAACATCAATGATCAATGTCTTAAGGACAATTGACCCGTTTATACGGGTCAATTTTTATTGTTTCCGAACACGGGTTAGAGACCTTTAGAGCATCTCCCACCCATTTTCTATCTCTATATCTAAAATAGAGAACCAAAAAGGAATATTCTTCTCAGATTCAATCTCTAAAAAATTTTCACTCCCACCACACTCTCTATCCTTATCTCTATCTCTATCCCTATTTCCATTTATATCTTCAATAAACTTCAATAACTTATATTTTCATTATTATTTTTAGTTTCTTAAATAAATTATTGTTCAACTAAATTTTAACAAATATTATTTATAATAACATTTGTAATTTTTTATTTATATTTTTTTTAAAATATAATGTTTTATTAATACATGAATTTATAATAACTAATATACTTTTTTATGTTATTGTAATTTTTAATATTAATATTTATTATTTTCGGGTATTTGGTTTGGGTTTTTATTTTATTACTAACTTATAATTATCAATTTGTAAATAAGAGATTTCCCAAATGATAAAGTATGGTAAAACATGGTAAATAAAAAATTATTAATTAATATTCAATATTGGACTCATTTTAAAGATCTAAATGAGACATTTCTAATGGTATAATTTTTATGTTAATAAAATGTATAAATTAAAATTTTATTATATATTAATTGAATTTAATGAAAAAGTTAAAAGTATATAATTGGAATAAAAAAAGTTAAAAAGTGGTTTTAGAGGATTGTAGATGGTTATCTAAATTTAGAGAATGGAGATGAGCTTCTCTAAATTTTTTCTTAGAAACAACATTTTAGAGGATGGGTGGGAGCAACATTTTCTCTACAATCCTCTAAATTTTCTTGGAGTCATAAATTAAGAGGATGGGTGGGAGATGCTCTTAGAGCATCTTCAATGTTCCACACTAAATACTCCAATTTAAAGTAAAAAATAAATAAATAAATAAATAAATAAATAAATAAAATCTTTTAGGAATATGTTAACACCAAATTTTTTTCTACTCCAATATTGTACACTAAATTTTACACCAAAACATCATCTTCCCAAATCCTAATAAATAAAAGTTTAACATTATTTTAAGTTAAGGATGTTTAACCACAGCCACACATTTATATTGAGTGTGAGTATTTATTAATGTAGGGATGTGAACCCACTGTGAATGTTGGTTGGACGTCTAAAATTGTAAAGTTAGAATGGTCCTGAATAGATAAGTATTATATAGGGTTATTTCGATTTTAGTCCATGTAGTTTGCGTTAATCTGGGTTTAGTCTACTAATTTTTGAAATTACTAACTCTTCAGTCCAAATTAAAAAATAATTAAAAATATATATATATTAAATCCATTTAAAATAATAAATTAAATAATAGAAAATTAAATAAAATAATAAAAAAAATTAATTAAATTAAATACTCTCTTTCAAAAAAATTAATTAATTAATTTAAATAATAAAAAATTAAAAAATTAATTAAATTATCCAAACCAGAAATTAAACTTTTTTTTTTTTTTTTACATAAACTTTAAAAACAGAAAATAATAATAATAATAATAATAATAATAATAATAATAAAAACTCATCATCTTGTTCCCCACCATCACATAAAGCCACCGTCCACCACCACCCCCAAATCCTAAATTAAATTTAAACCCCAATCACACACAGCCACCATACACCACCAACCTCAAACCCTAAATCTCTAGCCACCAAACTTCCATCATCAACCCTTCAAACCCCGACCACCACCAATTCACCAAACCCACCAAACCCTTCACCTCCCATCACCAAAAAAATTCAAACATATCCAATTCCAGATCTCTAAGATTCAGAAATCCAAATCTCTCTCATTCAAAAATCCAGATCTCAGATGGTGTTAAATTGGAGAATTTGGTGATGCCGTGGACGGCGGAGGGGTCAAGCATCTAGTGGCGCTTGGCTCGGTAGAGGTTGGCCTTGAACACGCCGAATCGGAAGTTGTGCTCCTCCTGGGTAGCATTTGTTTTTTCGAATTTCGTTTTGAAGACGGAGAAGTGGTGTTCCACGTTCAGGAGATCATGATCGTTGGCGCCGTCGTCCGATGACACGACTTGCCTGATCAACGGCTCGTCGTCATCGAGATTACTGGTGGACGACGCGAGCCCAGAGGATAGAAGAAGAAGAGAGAAGATAAACAAGAGAGAAAATCAGTCCATGTTAAACTGACAAAGCAATTGAACTTGGACAGTGGGCATTGCATATCGGTAGATATTCTTTTAGGGATTATAAATTTTATTTTGGGAAGCTGAACAAGTGATGATGGTTTGGTCGAACCCAGTTGATCAGTTTTTGATTTTGATTTGGGTTTTTCGTTTAGGGATTATAAATTAAAGAGAAGAACATGTGATGATGGTTTGGTTGAACCCAGTTGAAGATGATTACCCTTCAAACTTTAGTTTTTTTTTTATATATTTTAATTATAAATTATTTTTTTCATTTTTTATTTAATTAAATGTAAAATTACCATACTGCCCTTCATCAGAAATCTTCATTAAGGGTATTTCGGTCATTGTACCCTCTGACAATTCTAGTCTGTTTGTTTTAACGGAATTCCTATCGAAAGGATTAAAGTTAGTAATTCTAAAAACTAATGGACCAATCCCAAATTAATGCAAAACAGAGGGACTACAATCAAAATAACCCATATAAATATATGGTGTCCAGATTCGTTGGAAATTTAATGCCTGGTCTATTATGTGGTCCCTTTTGCATTGTGATTCTCTCAAAAAAGAAAATCCAAAGCAGTAAACCGTGTCCTGTAAAAGTTTTAAGAAAATAAAAATGAAAATATACACATGACTTCTATATTAAGCACTTGACTTCTTCACTTTGTTCCTCTCTCTTTCTCTCTCTCAAATTCTCTTGTGGGTTCTGCTTTGGACTTGCATCTGTCTGCTGCTGCTTTAATTTGCTTTGGCTGGCTGTTCCCAGGAGTATTGCGTTTGTGGAGATATTGCTATTGGTATATTCTGGTTTACTACTTTATCCTTTATTGCTGTTTTTTTTTTTTTTTCTTATACCAGAAATTATTCCTGAAGTTTACCTTTCTTAGAAAAAGAAAAAAAAACAACAAAACAAAAATTCTCTAATTTTTGATAAGAAGAAACTCCATATCACACAAGCACATTCTCTTCTAGGTTATACCACTCAGAATACTAGTTTATTGGGATTGGTGACATCTATAAATATACGCGTACACATACACGAAAGGAGTATAGGACGTGGGGCACATTACCCCCTAAGTTTTGAAAATTTATAAGTTTGTCTATATTTTAATTTTTATAATATCCTTAATTTTTAAGTCTTTATATTTTTACCCTTATTTTATTTTATTTTATTTTTTCTAGGTTTTTTAATTTTTTATATGAGAAATCTAATATTTTTCCATCAAATCCCTTAAAAAATATCATTGATTATATATATAATATTTCATTTGATGCATCTTAAATATAAGCCAAAATTGAATCATAACATGTATGTTGTATCTCAACTAATATTATTTTCTCATTCAAATAATTTCATTCTCTATTGTATTCTCAGTTATCTCACTCACTAAAATCATATTATATTTTTGATATGTTATTTATTTTTAAATAATCAATATGTGTTGATTTATATAATTAAAACATGTCAACCAAATATATACATATATTACATAAGATAATGTTGGCCTAGTGGTATGCCCATCACACCCACACCAAGGGGTTGTGTGTTCGAGTCTCTTCCCCTCCTCATACCCCGAATTATTATAATATTTCAAAAACATGTACATATATTTATGTTTATCAAACAAACTTTTATAATTCTTAAAAATTGAAATAGTTTTGGGATGTTGGAAAAATACTATAAGTATAATTTAAATTTTAATTGGTTTTCTAACTCCTAAACTCTATTATTGAATCATGAATAAAGGGCTATAAGGTTTTCCTATATTATTTTTAGAGTAATTTTTATATATTCTAACTCTATAAATTAACTTATATTCCAACAACCAGTATATCAATTGTCAAATGAATACACATTAACGGTTTTCTTCTTTTATTTTTTCAACTTTGAAAATTGGTAAAAATTTTAACTTGCCATTGTTTGAGCTGTTTTGAATGTTTTTGTTGCTTTATAAAATAAGATGCACATATATAGGACGTATATAGACAACTTTGTTTCAAGTATACTTATTTGACATGTATCTCAATAATTACTTTGTAGAACTTATTATTAAACATAGAAACAATATTGAGAGAAAATAGAAATTCTCATTGATTATAATTAGATTACAAATGTTTATATATACAGACCATGTAATTTATATATATATATATATATACACACCAAATGCTGTGGACAACTTCAATATTTTATATATTTTCAGATTTAAATTGCCGCACTGCAGATAGTGTGTGTATGTATATATATATATATACACAATATTATACTTGGTATTACTGATGATTAACCTAATTAATTATGTTTTGATCAGGTCTCAGGAAATGGATTTAGAGAGGTGTACAGACCGTACAGGAGGACTTAGACATAGACTGAACTCAGTCTTAGGAAATTTACAAAGAAATCCGATTCAAGCAATTAGAAGCATTAATGAATCAATGAAATCTTATTATCACAATATAATTGGCCTTGTGATTAGCATCGGTCGTCAATTCATGTCATTGGGGTATGTATTCCTTTCTATATGGTGCCTGATTAAAATCTTAATAGATCCTTTCTACCTCTATACGTCTCGGATCAATTACGACTACAAGCTTAATAGATGCCAGGCTCGTCGTCGTCGAGATTACTGGTGGACGAGCGAGCCCAGAGGATAGAAGAAGAAGAGAAAAGATAAACAAGGGAGAAAATCGGTCCATGTTGAACTGACAAAGCAATTGAACTTGGACAGTGGGCATTGCATATAGGTGGATATTCTTTTGGAGATTATTAATTTTATTTTGGGTTTCAAGAAAAGCTGACTTAAATTAAAGAGAAAAGCTGAACAAGTGATGCTGGTTTGGTCGAACCCAGTTGATCAGTTTTTTATTTTGATTTGGGTTTTTCATTTGGGGATTATAAATTAAAGAGAAGAACATGCGATGATGGTTTGGTTGAACCCAGTTGAAGATGATTATCCTTCAAACTTTAGTTTTTTTTTTATATATATTTTAATTTTAAATTTAATTTTTTTTTAATTTTTGTTTTTGTTTTTCATTTTTTATTTAATTAAATGTAAAATTACCATACTGCCCTTCATCAGAAATCTTCATTAAAGGTATTTCAATCACTGTACCCTCTAACAGTGTCAGTCTGTAACCCATATAAATATATGGTGTCCAGATTCGTAGGAAATTTAATGCCCGGTCTGTCATGTCCCTTTTTCATTGTGATTCACTCAAAAAAGAAAATCCAAAGCAGTAAACCGTGTCCTGTAAAAGTTTTAAGAAAATAAAAATGAAAATAAACACTTGACTTCAATATTAAGCACATGACTTCTTCTTCTACCAGCTTCTTCACTTTGTTCCTCTCTCTCTCTCTCTCTCTCTCTCTCTCTCTCTCTCAAATTCTCTTGTGGGTTCTGCTTTGGACTTGCATCTGTCTGCTGCTGCTTTAATTTGCTTTGGCTGGCTGTTCCCAGGAGTATTGCGTTTGTGGAGATATTGCTATTGGTATATTCTGGTTTACTACTTTATCCTTTATTGCTGTTTTTTTTTTTTTCTTATACCAGAAATTATTCCAGAAGTTTACCTTTCTTAGAAAAAGAAAAAAAAAACAACAAAACAAAAATTCTCTAATTTTGGATAAGAAGAAACTCCATATCACTCAGAATACTAGTTTAAGTCTTTATATTTTTACCCTTATTTTTTTTTTTCTAGGTTTTTTAATTTTTAATTTTAATTTTTTATATGAGAAATCTAATATTTTCCCATCAAATCCCTTAAAAAAAGGGAAATTATTATTCTCGCCCCTATAGTTTGCCATATTCTCTAGTCTCCCCACTCTAGTTTCAAAATTCTCCAATTTCCCCCCTCCTATGCCGATTTTTATATGGTGAGATTGGTTGTATTTATGCATGAAAGTGGAAAAATTGGAGAATTTTAAAACTAGAGGGGGGAAACTGAAGAATATAGCAAACTACAGGGGAGAGAATGATAATTTCCCTAAAAAATAACATTGATTATATATATAATATTTCATTTGATGTATCTTAAATACAAGCGAAAATTGAATCATAACATATATGTTGTATCTCAACTAATATTATTTTCTCATTCAAATAATTTCGTTCTCTCTTGTATTCTCAGTTATCTCACTCACTCACTAATATCATATTATATTTTTAATATGTTGTTTATTTTTAAATAATCAATATGTGTTGATTTATATAATTAAAACATGTCAACCAAATATATACATATATTACACAAGATAATGTTGGCCTAGTGGTATACCCATCACACCCACACCAATGGGTTGTGTGTTCGAGTCTCTTCCCCTCCTCATATCCCGAATTATTATAATATTTTAAAAACATGTACATATATTTATGTTTAATTGTTATGATATTTTATCAAACAAACTTTTATAATTCTTAAAAATTGAAATAGTTTTGGGATGTTGGAAAAATACTATAACTATAATTTTAATTTTAATTAGTTTTCTAACTCCTAAACACTATTATTGAATCATGAATAAAGGGCTATAAGGTTTTCCTATATTATTTTTAGAGTAATTTTTAGACATTCTAATTCTATAAATTAACTTATATTCCAAAAACTGATATATCAATTGTCAAATGAATACACATTAACGGTTTTCTTCTTTTATTTTTTCAACTTTGAAAATTGGTAAAAATTTTAACTTGCCATTGTTTGAGCTGTTTTGAATGTTTTTGTTGCTTTATAAAATAAGATGCACATATATAGGACGTATATAGACAATTAACTTTGTTTCAAGTATACTTATTTGACATGTATCTCAATAATTACTTTGTAGAACTTATTATTAAACATAGAAACAATATTGAGAGAAAATAGAAATTCTCATTGATTATAATTAGATTACAAATGTTTATATATACAGACCATGTAATGACATACTAGAAAAGGAAAGTGTTAACAATTGGTAAATAGCAAACTGTAGCCTGTCACAAACATTATGTCACAGACATTAACTAATTATATATTTACAAACTCTAATACTTATAGATCACTTGAAGTTACAAATCCTACAAGAAGAGATTAGTGTTTTTAATTTTAATTTATATATATATACACACGAAATGCTGTGGACAACTTCAATATTTTATATATTTTCAGGTTCAAATTGCCGCACTGCAGATAGTATATAAAACAATATCATACGTGGTATTACTGATGATTAACCTAATTAATTATGTTTTGATCAGGTCTCAGGAAATGAATGTAGAGGAGGGTAGAGGAGGACTTAGAGATAGACCGAACTCAGTCTTAGGAAATTTACAAAGAAATCAGATTCAAGCAATTAGAAGCATTAATGAATCAATGAAATCTTATTATCACAATATAATTGGCCTTGTGATTAGCATCGGTCGTCAATTCATGTCATGGGCGCCTGTATTCCTTTCTATATTGTGCCTGATTAAAATCTTAATAGATCCTTTGGACCTCTATACGTTTCGGATCAATTACGACAAGAAGTGCGTCACAGTGGACGATAACTTCTGGCCCATGTCAATTGTCCTTGACTTAATTTCGATGTTTATGTTCCCTGTTGGTTTTTTGGTTTTTTTTCGTTAAAGGTAGAAGATTTGAAGCGATTGTTTGGTCCATTCTCATGATACTTGACTCCGGGCTTGCGACGGCCAGTTTTGCGTCGGTAAGACTAAACTTTTTTATACGGTTAATTTTTTTTATTTTTTTTTAAATGGGTTATCTATGTTCTCACGACATATATGGCCCGATTCAAACTCTAACACAAATTTTGTATTAAATTAGCTTCATGTACGTGAATGTTACTTTCACTGAAAAGATTATTATTATTATTATTATATATTTAAATTAAACTGATTATATTATTGAGTATTGACTTCTATATTACCAAAAAATATTATAAAGAAGAGCCTGCATAAATTTATTTGAATATAAAAGTACCAAAATATACTAACTCACTAACACAAAAACTTTCTTTCAAAAAAGAAAAAAAATTCCACAAAAAAATTAAATTAGTAGGAATATAATAGTCTAGAGAAATTTTTTATAATAGTAAAATGAAACTATATATATATATATATATATATATATATATATATATATATATGAGTTTGCTTTTTTAAATGCAAAATATAGACTAGAGAAATTTTTTTATAATAGTAAAAGAACTTAGTTTGCCAATATGAGGTTAACCAAGTGGTTTACCCGTCACACCTAGACCATGAGTTTGCGGGTTTGTCTCCCTCT
Source organism: Acer saccharum (assembly GCA_030490815.1). NCBI lineage: Eukaryota > Viridiplantae > Streptophyta > Magnoliopsida > Sapindales > Sapindaceae > Acer > Acer saccharum. The sequence continues at coordinate 67,964,514 of CM059866.1, forward strand.
CCTAAAATCTTGAATTATTGTAATATTTCAATTTAAAAAAAAAAAAAAAAAAACTCAATTTAAAAGTAACTAAATTAAGTTATTTTTTTTTGAAATTGTTTTATCACCATCTAATAATTTTATTTTATAAAACAAATTATTATTATTATTATTTTTTTTTAAAAATGTCATCGATTTCATAGATTTGCACCGCCGAGACCTCTAATGGCTAGTAAGATCTGCATTAAATCACGGAATTGATGGTTAAGATCTACGTCTAGGGATTACAGTTGATTACAGTTGAAGTGCCCGGTGGTAAACCCTTTCTATCCACATCAGTTAGATCATGTTCCCCTCCTTCAATTCTTAAATTGTAATTATTCAAAAGAAAAGGGAAAATAACACAAGTATTAAGTGAAATTTTATTTTCTATTTACTGCTCTTTTAGTTTTTATTAATATTAAATTTTTTCATTTATTTAAGTTTTTACGTTGAAATACTTAATGGACTTGAATTAACCCTGTATAGTATCATAAACTTTAATTAGTTGATATCACTAAATTTGTTTGCTATGTTCTGTAATCTCTGCAGAATCTGGTGAATCTGGATATTCTGAAGGTTGTATTCCCAGGATTAGGAGCTATAAACTTCGGTTTCGTGGTCGTGCTTCTTTTACAATACCTTGCACGTTTTATTATAATCTACGTAACATTTACAAGAGCTACAAGGACTTCGGCTACAATATGGGGCAAAGCTGCGTTTAATCTTCTTCTATACATGCTTGGGGGTCATGTATGCCATCTATGTTTTAGTTATTATTTACATATATAATTCAAAAAATTATTGCACATAAAATTATATATACATATGTATATATATATATATATATAGTTTTTCTATTGTCGGTTCGAACCGATATAAAATATATCAGTTCCTTGCATGTGGGTCATTGGATTTAAATGGCCCACATGCAAGGAACTGATATATTTTATATCAGTTCGAACCGACAATAGAAAGAATATATATATATATATTGATGGTTCTCTAATAAGGACGTCTTGAAATTATAAGTTAAGGATGTCCAACCACATTCACATTGGATGTGGATATTTGTTAATGGGGGACTGTAAGCCCAATGTAAATATGTGGATATGGTTGGACGTCATGAAATTGTGAAGTCAGGACGTCCTCACTAGAGAACCACCGTGTATATAATATATATATATATATAACCTAATAAGTTTCAGTGTAGGGAACATAATATATGACATGCCACTAATTCTATTTGTTGTTGTTATTTTATTGCATTTCACTCTATCTTAAGCTTCCTTAAATGTAACAAAAGCCTCAAATAAGGTTAAGAATAAGAAGAGAAAAAAAAAAAAAAAAAAGGCACCTAGTGTCATAGATATTACCAGATATAGTTCTTTTTTGGTCAGGTCGATCTTGAAATTTTTTTCAAGACTGAAGTAACATATATGCTGTTGTGGAACTGGTTCAATAACGTTACAAAACTAGACGTTTAGTCAACAATGTTGTGTAACTTCAGTTACGGTTTGAAACCAGGACCGACCTGCCTAACGAATATATATACACATAAAGTTTTCTGATATGTGCATAGCATTTGTGAGAAGACCAAGTCGGTGTTAGTTAGTAGTGTTAGTTGTTGGGATAAAACCATTAGTGTGTTAGTGCCCTTCAAACATTAGAGGTTAATTAGTTAGTGGATAATTAGTGCCTTTAAACATTAATGGTTAATTAGTTAGGACACAGTGGATAATTAGTGCCTTTATTTTTATTTCCTATCATTCAGCATTTTCCTATTTCCCTGTATTGTTGTTCCATTTTAATTGTTGTAGTGGGTATATGGTTCGTTAGTGATATAAGGCTTATAAATAGCCAGATATTGCTTGAATGAAATCAGAGAATTATATACCAAATTATCTTCTCTGTTATCTTCTCCTCTGTATTCATTCCTCTCATCTATCTCTTCTACATCTTAGTTCTACCAAACTATTTGATACATATCATTTTCTAGTACTAAATTTTATATGATTATACATATCATAACTAATCAATAGTACATGTCTTTTTTATCAACAAGTGATATTTTCTGTTTTAGGTATTCGGGGCTTTATGGTACTCTTCGGCCATAGATAAAGTGATTGAGTGCTGGGAGAAAGCCGGCAAAAAATATGCTTTAAAATTTAGTGAACATGCTTTTGTTTGTCATGGTACTTTACGAGACTACAACTTCTTAAATGAATTTTGCCCAGCAAAGACACAGAATAGAACAATTTATGATTTTGGAATATACCGAGATGCTCTTGAGTCTGGTATTGTCGAGACCACAAATTTGCCAAAGAAGATTTTATATTGTTATAGATGGGGGCTGCAAAACCTCAGGTTTGTCCTTCCCTGATGATCATCATTTAGGTTCCTTTACATATATTTTCTAAAGACACTTGTTAAAGACTTAAAACGTAAATCAACAGATACTCCATGGGAAATCATCTCTGTTCTTCATCTGTGCAAGTCACAGAGATCCAATCTTTTCTTCAAAGATTGTCGCTCCAGAGGTTCACACGAGAGAAGCTCTATATCTACATTATGTTTAAAATTTTATTATTACTTTAGGGTGATAAAATCTTCGTTTTGTTTCATACTTGTATCTAAGTCTTTTGCCTTTCCACAAAATTAAATATTTCTAGACCATACAACATATATAATAATCGTTACAAACTCAGACCTTTTTTTTTTTTTCATACAACTGCCGGGTGGCAACTCGAACATAAGACAATGACATTACCAGGCTTAGTGTGAATTATTATATGTTAAATTGATCAATTTTTTTTTTTTCTTTCTCACAGTGCTTTTGGTCAAAGCCTACAAGCAAGTACGGACACGTGGGAAAATATTTTTGTGATTTCCATCACCATTTATAGCATGTTGCTGTTCGTCTTTTTCATTGGAAATGTGCAGGTTGTTGGATATATATTGCTATGTTTATTTTTGTCTTAAATATTCTTAAGATGGAAATCTGAGTTCTCAAGGACTACTCTTGTGAAAACAGGTATATTTGCAATCAGAGATGATAAGACAGAAGAAACGTGTTGACTTTGAATTTTTACGCAATCTTCCTGAAGAGCTCAGAAAGAATGTGAAACGCAAACTTTGCTTAGAGTTCCTCAAGAAAGTAAGTTCTTTAATTTGTTTCTCGGTTACTTACCTTTGCACCTGCCAGTCTACAAATTAAGTTAACAAAAAACTAGCAGATGACCAACATTGTCTAATAGATCGTACAACAATATTTAATAGTAAAGAAACTTCTGGAATTGAGTAGAAAAACTGCACTAATTAATTTAACAGAAGGAAATACCTGCAGTACGTATGACAAGAAACCAAAGGTATTATAGGTATTGCATATCACCTCTTTGATGGGCTGTGAAGCCTGAATCATTAATATTGCGCTACACTGATGCATCCGAGGTGGAGTTATTGTAATTCTAGGGTTTTCGATAACACGGGAGAGAAAAGAAAGAGTCGAATATAGAGAGTGTTTCACTATTATAAACATCGATTTGATAGTGGAAGTTGAGTGCTAGTGCCCTCCACGAATGTAGGCTTATCTTGAATCACACAAAATCTGTGTCTATTTATTTATTTATTTTCCTTTGGTGTGTTTTGATTCTTGCATTGGATTTGTGTATGACAAGATCAAACCAAAGGTATTATAGGTATGACTTAGCTGCTGCTCTGTTCTATGCTTGTGCTTTTTTGCTCTGTTTTGTGCTTGTGCTCCGTTTCTTGGCTTCTGTCTTTTGTTGCTGTCTGTTTTATTTGGGTGCAGCGTTGCCCCTTCTTTTGTTGTTGCCTGGCTAAAAAAAAAAGAAAAGTGATTGTGTATCACCCTTCCATAGTAGTGGTGGAGGGTTGAGTCTCACAATGTGCATTTAACAAAAAGTTTTTTTTCTTTGATGATGTGAAAGTAGATATTTTCCATAAATAAATATTCGGACCATACATGTAGTGTTTAAAGTTTTATGTTGGTAGGTCCTTTGTCAAAATTTATTATTATACTTTAAAAATGAAAATAAAGGTATTAATATAGATATCAACGCAGTGAATTTTGTTCGTGACCTTTATTTATTTATTTTTTTTTTAAGTATTCTTAGTGACTTTCTTCAAATCCTTAAAAAGATTATAAAAGGCGAACTATGTTTGAACTACTTAAAAAAGTGAGTTCCTCTGTCTTTGTTTTAAGTTACCTTATCTTTATCAGTTCGTTAAGTTAATTAATTACAAAGAAGCCATACATTAAATGACCAACGTTTAGGAAAATTAGATGCAATTGCATAGATTTTAATTTATATATTTAATGTCAATTGTACAATTGTTGGATATTGAATATGTATTATCTCATTCTTATTTTTCAATGTTTATTATAAAGGTAGACGAATTTCGAAGTTGTGAACAATTGTTGGAAGAGCTGTGTGATTGTGTCAAGCTAGTTTCCCACGATCAGCACACCGTGATTGTTCAAAAAGGCAGATCAATTGATCACATGCTCTTCTTGGTGCAAGGTGAACTACAGACCTACTCCTTAACGAGTGTCGATAGTGCTGGCTCTACTGCAAACCCTCCATCCAACCTCCCTATCTCAATTGAACGTCTTGAAAAAGGTGAATTCTATGGAAAAGAACTTGTTGATTTGTTTCAAGCTGATCTCAATCCATCCAACCTCCCTATCTCAACCAGAACTATTCAAACCATTACAAAAGTTGATGCATTCGCTCTAATGTCCTATGACCTGCAAAATGTATTCATTAAGCATCGGACCCAAGTGCAAGCACCTCTGCCAGCAGATTCTCAGCCGCAAGCACCTCCGCCTCCAGCAGAGCCTCCGGTACAGCAGCCCGCAAGTAGGATTTGAGATCACTACTCCATGCTTTTTTGCTCCATCAAGGCAAAAGACAACCATAATAAGCTAAAGTTTGTATATAATTGCTAGATTACCTGCATTATCGGTAGTATTACATTATGGTTTACCTCACCTATATATATCCTTTCATGGCTCTGTTTGACTGATGATGAAAACATTTTTATTATTAATTTTTTTTTTTTTTTTTTTTTTTTTTTTAATAAACAACTTTTATTAGTGAATATAAATGATATACATGCTACTGTCTACTGTCCAAGTACCTAGCTAGTGTCTACATTAAAAACAAAAATCTTTAATTTGCATCTTCATAGGGATTTTTTTACAGCTGAGAAAACTACAAAATTCTCTGCATTATATCGGCACTTATAAATTAATTCAATATATAATCTTTAAATAGAAAGGTCTTTACATGATAATTTCCAATATATACATGATATCATTATCCAATGAGATATGTCCATTGCATCTGAGATTTTAAGGCTGGCTCAGTTATAGCAATGAAGTTTTCAAAGGAAAGAGATTTCAACATACAAGAAAAATTGCTTAAACAAAATAGAGGAGATAATACATTATACTTATAGACATTTTGACTCTATCGACTTGTGAAAGAACAGAAGTTCACTTTAACAATTACGATTCCAACAATTACTTCAGTTGGTCTGTGGGATGCAGAGGCAGTGGATTTGTACCCTGCATTATCCTGAACTTCGTCTTGGTTATTGTTAGTTTCTAGCTCTTTCAACCAAGCATCAAGATCAAAAAAATCATCTGATGACATGGTCACGCAACTTGAAGTTTCTGAACTTGAAGAAGGTGATGCTGGCTCATCAAGAAGATCTAACAATTCCAAGAAGTCACCTCTAGAAATATAATCGCTATCAGGCAGGTATGGCACGTGATTATTTGCCGACCTCTCTAAGACAGCCAATTCTGTTTTCGCATCATCATCCTTCACCCACAAAACATGGCGGGATTCAACACAAATGAGAATTCCTCCCTTTTTCCCAAACACACCCACAGAAATAGATAAATAAATAAAACTGAAAAAGGCAAAAGAAGTCTTCATATAACTAACAGATGTATGATTTTTGTTTTGGACTGATTAACTATTCAAGTTATCATGATCTCCCAGCTCTGCATGACTTAACACATGACAATTTTGATCAAAGGATAATTTGTACTAACCTATGGAATTCACCGCATTCCAAATGGTATAAATTTTTAAGTGGTGGCCAACCAAGAAAACGTTTGTTAATTAGTATAAAATCTTAAGAATTCCATATATTCAATTGTTAAGGGCCATTTGACATGTAATCACGGAAGTCAAAGTCAAAATCATGTGAAGGCAAATAGTTATATAAGTCATGATTTGGTGCCTGCATTAACCCAAGTACCCAACAACTCAAAGAATTACTTGTAAAGAACAGCTAAACCGGGAGTGCAAAATCAGCTGCACATCAGATCATCAGTCGGTTTAAAAAATTAGATGAACACGATATTGAGTGTTGAAGAATTAATCATGAAATCCAACCAAAGCAACTAGAATGTTGAGATTGACATACCTGGGGATTGTTTGAGGAATCTTGGCTTTCTCAATTTAAAAAAAAAAAACTCAATTTAAAAGTAACTAAATTAAGTTATTTTTTTTTGAAATTGTTTTATCACCATCTAATAATTTTATTTTATAAAACAAATTATTATTATTTTTTTTTTAAAAAAAAAATGTCATCGATTTCATAGATTTGCACCGCCGAGACCTCTAATGGCTAGTAAGATCTGCATTAAATCACGGAATTGATGGTTAAGATCTACGTCTAGGGATTACAGTTGATTACAGTTGAAGTGCCCGGTGGTAAACCCTTTCTATCCACATCAGTTAGATCATGTTCCCCTCCTTCAATTCTTAAATTGTAATTATTCAAAAGAAAAGGGAAAATAACACAAGTATTAAGTGAAATTTTATTTTCTATTTACTGCTCTTTTAGTTTTTATTAATATTAAATTTTTTCATTTATTTAAGTTTTTACGTTGAAATACTTAATGGACTTAAATTAACCCTGTATAGTATCATAAACTTTAATTAGTTGATATCACTAAATTTGTTTGCTATGTTCTGTAATCTCTGCAGATTCTGGTGAATCTGGACATTCTGAAGGTTGTATTCCCAGGATTAGGAGCTATAAACTTCGGTTTCGTGGTCGTGCTTCTTTTACAATACCTTGCACGTTTTATTATAATCTACGTAACATTTACAAGAGCTACAAGGACTTCGGCAACAATATGGGGCAAAGCTGCGTTTAATCTTCTTCTATACGTGCTTGGGGGTCATGTATGCCATCTATGTTTTAGTTATTATTTACATATATAATTCAAAAAATTATTGCACATAAAATTATATATACATATATATATATATATATATATATATATAGTTTTTCTATTGTCGGTTCGAACCGATATAAAATATATCAGTTCCTTGCATGTGGGTCATTGGATTTAAATGGCCCACATGCAAGGAACTGATATATTTTATATCAGTTCGAACCGACAATAGAAAGAATATATATATATATTGACGGTTCTCTAATAAGGACGTCTTGAAATTATAAGTTAAGGATGTCCAACCACATTCACATTGGATGTGGATATTTGTTAATGTGGGACTGTAGGCCCAATGTAAATATGTGGATATGGTTGGACGTCATGAAATTGTGAAGTCAGGACGTTCTCACTAGAGAACCACCGTGTATATAATATATATATATATATATATATATATATATAACCTAATAAGTTTCAGTGTAGGGAACATAATATATGACATGCCACTAATTCAATTTGTTGTTATTTTATTGCATTTCACTCTATCTTAAGCTTCCTTAAATGTAACAAAAGCCTCAAATAAGGTTAAGAATAAGAAGAGAAAAAAAAAAACAAAAAGGCACCTAGTGTCATAGATATTACCAGATATAGTTCTTTTTTGGTCAGGTCGATCTTGAAATTTTTTTCAAGACTGAAGTAACATATATGCTGTTGTGAAACTGGTTCAATAACGTTACAAAACTAGACGTTTAGTCAACAATGTTATGTAACTTCAGTAACGGTTTGAAACCAGGACCGACCTGCCTAACGAATATATATACACATAAAGTTTTCTGATATGTGCATAGCATTTGTGAGAAGACCAAGTCGGTGTTAGTTAGTAGTGTTAGTTGTTGGGATAAAACCGTTAGTGTGTTAGTGCCCTTCAAACATTAGAGGTTAATTAGTTAGTGGATAATTAGTGCCTTTAAACATTAATGGTTAATTAGGTAGGACACAGTGGATAATTAGTGCCTTTATTTTTATTTCCTATCATTCAGCATTTTCCTATTTCCCTGTATTGTTGTTCCATTTTAATTGTTGTAGTGGGTATATGGTTCGTTAGTGATATAAGGCTTATAAATAGCCAGATATTGCTTGAATGAAAGCAGAGAATTATATACCAAATTATCTTCTCTGTTATCTTCTCCTCTGTATTCATTCCTCTCATCTATCTCTTCTACATCTTAGTTCTACCAAACTATTTGATACATATCATTTTCTAGTACTAAATTTTATATGATTATACATATCATAACTAATCAATTGTACATGTCTTTTTTATCAACAAGTGATATTTTCTGTTTTAGGTATTCGGGGGTTTATGGTACTTTTTTGCCACTGTTAGAGTGATTGATTGCTGGACGAAAGCCGGCAAAAAATATGCTTTAAAATTTCGTAAAGATGCTTTTGTTTGTCGTGGTACTTTACGAGACTACAACTTTCTAAATGAATTTTGCTCAGCAAAGACACAGAATAGAGCAATTTATGATTTTGGAATATACCGAGATGCTCTTGAGTCTGGTATTGTCGAGACCACAAATTTGCCAAAGAAGATTTTATATTGTTTTAGATGGGGGCTGCAAAACCTCAGGTTTGTCCTTCCCTGATGATCATCATTTAGGTTCCTGTACATATATTTTCCAAAGACACTTGTTAAAGACTTAAAACGTAAATCAACAGATACTCCATGGGAAATCATCTCTGTTCTTCATCTGTGCAAGGCTCAGAGATCCAATCTTTTCTTCAAAGATTGTCGGTCCAGAGGTTCGCACGAGAGAAGCTCTATATCTACATTATGTTTAAAATTTTATTGTTACTTTAGGGTGATAAAATCTTCGTTTTGTTTCATACTTGTATCTAAGTCTTTTGCCTTTCCACAAAATTAAATATTTCTAGACCATACAACATATATAATAATCGTTACAAACTCAGACCTTTTTTTTTTTTTCCATACAACTGCCGGGTGGCAACTCGAACATAAGACAATGACATTAGCAGGCTTAGTGTGAATTATTATACGTTAAATTCATCGATTTTTTTTTTCTTTCTCACAGTGCTTTTGGTCAAAGCCTACAATCAAGTACGGACACGTGGGAAAATATTTTTGTGCTTTCCATCACCATTTATAGCATGGCGTTGTTCGTCTTTTTCATTGGAAATGTGCAGGTTGTTAGATATATATTGCTATGTTTATTTTTTTCTTAAATATTCTTAAGATGGAAATCTTAGTTCTCAAGGACTACTCTTGTGAAAACAGGTATATTTGCAATCAAAAACTATAAAATCAGAGATGATAAGACAGAAGAAACAGCAGATAGAACAGTGCACGTCCTTTGCTAAGCTCTCGGAGAACCTAAAAAAGAAGATCAAAAGATACCAGCCAGACGTATGGGAAGAAACCAAAGGTGTTGACTTTGAATTTTTATTCAATCTTCCTGAAGATCTCAGAAAGGATATGAAACGCGAACTTTGCTTAGAGTTACTCAAGAAAGTAAGTTCTTTAATTTGTTTCTCGATTACTTACCTTTGCACCTGCCAGTCTACAAATTAAGTTAACAAAAAACTAGCAGATGACCAACATTGTCTAATAGATCTTACAACAATATTTAATAGTAAAGAAACGTCTGGAATTGAGTAGAAAAACTGCATTAATTAATTTAACAGAAGGAAATACCTGCAGTACGTATGACAAGAAACCAAAGGTATTATAGGTATTGCATATCACCTCTTTGATGGGCTGTGAAGCCTGAATCATTAATATTGCACTACACTGATGCATCAGAGGTGGAGTTATTGTAATTCTAGGGTTTTCGATAACACGAGAGAGAAAAGAAAGAGTCGAATATAGAGTGTTTCACTATTATAAACATCGATTTGATAGTGGTAGTTGAGTGCTAGTGCTCTCCGCGAATGTAGGCTTAAATTGAATCACACAAAATCTGTGTCTCTTTATTTATTTATTTTCCTTTGGTGTGTTTTGATTCTTGCATTGGATTTGTGTATGACAAGATCAAACCAAAGGTATTATAGGTATGACTTAGCTGCTGCTCTGTTCTATGCTTGTGCTTTTTTGCTCTGTTTTGTGCTTGTGCTCCGTCTCTGGGCTTCTGTCTTTTGTTGCTGTCTGTTTTATTTGGGTGCAGCGTTGGCCCTTCTTTTGTTGTTGCTGGCTTTTGCCTTTGGTTTTTCAATAAATTGCTGTTAAAAAAAAAAAAAAAAAAAAATGTGATAGTGTATCACCCCTTCCATGGTAGTGGTGGAGAGTTGAGTCTCATTATGTGCATTTAACGAAAAGTTTTTTTCTTTGAGGGTGTGAAAGTAGATATTTTCCATGAATAATATTCGGACCGTATATGTAGTGTTTGATGTCTTAGGTCATTTGTCAAAATTTATTATTATACTTTAAAAATAAAAATAAAGGTATTAATAAAGGTATCGACACAGTGAATTTTGTTCGTGACCTTTATTTATTTATTTATTTTTTAAATATTGTTAGTGACTTTCTTCAGATCCTTAAAAAGATTATAAAAGGCAAACTATGTTTGAACTACTTAAAAAAGTGAGTTCCTCTGTCTTTGTTTTAAGTTACCTTATCTTTATTAGTTTGTGAAGTTAATTAATTACAAAGAAGCTATACATTAATGACCAACGTTTAGGAAAATTAGATGCAATTGCATAGATTTTAATTTATATATTTAATGTCAATCGTACAATTGTTGGATATTGGATATGTATTATCTCATTCTTATTTTTCAATGTTTATTATACAGGTAGACGAATTTAAAGATTGGAGTGAAAAATTGTTGGAAGAGCTGTGTGATTGTGTCAAGCCAGTTTCCTACGCTCAGCAGACTCTGATTGTTCAAAAAGACAGCCCAATTGATAAAATGCTCTTCTTGGTGCAAGGCGAACTACAGACCTACTCCTTAACGAGTGTTGATCGTCTTAAAAAAGGTGAATTCTGTGGAAAAGAACTTGTTGATTGTTTTCGAGCTGATCTCTATCCATCCAACCTCCCTATCTCAACTAGAACTATTCAAACAATTACAAAAGTTGATGCATTCGCTCTAATGTCCTATGACCTGCAAAATGTATTCATTAAGCATCGGACCCAAGTGCAAGCACCTCTGCCTCCAGCAGAGCCTCCAGCGCAGCAATGTTGTAATTGTTGGGGAAAATGTTGAACAGAGAGGAGAGGATATAGACTAGAGCTAGTAAGTCATATTCCAATGAATATGTGATTGTGATTTTTAGGCTTTTACAGTGATTGAGGATTTCTTTTTAATTTCTTCTTTTTTCTTTTATTATTATTATTGTAATATTTTCGTTGGTTTCTTTCTCTTTCAAGATATAGATCAAAGAATTAAAGATCCATTTTAAGGGCCTATTCAAAGAGAAGCACAACTCTTTAATATTTGGTTTCATTTCTTTTCCATAAATTATTGGTGTGTTTCTGCACATCAATAAGGTTTATTGAGTGACATCCTATGTACTGTTGCAATCTAGACATTGACCCATTCATGAGTCAATGAAGCACACAAATTCAAAAATTGATATGTTCCATCGATCAACTTTGAACTTACCATGTAATAAAGCTGACAGGCAGCTCAACTGATGGCCTTCTCTGGTTCAACTGTTCAACAAACATGAATGTTATAGCTTTGTTATAGTAAGAATCATCATTAATTCAAAATGATTGTAGGGTACATCAGTGGTGAACGGAAAAACATGGGATGCTCGTTTTTAACCTGAAATAAGAAACAAAAATTATTGTAATACTACTATAACTGATCAACATAACAAGTATTGAACTTCTGTCCAAGTACCTAGCTAGTGTCTACATTAAAAACAAAAATCTTAAATTTGCATTTTCATAGGGATTTTCATACAGCTGAGAAAACTACAAAATTCTCTGCATTATCTTTACATGATGATTTCCAATATATACATGATATCATTATCCAATGAGATATGTCCATTGCATCTGAGATTTTAAGGCTGGCTCAGTTATAGCAATGAAGTTTTCAAAGGAAAGAGATTTCAACATACAAGAAAAATTGCTTAAACAAAATAGAGAAGATAATACATTATACTTATAGACATTTTGACTCTATCGATTTGTGAAAGAACAGAAGTTCACTTTAACAATTACGATTCCAACAATTACTTCAGTTGGTCCTGGGATGCAGAGGCAGTGGATTTGTACCCTGCATTATCCTGAACTTCGTCTTGGTTATTGTTAGTTTCTAGCTCTTTCAACCAAGCATCAGGATCAAAAAAATCATCTGATGACATGGTCACGCAACTTGAAGTTTCTGAACTTGAAGAAGGTGATGCTGGCTCATCAAGAAGATCTAACAATTCCAAGAAGTCACCTCTAGAAATATAATCGCTATCAGGCAGGTATGGCACGTGATTATTTGCCGACCTCTCTAAGACAGCCAATTCTGTTTTCGCATCATCATCCTTCACCCACAAAACATGGCGGGATTCAACACAAATGAGAATTCCTCCCTTTTTCCCAAACACACCCACAGAAATAGATAAATAAATAAAACTGAAAAAGGCAAAAGAAGTCTTCATATAACTAACAGATGTATGATTTTTGTTTTGGACTGATTAACTATTCAAGTTATCATGATCTCCCAGCTCTGCATGACTTAACACATGACAATTTTGATCAAAGGATAATTTGTACTAACCTATGGAATTCACCGCATTCCAAATGGTATAAATTTTTAAGTGGTGGCCAACCAAGAAAACGTTTGTTAATTAGTATAAAATCTTAAGAATTCCATATATTCAATTGTTAAGGGCCATTTGACATGTAATCACGGAAGTCAAAGTCAAAATCATGTGAAGGCAAATAGTTATATAAGTCATGATTTGGTGCCTGCATTAACCCAAGTACCCAACAACTCAAAGAATTACTTGTAAAGAACAGCTAAACCGGGAGTGCAAAATCAGCTGCACATCAGATCATCAGTCGGTTTAAAAAATTAGATGAACACGATATTGATTGTTGAAGAATTAATCATGAAATCCAACCAAAGCAACTAGAATGTTGAGATTGACATACCTGGGGATTGTTTGAGGAATCTTGGCTTTCATCAACAGTAGACATATTTTGCTTATTTTCACTGTCGGGAGTTTGCTCAGCACTCAAAAAGACTCTGCACAGTGAGCTGGAATTCTGCACATTGTCCAACCACACCGGCAAGGTTGGGTTGAGAATAAAACCAAAATAAATATAGATATGCTTAGATATAAGGTTAGTAGATTCCATTATATACCTCAGACTGTGTGCTTTCGCAGACTCTCTTGCGAGTGATGTTTAACTCTTGCATTACCCAATCAGTTTTATGCTCATGGTAGATATGCATGTGTTTTTATAAGTATTCTAGATCATTAAATGAATATATATTTTTTCTTCTTCATTACTTTATTATTTGGGATTGTTTAACAGTAAGAAAGTATTTTGGAACCAAGAAATAATTAAATTCTAAATAAATAATAATTTTTTTAAAGAGAAAAAAATGATACACTGTATAATAGGTTGTGAGTGAATCTCTCATAATAAGGGATCTTTTATTTTAATTTCTGTAAGGACCACCATGAAATCAATTGATTTAAATGAATTTTGATCTTATTTTTTGTTTCTGTGGATGATAAGTTCATTGAAATCTACTTATAAATACAATTTGAGAATTTTTCAAGTACCAGGACTATTTTTCTTGAATTTCCTATATTTCACCCATGTGTCCGAGGCTTTCAAACTTAAAATAAACAGGATAAATAGTTCTATACTTGAGAATTTGAAAAAAAAATTTCATTGGTAGGTTTCAATGAACTTATCATTCACAAAAAAAAAAAATCAGATCAAAATTCATTCAAATCGATATGATTTTATGGTGGTCCTTACCGAAATTAAAATAAGGATCCTTATAAGAAACTCATTCAATAATAGGGATGGCAACGAGGCGGGTCGGGGTCGGGGAATGCTTTTCCATCCCCATCCCTGCCCCCCAAAACCATCCCAGCATTAAGAGAAGCGGGGCTGGGGGCGGGGATTTCCCATTGGAGGGTCCTTCCCCATACCCGCCCCATTCCCCGTCTAATATAACTATACATTTAAAAATTACAACTTAAATTCATATTATATTAAAACAGAGAATATGACAATGTTAAATGCATACATATAACATACTGATTGTCATATGTCATTCCCCATTCATATATATATGCATCACACACACATGTATGCAGATATATATGCATGTATGTCTGTATATATGAATGAAAGTACTTATGTATGCATATGACAATCAGTAAATTAGACGGGGTGGGGATATAACATTGTCATATTCTTTGTTTTAATATTTAGTCTTACAACAAAGAAAAAAGTATGTCATATAAAATATTTTAATAAAACAAAGAATAAGAGTTGTGTCACATTGGGGAAATGGGGATGGATATAGGTTCAAACCCCCCCCCCCCCCCAATTTGGGGAAAATGGGGAGAGTTTTGGAGGGAGGTTCCCCTATCACCATCCCCATTTCCCCATTTTCCCCATTTTTCCCCGTTTTTTCCTGTTTACTCGTTTACCCCATTCCCCCGTTTACCCCATTCCCCCATTTGGTTGAAAATTACAAATTAAACTAAAAAAAAAAACATTCCATTACAAATGCAAAAGAAAATACATTACAAAATAATGTCAAACATATATATACATTACAATATATATATATATATATATATATATAATTATTTTTATAATATTTTAGGGGAAATGTGGAAATGGGGATGGGGGTACCTCCCCCCATCCCCATCCCCATTCCACTATATTAGTGGGGAAAATGGGGAAATGGGGATGAGATGGGGTCTCCCCATCCCCATCCCCATTTCGATTTGGGGATGATTTTCATCCCCATCCCTCCCCATTTCCCCATTTTCCCCCAAAAAATTTCCCCAAAATGGGGATGGGGAAGCGGGGAAACGAGAATTCGGGGGAAAATGTGCAACCCTAGTTGCGGTAAGTCTTAAAACAAAGTTTAAATTCATATTTAGTCTAAAATCAAATATTTTAGGGAAATTATCATTCTCTCCCCTGTAGTTTGCTATTCTCTAGTCTTCCCCTCTAGTTTTAAAATTCTCCAATTTCCCCCCTCCATGCCTATTTTTATATGGTGAGTTTGTGCATGGGAGGGGGGAAATTGGAAAATTTTGAAACTAGATGGGGGAGACTGGAGAATATGGCAAACTATGGGGGGGAGAGTGATAATTTCCCAATATTTTATAAAACAAACCTTAAAAAAAAAAAACAAAAAAAAAAACTATTTATGTTTAAAAAAGTAATGTTAAATGATTTTCAAAAATCTAAATATATTATATTATATTATATTATATTATATTATATATATATATATATATATATATATATATATATATATATATATATATCGGGGTGGGGATGGGGCGGGGAGTGCTTCCCCCGTCCCCGCCACGCTTCACTTTCGGGGATAAGATTTTGTCCCCATCCCCGAATATTATCCCCCATCCCCGCTCGATTAGGGGCGGGGCCCCAACCTCGTGGGGAATACTGCCATCTCTATTCAATAAGTTATTATATAAAAGATATTAATATATATTAAAAATGAACTTTTATCCTTATCTTTCGGGGATGTTATTTTTTTTGGGGTATTATCACTAAAGTTCCTAATTTTTCATGAATTGTCACATTTTTAAAAGTCTTTACCATATTAGTCACTTTAGTCCCATGTTTTTTCAAAATACATCACTTTAGTCCATTTGACAAAAAAACTAACGGTCAACTATAACAGAATGTGTAAAAATATAATTCTACCCCCTGAAAAAAATTAAAACGCCTACAACAAAAATTGAACCTTCAACCTTAAGGTTAAAACCCACAAGCTTTAACCGGCTGAGCTACTCTAGCTCATTGTTAAAAGTTTGTTGATTTAAATTTATGTATAGACGTATAGTTATATAATTTGTTTAAACTAATTTAAATATGTTTGTATAATTTAAAATAACTCATATTTAATAATAATATATAAAAACATATTTATGAAAATGAAAAAGAAAATAACATAAAAAAATGAGACCTAGAAAATCCAGAAAATCAAAACCCGTAATTTTTTTTCTTTCTTTCTTTTTTTGGATTTTTTTCCTTTTCAAAAAATATATTATTTCAATATGATAAAAAAAAAAACCAAAAAATCAAATCCCATAAATTGAAAATTTCCTTTTGTTTCCTTTTGTTTTTTATTTTCTTTTTCATTTTCATAAATATGTTTTTATATATTATTATTATTATATGAGTTTATTTTATTTTATTTTATTTTGTTGATTTTTTTCCCTTTTCAATTTATGGGATTTGATTTTCTGGGTTTTTTATCAAATAAAATAATATATTTTTTGAAAAGGAAAAAAATCCAAAAAAAAAAAGAAAAAAAAAATTACAGGCTTTGATTTTCTAGATTTTCTGGGTTTCATTTTGTTTTGTTATTTTCTTTTTTATTTTCATAAATATGTTTTTATATATTATTATTAATATGAGTTTATTTTAAATTATATAAACAGATTTAAATTAATTTAAACAAATTATATAACTATATATACATTTAAATCAACAAACCTTCAACCATGAGCTAGAGTAGCTCAGCTGGTTAAAGCTTGTGGTTTTTAACCTTAATGTTGAAGGTTTGATTCTTGTTGGAAGTGTTTTAATTTTTTTCAAGGGTTAACCAGCTATTATTGAAATTAGAGGGACTAAAAGAAAAAATTAAAAAATAACAATAAAGGGTAAAATTGTATTTTTAAACATTTTGTTATAGTTTCCCATTAATTTTTTGGTCAAATGGACTAAAGTGATGTATTTTTAAAAAACAAAGGACTAAAGTGACTAATATGGCAAAAACGTTTAAAAGGATAACAATTCATGAAAAAGTAGGGATTTTAGTGATAATACCCCTTTTTAGAAAAATCATTTGGTTTTCATTCAAATGCATCTATCTTTGTTAATTGTTTTTGTTTACATAATACATGAGCAGAGTTGTAGAGGCATGCAAAATCATTTCACTTTGTCGAGTATCAACTGTCTTAAATAACTTATAAGCTAGAAAAAAAATTATAAATTATAATTATAAATATAAATGCATTGTAAAAAAAAATTAAAAATATAAATGCATGCACATGTCTTGCATGTGCCACCAAACCTAGTGGATGTTAAAAGACTATCTTTAAAAAATATCCTTTTAATAAATATTTATACAATAGTGATTAATTTTTATTAATAACTTATACAATATTAATTAATTTTTTTATCATAAATTTTTTAAATAATTACTCACATAATATATATATATATATATATATATATATATATATATATATATATATATTCTCACATAATTTTTCCCTAATTTTTTCACATAATGTTATTCAACTTATTTATCCAACTAATTTTCACTTAATAATTTCAACTATTGTTTTTCACATTAATTTGTTTTTATATAATTTTTTTCTCGTCGAATTTTTTTTCCATCTAATAGTAATTTTTTTTTATTGTTAAGCTATGTTGAAATTTGCTTTATTTAAAAGTTTATTTTTGACATGCAACTAATTGAACTAAATTAAGTTTTATTTATTTATGTATTTATTTATTTTTTTACTATCTTAATAATTCAGGGATTTAAGAGGGGAAGAGACTCGAACCCACAACCTTATGGTGTAGGTGTGAGGGCATACCACTAGATCAACATCATCATGTATTATATTAAATTAAATTAATACAAAGTTTAACATTAATTAAATGTATAATTAATACGTAAATTAAATATGTATATCGGTATTATTTACTATAAAAAAATGTATATCTATTTAGAATATATATTATGATTATAATAATATAATTAAGTATGAAATGATTAAATTAAAATTTTTAAAAAGTTTACAAAGTGTTGACGTGACATTTGAAGAAAAAAAAAATTGGCGTTAGCTATACTAGCACACCAAATTTGGTGACACTAGCACATTTTTTTGGGACTTATGATTTAGTGCATTCGTTGGAGCACCGTTTGCACAAAGTTGGTGCATTCGTTTGACATGCTATCGTTACTTTTGTTATGACTTATGAGTAGGTAGGAGCAAGATGTGAATTAAAAGTGGTGGCCTATGTTAAACCAATGTTTGTTTGTAGGAATAGGATGAGACTGACCCGGGAATTGTTTTACCCTCTCCATTTTGATTAGGGGTGTGTAGGATCTAATCTAATCCAATAAGATTCATTGGATCCAATCTAATATATTTTTCATAGGATCGGATTTGAAGACATGATTTAATTGGATTGGATCCTAAATAGTAAAATCCATTGGATCGAATCGGATCTTAGATTTTTATATGAAAAATCGACAAAATATAAAGCTTAATTATATTGGGCTGATTTTTTTTTAATCTTATAAAGATGAACATTGAACAAATTTTAGATGCTATTGGATTTTGTTATGATAAAATTTTATATTTCAAACTTTTGGATACTTTTATTTATGTTTGTGTTCAGAAATTATGTATTGCTTTTATGTTAATTATTAGTTAGCTAATTTTATTTGAAGTACTATACTACCATATGAATAATTATTGATTTTGTTAATTTTATGAATGTTTTAACTTTTATATATTAAGAATTGCTGTTTATGACGAGATGATATTGGTCCAATGGTAAAACCTCTCACACCTGTACCATGAGGTTACGGGTAATTCGAGTCCTACCCCTTCCTAAAAAAACCTCGAATTTATGTAATATTGTAATACTTCAAAAAAAAAAAGAATTGTTTTATATGAATTTGATCTAATTGGATTTAACTATTTTACAATTGGATCGGATCAGGTCAAATCTTGGATCATGTTAAACCAATGGATTCGATTCACCGTACACCCTTAATTTTGATTACTATATGGAATATGTTCCACTTAGAAATTCTTCTATAGGAGAGGATGGACACAGCTTGAACCCACGATTAAATAGTCCCCAAAATTATATGGCACTATATAGTATATAGTGAATATCAAATATGGCATCTATAATCTACAATGCATCAATATAAATATATAGGTATAGATATAAATAATACAATAATGAAGTTATCAAAAGAAACCAGTGGATTTGCTTTCTCTTCCAGCCATTATTTTTCCTGCGTTACATTTGTTGACTGTGAATTAGCATTAGATTCTCTCATTTTTAGCCACCCAAAGTCTCTGCACAAACCTCACCATTGCATACATTTTCTTTTCCTTTATATATATAACAAGAAACCTATCTCCCTCCAAAAGCACTTTTATTTCTTGCTCAAAAGCACTTTTTTCCCTCTCCCCACCAGGCACCATGTCAAATCTTTTGATAAAGTACAACAACAACATGTTGAAGATCATGATCATGGTGATAACATTTGTTAATAGTGTTATTATATATGGAGAGTGTACAAGTACTTGTGATCATAATGTTAAAGCCATGGAAGCAGCAGAGATCAACAACAACAAATTAGGAGAAGCACTTAAGTATAAGCTACTTGGGATTGCTACCATACTTGTATCTGGTGCTTTTGGTGTGAGTCTTCCATTGATAGGCAAAAGAGTCTCAGCTTTGAGGCCTGAAAATGATATTTTCTTCACGGTCAAGGCCTTTGCTGCTGGTGTCATTCTAGCAACTGGTTTCATTCACATTCTTCCAGATGCTTTTGAGAGCTTGACTTCTCCTTGCTTGAATGAGAATCCATGGAGGAGATTTCCCTTCTCAGGATTTGTTGCTATGATGTCTGCAATTGGGACATTGATGATCGATTCATTCGCAACGGGGTATTACAGGAGGCAACATTTTGATGATCATAAACCTAAGTCGATGACCATGGTGCATGATCATCATCACACGGCTGTTGATGAAGAGAAGGCTGATGACCAGGATGGTCATGGTGACGATCATGATCTTCACGCTGGCCATGTTCATGTCCATACACATGCTACTCATGGTCATGCTCATGGCTCTGCAGATTCATCTCAAGAATTAGCTTTACCTGAACTAATCAGAAAACGTGTTATATCCCAAGTAAGGTTCATTAATTATGATAAATTATGTCTATTTAACCTCCACTTTTCGACTAATTAAATACATATATACATATATTCGGATGGTTTCAAAATTCATCAGAAACTTGATCTAATCCCATAAGTAGACTGATTTTATTGAATAGATTATGTTAACGTGTGTTCTAAGAGTAGACATTAAATTCGATTATTATCGATAATAGTAATCGGATAAATGTGCAGGTTCTGGAGATAGGAATTTTGGTTCATTCAGTGATAATTGGGATATCTTTGGGTGCATCTGAGAGTCTTGATACAATCAAGCCACTACTAGCAGCCTTGTCATTTCACCAGTTTTTTGAGGGAATGGGACTTGGTGGCTGCATCTCTCAGGTGATTATAATCAATTTAATTTAATTTGCAAATTAATTAATATTTTGATTGAGATTAATCAATTTTTACATTTTTGGATTATTTGAAAATGTCCATTGTATAGATTTGTGGACCTTATCTTTTGTAGGATTTTAAAGGATTATAAGTAGTCTAGGGTACACTGCCCTATATAGTTGAAAAGTTCATCAAAATGGAGAATGTTGTCATCATGTCAACACTCTCGTTAACTTATTCAAAGTAATTTACAATTAATAATTAACACTTTTAATTTAGAAAATTAAAAGTAATCCAAAGATTAATTATTCTAATCACTTCAATATTGACTCAAAAGGGTACAATTTTGTGTCTGATATTAGACGAGACTGTCTTTAAATAAATCAAACATCTGAAGAGAAGTACGTTATTGTATATTGAT
The DNA here is from genome assembly GCA_030490815.1 of Acer saccharum. Classification (NCBI taxonomy): domain Eukaryota; kingdom Viridiplantae; phylum Streptophyta; class Magnoliopsida; order Sapindales; family Sapindaceae; genus Acer; species Acer saccharum. The sequence goes on from CM059866.1 coordinate 67,985,705, forward strand.
TAGGCGAAATTTGAGTCTCGATCGATGGCGATAATGGCTACATTTTTCTCCCTAACAACCCCACTTGGGATTGCAATTGGCATTGGAATATCAAGTGTTTACAAAGAGAATAGCTCAACAGCTCTGATTGTGGAGGGGACATTGAACTCAGCATCAGCAGGGATCTTGATATATATGGCACTTGTTGACTTACTGGCTGCAGATTTTATGGACCCAAGAATGCAAAACAATTTTAGGCTTCAAGTAGGAGCAAATATTTCACTTCTTTTAGGTGCTGGTTGCATGTCTGTGTTGGCCAAATGGGCATGAAATTTTGATCTTTTCAAGCTTAGATTTCCTTTAAGGTGCTGGTTGCATGTCTGTATTGGCCAAATGGGCATGAAATTTATTTTTGCTCGGTACAAGTTCTTCCTAACGATAAATATTTGTTGTTAAAGATATTGTCAAAATTGGTTTTTTTTCTCGTAGTGTGATTAAAGATTAAACAAGCTCACAAGTATACACACACGAATATATATATAGGGCTATTTCCTCATATGTATATATATATATATATATATATATATATATATATTACTATGCTATATAAAGGGAGAGAACTCCTCCATCAAAAATGGTGTGATTCCATTCCCAACCTAGCTAGTTATTCTACATTTTACTTATGAGTCGAATCATATTGAAGATTTGCCATATAGCATTTTTGATGGAGGAGTTGTGTCTCTTTATCTACCATTATATATATGTCAGCTACCTCATGCATGCCCCGCAACAAGGTATATAAAAACCTAGAGAACATTTCAACTTTATATTGTCAAAACCTAGAGAGTACTTCGAAGGGTCATGAATTGTACGGACATATAGTAACTGATCATGAATGCATTTTATTATTATTATTATTATTGAAATCCGACGTATCAAAGTAATCATGATTCTGTCAAAATATTTTAATAAAGCAATACATGAACGTTTCAGATGTATAAAAATAAATTCACCACTTAGCCATGTATGAGCCCAAGTAACATAACATAAAAATAAAAATAAACTCCTAAAATGGAGTTCAATATATATAAATTATCACATGCCACGTGTTGGAGTCCGCACATCTTTTTTGTACAGAATCCTATATTGTCAGACCTGATCATAATCCTTATTATAGTGATTACCAGGGTTTGATAATCATCTCGCATCTGAAACCTAATAGTGATCGATAAACTGATAGCTGATCTATATAAAATACCCCACTGGTGATAATACTAATCCAATTTAATTAACTAGCAGAATCCAACTTTTGTTTAATTAATTTGCAGTTTACTGTGGTAATAAACGGTGAATAAAATTTATGATTATAGACAATTTGAATTATATACAACTTTAGGAGTGTAGTCATGACTTTTTGTCTAAGCATCTGCTAATGGAAAAGGTGATTTGCAATTTAATTTGATCCAATGACTCCAATCAGTATATATAGTCGACAAAATTAACACAAAAGCTTTCAATTGCGTTTTATATATAAAAGTTCTTGTTTAATTATTCTTCTAAAAGCCATGCATTTGCTACAGAATATAATTAGCATAAAAGTTCATTAACTTAGTACCCAAAATAACATTTAGTACAATTATAAACTATAAAATTACTTGACATATATAAATTATCAAGTGTGGGATGTTGCACGGTTTTTTTTGTTCTAGATCCTGATTTGTACCGGTGTAAATTAAACTCTGATAGCCTGATGTGGTCAAACATGTATAAGATGGGCTTGGGCCTGTTGGGTTTTGACACATCAGTGGATGCACTAGAGGAACAGGCCCAATAGAAGCCCAATGAGGCCCATCTGTATCCTCATAAAAAGCCCAATTATTTTCAGGAAGAAATCTCATCTTCAAGATCATTTGGTGCCAGTGACACACTGACACCACAAACAATTCAACAATTCTCACAACAAAATTTAATTTCATTAGGCTTGGTCCTGCTCATTAGCCTTGTCAAAATCAACCATGCCCTCTCCGTAGAGGGCGGGTCATTAATCACAACTTATAAAGTACTAATTCACTTACACGGTCGTAAATACACGTTAGTTATAACATATCTCGCTTATTACATACTAATTAACATAATTAAACTAAGAATTCCACGAGTTAGGATAGCATTGCTATAACTTTTAAGTTTACCATTAAATCTAAAGTGTTATGATCACATAAAGGATAACTTATTTTTTAAGTTTATTTTTTCAATCAAACAAGTCTTTTCTTGCAAAGATTGATCACATCACATGCATGCCCTAATCAATGTCCATATGTCCAAATACACTTTAGCGGGTCTCATTATCAGAATTACAACCATAAAAAACAACCCCCCGCCCCCCAAAAAAAGAGAGAAAGGGAAGGAAAGAACTTTGAGTATAAAGCAAGCAAAACCAACACCAAAAAAAAAAAAAAAGAGAGAGAGAGAGAGAGACAAGACAAAACAAAATCCAGAGACTTTGATTCATGTTTTTTTTTTCCAATGTGAAGCTAAGCATATATACCCAGAAAAAGAAAGTTTAAAAAACAAGACACACATATTACTCAGTACCAGATGGGGTGTGTGTGATGATCTCTATATTCTCTCTGCTCAGGTCTCACAGAATCCCATAAAAAAAAACAATACTTTAAAGGCATTTCTTGACATACACATTTCCAATTAAGCAAAGTGAATAAGTGTCATGGCAAAGTGAGTGAGAGATGCATGAGAGCTTCCAAAGAATCTATCTTTATAGTCTCACCCAACCTTTGCCTTGCTTTGTACATTTTCTAGTACATATTCTTATATAAATTCACTCACATCTCTTCCTGTTTTCTGGTCCTCTTTTTGTGTCTCTGTCTTGTCTTCTGTCTGTGTTGTGTGTGCAGGTTTTTTACACACACACAGAGAGAGAGAGAGAGAGAGAGAGAGAGAGAGAGAGAGAGAGAGAGAGAGCCATGGAAACTACAAGCAGAGGTTGCAAGCTGAGAGTTCATAAATATTTTCTGCTGCTTCTATGTTTTGCCATTGCACCTCTTTTCATCACTCATTGTGGTAAGCACCACCTTTTTAATTATCGTCATATTATTATTATTAATCAAACAATTTAATTACTCTTAATATTTCAATGTTATTGCATGCATGTAGTTAATTCAAGCTAGAAAAAAATCTTCAATTTGAACTTTCTTATTTTGTATTCAAGTTTGAAGAAAAATCCTTATATCAAGTCAAAAATTCTATTGGAATATACCATATAGTTCATCTATAAAATATAGGTCGAGTTAGGATTAATTTTTGTTACTATACATGAATCTTTAAGATTGCATTAGCGAGAATCCTTCAAAAAATTCCAAGCATTTAAAATATTTTGTTTACTTTAAATTGTATCGATTATTAAACATGCAAGGTAATATGAACTTATTTGTATCCGATTTAGTTTAAGCAAAATTACGAGACTACGTGTATTCTCTTTTGGGCAGATGCAAGAAAATCAAGGGTACTTACAGTGATTAGTGACCAAAATCAACCAAGAAGTAAGTCAATCATCATGAAGACATTAGAGCAACTAAGTGTGATTACACATATCGACGGTGATCAATCGTCCAACACCGGACCTTACGGTGTGGGCTCACCATTAAATTTACCACCCTTTGATTCACTAGCCCCCATTCCGTTGCCCGAAAATGTCCCTCCTTATTGCCTTTATCCCCCTTTTACCCCTCAACCCCCTTCCACTACCATCCCATCTCCAACCGGTGGATACACACCAATCGCACCAATTCTCCCTGTTCTCCCACCTCCAAGCCCAATAGGGACCGTCCCCAGCCCGCCAGAATCTATAGCTAGCCCGTTTCCTCCGGAGACTGTTCCTAGCCCGCCCGAATTGGTACCTAGTCCGGATATTACTATGCCAAGCCCATCAGGGCCCATATTGACCCCACCTTATTACGAGCCCAGCCCGCCAAGTTTTGTCCCGAACCCACCTTCCTCATCCGTCCCATCTCCTACCATATTCGTTCCAAGCCCACCTTCTTCCTACATACCGTCTCCCACCATATTCGTTCCAAGCCCACCGGTGTTTCTCCCACCGATAGTGTACCCTCCACCGACGTCAAGGGCCCCTCCGAGAAGAGGACCCAGCATAGCCCTCTGGTGTGTTGCCAAGCCATCAGTGCCGGACCCAATCATTCAAGAGGCCATGAACTACGCTTGTGGGTCGGGTGCAGATTGCGACACGATCCAGTCCAATGGGCCGTGCTTTGATCCCAATACATTGTATGCACATGCCTCCTATGCCTTCAATAGTTACTGGCAGAGGACCAAAGTTGCCGGAGGCACTTGCTCATTTGGAGGCACAGCCATGTTAGTCACTGTTGATCCAAGTAAGCTCTCCATTTATAATGAATATATATATATATATTATTATTATTATTTTTACATCTATAAAATATAAATTACAACTACCCAATGAAGATTATTTGTTAAGAAGCTAGAATAATATTTTATTAATTAATTTGTCTTTTCACAGGTCACGATGGATGCCATTTTATTTATGCTTGAATGGTTGGAGACTTGCAGATTAGCAAATCACTGGTTTTTTTTTTTTTTTTTTTTTTTTTTTTTTTTTTTGGCACAAATTTTCTAATAAAACATGTAGTAGCCATGATCACCAAACAGTAAATTTTGTAAGTAATATATTATATGATATAACATAATCTTTAGAATTTATTAGGTTGGTCACCCATGATATATGTATATTTTTTCGAAATATTACAATAATTCGGGTTTTTTTTAGATGGCAGAAATACTTGAACCAGGTCAACCTCAGTGGTTATTAGGGTTTTAAAGTTTTGGTTGATGTTATATAGAGACATTAATTGTTGTTTTTAGTCACGGGATCCACCTAGTTTTTATAAACTGCATTAATATTGCAGTATGTATGTGGAAAGTTTATGTTACATTTATTTTAATAAAATTGGATTAGAGGGTTATGATGAAGATCAATTAATATTCCCTCTTGTGATGATTCATTGGTTTCTTCTGTATATTTTACCATCTCTTCTCCCTTCTTGTGCATAAGTTATCTTCAAATCTCAAAAAATCTTATGATTCAATATCGATACGAGTAATTAATATTTTTTTCTGTTACCCTTTAAGAGTGGTTCAACATTGACGGGTAATAAAATCTTTAAAAGCGAATTCGACTTTCAACTTTTATTTAGATTGAATTCAATATTGATGTGTAACAAGATCTTTAAAAACTAAAAGCTTTCGATTCTTAGATAGGATAATGGGATCATTGTTATAAAAAATAAAAATAAAAACAGTTTCTCCAGAGATATAAGATATCAATATCATGGAAGCTTTGTGTGGATCGAAATAAAACCAAAATTTACAATCGACAAGACCACCTTAAAGGTGCTTATCCATGTCGGAACCCCACTTCTATTTGTAGATTATTGTCTGATAATTTTCCAACTTTTTTCTACTTTTCAAGTATTGAAGATCATTATCAGTTATCCATTTTCATCACCCATTACTCATTCATGTGGATTTCTTTCTCATCTTTTGGAAGAAAGTGAGAATTATTGATTGGAAACCATTAAAAAATAAAAATTGCACTAAAAAAAGTTGGTGGAGTGTATTTGGAATTAGATGCTTTCTTTCATTATCATCGGTATCATCCAGTAGGATCGAATAGTATAATTGTGTTATTATTAAAGGGAAAGCATCATTTTCCCCCTATATTTTGACCTATTAGGAAATTTACTCTATGTATTTCTATTAATGACCGTTCTACCTCCTGAAACCAAACGTATTAGCCATATAACCACATTCCATTAGTTTTTCCGTTAAAAAGGTTGATTTTCAAGTTAAAATACATTGTTTCCCTTCAATAATTGTGAATAAATGGATTTGAAAATAAATTAATACAAAATATATATAATTTTCTTAAATGAATCTCCATCATCCATATCAAAGATAGATCCACCATCCATCTCTCAAAGATGGATGGTGGAGATTAAAAGATAATTTACAAAAGTAAAAATGAAAAAAAAAAAAAAAAAAAAAAAAAAAAAAAAAACCATGGTGGAGAACTAAAGATCCACCATATTCAATTGAGAAAAAAAAAAAAAAAAAAAAAAAATCATCTTCCAAGAACATCATCATCTCCAGAAATCAACACCATCAACCAATATATTTTTTTAATCTCCACCATCTATCTTTGAGATGGATGGAGATCCATTTAAGAAAAGTATATATATATATATATATGATTTTTTTTTTTTAATCCATTTATTCATAATTATTGAAAGGCAACAATGTATTTTAACTTGAAAATTAACCTGTTTAACCAAAAAACTAACTGAATGGGGATATATGGTGAATACGTTTGGTTTCAAGGGGCATAACGGCTATTAAAGGACATACAAAGATAGATTTACTAATAGGTCAAAATATAGGGGTAAAAATGATACTTTCTCATTATTAAATTATCATTATTACTATATATATATATATATATATATATATATATATACAATTTTTCTCTCCTCAAGACCGAACTGAACTTTATTTGATTAAGATGAGATTTGTGAGTCATTGATTAGGGGGGGTGTATTCAATTAGGATTGTTGAGGACATTTAAAGACATTATAAATCCTGATGTATTTAATTCGAACATTTAAAGACTTTAAAAGAGTCTATATTAATCCAGTGGTATTCAATTCAGATTTTTATGGACTTTTAAAGAATCTTTCCAAATTCGGGTGTATTGAATTAGGACTTTAAAAATGTCTACAAGAATCAAGGTGTATTCAATTAGGATTAGATTTTAAAGGATTTTCTTATGTCATGGATTTTGGTGGACTTGATGGTGAGAGATATAAATATAAAATGTCATAACATGTCCAACCTTCTCTCCAAAGATTTTGATGGACTTTGCTCTCTCTCTCAAAACAGAAACATATATACAATTCGCTGTCATGACTTATTTTACTTTTTTGAAGCTGAAAAAAAAAATAGAAAATAGAAATTAATATTTTTTTTTTTAAAAAAAATCTGACATGATTTTTTTTTTTGGATGTGTTTTTTTTAATGGACATGCAAATTTAGTTCGTCAACAAGTAATGTAATTATTTATATAATTTATTTTTGACTTAAAGACGTTTCTACAACTAATAATATATTTTGTATGCCCCATTAATATGTATTTTTAGGAATAAATTATACACATCAAATATATATAAAAAAGATATAAAAGATATTTAAAAAAAAAAAAGAAGAAGAAGAAGAAATTAGTTATGTATCTAAAAGCAAAAATAAAAATAAAATAGGAACACTATGAAAAAACGAATAGCCAAACTGATATTCATTCTCTTTTCATTTCACTTTTATTTTGACCATCTGAAAAGTATCTTCAATGGTACATTGGTATACGATGGTTGTGTATCATTTGATGGTACACTATGGTTCTTAAGATTGTTCTTCAAGACGATTGTCCCTCCGTAGATACCAGTGTGATTGAAGAAAATCTCTATTCATGATCTATTTATTAAACCGTGGTAATAAATGTTTACCTTTAAAATTTTATTTATATTGAACTTTATATCATTTAGAAATGCACCTCAAATATTTATTTAATATTCATGTTTTTATTTCTGTAAAATTATATCATAATCATCGAAAATCAAAGAGAATAAATTTAAATTACAAAGGCAAACAACAAAATTATTTAAATATTTTATTAATTATGAAATAGAAGGGCAAGTACAGTAGACTAGAAGGATACGTGTTTGCAACAACAAAGGAATTTATCAGTGCAAAATCCAATAGTAGTTGGACTGTGATCTCTGATGCAAAGTTAAATACATATAAATAAAGAAGAGAGATGAGGAAGAGTGAAAGAGTGAGACAAGAGAAAGAGAGAACAATTTCTGTATTGATATCAAGTCATCAACGTTTTACAAAGAAATAATCACACACACACACACACACACACACACACACATATATATATATATAGAGGCTTCAAACACTATAGCCACTTGCATCAATACATCATCAGTTTCATCATTGGTTATATATCAGTTGCCTTATTGACAACCACCTGACCTTATTACATATACTAATTATATTGAACGAGTATATTGATGACATAATACATGATAAGCTCGTCCTATATATCAAACATTTTAAAAAAAAAATTTTTTGCCTAATAATCAATCAACATTTATTTGATACGTTTGTTTTATTTGGAAAGGGAAATAGCTGATTAAATAGCTGATTATATGTCCTATAGGCATTTTTCAACCTATTTTCGTTTTTGTGTTTCCAAAAATGATTTCGAATTTGTGTTCGGTAACCATTTTTCATTTTATTTTCAAAATACAAAAACAAAATAAAAAACAAAACTAGTGTTAAAAGTGGAAATTTAAAAATATATATATATATATATATATATATATATATATATATATGTTTTCTTTGTTTTTGTTTTTGTTTTTCAAAAAAATTAACAATATAAAATTATTATTTTTTCCCTTTTTTCTCTTCAACGTTAATCTCTGTCTCTTCCTTCTTTCTTCTTCTTCTTCCTTCAATAGACCTTCTCCTTATTTTCTCTTCTTCTTCTCTTCGTCTTCTTCGTCTTCTTGTCGCCGATCTTTTCTTCTTCTGATCTACTTTTCGTTGCCGATTTGCTCCTCCAAATGAGGATCGACCCACGATCTCCTCTTCTTCTGATCTTCTTCTTCTTCTTCTTCTTCTCCTTCTTCTCCTTCTCCGATCCTTCTTCTTTTCCGATCCTCTTCCTCTTCTTCTTTTCTCCGATCTTCTTCCTTTCTTCTTCTCCGATCTGGTTTCCTTTTTTTTTTTTATTATTATTATTTTTTTAATATTTATTTATTGTTATTTATATATATATATTTTTAAGAAAATTCAATTTCCAATAGTTAAGCAGAACAATGAATGTACAACGAAATGAGGGAACAAACAACCACAAAAGTTTATTACAAAATGTTGAATTCTCTCTAAGGAATTAATAATGAAATCCTAAAGCATTATATGACCAAATGAAAAATGAATTACGTCTAAATTAAGATCTAAATTACTCTTGTGAATCTGCAGGAGTGCAGGTACTTGACTATAGTCTGCCTCCATCCATCCAATCTAGAGTTAATTGGAAATGAAGTTAAAAATTTGATAAACTAATGAGTTGCAAAATCTACCTATTTTCAAAGCCAATGAAAGAATTTATGTTTCGCAGCCTAGCGTCATATCTCAATACTTATTTATAATTTAAGAGTTTAGTTTTGATTAATTGATTAATTGATTTTTTTTTTTTTGGAAGTAATTTGTGATGTGTTACTTGTGTTTAATTTATAAATTACAATACGAAAATTACATTGGTTAATTATTTAATCAATTTGTTTATAATTGTAATAATATAAAACAAAATGTAAAAATTGATATTTCAATTTTGATAGTTTTCGGATAACCTACCAGACTCTTCATTTTCAAAATACAGATTTCAGTATATGCTACCAGACGCGTTTTCGAATTTTGAAACTGAAACCAAAAACACTATTGTCATTTTTCTTTTCGAAAAACAGTTAACGAAAAACGCTTACAGGACGGGCCCTAATACCGCCAAGACTTAAATTCGACTTTGAAAATACCTAAATGCCCCTAGTTGTATTATTTTATACTTTATTTTTTACCTTTTAACCAAAAACTGTATAAACTTTAATAAAATAAAAAAAATTAAATTAAGGATATGATTCATTAAATAAATAAATAGTTTAAAAAAATAAATAAATAAATAGTTTAAAATAATACAACTAGGGGCATTTTAGGTATTTTCAAAGTCAAATTTAAGTCTTGGGGGTGTTAGTGTATAATACCAAAACTTTTCTAACTAAGTGTATCTTACCCAAACCTCAAGGGGTGCAGTGCAATTTGCCATATATAAAGATAATTACATTAATTAACTCACGTGTATCCAACTAAGGAATTGACGCTTTAACAGCTGCTTTTCTAAAAGTAAGAGAGAGAAGCTCTGCCTTCTCTCTACAACCTTCCACCGCTTTCACCCTCCTCCCTCACCGCCTCGTCCGTCGCCGGCTCCTTACTTAGGCAGCGGGAGTCGGCGGCGAAGGCGCCCCGGAGGGCGTTCGTTCTCCCTCGTGCTGGGCCGACCCGATCAGGATGGGTGTCTTCTCCGGATGCTACGACGGCCCTGGAGCGCGTCCGGCTGTCCCTCTCTTGCCTCCGAGCGGGTTCTTTTCCGGTCGCCTTCCGGCAGCGGTTAGATCGACCGTTCCTTGTGTTCCTGGCCAGATCTAGAGCGTGTTTTGGCGGTTGCTGAGTTTTGGTGTCGTGGATGCGTGTTGCGATCCAGCCACGCCTCTCCGCCGGGCGCTCGTCGGCAGACGCGGCCTTCCCCTCCGATCGGTATTCCGCTCAGTCGGTTGTGTTTATTTCAGTTTTAGTTTCTTAGTTTGGTTTTTGTTAGTTTCTGTGTTTGTTGTTGAGTGTTGCGGTGACGAGTTCGAAGCTTGTGGGGGTTTGATAGGCATGGTTGTTTGGGGTTTCGATTGGGCATCTCCGGCGTCGTGGTTTGGTCGACGGCGCCCTGGTGGGTCTTCTCCGGCGACATGGTCTCTCCTCCGGACCGGTTTCAGTTCGTTTGTTTGTTTTGTTTATTATTTTCTGGTTTGGTTGTATTCCCTCCTGTGTGTGGGTGTTTTTCTCCCTGTGATGGGACTCTGTTCTGGGCTGGTGCCTGAGTGGATTTATTTGTGGAGTCCCAGATTTGGTTGTATCCTTGCCCTGGATCTGGTTTTCCAGATTTTCAGGTGCCCTTTCCTCTAATAAACATACAACATCATTTCTTCTCAAAAAAAAAAAAAAAAAAAAAAAAAAAAAAAAAAAAAAAAAAGGAATTGACTGTCTCAATAAATAAATTTCTTTTTTTTTTTTTTTTTGTTTTTTTTTTTTTTTACAATAACTCGATCTTATCAAAAGAGAGTGGGGTTGCAATGTAGTTTAATTTAAATTAATTTAGGGGATTCATTTAGTTTATCATTGTATTAAATAATACATAGACACAGAATAAACAAAAGAGACAATATTATAATAGGTAGGATTTAGATACCATACATAATTTGGGTAGTTATGTGAGGAAGATATATTTTTATTTTTTATTTTTTTTAGTTATATATATATATATATTTAATTATTTGATTGTTTTATACACTTGAATTAAAAAAATTACTGTCTAAAAAAAGAAGAAGTTATATACACTTGAATTAAAATTTAATAACTAGAAACTAACCCAACAATTATAGAGTACATGTATGGTACCACATAGTAGCTCAGTCCGTTATAATATTAGTATTTGGATTTGATTTTACATGTTTTAATTCAAAAATTACTTCTATCACTTGTTGTACCATCTATTTTTTTTTTTTAATATTTAATTTTAAGTATTACATAAATTCGGTTTTTTTTAGGGGGATGTGAGTGTGAGAGGTTTATATTCGGGTCAACCGGACACCACTTAACTCTGAAGTCGTGCACGAACTTAATAAAGGAGAAAAACTTACGTGGGACAGTCTCACCGTCAGGTGTGGGACCATTCAATCAGTTATTTTTATTTCCCTCCATGTTTGTCTGAATCTTTAAATCTAAAACCCTAATTAATCTCTCCACGGCCGCGCCACCACCACCACTGTAGCTGTAATGGACTTCTCATCGGCGCCAATCGAAGACGGCTTCTCAGCCGAGAAGCTCTTCAACCGAGGCTACTCCTACACCTACGATGACGTCATCTTCCTCCCTCACTACATCGACTTCCCCACCGACGCCGTTTTACTCCCCACTCGTCTCTCTCGCAACATCCATCTTTCAATCCCCTGCGTCGCCTCCCCCATGGACACCGTCACCGAGTCCTACATGGCCACCGCCATGGCCGCTCTCGGCGGTATCGGCATCGTCCACTCCAACTGCACCGCCTCCGAGCAGGCCGCGATGGTCGCCTCCGCTAAGTCGCGGAGGGTCCCGATCTTTTCCTTGAATCCGATGACTGTCAAGGCGCCTGACGGTTGTATTGATAGTTTTGATGGTCTCGATTATGTTTTCGTCACTGAATCAGGTAACTTGAAGTTATATTTTAGAGTAGAAATTATTAGCAAAAGCGCTTCTTTGGTGCTTCTGGTTGGGAGTACTTAGCAGAAAAGCTCTGGTTTTAGTAAAAAAACGTTACTTTTGGTGCTCTTTTTTTTTTTTTTTCATTCTTAATCTGAATAGCAAGCACTTTTTTACCAAGTGCTTGTCTATAAACACTTCGAAGTACCTTTTTCTTTTGTAAATGTGATCTGGGTATAGCATTGACAACAATTTACAAAACCCCTTCTTTTAGTGCTTTTGATTGGAAGTACTAGCAGTAAAGCTCTGCTAGTAAAAATCGCTACTATAGGCTGAAAAGCACTCGAAAGTGCTTTATGCAGGAAGCTCTGCTTTAGTAAAAACCTGTAGTTTAGGCCGAAAAACACTTTTTAACGAAGCACTTCTCTGAAAACATTTCAAAGTACTTAACTTTTTTATCCTCAAACAGAGCTTTTATATATTTGATTTGGTTGTAGGATTGACTCACTTGATTCACTTTAACGTGAGGTTATGTGTTTTTTACTATTTCAGGTACTACAAAATCGAAGGTTGTGGGTTATGTGGAGAAATCTGACTGGGAGAATTTGAGTGATAAAAAAGTGGAGCTGTTTAATTATATGCGAGATTGCAGTTCTAAGGTTTCGGTTCCTTGGAATTATGATTTGGGACAAATTAATGCAGTTTTGGAGGAAAACGAGCTCGATTTTGTTGTTCTGGAGAAGGATAATGAGGTGGTAGATGTGGTGACAAAGGAGGCTCTGGAGGGAACAAAAGGGTATCCGAAACTGGGGAAGGGGACGGTGGGGTCTGATGGGAAGTGGATGGTGGGAGCGTCCATTGGGACGAGGGAGTCTGATAAGGAAAGGTTGGAGCATCTTGTGAAGGCTGGGATAAATGTGGTGGTGTTGGATAGTTCTCAGGGGAACTCAATTTATCAGATTGAGCTGATAAAATATGTGAAGAAGACGTATCCAGAGTTGGATGTTATTGGTGGAAATGTTGTGACAATGTATCAAGCGCAAAATTTGATTCAGGCCAGTGTGGATGGGCTAAGAGTCGGGATGGGGTCTGGGTCTATATGTACAACTCAAGAGGTTTGTGCAGTTGGGCGAGGACAGGTATAACATTTTGCTTTAGCATATCTTCGGATCACAATTGCTTTATCAATTGGACCATGTGATGTGAATTATGAATGTAATTGAACCGACAACACTTAATTCAAATAAATGGGTTTGTAATATGTTGTGTTGCACTGGTGGTTTCGTTTGCATGTTGGCACTTGACATTACATAAACTTTGAGAATGGTGGTGACTTTTACCATGATTCTAGCTATATTGTACTTTTCTGGGATATGTACTGCATCATGTACTCATTACTTTCTATGTCCTTCAATTTTTTCAGGCAACTGCTGTTTACAAGGTATCCTCAATTGCTTCGCAAAGTGGTGTACCTGTCATCGCCGATGGTGGTATTTCAAACTCCGGACATATTGTTAAGGCTCTGGTGCTAGGAGCATCCACTGTAATGATGGGAAGCTTCTTAGCTGGAAGCACTGAGGCTCCTGGAGCTTATGAGGTTCAGGTATGATAGTCCTATAAAAAAGAGCTTTGATAGACAGTTAGACACTCCGTCTCTTTGTTAAGTATCTCATAATCAAAGTTGATTTTGTTGTTGATGTGTTTGGAACCATTGTTACTGTACTGTTAATTTTTGCAATTGATCTCTCAACATTTTGAATATGGAAAATCTACATGTTATTCTATGCCAGAATGGTCGCCGGATCAAAAAATATCGTGGCATGGGATCCTTAGAAGCAATGACTAAAGGGAGTGATGCAAGGTACTTGGGCGATACAGCAAAGCTTAAGATTGCACAAGGGGTGGTTGGAGCAGTTGCAGACAAAGGCTCTGTTTTGAAGTTCATACCATACACAATGCAAGCAGTCAAGCAAGGGTTCCAGGATCTTGGTGCTTCCTCTCTTCAGTCTGGTCATGAGCTGTTAAGATCAGGAACACTGAGACTGGAGGTATGGTTCACCATTTTCCATTTTTGTGCTATCGTGTGATTATCAACACATTCCGGCACTGTTGCTGCATTTTTACACTTTAACTGAACCTTTTCATGACTCCATACATGAAGCTGATACGTTGCTATTTACTTTTAGTTATTTTAATGGTGATATATGAAGAAAAATGTATATAAATATGAGCTATTGAGATATGCTGATTACTTTCTTAGAAAATTCTCGGTGTGATTAAGAGATATGAACATGAGTCCGTGACAAATACAAAAATTGTTACTTGTGTGAGTTGGCATGTTGATGCTACTAAGATTAATTGGGTTTCCAATAAGGATTTTATGCATTTGCTGAACATTTACTTGATACTATGTCTGTCAATACATTTTCATTCCTGATAAAACTTATTCATATGATGAGAACTTTGAAATTTTTGCTCCTTGGTCTTGATCAGATTTTTCAGATGTGTGATTGATTAATCGATTTGGTTTTGGCTTATTACAAAGTTTGTGGTTCATTTTGTTTGATCTTTGTTCTTTTGTTTTTTTCGGCTGATACAGGTCAGAACAGGAGCTGCACAAGTTGAAGGTGGAGTGCACGGTCTGGTTTCTTATGAAAAGAAATCCTTCTGAGATTTAAAATATGCTACACCACCCACCCATCAACTGCTGTTGTGCATTATTACCTGGTTTCCTTTTTGATTAATCCATATATTTTCATGAACAACATTCAGGCAAACTGGGGATATTAAATGATAAAAGTTCGTCGATAGTTTCGTGCTTTTACGTGTAAGTTGTTTAGAATTACTTGCCTGGCATGTCATAATTAAGCATCCTCATATATGGATGTCTGCTCTTTTGTGGGTGAGAAGAGGGATCATATTGAAACTGGTAGATTATTTATTTAATGGTGCCATTTTTATTATAACAGCACTGCTGCTACTTGGTTACAGTTCCTTTTGAGAGATGGGTTCATTAAGTTTCCAAAATGAATGCTTCCAAGCTATCGGAAAATCTTTTCGATGGCTTCTTCTTCCGTAACAACACCATTACCATGGTATCATTCTACATCACATCAACAAACAAATATGCTACCATCTCAATCTAACACGGAATATTTTAATCAAGTTTGAGAAGAAATAACTCATCGGAAAGCATCCATCTGACCTCATCAAAATCTATAGAATTTACCATAAGCCTCACTGCAAAGAGGATACATTAATTCTTCATGAATAAGAAAAATGAATAGGCATACCAACATTTAGGTTAAGAAACAGCAAATCTTGCGGGAAACTTATTTATGCCAAACTTGAAGGGTGTGTTTGTAATTTCACAAATTAAAATAGCGCGGCAGACGAACATTGAAGTTGGACCAAAACGGCGCCGTAAAAGTGTGAGAGAAACAGTCCCGGGGTATTGCGCTGCGATTCTTCCATTCGAAGATTTCAACTTTCAAGGTTCAAGGTAACATCTTTATCACCAAATTCCAAAAATCTCTAGCAATTAAATAACATTGTCAATTCCGTTAATTATCAACTTCTAATATTTCTGTTTTTGATTCCAGTACATTTCGAACCTAAATTTGTTGTCTTTGTTTTCAACTTCACTCTGCATGTTAACCAGAATCATCGAATTGAATTGTTATTTCGCTGTTCATGTGTCGTTGTTGTGAAATTTGTGAGTTTCGGACTTTGAAACCCTATAAATTCATGTTTTTATTTTTATTTTTTAAAGATAATAGGTGGTTTTTGAGGCTTCTAAAATGATGGATATTCTGGGTAATTCTTCTTCGTACGATTCCAGCCTTCCATGGCTTTGGGTCATTGAATATCTAGCTGACTTAAAGGAAATTGACAGGTCTATTTTACAAGGTATGTGTGTATGTATTTATATACGTATGCAAGCAACTACATTTACTTTGCTATTGTTTTCGTATTTTGTGTTTTCGGATTAATGTGTAGGGTTTGCAATGCTTTGTTTGATTCAGAATTGATTGACATGGTTCCGGAGTCGACTGAAGATTTGGCGAAAAGCGCGAGGGAAAGTTTTGCTTTGAGATGTTTGGAGGATTTGTTTGATTCCAGTGATGGACTCAATAAAGATGGTGTTTCTGCTATGGAGAATAAAATTGTGTTTGATTTATCACGAAGCTGTGAAGATGTTCTACAACACATACTTCAGGAGGTTATATATTTCGATTTCATCTCTGGGTTCTTAAATATTTGGTTGTGTGCTTTAAAAGTTTTGAAAATCTTGTTTTTCAGATACCAGAAGCAGATCCAAAACCAGATCTTTCGAAATGGGATGTTCATCCCTTTATTATGCATAAAAGAGCTATAATGCCTAAATGTGCTTTACAACAGGTAATGGCGATTCTTTTTTCATGGCTTTTCTTGTTTCGGGGTATAATAAATTGTCAATCCTCATTTGCTGTGTTTGAGCTTTTGATTTTTGCTGACAAACAGCTGAAAGATACAATTCTTGAAGGTACCCATCCGTTGGCTGCCTCCTTGAAGGAAAGTAGTGGACTGATGCGTGTAAATGAGTGCGGCAGAAGCCGTGTGGATGATGCCTGTCATAATTTTTCGACATTGAGGTGTGATGGGATTGGTACTGATTCCCAATCAATGGCAGCAAATGGGAATTTGATTCCTCCTATAGGTGAAAATGGGAATGGGCTATCAGGAGATAATTTGCAAAATGATAATTTATTACCTTTTGAGAGGGATATGAATGACATAACCACTGAAGATACGATAGGACACTCTAATGAAATACAGGAGGATTCTGATCACCGTGCTAATGCCAGGAAGCTTAAGCTGGACGCAATTTCTGCTGGTCAGTCTGTAGAACAGATTTCAGTTCCCCCTCATGATAATGAATTGTTGGAAAGAGTTGTTGGAGCTACTGAAGGAGAAGGTTGTGACTTTGTTGACCCATCTCAAGATGAAGTCATGGCAGAAAGCCAGTATCCTGAAGATGGTCACGATGAGTGTGTTGACTCAGAGAGGCCTGGGCAGAATGGTGATGTTAATAATGGTGTACTCCAGCATAGTCAAAAGGTGGTTGGTCATGTTGCTGATAAATTGCCTCAGGATACATCTGCAGATGAACTGGTTGATGAAGTCATAGTAGATCACACCAATGTTACTGAACTGAGAAGTTCAACTGGTAGACCCTCTACAGAAACTCAGCGAAAAGATTCTGCTAATGAATCCAAAGGTGAGATGGAGCATTTATGTGAAGAAGTGTCCACTGATAATGATGGATATCACAATGAGAGAATTGACGTTGACATGAAGAAGAGTCATTTCTTGAGCTCTCAATCCTCATTAGGTAATGATACCTTGGCAATGGCTGACTGGACAGAGCAAAACCTTTGTGTGAAGTGTAACAAGGGTGGTCAGTTGTTGTTTTGTAACACTAGTAGTTGCCTATTGGTGGTCCATAAGTACTGCTTGGGTTTCTCTGCAGAATTTGATGAAAATGGTAACTTTTGTTGTCCATTTTGTGCATATTCTCTTGCTACTTCAGAGTACCTTGAAGCTAAGAAAAAAGCCTCTTGGCGAAGAAGGAACTAGTTGCATTTATTCGTACAGGCTTGGAGCATCGTCCAAGGGAACTTGATGTGAGATTACACAGGAGAGATCACTCAGAACAAAATGGACACAAGCAATCAGGAGATCAAGTAAAAGAGAGAACAAATCAAAATGGTCAACACGGACATGATGCCACTGTGTGTTGGTGATAATCTATCCTGTGTAAAATCAGATCTTTTCCATGAACTTAGCGATCTTCAAGGTGTCTGACGGTTGTATTGATAGTTTTGATGGTTACAATTATGTTTTCATCACTGAATCAGGTAACTTGAAGTTACATTTTTGAGTAGAAAGTGTTAGCAAAAGTGCTTCTTTTGATGCCTTCGGTTGGGAGGAAGCTCTGCTTTGACAAAAAATCGTCCCATTAGGTGATTTTTGTTTTCTTGTCAGAAAAGCAAGCACTTTTCTACGAAGTGCTTGCATAAAAACACTTGGAAGTACTGTGTGTATATATATATATATATATATATATATTTTATCCCCAACAGTTTTGTATATGTGATTTGGGTATATCATTAACTCAATTAGCAAAAATGCTTCTTTTGGTGCCTTTGGTTGGGAGTACTTAGTAGAGAAGCTCTGCTAGTCTGCTTTTAGTGAAGCACTTTACCAGACATGCATACAAAACAGCAAACCTTTTGATGTACATCAAATATACTAAATTTGGACTTCAATGTTGAAGAAGCACCTTAAATTGATGTTGCCAAGGGCATTTATGTACTAATAATATTCGAAAGCCTAATACAGGAGCGCAAAACTTGGCCTAGACATGACATTCACTTGATGATGATGCACAAAATCTATCAAAGTTCATCAACCGATATAGGCTCATGAATAACTTCATTGACAGCATTAAGCATATCATGTTTAGTGAATCCATCATCTTTCATGTAAAACAGATGCAACACTTTGCTCATGTTCCAAAACAAATCCTCGCAAGTTCTCGAACTATGCTTCCGTTTTCCCGCAAAACCAATCTCAGTAGCTCCCTCCTCTCACTATCAATTTGAGCTCTTATCTTTTTGATGACTTCTTCTGCAGTGACACTATGACTCATCTGTATTGACACAGCATTCAATTTTCCCTCCTTTGATTCCCTCTACAACATAGATAACAACAATCAATAATCTCAATCAACCACATCAAACAATATACTAGAAATCTCCATCGCATATACCTTAAAAGTTTGAATATCATTGAGTAGACGCCCACAAGTGCTCATAAGCTTAAACATATTACAGAATTCGGGACTTCTGACAACCTCCTTCGAAAGCTTAGGCCCGGCAAAATAGACAGCTGAGAGGACCATTGGTCCCAAGGCAAGTGATACATGTCCAGGTATCATATATTCATCAAATGTTGGAAATGTCTTGGTTCCCGACCACTCAACTTCCTTCAACATAGAATTTAGCACATCTAACCACTGCAATTAAAATGCAGTGATTAATATATCAAAATGCAGTAACTATCACCACAAAAACTTAAATGGAAGATCAGTGATAGATTATCATCTCACAATCTCAACCATGTGACTTGTCAAGTTACGTCCTTGCCACGAAACTGATCTGTGTCCAATCTCACAAATGGTGCTGTGGAGTGCTGAATATAAGATCTCAACATCTTCAGAACAGCAACTGATGCTTTCCTTTACATCCCACCTGGGATTTATTAATCAGTAGAGGTAGCAGAATTACACATTAAAGAGGTTTTTTGATAAAACGATAAAAGGGAAAGCAAATGGAACATACTTCTCAAACAGTTGTACAAGGTTTATCAGTTCCTCCTCAGAACCTCCAACATCAAAGAAATCATCAACAACTGTTATAAGAGCACCATTTTTGGCCCAAAATTCGCGGGCATCAGATAGTTCAGGGAAGATGAGTGTAGCTGCCACAGAGAAGTAACAATAAGCAATATTCTGTCTAGCATATTTTAGCTTGTCCAATCTTTTCTCTACAACCCACCTGCTCTCATTGGAAGGCATGATATGATATGACAAAAAAACAGAAGTAGTGAGTGAGATAATCAGCATTGCCATGGACAATTAAATCAAGATCCTCCATAATCTAGTAAGACGGTCTAAAAATGTACGAATATGCACCTATCAAGATTTTTGAGTTCTTCGTGGTATATTGATTGGCAGAAGTTGAAGTCTTCTACTGCCAGTTTCTGGAAGTCCTCGTTGCCGATATTCGAAGAACTAGCACCGAAAGCAGAGAAACAAACAAGTAAGCAATGCACCACCCATTAGCATTTTGTTTTTCTTGATAGGGGGTCAAAACTAATCAACTAGCGATGTATACCGAAATGAAGTTTTCAAAATCCTTATATTATCCTGACCATAATGCTTGATGTTTCTCTTATGTGCTAAACGTTCCAGATTTGCATGGTACATAAACTCTAGTGCATCTTCTGCCTGAAATGAGAAATAGGTATTGATTATTACATCGAAATTGTAAAACAGGCTAGATGAACTTCCGAAAACTGAAGAAACTACCTGTCTGCTAACATATTTATTGACTCTATCTGAATGAAATGAACCCTTCGATAATTCCTGTTTCAGGAATTGACTAGTCCATAACTTCTATTTCTCAAGAACTAATTCTTCCGGATAAATCATCATCTGTGAAGCCTTATATAACTCTAGAACAGCACCAATGTCCTTCAAATTTCCTTTAAGTGATGAATTGAAGAATTGGTTTTCTTCAGCTAATGGAGTTAATAGATCTGCAACACATGTTTATGAAGTCAAAAACATGTTTAAGAGAAGTAATGTGAACATATATTTGACAACCCACAAAAACTTAACAGGGAAGGACATGAAACCTGACAAAGAAGAAGAGAAGCTACTAAGAACATGGAGGCATTGAGACAGAGTCATTGTATTGTTAAGAGAGTATTGAAAGCTCATTAATGTTCAGACAGTATTTGTAGACAGAAATAAGATACATGGTCGGCCATCATCTGTGCTAATAGGTGATGTGCAGGTTACGTACTAATTTGTATATATGTTGATCTAAATAAAACATTTAAATACACAAGATTTAAAAAATATGTCAAAGGGACCTAGCATGACTCTTTGTTTTTAACGATTTAATATATTTTCAAGTTTCAACTAGTGCCTAATTAGAATTGTTGTCTTAACTTTTCTCATGTTTTACTGTCTTGTCTTACACAAAACTAAACTGTATTTGCCAGTCAAAATGATGGCAAATGGCATGTTGAAGGATCTCTGCTGACATTCAAGCTTCATTGTTTTCGCAATAATGCATGAAACCCCTCGGGCCCTCAACTATAAGTTTTCAGATTTTTACTCTTTATTTGCTAACTAAACAATAATAATTGAATTAATCCAAATTGAATTGGTCAATTATTAGTTGAAAACATGACAAATTCCCAGCTGTACAGGACATGTATTCCTTTTGATCAGTTCAATAAAAGAACCCAAAAAGATGGCAACACAACACTAAAACAAATACTGTAGATTCATTCTTCCAATATACAGCATATCCCAGCTATTAAATCTGGACTTCATTGTTGAAGGAAGCACCTAAAGTTGATGCCAATGGCATCAGAGGTTCGGATTTCGAAAGCTTATACATGAGTGCAACACTTTGGCGTAGACTCATATGATCTTATTATTACAAAGTTACTTTGAATCTATACTAACAATTCATCAACTGATATGGGCTGATGAATCACTTCCTTGACAGCATTAATCATCTCATTTGAAGTGAATCCATCATCCTTTATGTAGAACAGATGCAACACTTTGCTCATTTTCCAAAACAAATCTTTGCAAGCTCTCGGAACTATGCTTCCGTTCTCCTGCAAAACTAATCTCAATAGCTCTCTTCTCTTGCTGTCGATATGGACTTTCATCTTTGCAGCAGCTTCTTCTTCTGTAATATTACTATGAATCATGTGCAATGATACGGCATTCAGTTTCCCCTCCTCGGATTCCCTCTACAACATAGACATTAGCAATTAATCATCTCAATCAACCATATCAGACAAGATACTAGAAAATTCTATTTTCTGTTTTCTTTCTTTTCTTTTTATAAATGAAGCATATACCTTAAAACTTTGCATGTCATTGAGTAAACGACCGAAAGTGCTCATAAGCTTATATAGTCTATGGAGTTCAGGATTTCTGACAACCTCCTCCGAAAGCTTAGGCCCAACCAAATAGACAGTCGGGAGGACAATTGGTCCCAAGGCAAATGATACATACGCATTCGTCATATATTCATCCACTGTTGGAACTGCCTTGGTTCTTGTCCACTCAGCTTCCCTCAACATAGACTTTAGCAAATCTAACCACTGCAATTAAAATTATAAGGCTCAAATTACCTCCTGTTGAACAAAGTAAGGTCCAATAAGACTACACAAAGCAGCCTCCTCTAGGATCTAATACCACTATTATATAAGCCTTATGTTTATTCGCGGCTTACAATGATTTAAATGATGGCGATTGATATCAAAATGCAGTAACTGCCATCACCAAACTTCAGAGAAGATTGACAATAGATGCCATAAAGAATCTAATTGACTCAATAAATTAGCAAAGATAAAAAATGACAGAAGTGAAGATTTTATCTCACAATCTCAACAATGTGACTTGTCACATTACGTCCTTGCCGCAAAGATGCTTTGTCCCCCATCTCACAAATAGTGCTGTGGAGTGCTGAAAATATGATCTCAACTTCTCCGGAACAACATTTGATGCCTTCCTTTACATCCCACCTAGTATTCATTTTTTTCACATGTACTCACTTTAATCCGAAAAGACTAATCAAGAAAGGTAGCAGAACTCACGCATCAAAGTGGTTTTCCCAAGGAAAATGAAAAAGGAACATACTTCTCAACTAGTTGTACGAGGTTTAATAGTTCCTCCTCAGAACCTCCAACATCAAAAAAGTCGTCAACAACTGTTGTAAGTACACCGTTTTTGGCCCATGATATGCGAGCATCAGATAGTTCAGGAGCGAAAAGGGTTGCCGCCACAGAGAAGTAGCAGTAGGCCAGCTTCTGTCGAGCAAATTTTAGAGTGTCCAACCTTTTATCTACAATCCACCTGCTTACATCAGAGGATATCATATGACAACACAGAAGTGATATTCAGCGTTGCCTAGAACAATTAAAATGAGAACCTCCACTACTGAGGATTGTGAAAAAAAGATGTGGGACTATGCCCAAGGATGCCACGGGTGCAGGTGCGCTGTGTGTGAGGGAGGGTGGGAACTAGGAATCATAGTCCACATCACTAGGGCACTAAGGGGAAGTACATATGATACCAAAGGTATCATGGATGAATATGATACCAAGGTCATAGAGCAATAGTGTTGAGAATGCATGCAAATCTGCTAATCCATAACTAAATAAAATACAAAAGAAAAAGAAACTTTAAATTCGGTTAGTCATCTTTTCGCACATCCAGAACTTGAACTTGGTCTAGTAAGTATTTGATTAAAATGCCAAGATCAGCATGCGATGGTAAAAAAATGTATGACTGTGCACCTCTCAAGATGTTTGAGTTCTTCACGATGTATTGATTGACAGATGTTAAAGTCATCCACTGCCAGTTTTTGGAAGTCTTCATTGCCAATGTTCAACGATCTGGCACCAAAAGCAAAGAAACAATGAAGTAAGCAATGCAACTCATGGATACTTAATTGTCATTTTTATTGAGGGGTAAAAAATAATCTACTAGGATTGTATACCGATATGAAGTTTTTAAAATCCTTATATTATCCTGACCATAGTGCTTCATATTTCTCCTATGTTCTAAACGTTCCAAAGTTGCGTTGTAGGGAAACTTAAGAGCATCTTCTGCCTGAAATGAGAAACAATTATCGTCTTCAAGTTCTACATTGGGATTTTTAAAGAGATTAGATTAAGATCAACAAAAATGAAGAAACTACCTGTCTGCTAACATATTTACTGACTCTATCCGAATGAAATGAACCCTTTGATACTTCTTGTTTTAGGAATTGACTAGTCCAAAACTTTTGTTTCTCGAGAACTAATTCTTCTGGATAAATCAATATCTGTGAAGCCTTATATAACTCTAGGACAGCACCAATGTCGTTCAAATTTCCTTCAAGTGCTGAATTGAAGAATTGTCTTTCTTCAACAAATTGAGTTAAGAGATCTGCACCACATGTTTATGAAGCAAGCTTCTATTAACTGATTGATATCCTGAAATTAGTCGGAGTCTATATCACCTTAAGCAATAAAATACCTGCAGAGACATCATAGCCATGAACACGTAACATCCGAAATGCCATTGCACAAGTAGCAGTATCTAAAAATATCTCTTCCTCACCCCGTAGCCAGCATCTGTTTGTACGTTAACAACCATTAAGTTAATATAGAATTTAGATATAACAATTAACATATTATCATGTACAATCTTCCCAAGGTTTTAAATACACAACAGCAGGTGACATGAAATATGTACCGGTATTGTTTCTTTAATACCCAGAAATTAAAAATTACCTGTATGTTTCTTCCAATACTCTTCTGATTTCCTTCCTGAAATGCCCATCAATTCCCAAACTTTGAAGAATCTCAACCATGTTAAGATGAATATTTGTGTCCAAAGGATAAACTGTCGGAACTGAAAGGGTCAATCATGGAGTAACGTTTTAGTATTATAAAAAGCTACTAAAATACATAGCATGATAAAGGGTCATGTGAATGCAAGAACCTGAATCGCCAAACTTCTCTAAAAGAGAGCGGAGATAATGAAGACAACCAGCGTTTTGGAGGTGAGTAAGAGTGGCAGCTGTGGTGGATGGAGAATTAAACAAAGATCCATTCTTCCTTTGATATTTCATGATCTCCTCCCAGTTCTGTAGTTTTCCCATTCCTTCTGAAACATATGCTAAGTACTCTTTCTTTCCATCCAAGTAGCTTCTGTACCCCCAAATGAAGCAGATCTTATTAATGTAAGGGCCTTTGACGGAATCTCATTTAATTCAAACAATCAAACTGTTTATACAAGGTTAATTCATAGTTCATCAAACAAAATGTACATGCTCCTTAAAATCTCAAAAACATAGCCGAGTTACTTCTAAAGCATTCCGCTCCTCAACAAAGCCATGCTAAGAAAACAAAACAAAGTTTTGACAAGCTGATACTCAAGTCAGCTTAATTATAAGTGCTCTATTTTGTAGTTGAGATTATAAAGTCTAATGCATTGTTGTCAAACAAAATTGCTCGGCTAAACGCAAATAGTTTAATACTGATAGCTTATTAAAATATTTTTTACCTTCTAAGCTCTGATTGTCTCCGCTGAAGCATGGTATCCACATCATTCGATCTAAGAGGGAGGTTCAAATTCAAATCTTTAGCATATTCAATCATACCAGGAAATATTATATCAAAGCCAATAGGTGTATGTTGCTTCTCATCAATAATTGAAGCGAGGTTTGATTCAATAAATTGGATCCCTGTAACAAGAAGAAAAAAATATCTTACGGGTAGTGTTGGAGGAAAAGGAGCCATAAAGAGGAAGAAAGAAAAGAAAGTACCCTTGTTCATCTGTTCTTCACCAACACACCATCGCTTCAATGCGAGAACAGTTGCTAATGTGCACGAGAGAGCATCTTTTACTAACCAGGAAGGACGATCAGAAAGACCCCATGAACCATCATGCAGTTGGTTATCCATCAACCAATTTATGCACTCTGGAAAACAAGGGTCCAGCGGAGAATCCGGTGATGGAACCATTGCTACCCAAGCAGTGTCATATGAAGAGACAGAGAGTTCAATCTTATCAAACAGCTTCTTAATTCTTTCTTTACTACTCTCAAAGCACTGCATCCATTAAGATCGGCATGCTTTTTTCAGTTCTATATTTACCCATTGTTTCATAAGCAGATAAGAGGAAACATAATAATTAGTAGCAGGACCATGTACCAGATTGGTAGTGTTGGCCTCTGCAACCGGATTTGATCTAGGATTCATAATATCTACTTCACAAAATTAAATTCACAGAGATTGGATGAGTGCAACGGAAAGTCAATTCGAATTGCATAAAATGAAGCATTTAAAATTTAAAATTTGATACAAAGTTCTAAGCTTACACTCTTGAAAACATTCACACAGAACTATGAAGACGTTATCACAACTATTTGCATCAACGTGACTTAAATTTATAGCCTTGCAAAGGACTCTAAAGAAATTCATGAGAATTGTACGAGACCATTATCGTTTTAGTAGCAAAAGGGATCTAATAACACTTTTACTTCTTATTAACAAAATTCAATTCCATCCAAGGCTATATCTTTCGTATAAATGAAACAGCCAAACCAGATATCACCATCCACCAGTACGAACAGCCAAACCAGATATCACCATTCACCAGTGCGAACAGCCAAACCAATCTGAATAATCTGAAAACTAGACACTAGACTAGAGAGACTTCGATGGTCACTAATCCATCCCCAAGATCGCATTTTTCATGACCACCTCACTTCTCACATTAATCAAGTGACCATCGACAAAGCAACACTGGTCTTCCAATTTTCCATATACTCAACAATCACACAACAATTTAAAAGCACTTGCTTTACCAATTACCCTTTGTTCCAATTTTACAATTACTAGATCAGCAATAAAGTTTTACAAAATCCTCCACTCTGGACAATCAAGTGACCATCAATTGCATCACTTGTAATCAGAATCTCCACATCAAGCCAAACATTAGAATAGCAATTAAATGATTGATAATAGCTTGATACAAATAACAAAGTTCCAACATTTACACTCACACCCTTTATCAAAACCACATATATAAACCCCCCAAAAAAAACATGTATCTCAAATTAACAAAAACAAAGAACCCATTTGAAGTAAAAATCGAACTGTGTCATACACAGTCGAAAACAAATGCAAGAACCCACAAAAAATATTAAAGGAAAGAGAGAAAGATGAAACCTGACAGAGAAGAAGATGTGGTACAAAGGTGGTGGGGTTGAGACACGGCCATGGCGGTGTCCTAAGAGTCTCACTCACTCACTCACTCAATGTACTAAATGTTAGGAGTTAGGACAACTATTTGAAGACAGTTACTTGAGTAAGTTTTATCAAACAAAATTATCGAAAGTGGAATCAATATGTGTTTGGATACCTTTCAAATAGGGTAACTAAACAACAAAGCTATTACTTTTTTTAGCACTTTTTTTTTAGCTTAAGATAAAGCACTTTTAAGTTTTTTAAGTTTTCGCAGTTTATGGGTACCTTCTCTTCTGATCAATGCACTTTTTTAACACTCCCCATGTACGTGTGATTTTAGTACTGACAAAAATACTTATGTTTGATATTGGGACCACATTTGACATTTGAGAAACGTGGAACTGGTAGTCTTAATTTTTAATAATTATATATATATATATACAATTTTTCTATTGTCAGTTCGAACCAACAAAAGTTATATCAATTTCTTGTTTGTCGATCATTAGATTTAAATACTTTGACTTGGCTGCATGCACTTGTCAAATCATCTTTTAAATTCAATGGTCCACATGTAAGGAACTGATATATTTTATATCAGTTCGAACTGATAATAGAAAAACTGTATATATATATATATATATATATATATATATTTAAAACCTATTGAAATCAAACATTATTGTCTATTGACATCAGAGGAGCTGCTAGGATCATATTAATGGAAAAAACCACAAAAAATGGAAAAATAAAATAAAATGGTGCACTCTAAGACTTCAAAGCTTGTAAGAAATATATATTATAGCACATTAATCAATAGTATATATTTATTTTATAAGTGTTTAATAAATATTATTCACATAACAAGATAATACAAATGATAGTTTAAGAATAAAACATATATAATTAACTATAAAGTTTTTTTAAAAAAAAATTATTATTAAAGTATAATTGTATAAATAAAACAACTCTCAATGAAAACTTCAAAAGGTGAATATTTTAATGGGCTTCTTATACATTGTAGTTAGTACTTAGTAGACGTTTAAATGGGTATTTATTGAGCTTCTTATATATTTTATCTAACAAATGTATTGGGCTTTCTTATCTCTTATATAACTTTTTTTATTTTTCCAAAATGTTGAATGGGCTGTACCCAGTCTAGCCCCTGAAAGGCTCCGCCATTGATTGAAATGATTGTAAGGATGACAAAAATCCTTGATCAGCCCCAAACCGGTGGGGATCCGATCCTTTTAGACTAGTTAGAGCGCTTCAAATAGGGCTCGGATCAAGAATGTGTTAAACGTTGTTAACCCAATTTGTAACTTGTTGGTCAAACCACTATAACACAACTTGCCTCGGTTGATCCTCCCCAAAAGAGTTCAATTATGGGGCAAATTTTGAAAACCTGTTCGAAGCATGGGTCGGATATGGGGCACCTTACCCCAACCGGATTTCAGGTATAGGGTATGTTGAGTATATTAACTTGATAATTACTGATTGATTTTGATTGTAGCACTTGGCCTAGACATGACATTTTTTATAATCTTACATGGAATTCTAAGTAACTTGAATTGAATTTACCAAAAGATGATGCTTTACAAAAACCTTTTTGACAAGCTCAATCAACCAAAAAGAGATACAAATACACAGAGCTTGGAATGGCTACGATTGATAAACCTTGTGACTATACATTTTGTTAAGCAGTTACTAACAAAAGACCTAGACCTGTTAGATAATGTCCAACACTAGGGAGTCAGAAACCTGGTGCAACAGATATAGAATTCAAAATTCTTCAACCGTAAGCAACATTTTATCCATGGTGGGTTCCTCGTAAACTCTTCATCACTGTCGAGGTTCTGCTGCTCAGGAACTCCAAGTAACATTTTTACCTTGGTATTTCGCTCATCGACTGGGCAGGCTTCGAAAAACCTCACCTGAGATTGTTTAGCAATTAAGGTTAACAAGATAGTTTCGGTTTCCGTCCATGTTATTTGATTATTGTATAAAAACAACTATTTAAATAGTACCCATTCTTCATAATCTAAGAATGCATGGATTCTTGCTGTTGAATCCTCTAATGTCAATTTTATATCATATTCACTTGATTCATCAGAGGACCAAAAGCTCTGGCCTTGGAATGGAAGAATTGCAACCACACGAACAACACAACAAAACTTTCGATCCCCCTGTAAATTAAAACAAAATAATAATCAAAATATTCCAATGCTGTAATGAAACATTTTCTTTTTATCAGAAAAATCAAAACAATTATAAACCGAAAAAAAAAAAAAAAAAAAAAAAAAAAAAAACCCTAAAATTCTCTTACTCCATTTCAAGTAAGCCAACTGTAACTCGTCAATGGTAAACTTAATAACAAATGATATGAGAGAAGATCAATTACTGAAAATTCCTTAAAATACCTCAGCATTTCTGATAACATCCAACAATGTCGAAAATTCAATTTCCTCTCCATCAATTACTAAAAAGCCAAATGGGAAGAAACATGGAGTGATGAAAGTTAATGCTTTGTCATCTTGCAATGTTTCAAAATTTTAGAAAAAAACATGAAATACCTGTCAAAAAATGAGAAGAAAGGTCAACCCATTGCGGCAAACGACCATGTGTTCTCACAATTCGCTCATGGT
The DNA here is from genome assembly GCA_030490815.1 of Acer saccharum. NCBI lineage: Eukaryota > Viridiplantae > Streptophyta > Magnoliopsida > Sapindales > Sapindaceae > Acer > Acer saccharum. The sequence continues at coordinate 68,015,098 of CM059866.1, forward strand.
TTCTCCTGTTCCAAACAAGCAAAAACAAGATGCAAAAATTATTAACATAAAATATAACTCAATAACTAAAAACGTTCAATGTGAAATCGATTGTGAAAGTAACCTACCTCTCATAGTCTACGATGATATTATCATTGTTAGAAAGAAGTCGAACACTAGAATAGGGATTTAGATAGCCACGCCACATTCCTGAGGAAACTTGACAAGACATATAACAGATTTTCACCCATTTGTCAAAATAGTTGAAGTGTTGACCAAAATTTTCATGGCTTGCATCAGCTGTGACTCTTAAAACAGTGCCGAAGGATGGAAATTTACGATAGGAATTCTGATCCAAAACATATGGTTCAATGCGCAGAGGAAGTGGATTAATTATTTCGCCTTTTAGTCTGGGACATACAAAAAAAATATATATTTCTTCACTTATCACGTGTCATTTTTTTTTATAGTTACACTTAAACATTATTATTAGTCAAACAAAACATTTCCAAGAGATCAATAAATGAAACCAAAAAAAAAAAAGAGGAAAAGATTTAGAGAGAGAAAAAAAAAAAAAAAAAAGGCAAAATCAATTTTAGTCCATCAGCAAACCCAATCACAACATGCAACTTTCCTTTCTTATTCTTATTCTTATTCCAGGGGAAATAAACTCATCCTTCTTTGAAAAATATCACAATCATGTGCTCCAAGGAAAATAACAAAGAAAAGGTTTAACCGAAAGGAGATACCAATAAATCCATGTTACTATAAACAATTAAAATTGAAAAGTGTGAACATATCAATAATTACTTACTTCCCATGTAAACTCAATGGAGGAGCATCAGTTCCATCCCATAAAAAGAGCATCCACACTTTTTGATTGATTTCATAATAGACGTGGAAAACCTTTAAACCCACAAGAAGAGAAAGAAGTGGATTATACTCCATTACTGAATTTATATTATGCCTCACCACGAATTAGAAGTCTTAACTTCAAGCTAAGTCAATGAAAACATCTCAAATACGAAACATAATGATGCAATTTACCTTGCATATTAAATCAAAATTTTCTCCAACTGAGATATCCTTTAATGACAAAAGGTTATCCATTGTTCCTACGATGCAAAAGTTAAGGTTCAAGCAACACTCAGCATCACAATCAAAGACACGAAAAAGAGTTGTCCGCACCAAAAGCGCAATACAAGATCCAAACTATATCAATTTAATAACAAAATCGAAATAGTTAAGTTAGAGACATTGTACCTGAACTTAATTGAAAACAACCACGCCATTGCCTCAAATGAGTAATCAAATGATTTTCATTTTCCTTAAGATGAAATCCCGGGGTAGCTTGATAGCAATGGAAATCATTATTGAGATTTCCATCAAATAAAGCAAACGACGAAGAATCTTTGTAGAAAACTGCTGATATACCCTCTTCGTGTTTTCTAATCTGCACAAATTTTACATCCACCTTAGCCATTGTAATCTAAATCTAAATAACTATCGAATATAATTCTACACACTCAACTGAAAAAAAAAAAACAACTCTTATCAAATCATTTAACAGAGAAAAAAAAAAAAAAAAAAAAAACATTTCTGAGAGCTCAAAATCAAAGTATTACCGTGACGTTAGTGAGAAAAATCAAGTCCCCGTGAGACCTAACGCGAGGAAGATCATCAATTTTCTGAGTGAAAATATTAACTAAAAACTCCGGACATTGCTGTGAATCATCAACAATCTTCAATATCGAAACATAATCTACAATTCGAATTAAAAAACAAAGAGAGTTCAAGTCAAGTTAAGTCAAACCCACCAAAAAAGAGAAAAAAAAAAAACTCTAAAATAAGCATAAAATAACAAAAAATAACTACCAGTTCCTCTGCTCTTTCTGGGAAAACTGGACTCCACAACAACACCCAGAAGATTCACTTTGCGATTCACAAACTCACTCGTTTCCTTTATTGATCGGTGTCCAGCGTTGTACTTTGTCATTCTAGCATTCAATTATTTGCAAGGACCCCTTTCCCTTTTCTAATTTTTTTTTCCTTCTGCTTCTTCAAATCCCTAAAAATCGAAACTCTAATACTGTTTCTGGGCAATTTAAATTGGGCGATTATCAGTTTAGTCCCTAAATGTTTTTGAAATATCAGGTCTTTAACGAAGTTTGCTGTTTTAATACCCGTGGTCCATAAATTTTCGTAAATACATCTAAGGGTGGGCACGGTTCGGTTCGATTTTGGTCAAAACCGTATTGAACCGATATATTTTCGGTTTTTGAAAACATGAATCAGTTTGAACCTTATTGAACCTTAAAACCGAATTGAACCAAACACCTTTATCTTAGTTCGATTCAGTTCAATTCAATTCAATTCGGTTTTAAGCTTATCGGGTTTTGAGGGGTTTTTTTTTTTTTTGAGATAATTACCCGGGTGGCCATCAACTTATGCCACCACTATTAAAATGGCCACCAAATGAGGAAATTGATGGAAAATGACCATTTTTGGCAAGCATTGTTACACTAATTGTCATTCCATCTAATAAATGACATTTTGGTAAATATGAGGATGACATTAATTTATTTTCGATATTTTTTGGAAATCAATTTTTTCTTTTGTTTTTTGAAAAAAATAATTATATTTAGTGTGTACATATACATATAACATATCTCAAACATATATATATATATATATATATACATATATATTTCTTTTCAACTTATCTCAAATATATTTTTTAAAATTTTTAGATTTTGTAACCTTAATCTTTTCAAAAAAAGAATATATATATCTTTTCAACTTATCTCAAATATGTTTTTTTAGAATTTTTTGATTTTATAGCCTTAATCTTCTCAAAAAAGAAATACATATATATACATATATACTTATATATATAAATATATATATATATATATATATGTTTGAGATATACTATACGTATATACAAACTAAATATAATTATTTGTTTCAAAAAACAAAAGAAAAAATTGATTTCCAAAAAACATCTAAAATAAATTAATATCATCCCCTTATTTACCAAAATGTCATTCATTGGATGGAATTGGATGCATGGAAATGGATGAAATGGCCATTAGTGTAACAATGTTTGCTAAAAATGACCTTTTTCCATCCATTTCCCCATTTGGTGGCCAGTTTGATAGTGGTGGCAAAAGTTGATGGCCACTAGGGTAATTACCCCTTTCTTTTTTTCAATTTTTTTTAGCTGTTTACTATAATATTTTTGCATTTGATGGGTAATTTTTTTTTTTTTTAATGCATTTCCCAGGGATTAATCAGATGCGAAAAGAGGCCCAAACACCTTAGTGCATAGCAAACACAGAAACTCATAAAATTATTAGTGATAATCATGACTACATAAATTTAATCAAACTCAAACACACTAATTACTTCTCCTAAAAAAAACCTTGGACAAGATTAATTAGGGTGAGATCATTATAAAATCAAAACCTAATAATTAATTTCTCCATATTAAAATTTGGAGAAGATTAACATCACAAAACCCTAATTAAACTACAAAACACAAACTAGTGTTTGATGCTTCACATAATGCTGCACCACTGGGGGTCACCAGATCTAAAATCAACCGGTGGGTGTGGTGGCTGGGGAAAGTACTTGGGCTCTGACTCGTGGAACGGGACGGAGCGCACCGAAGTGGTCATCAAACCCGATGTGTGAAGCTCGGGCTGCATCGTGCAAATGTGATTATAATAAGGATCTCCAAAGCCATAGCCAGTAGTAGCATAGTAAGGATTATTGTATCCATTATTATCATGGACATTAGGGTGGTGGCCATAACCATTGCTGAAAGGAACTCGATTAGGGTTTTGCCCGGAGTCGATCCAACACAACTCTGCATGCTTGCCTGATTTTGCAAGCATCGTCAGGATTTTTCCTGGATCTACTTTTCCTGAAATGTGTGCGATCCCTTGTTGTGCATCTATGCTATAACTTACTCCTTAAATAAATAAATAAATAAAATTATAAATTAGCATGCAACATCATATAATCATAGGAGAAGTTATTCTTTAACACAAGTTTTTATGCAAATGAACGTTCGAATATATTCAAACTTGATAATATTTGAAAGAACATAATGCTAATAATAATTAACTCAGTTTTGCATGCTTAAAGCGTTAATAAAAATGAAAAATAAAAATGAAAATGAAAATGAAAATGAAATAATACCATCAATATTAGTCAACATTTTGATAAGGGACTTATGCCATCCAGTTTGTGTATCGATTTTCAGAGTACAACTCTGCAAAAAAAGAAAAAAAATAAATAAATCATAACAAAATAATCAACCAAAGCAAAAAAAAAGAAAAGAAAAAAGTAGTAAGAACAGAAGAATTATTATGAATATTATTGAGTAACATACCATGTATCCAGGAGACTCCATTGAAATGAAAATTTGTTTTCTTTCTTGTGGAAAAACGATCGATAATGGAGAGAATAATTTTTTAAAATTTTTTGCAAAGAACATATAATGGATTACAAGTGATGAAGGGTGTGGCATTTATAGAAAAAAACTTAACTTGTTCTTGAAGAAATTAAAATAATTAAGAATCTGGAAATATTTTGTTTAAAGAGATTATATGGATATTAAATATTAAATATTAAGGTAAGTTTTGGAAATATAAATCAACTGATGATTTTTAAGATTATTCAGTTTCCTTTCCATTTTGATTTGCATACCGAAAAATCTTTAAGAGATTTCTATTCAAATCTTGTTTTTAAAGGTAGGTTTTGACATATTAATTATAAGCAAATATTTTTCAAATTATCAACTGTTGGATTAAGAAATTTATAACGATTGAGATTATCATTGAAATGCTATAATCCACTCGTTAAAAATATACAAATTAATTCTATCATTATAGAATTGATCCCATTTTTCGAAGAAATTAATTAATACTTACTGCTTAAAAGTCTAGCATTTTGGGATTTGTTTGATAAAATTTTGGAAAGTAAATAAAGAAAATGAATCAAGTATATCATTTTTGGGTTCATTTTCCATTTTTACACAATATGTGTTGTGTTAATCATGGAAACAAATACCAATTAATTGCAAGATATATATATATATCCTAAAACAAATCATGTTTTCATGGTTGCAATTTGCAAATCAATGATACTAATTTTATTTTTTGAAAGAAAAATACATCGTTTTTTAATGGTTGCAAATCAAAATAATTATTTTAATTACCATGTATAACTAATTATCATCATTATTATTATTATTTCAACAAATAAATAACAATAAACCAAGTTGTTTGGTAGAATATATACATGTTTCAATCTACCAATAAATAAATAAAAACTTATCATAGTGAAATTAACCTAACATTCATGACGAGATAATGTTGGTCCAGTGATAAAACCCCCTTAAACCTGCATCAGGAGTTGTGGGTTCGAGTTCTCATCTCCTCAAAAAACCTCGAATTTATATAATAGTGTAATACTTCAAAAAATAAATAAATAAACATCACCTTCAGTGGAACACGAATATTAATGATAAATCTATATGAGCTCTAAAAAAAACAATAAATTCATATTCACTCTTGAGGACTCGAACCTAGGGTTTACCACCAACCAACTTTATCTCGTCTCTCTCAATCAAATATTTTGACACCTCTTTTTTGTGATAGGATTTGATCCCACTTTGCTCATAAACAAATAAGTTCTCCCCATTGTTGTATTAGCCATCTGGATTGAATTAATAGAGTTTGCTACTTTTCTTGGTCCGAAAAAACCCCTAATTTGGTCTCGATGTTTTTTCAAAAAATAAAACAATATTTTTACAGGATTAATGGTTTTATTTTATTAATTTTACACTATACTATTTTATTTTTCTATTTCTTTTCATTGAAAAAATTTCGACATTTACCTTTTAAAAAAGATAAATAATCTTTAAAAATAATAATAATAATAATAAAATTAGACCCTATGTACACCCGAATAGTTAATACAAATGCGGTGATGGGTAAACGGGTCACCCAACCGAGAAGCCAGGAACCCAGAGAGAGAGACTCTTCACTCTTGTATTGTGTTGTGTCTAAGCTGCAATACACAGACAGACACATATCATATCAAAGTTGTCGTCTTGAAAGAAGAAGATGCAGCTGCTGCAGTTTCCGGGTCGGCTGTTAAAGTCTCTCTCTGTCTCTGCATTGCCTGCCACCTCCACTCTCCAAGAAATTGCTTCTTCTCAACCCAAAGGTCTCTTTTTTCTCTATATATACATATATCTAAATGTATGTGTTGTGTACTTGTGTATGTGTTTTAGTTTTTATTTTATTTTATTTTATTTGATATGGGTTCAATCTAGTTGCTTGGTTCTCTGAAAAATAGACATGGGAATGGTTTGTTTTTGGACTTTATGTGGATATCTCGCATTTACTTGTAATGGGTGTTCCTGAGTTTGCATTTTGGTTGTAAAATTAGAACCAATCTGTGGACTGTGATGCTGTTTGAATAAAGCTTGTTGCTTTGATACTTTACAATGTCATCTTTTTATTGGTTAACAATCTGGTTGGATGGATATGTAAGGCACATCAATTTAGTCTTGAAATAATGTTTATAGAGGGTGACTTCTCATAATTCTGAATTTTAAAACCTCTTTAGAAATTCATGAAGATTTAATTATGTTTACTTGACCACATCTATATCAATGAAATCTATAGTTTCACTGCACTATTTTGATTATGTTTAGCTTATGTAAACTGTTATGTGGGAAAACTTACAATGACCATAAGTTAATTTACGAATTGAATTTGTAAACATTCTTTTGATTGGGTTGCATCGGGTAGGTGTTGCTAAGGTTGTTTTGAAAAATGGGAAGAGACAGCTATTTAAGGATAACGGAAGCCCCATGGTGTATAGTGGATCAGTTGATAGAATAATTGGTAGGCCACCGCCTCAGACGGGAGATGTTGTACTTGTAGCTGATGGGACGGAGAAGCCAATTGCGTGGGGCTTGTATAATTCGGTTTCCATGTTTTGTGTTCGGCTCATGCAGCTAGAAGAGGAAGCAACAAGGTATAATATCCAACTAAGGTCTTCGTAGTGTGTTTTTACCTGCTTCATGAGTCTATTAAGTTCTTAAATCTTAATCAACATGGTACAGAGATCCATCTTGTGCATTGAACATGGAGAAACTGATTGAATCAAGAATCAATGCAGCTATAGATCTACGGAGGAGGTTGGGGATTCCATCAGCCAGCACAAATGCATACCGTCTTATCAATAGTGAAGGAGACAGGTCTGTGAAATTTAATGTCACTATTTCCTGGGTTATAACATCTTCTATATCTATATTATAAAGCTATTTAATTTGAGCTGTTTGTATAGTGTAAGGTCCTCTATATATGTTAAGGAGCCTTCAATGATCTTCTTTGTCTTCTCTACTTTACACTAAATTCTGCCTGGTGAAGCTAGTTTTCTTACTTCTGAATTGATTGCTCTGCTTGTCTGTAGGTTATCGGGATTAATTGTTGATGTCTTTGGAGAGATAGGTGTAATAGCATCATCTGCTGCTTGGGTTGAGAAGTACAAACCGGAAATAGTGGCTTGCATCAGTAGAATTGATGACATCAATCATATAAAATGGAGACCATCTGTTGAAATTTTGAAAGAGGAAGGGATTGAGACAACAAATTTGAAAGAAATGCATCCATCTACGTGCCCTGAGAGAACGAAGGTAGAACACTATAAAATTGCATTATATGTAAAATCGTAAAGTTAAATTCTTGAAATCCCTGACTTCTAAGAAATTCCTTGCCATATCTCAGCCAATGCAAAAAAAGAAAAAGATAAAAAGAACAAGAAATTGTAAATACACTTTGACACTACACAAATTAGCAAGTGGGTGACTTATTTTTTGCCTTAATTTGGTTAAAAATTCAAGCAAAAAACTCATTCCTGCTGCATTGCTCCCATCAAAATAAAAAATATGATTTATACTTGGGCATGTTGACCTAGGCACATTGTCATTGAAAATTTTTGTTCTAAGATATGTTTCAATGATGGGTAGAATTGAAAGATCTGAAAATTTTCCATTATTCCTAGATAGAAAGTGCTTCTCATTTATTTACCACAATTCTCCCAAACTCAAATGAGTAATAGGTTTTGGAATGCCTTCTCGCATCAACTTCTTGCTATTTGTGATTCTGTGCTGTAATGAGATGTGTTAAGCATGATTTTTTTCCATATTCCAGGTTTTAGAAAATGGGATATCTTATACAATTTCAATGGAGGGCCAGAAGACAGGATTTTATGCTGATCAACGTGAAAATCGTCGGTTTATATCTACAATATCAAATAAACAGAAAGTTCTTGATATTTGCTGCTACAATGGTGGATTTTCTCTAAATGCATGCAGAGGGGGTGCTGTTCATGTAACTGGTATGTTTCATGACAGTCTTCCATTGTCAAGTTTGATAATTGCAAAGACCCAGTTGTCTTATGATTCACCTATTTATATTATAAAAGATTTTGTTTTCACAACTTTGGTTTAAAATTGAATAATTAGGATCTATGTCAAATTCCTCCATAAAAAAACTGATTGCTTTTATGATTAAACAACTCTACTTTTCAGGTAGTAGACCTTTTTTTCTTAAATTTGTAATTGTAGTTTGCACCCATTCTGACTATAATCTGATTGGTGTCTGCTCATTATTTTGTGTATGATGTATTTCATCTTGTGTATGGTATCAGACATGGAGCATGGAAACATAAATGCTTTTCTGTTTTCATTTTTGTAACCCCACCGCAAATAAAAACCCAAACCCCTACAATCATGGTGTGAAATCCTAAGACCTCTTACGTAGCCATAGACTGTAAGCATCTATAAGGTCTATTAACTTGTCTACCATCTCTTATATTCTATCAGGTGTTGATACATCACTACCTGCTGTGGAGCTTGCTAGAGAAAATGTTGTTCTGAATAACCTAGATCCTGAAAAAATAACATTTTTGAGAGAAGATGCAACGGTATTTATGAAGGGTGCTCTTTCAAGAAATGAATTATGGGACATAGTTATTTTGGATCCTCCAAAATTGGCACCTAGAAAGAAGGTACAGTAACATTATTTTATGATGTTTAACAGAGATTGGGATGAAACTTGAGTCAGTTCAGACATGTTGCCATAGAAACAGGCTATATTTTGGTTGGCTTTGTTGGATGCTTTTCACATCAAGAACGGTTTTTGGTTTAGACGCAACACAAAGTTGTATCCATGTGTTTATTTGAATTTGTCATGCATGAAATATTTGGGTTCACATCCTCAATGCATGTGTCGACTTATCTCTAATTTTTGTGCAACTTCATGTTGCTTAATGATAATTTTAATTTCAGGATCTTCAAAGTGCATCAGGCATGTACAGAAATTTGAACTCTTTAGCAATGCAACTAACAAAGAGAGGTGGTCTTCTGATGACGTGTTCATGTTCAGGAGCAATGACCCAAAGTGGAACGTTCTTGCGCACTCTCCAGGCAAGCGAATTTCCATGGTTTTTGTGTTCATTAGTTGTGAAAAGCTGTCTTTGTTTTCATGGTTTATTTTTTGCTTGTTTGCATTGTTTTTCTTTTGGAGTTCTCTCTTGTATTCTATTTCTTTCTTTGTCAGGTACGAGGTGTCATGTATTTTGCACATTTAATAAATTCTGGAACAAGATTCTCCCAAACAAACAAGAAAATGTAGTTAGAAGTCATTGTTGTTCAAATGATAATATACTGCCTATCATTTACCAACCACACAATAGTTACATCCCATGTCATGGGAAATAGTTTTCTTTTTTGGTTGTTTTGTAGACCATATTAGTTGAATATGGAATGCATCCTGCAAAATTTCCGAAGATCAAACAAGAAATTAACATTCATAACATGTAAACTTCAATAATCAATTCACATTCTATCTCTTTTCTCTTGATCAGGGTGCTGCATCAATGGCGGGAAAAAAGATCACAATTATACGACAAGCTGGAGCAGCCTGTGATCATCCAATTGACCCATCATATCCAGAAGGCACATATTTGTCCAATATCCTACTTAGAGTGCTATAAAGTGCCTACAATTATTTGCATACACCCAAGTCTATTTTGTACTTTGAATCAAAGAACTAGAAATTGTATTGATCTATTTCAGAAATTATACATGAAATTTACTGTCTTACATAATGCTTTTCAAACAGGATATATTTGATACCATTTAATATTGATACACAAAATTACAGCAACCAATCCATAGAATGTGCTTTACACATTTTAGCTCAGCGCCCTCCTGGATTTCTGTTCCACGACAAATAAGAAGGATCTCCAAGCCGCCTGAAATTGCAATGCAAGACATCAGTATTCAATACAATGAATAACTAGATAAGTTACAAACAAATTGCAGTAATCCTTTATTCAAACTTCATTCTCCGTCATAATGATAAAAATACAAGAACGGAGCAGCTAGATCTCCCATAATCAGCATATTTTGGCATACATCGGTCAGTATGTGGTGAGCCACATAGATTGCACAATCAAAATAGCAAGGCTAAATGCTTTCACAATTGGGTGCAAACAAATGTGAAAATAATTGCTTTTAGAGGTATCATCACATGCTAATCTGCATATAACCGGCTTCTAAGCCAGTAGGACATGAAACCTTAACATATCAAATTATGAAACTCAGCAGAATGAACAGACAATTATAACTGGAAAGTCCAGGTGAGGCATGTTTCGAGTCTGTTGACTGCCTCACTCTTAAAAGAATCCTGTGGGGTAAGAACAGGTGATTGAGAAATTTACCTTGGCTTGACTAGATATACGATAGTGAATGACAGGGCCAAAAAGAAGCACAACCCTCCAACAGTGAGATACGCGATGCCAAGGAAATCGTTCTTTCCACCAAGCCAGCTAGTGGTTGATAGGACAAGTGTCTTCTTGCCATTAAAACTGTATGTGTTGTAGTTGTTCTCCAACATCACATGTATTTCATCATCTGCATTGAGATCCGTCTCTATTTTTCCATACAACTTCCTAAAAGTGGGCAAAGCTGCGGTTCGCATCCAAACTATAAGATCCTCCTGCTCACTCAACTGTTGCACCAAGACATTCAAACACATAAATTGGTTGCAAAGAGTTGCTTATTAAAACACAATTAAAAAAAAAACACCACAAGCTCCTTAGATAAATGAAGGACAGAACAAATGTTTTAAGAGGTTGAACAGAAAGCTCAGTAGCACATCATCATATTTCCACCTAAAGTTTGCATCAACATTTAAACATCTTTATAGCAGCCAACTAAAATGAATAACATGACTTCTGAGGTGATAAAAGTGCACTACAGAACACCAATTGATTTGCTAAAAACAACTTATAAAACAGGAATATGCTCCAACTGATGCTGGAAAAATTTCATTGTTTTTGAAATGGCAAACTGAAGCTTTTAGTTTGGTTTTCCGACCTCTACTATTACATATTGCATAGGAGACATGATAAATTAATTTCAAACTCAAATTCTATCAGATAAGAAGTGATAAAAGGCTTACTGGTATAGACTCATTGAGAATAGCACCACCTTGAACAACTCCTTTCTGGAAGTTTTTAGGAAAAACATTATTGCCAAACTTGTGTTCCCTATCACTCTTCCATGAGATACCCTTCTTGTTCACTGTCAATGTTAGATTGTTGCGGGAAAAACTGTAAGTATCATTGAACAAACTCCAAGCAATAAGGCCACAAGGTACAATGCGCGGTCCATTTGTTCCATTTATAGTTTCTTCGGGGTTGCATGCACTTGTATCAGTAGCATTTGGATCTTTCAACTGAGAATCACTTCGGCTCTTCACATATCTGAATACAAAGCCACAATCACATTTGTCACCAAACAATCATCACAGTGAATAAAATGAATTATTACATCAAAAATTAAAAAGTGAAAAATGAAAATTCCTGTAATGGTTTTAAATCCATTATTGTATATAGCGATAGAGGCAATGAAAACGAGAAAAATTACAAAAGCATAGCTACCCTTGTAATTAAAAATGATACTGTCAAATACTAATAATAAAAAGTTCCAAAACTTATATGACACAATCATGATAATAGCCGTTTACCTAAATATAAAATTGACAGTATCTCCTTATCCCTAAACTAGAAGGCAAACATGAACAAGTAAAATTTGCTACCAAAAGTAATGCAATGATAAGAGCTGCATAATACACAACTGGTTGATAGTGTCACCTATTTTGTGAATATTGCAAAATAGTTCCACAAATAATTTGAAATAGATATAAGCAGAAAACATGGCAAGGGCAGGTGATATGTACCTGCGATGATTTTGGTAGAAATTGTCAAGCTGATAGTATATAAAGATAGGCTGATTCATGCGTTTCGTCACCTAAAAGACGAAAGCCAAAAAGATATAACTTCATCCATTTCATAACCACAAGAATTAAGTTTAATCTCTTCTTCTACAAACATGATCTTTGTATATAACAACAGAATAACAATAATGATAGTAATAACAATAACAATAAACGAGGAAGCAGACTAATTTTAATTTGGAACCTTACTTTTATTGTTCTGTTGCAAATTTTATCAGTTGAGTTGCTCTGTATATATCCGACCTTATCAGTTCTATTAGCTGGCGGTATGCAATCAGTTTCATAGCGATTAACGAGTTCAACAACCTGGTAGAGAGGATCAAGAGAATCCATAATCAATTATTACTCATGAAACTAAAATTACAATTGCAAAATGCTTGGTTTGTGTTTAAACATACATCTCGGGAAGCAAAGAGAGAAGCAACTCCAATGGGTATGAAGACGACGCTAACAAGCAGGAATGCTGAAATAACCTGCACGAAGATAGATATTAAGTTTGATCAAAATTTGTACCATATAAGTTGCTAACATTTCCATATAAGCATACATACGGGAATTACTTACCCATTTTGGTGTAAGAATTGGCTTGCAAGCCGGAAGTTCCTGCTGAGTAAACCTCGAATCTAAAAGGAGAAATAAAAAAACAAATCAGAAGGGAAAAATAATGAGCAAATCAAAGCTTCATGACAAATTTGATTTGAAATCACAGCACTTGGATACAATTGTCATCGATACAAAGCTTAATCAAACTAACAACATTCTGCTTATAAATTCAAGCAAGTATTAAACGCAGAATAGCAACTGAATCAGGAGATCAAAAACAAATAACTCAATCACAAAACCCCAAGCACATAATTATATATAGTCAACTCATAGATCCTATCTGGGTATCTGATCATTAGAAACATAAAACCTGCACTTATTTTTTAAAAAATACCAACAGGAAAAAAATCCAATCTTTCACGATTCCTAGACAAAAATAAGTCAACCCCAGAACAAAAAAGCACAAAAGCACAAGTAACTACTCATAAATTGGTCCAAAAAAAAGGATTTTGAAAGAGAAGCATACACTTGGGTCGCTTTGAAGCCCTCCGGTTAGCGGAAGAATCAGCAGATCCGGCGGCCGCTGAGCTGGACGACGCCGTATTGGAACTCATCAGAGACTACAAAAACAAGGGAGGGAGCTCACGATGTGGTAACTAAAAACGAAAGTTAAAAACTTTTTTTTTTTGTTTAGAAAAAAGAGAGAGCTGTTGGGTTGTGTTTGTATATGCTTTGGTTTGGTTTGACTTTGAAAACAGATTGATGAAAATAAAATGAAGTTTCTCTGCCTATGAGCAGGGCGGCTTAATTTATGTCTCCGTCTGTTTCTGTAAGAAGAAAGTCCATTTTTAAGACCGGCAACTGTACATGTAATGATAGAAAAACCGGTCAAACCAAAGCTTTGTTCCAACTAGGCAACTAATACACACACGGTTGGACTGTCTATTAGGGATATTATTGCAAACCTCCCCTCTAGTTTGAACTATTTGTCATTTTAGTCCCTCTGGTTAAAAAAATTATCCTTTTTATCCCTAATAAAAGAGATATTTCGATCAAAGTATCGATATTTACTTTCTTATATGTAAGTGATTAACTGATTATGGATGGTTATGCAACAAACTATCATGGTAAATTTCACTGCAGATTATTTTATAATTACTTTCTATAAGTAACCACTCACATGCTTCTTAAAATTGTTGTTAAATTAACTCAGATTATTAAATAATCATTTCATGCCATGATCATTAAATAATCTGATTTTAACTCGTTAAAAAAATTACTGAATGGGGCATTAATCATGGCCTATAGCTTATGGTGGAGAGATATTGGGCTTAGGGAATTCGATTTAAGGCTTAGAAATTTAGTACGATGTTTTCAAAATATAAGACCAAATCGAGAACAACTTGATTGAATTAACAAATACGACAAGTATTAAATTTGACTTAAATTCTTGATTCTGCCACTTGAGAAAAAAATTCTATATAGAATAAAGATGCGAACGTCCGTACTCGAGGGTAGACAAGAACTTCCTATCAACGTATGGCGTGTTTACTAATCAGGAATTCTACTTAGGAAAGGGAATTAAGTTCCTGATTTATGAATTCCACTGTTTACTAATTTTTTAAGGAATTAAATTATATGGACCCCACTCACAAATCATGAATTAAGTTCCTGATGGAAAGGAAACTTGATTCCTTCCACCCACCCTAGGAATCAAGTTCCCTTTCCTGATTGAAAAATGAATTCATAATATTTTTACTAAAATATCCTCACTTAACAAAAATATAAAAAAATAAAAAATAAACTTCTTCTTCATGATTATTGGCTTTTGTTTTTAATTTACGTAAATCATATTGGTTTACCCTTTTTTTTTTTTTTTTTTTTTTTATCTTCATATTGGTTTACATAATTAATAATTCATATTTATGATTAGTAAATATGCCTTTAAAATATTTTCTATTTATTATTATTATTATTATTAAATAGTATATTAGAAGTTGCAAGGAATGCAAGCATCTAATCTTCATTTCATGTAACATATGAGACCGATTTGAAAAAATTATGCAAATTGTAATAAAAAAATATAAATAATTTTTTTTTTTTTTTAAATTTGTGGGATCAAGGCCATGGCCTCATAACTCACTAAATAATATCTGTCGTCTAAGGCAATACATGGACATCAGTTCATCCATTGCTCTGTGTTGAATATTATTGTTATCATAATAATTATATACATATTACAATAACATTTATGAACTAAAAATAACTAAAGCACCTTTCAAAATAATAATAATAATAACTACTACATATTCATATCTATTATTTATGTATTAATTATATTTCATTTTTTTTTTAATTAAATCATCTCTTTATCTAATATTCGTTTTACCATTTATGAACTACATATATATTCATGTCTTATATATATATATATATATATATGCTACTGCGACTTTTTTTTTAAATCAAGTTATCTCAATAGTTCTTTATCTAATTAGTTCAAATTTTACAATATAAAGATGTTAATTATTATAATTATAGTGTTATGAGTAATATAACAAATATTTTTTCATAACAAAAAATATATTTCATCATGTTATATACACAAGGGTATTTTTGTAATCAATTATGTATCATTCTGATTCCTTAGTTTAAGTAAACACTAGAAATTGAATAAATTTAATTATGTTTCCGATTTCTAAATTGTTAGTAAACACTGGAATGTAATTTAGTAACTTGATTCCGATTTCTCTCTATTCCCTTTCCGGTGGAATTTGATTCCGATTCCATCCATTCCTGATTAGTAAATGCGCCTGTAATTTACAAGGCAACTAATAAGCATATACAACAGTCAACAGATAGCAGGCCCAATATCCATTATCCAACATCACCTTCAACAGATGGATCATGAATATTATTCAAATGGGCCAAGTTTGGAATTACAATGAATTGGGCCAAGTTTGGAATTGTACAAACAAATTGAAAACCCAACTGCAAATGAATGAATGAATCGAGAAACGTTTTTTTGTCTTTATAGAGCAAAGAAGTGAAGAACGATTTGATTGAAAGAGTCAAATTGGTACAACTTCAAATGCCATTATCAATTAACCCCACTTATTATTTTAACTGATAAATAAAATACATATACAAACAAGACACACACACACAAACAGAGTCTTTTTGCTGATCCGAAACTGAGGTTGTTGAAGGAAAGAGAGAAAATGACGTTGGGAGGAGTGTCACGCTTGGCACTTGTTGGATATCGCTCGTTTTCAGCTTCACAAGTGCCGCGCATGCACAGCTACTGCTTCACTCCAATCACCTCTCGACAGGCAAGCAATTGCACTCACTCTCTTCTTCTTTTTTGAATGATAAGTAACTTATTTTGTTGCTGCTTTTTAGATTTAGTTTTGTGTTTAGTATCTGCAGTGAATGAGTGAGTGAGTGATATATAGTCTGATAGATAGTTGTGTTGTTGCTAGAATGAACAACAAGGTGATCAAAACATCTCCATTTTTGACTGTTTTGACTTTTGATTGTGGGAATTGATTTTTTGTGATTTTAATGCGTTCTGGGTATTGAAATTTTCATCTGGGTGTATGTGTTCTTACTTGTTTTTGATGGTAAAGATTTTTTTTGAAGGTTGATCATATTGAGATGGTTGTTCTGCTTGCATGCTTTTGTAGCTCTCTATTGCTAATTCATTTCTGCTTTAATTTTTTTTTTTTTTTTTTTTTTTTTGAAGGAGATTGTCTGAATTGTGAGTTGATTTAGTTTAAAAGTTGCTGCTAAGAAGATGAAATTATTGGACATAGTTAATGTGTTGTAAAAATCTTAAAGTTTACATTTTTCTATAAGTTTTTCCCAATTGATGATTGATTTAAGTAGTCGTAATAATTGTCAAGATTTTTGTAAAGTAGATGCTCTGTCTTTCACCCTCTCTCTCTACACACACACAGTTAACCTGATAATTAACAAATGATTCTTTATTTAATCTTTTTGTGGGCTGGTTAAGGAAAACACAATTTTTAGTTTTCTAACCCCTTCAAATTGAAGATCTTGACTTCAATGTCGTTTGAGATGTAATGCATGTTCTTTTTGGCTACAAACAATTAATTTTTTTCAACTATTGTGCTACTCTTTCTCTAAGTGAATTTACTCTACATACTGGAATTTTTTTCTTCAAAGCATATTCGTCAGGTACACAGAATTTCTAAATAATGGAATTGGATTTCAGATGAGTACGGACGTGAAGAGTATTACTGCTAAGCTTCTTAGCTCTGGCCTCTTACGCACTCAGGGGCTTATCGGAGGGAAATGGACTGATGCATATGATGGGAAGACTTTGGAGGTTTGGATGAAACATTATCATTATATTTAATTTTCACAATGTTGTTCCTTCGTTTGCTTGTTGGTAAATTAGAGTTGGAGTCCTTTTGGCCTTATTTTTATTTATTTATTTGTTTTTTTATCTCTGATCTCTTGTCCGTTACCTAAAGTTAGCTATTTTGTTTGTCAAACGCCTTATGTATTGTCATGGAAGGTTCTCAATCCGGCTACTGGTGAAGTTGTAGCAGACGTCTCGTGCATGGGTCGAAAGGAGACAAATGATGCTATATCTTCAGCTACTGATGCATTTAGCTGTAAGGACTTCAGATTGAACTATTCTCTGATTGTTTTATAATCAAGAAGAAATTCTACTATATTTATCCTATTTTGCTAAATGGAGCTGTCACTGCTAACTTTTCAATAAATTGCACCTTGAAGCTTTTGTAAGTTGCAAGATGATTATATTTTTGATTTTGGGTACTTTTGGTACCTTGACAATTCTTGTGGCATACATCTCTTGTGTTGATGTTTTAAAATTGTGCTGCTCACTTACATGGTTAGTTTGGTGTGAATCTTTGTGCATAAGTAGGCATATTAAACATCACTTGAGGTCGTTATTCTCATTTTTGAATGACATGTTTCAACTATGAAAGTAGCTTTACTTATTAAAGTTATTTATGACCTATTATCTGTGTAGCTTGGAGCAAAGTCACTGCTGCTGAGAGGAGCAAGTGTCTGCGGAAATGGTATGATCTGTATTCTTGACTATCTTGTTTCACTTGTATAAAGATCTGATCATAAGGTTTGAAAACTACTGGGTGCTAAATTGCTAACCAATGCATTAGTATATATAAAGTTCTATGTGTTTGTGTGTGTGTGGTTTCATAGGAAAGTGTGAACCGGAAGCAATATTATGGGGCTATGATTATTGAATTAGAAATGCAGATGTCCTTTGGACTCTGATTAACCATTTTGCTTGACCTTCTCCTATGACGTATCTGTCAGTTTGACAATTTCTAATTTGTTGGTCTCCTTTAGCATTTTGTTTGGTAGTTCTAAAGAGATAACTGTTTCAATTGTCTCAATTTGAATGTTCTGTTTGCATTTCTTATCTAAGGCCGTTGAAATTCATTTGAGTGCTTTTAGTTAATGCGATTCTTTGTTGTTATGGAGTGAAATTTGTTTTGCAATTGTCCTGAGAGCTGGTTTCTCTGCTTTTGATGCATAAAATTATCTTTTCCATTGTTTTGTGCTTTTGTCTATAGCAAAAGAAATCGTTGACTTGCTTGGACTTAACTTCCTTTGAAGATTAATAATGTACTTAGATGTAGTGTCATTAACTGTTTCTTGGAGCTCTTGTAATTGATATGCTCCCTGTGAAATGCTGCATTGGAATGCTGGGAAATTTAGTTGTCTACTGAAGTTTGATTTGATTATTCTCTGTCTATTTAAGGTACGATCTACTGATAGCCCACAAAGAAGAGCTTGGACAACTAATAACGTTGGAGCAGGGAAAGCCTCTAAAAGAAGCCATCGGTGAGGTAAACCATTTTCATTTTTCTTTAAGAGATTTAAGCAATAGTCTGTATCTTTATATTCATATCTTATTATTTGCGATATTTAGCTTTCTAGACTCAAATTGCAGGTTAACTATGGGGCCAGTTTTATTGAGTTCTTTGCAGAGGAGGCAAAACGTGTATACGGTGATATAATTCCTGCAACTCTATCTGATCGTCGGTTGTTTGTTCTAAGACAGGTGACTTATAATGTTTTTAAGAGTTATTATGAGTGAATCATTTCTTCTAATAGTCACACTTTGGTTGCTCTTATGCATATATTACATAAACTTCATTTTGTAAGACTCTCAGTAGCCTGCAAGGGCCAAATGGTGTCATGTGGAAACATCTTAAGTAAATCGTGTCAAATATCTTAAGTAGATTGCACCTTTTGTCATAATAATCTGCCTCATTGATTGATTCGAGATTCTGATATAAAACACATCTTAAGTAAATCGTGTCATCTGGAAATGTCTTAAGTAGATTGCCTCTTTTGTCATAATAATCTGCCTCCTCATTCATTGATTCAAGATTCTGATAAAGACAAAATGACAATAGAAATGCTGCGTGCCCAAGTAGTTTTCTTTTTAATTTCTTTAGTTCTTTTGTTTGCTTTAGATGGACAGTTCTTGACAACATCATTTTTCATCGAATGTTCTTAGTGCCATTTTGTGCGATTTTGTGTGATTTTCTTATATAATTTACTTCATTATTTTTTTTGCAGCCCGTTGGTGTTGTTGGTGCAATTACACCGTGGAACTTTCCCTTGGCTATGATTACCCGAAAGGTGTTTTTCAGTTGTCATTATTATGGTCTAATTATTTTTCTGTTGTGTGCAATTTGTATAAAGTGTTTAAAGAGCAGAACCCTTATGATGCAAGAACTTAGTGTTCAAAATGAAATGTTTTATTGCCGATTGTACAGGTTGGCCCCGCCCTTGCTTGTGGGTGTACAGTGGTTATAAAACCCTCTGAATTTACACCCCTTACGGCTTTAGCAGCAGCTGAGTTATCTCTTCAAGCTGGAATACCACCGGTAAATCCTACAGCATTTTATATACTCTTTAAAGTTCATACTGGAAGCTCATTTTCATTGGGGCTTTGTAAAGCTGAAACAGTGAAATATATTGGAATTTAATGATAGATAGTACTGAAATCGGTTGCACAGCTAATACCTTTCTTGGGCGGTGACGGTTATCATCATCAGCTATATAAATTTTAATACTGAAAAACCTATGAGATTTATCTTCACCTAGCAATCTAGTCACATAAAGGCTAAATCTTTATTCAAAATTGATGTTTCACAGATTGATAATTAGTTATTTGAATCTAGAATATACACAATACAATACACACTTCTCTTTCTTCTCTCTTACTCTGTCCAAAAATTGGAGTTATGTAATGAAAGTCTGCCTTACTATTTGTTATATTTGGATCAGCCCATCATTCTCAAAGATTTAGGGGATCAACAATAAAGTTCATTTTTTTGAAATTGTAAATTGACCCCACTTATAAATTGCTTGTCTGCTTACCAGTCATAGTTGCTATAAATTTTAGGAAGAATGTAGGTGCTTTGATCTATTTTCTTTCCTTTTCGAGGTTATCTCAATGGATTTTCTGGTATTTATAATTGATTTTATGTTTTAAATTATCAAGGGTGCTGTGAATGTGGTCATGGGGAATGCTCCTGATATTGGTGATGCTTTACTTGCAAGTCCACAGGTTTTTTTCATTCTTTAGATACAATCCAATTATTTTGCAATTTGTCATCTTCAAGCGATCTCCTTGTGGTGATTTGATGCAATATGTTTCTTTTTACAATTTATTCAGGTAAGGAAGATTACATTTACAGGCTCAACGGCTGTTGGAAAAAAATTGATGGCAGGAGCAGCTGCGACAGTTAAAAAGGTATGTAGGATCCAAGATTGATGAGTAACCTAAATCCATAGGGCCTTATAAATTAACACCTGGATTGTTGCCTTTTCATTTGTCTTTTCCAGGTATCTCTAGAACTTGGTGGCAATGCACCCTGCATAGTCTTTAATGATGCAGACCTGGATGTAGCAGTAAAAGGAGCGGTAAGTTAAAAGTTAAAGGAGCAGAAGTGTGTGCTCATGTCAGTTATTTCTGAATTCCATGTGTTATTGGAGGCATGTAATCTGTACCTTGATGGTAATCTTCTGAAAGATCTTATGATTTTTATTTGCAGCTTGCAGCAAAGTTCCGCAATAGTGGACAAACCTGTGTGTGTGCCAACAGAATACTTGTTCAAGAAGGTATACATGAAAATATATTATAGTATGGGAGAACAAACTGCATTTTTGTGCGAGTGTGTGTGTGTGTGTTTGGTTGATTTTTTGGATTTAATTTATATTATTCTGCTTGTTTCTTAACAGTAAGAATGACTTAAGTGAATTTTCCCTGTGCGTGGAGACATGGCAGTAATAAGTATGGATGGACCACTCCATAAATGATAGAAGCAGCAGTGCTCATTTTTACTCATAATTGAAGAATTACTGTTACCTGCTAACATTATAAAATTATGACTTAATTATGCAATAGCACTCTTATGTTTTAAGTAGCAACTTGTATTGGGTTTGAGATTTTGAGGTAACAGATCTAGTGAACATTGCATCTCAACATGGTAATGAGGTCTGGGTTTTTGTTATCTCCTCTGAGTTTAAGAAGGAGAGAGCGTTTTTGGTGTTTTTCATTGTTCCATATTGGTAACTTATATGTATAATAGTTTACAATATCTTCATTTGTGATTTTGTTTACATTGATTAATCAATCAATTCACAGTTTTTTGGAATAAATGAGTGGGTAAAAAGTAAAAACACAAGCTGATTTTTGGGTTGAAGTGTCATTCAACATGAATCTGAAGCCTTTCTTTAGCAGAGTCTAATACATTGTGTAGTAGTCACATGTTTGCTTGTGTGTCATGCATTACTGTCATGTGTATGATAGTTGCTTGAACTTTTATCCCCCTTTGGCACATGAATGTGAAGATATTGATTCATCAATGTTGAAAATATTTGTCATTACTTCAGTTTTTTAAACTATTTATTTGTTTGCTCTCTTAATTTGTTTCATCTTCTTTTCCAAATGCAATTTATTTCTTTATTTTTTGTTTTGCTTTTTTGCAAATTTTAAAGGGTTTTCAATGCAGGTATCTATGAGAAGTTTGCAAATGCCTTTTCAAATGCTGTCCAGGATCTGAAAGTTGGGGAAGGGTTTACTGAAGGTGTCGTCCAGGTAGTCATTTTTGTCTTTTGTATAATGTCTATTATGGTCGCTCATATGGGGATAATGCTATCTTATTGGTTGCTAAAGTGTTGTGTTGATCTTACCACATGGGTTGGCTTGCAGTGATATTTTATTTGCATAGATATTCCATTCATCTTAAGCATATGAATTGGCCTGGCATAATCACATAAATGTGCAGTTTGCTATTTTACAATAAACTTATATTCTCTTTTTTTCATGAGTTTTGATTAGTTTGAACTTCAATTTAAAATCATAGTTTTAACTTAACTTTTCATTTCTTTCCAGGGTCCTCTAATTAATAAAGCAGCATTGGAAAAGGTCAGTTTTGCTCTTGGAATTTAGTTGTCATCAAATAATGTCTGTTTGCCTCCGGTCTTTAAATGAGTTTCTGATCTCTAATTGGTCTCTCTGGGGATATGTTGTCAGGTTGAAAGATTTGTTCAAGATGCTGTCTCGAAGGTTTGCTTTCTCACCTATTCTATTGAATTTAATTAGTTTACACTCAGTGGTTTGGAAAGCATGTTTTTCTTCTCATGGTAGTAATTCCTTGACAAAGGTCCAAAGTCCTTTTTTTCTTTCATTTTTAATTTATAATTTAATTTTAACTTATCGTGATTGTTACATTTCCTCTAAAGTTATGACCTGTATGCTTCTTAGGAGCATACATGGTCATTTGTCAAGTTGTAGGGAACATCTTGGGTATTTGACTCCCTTAAGAAGAGACGAGGGTCCTATCATCTTCAAATGTAACTGCTTGAATATAAGCTTGTCAATTTCGTATAGGCCTTTTTACGATAGAATGTTGGTAATTCAATGTGCATTGTTTCCCAATTGCCTTGCTACAAAGTCAATGCAATAAACTTTTTTCATCTTGTTAATATCATAGAATAAAAGATTATGGATTGGTATTTACTGTTCTACACTTCTACATATTGTGATCTTACTTTAGATGCTATGGTAACTTTCACAGCTCATCCTTTTTTTATGTGGTTGCTATTCCCTTACACAATAACTATAGCAGTTTCTGTAGATTAGTTTTTCAGTTTCTTTTTCTTTTTTTGGTTATTGATAACCAATTGCTTTATAAACCATTGTTATTTGGTTAAACCCAGATTGCAAATTTCATTGGAGTGACCTTTACCACTTAATATGTGACTACTTTCATATGGAGTAACGTGTGATTGATTTTCAGTAATTTGTATTGGACATTGGATAATAAGGCATGCTTGCTTACAACCATTTAGTGTGAAAAAAGAACTCAGTGAGCATATGTGGGCAAAAGAAACTGTTAAATGGATTATAGTATTGTTAGTTTACATGCTTTGATGCTTTGGGGAATAATTAAATGGAACATTATTTTTGTATGGCAGAAGAAGTAACATTTGGTAAATATTTCAACTTAGAATCAGTTAAAAATGTGTTAGAACCTTAACTGTGTGGATTGGTTGCTTTGTTGTTTCTCTTTATTTATTTTCCTCCCATGTTATTGTGCTTGAAAAATAAAAGTAAAGAATGGTCCTGATTGACATTTAAGTAGGTTCTGATTGACATTTCTAAATATAGCTGTCTTATTTGTTGGCTTAGCTCAAGAACTTGCATTTTAGGGCACAGGAATTTTTTTGTTGTAGTCCTTCTTGTACATCATTTATTTATTTTATTTTCTTAAAATATATATTCTTATTGACCATAATTTAAAATTGCAGGGAGCAAAAGTCCTTCTTGGGGGTAAAAGACATAGTCTTGGAATGACCTTTTATGAGCCTACGGTCATTGGTGATGTCAAGAATGACATGCTTATTTCAAGGTAAGTGCTTGACTACAATCACACTCACATTATCAAATTTAGATTTGGTAAAGGTGATTGCAATTGTTCTTGTGCATATGCTGAAGGAAAAGTAATTGTCTTTCGGTCTAATCTTTATTCTACCTGGGTCATAATATCAAGCATAGTGACCTAAGAAACAAGAAATACTCTCATCTAATTTTGTGTCATTTTCCAGTCGAGTTTTTCTTGTGTAGGAGATCATTCCAGTGATTTAACTGGCAATTGTTTCAAGTCATTATGGCTTCTTAGACAATGTCTCATCAGATACATATCATGGTCTATAACAGTTTGACTAGCTTTAGCGTATTTTATGTGCTTATTCATACTTTTCCTATCTCAGAGAGGAAGTATTTGGACCTGTTGCACCACTTTTACGTTTCAAAACCGAGGAGGAAGCTATCCACATGGCCAATGACACCATTGCAGGTTATTTTGTTGTTTTTTATTGATTTGGTGGCTGAAAATTATGTTTGTTCTTAGAAAAGCATTAAAGTTGGGCCTACTTAAATTTGAAATCTCAGTTGATTAACAAATTCTTAGTGTTTCAAATAATATTGGTGTTCCCCTCTTGCAGTATAATAATGATTATTTGAAAGATGGGATTAACAGTTTGCTTTTTCCTGTCTAAATTATGCAGGGCTAGCTGCTTATATATTTACAACCAATGTTCAACGCACATGGCGCGTCTCTGAAGCTCTTGAGTATGGATTAGTTGGTGTCAATGAAGGGTTAATTTCGACAGAGGTGGGTTTCATCATGGCTTCAACAGGCATGTAAACAACAATAGTAACACAGATTGGCTTATTACTTGTTTGTCTCATTGCAGGTGGCTCCATTTGGTGGTGTTAAGCAATCTGGTCTTGGACGGGAAGGTTCCAAGTACGGAATGGATGAATATCTCGAAGTAAGTAAAGTGAAAACATTCAAGGAAATTTATAACTGCTATAACTTTTCCAACCTCCTCTTTATCTTTTTGGGAAAGCTATTAAATTGTCTGATGTGCTTGGAATCATCAATAAGGCGTTTTAAATTGCTGGTCAAATAGAATCATACCATTACGATTTCTAAGAATACTTGTTAATTTCTCTTTTCAAAGTTTTCATCATGTGTGTGTAGAGATAAAGTAATATGGTATACATCATCCAACCTTGATTTGTTTCCGACTCTTCTGTACATAAGCATATCTTCAGTGTTACTAAGGATTGAGTCCAAATTGACTAGAATCTCAATTTACTTAACTGCTATCATCATATTGAGGCATTGTTTTATATTATGCAGATGAAATATGTGTGCTTGGGGGATATGAACAGAAACTGATGGTCGAGGTTCGTACTTAGACTACCTAGTAACTCCTCCGTTTATTTGGCCTGTACATTCTCCTATACTAAAATGCGTCTGTGTTATGTGAAACAGGTATGCAGTCTCTTCGGCGATGGACTTGTTGCAATCCAAAGGTAGCTGGGAGAGAGAAAAGAGAAGAGTGTGCAGTCTTTTGCGTTTGATGTAAATGTAGAAGTGAGTTGTACAGCCTTTGTAGGCAGTTCCCATGTGTATCTAAATAAGTACAACAAATGACTATGCATGTTTGTCTTAAACCTTTTCTTTGCTGCTTCAAGACCTATAAAATAATAAGAGAAAACTTTGGTTTGATCATATTGTATCTGTCATATTATTTGCTGGGTTGTTTTTTCTCTATCAGTTTTATAAGATTTGAATCAAGATTTTGTTCTAGTTCTTTTTTGGTTAGTTTTTATAGTCAATTATTTTGGTAGAACGAGTAGCGCAATTTTCGTCAGGCATGATATATATTTATATTTCATATGACGCGATCTCAACGAGGGATGCATGGTGGATCTTGATGCGTCCAGTCCAAGTATTTTCCTTCATTCTGATACAAGATAGGCTGGGCCTGAAATTGGCTCTACAATGACTTAGTTGTTTCCTTGCTTTTTCTTGGGAGTTCATGTTCAATTACATTTCTATCAATACAGTAAATTAAATCAAGCAAATATTCTCTTGCAAGAGAAGAGTATAACATTAATAGATGATGGAGAATGCAACAGCTGATAAAAACCCAGGAGGTATAAGATATCAGAAAAGTAATGAGAAACTTGGATGATAGAAAAGAGAGAAGCTTTGTAAAGTATTCTTCTAATAGTACAAATAAATAAAGATGGGTCCCTCAAATTCACCTTCAAAGAGAATATATTCATTTTAAAGAATAATTCTACAAGAGAGCACATAAAGATGCTTGAACTTCAAGCAAACATACATGGCCTTAACACTAAGCCAACCCTACTTTTTTTTTATTTTTTAAAATTAAATTATTGGGTTTATATGATTTTAAAACATATTCAACTAAAAGTTAAACTCTAACTTTGCTTGATTATATATATAAGGGGACAGCTATGTGTGACAATGCTAGTCTAAAGAGAAGAATCTCCAAATCTAAATCATCAAAAATCCCCAATTGCCCTTTCTTTCATTTGGATATGGAGAGGTGCCAAATTATCATATACTATAAAAATATTAATTAATTTTGTTTTCTTATGTGATTCATGGTTCTAAATCATATATACAAATAATAAATGGTTTGCAAAAAAATTAATGAAATAATGACAGTACGTAGAGGTGTAGCTTAGTCGGTAGATGAACGAGCTTAGAGTTTGGGTAAATGACTCACATGTCAGCGGTTCAAATCCTACCAATAGCGAAAGCTTTCAAAAAAAATACCTAGTCCCAGATTAATAGATATTGTCAAAAAAAAAAAAAAAAAAAAAAATTGAAAAATATCATAACCCTAGATATATAAATATAATAGATCCAAGAATGGTATAACTCATGAAGTTCTAGATTGTTGCTAGAAAAGAATCTTCTTTGATTGTCAAAGAAGAAAGCATTTATTCCCATTTCGGATTTGGGTAAATAGCAACTCCATTTTTATATTTTTGTTTTTGGACGGGGGGCTTTAGATTTGTATCACCATATATCTCTCTCTCTCCCACTAGATATGACATCTTTGCATGAGGTAGCTTTATATTAGAGAGAGAGAGAGAGAGAGAGAGAGAGAGAGAGAGAGAGAGGAGAGGAGAGCTTTATATTGTTCTAACTCATCCTGATTTATATCTCTTTTTACCAAGAGTGGGACCGATATGTCAATGTTTTTGGGTTTGACCCTTTATATATTCAAGTTGTTTTGTTAGTTTTTGTTTTGAATGGCATACACACATAGGAGGAAGACAATCTTCAATTCCACAAAAGTGATATCTCATAAGAAGTAATTAAGTGAGCCCCAACAAGCTTTTTGTAAGAAGAGAAGATCAGAGGTCCCTTCATATCATGACCATGCACATATGCACTCACTACTAATTTTATCATCAAAAGCTCATCCCACATTCCACATACAACAACATTACTTTATGCATTCATGATCATATCCATCATCTTCACGTCTTCATCACATAATTCCATATATACGGTCATCTCCTTCTCCGGTGCTTTTCTCACCTAAATATATATAAACATTTACATTTTCTTCATCATCATTAACAAAAGTATTTCCTATAGAAAAAGAAAAAGCAAACTGAGTTTGATTACAAAATCTATATATAGATGAATTGAAGCATATATAATTAAATTAAATTAATTAATGTGTGACTGAATCTCTCATGCACATATCTCAATAAGTTAAAGAATCTGTTAATAATCATATATAGAAGATGATGATGATGATTATTATTATGTCTTTTGGGTGTTATCAAGTATCATGGAGACCTTTTCCTTGGTAATGACATAAAGCAAGTCTGTGTTTCTAACCATCATAGCAAGCTTATTAGTACTTCATCATTATGACCTAAAAAGGGGATTGTACTCTCTATATCTTCAGTCAAGACAGTACTTAATTATATATGATCATATGTCTATATATATTGATCCAGAGATTTTTGATGTATACATTTAAAAATTTATTGTATGAAATAATATATTAAGAAGGGTACTACAGTAGTAGATGATATATTGAGCATCTTGATATATGTATATGATAACACAAGCTGGGGTCTCATTCATATCGTAATTATACTCTCAAAAAGCTTCTCACATGGCCCCGTAGAAGAATAAAAACTATACAAAGCAAGCAAAGACACACTATATACTCTAGGCATCAGACAATCATTTATTTATTTATTTATTTTTATTTTTTTGAGAAGCAAGTAAATGTACAATACTATAAAGATTCTCTCTCTCTCTCTGATATGATCATGAAATGTGATTAGAGATAGAGAGATTTTTTTGTAATCTGTCAGGGGTATGTCAGTATAATGGTACATGATACTACATGTTACTATTTGTAAAGAGAGAGAGAGAGTATCTTTTGAGAAAGGGAAGGCCTGCATATTAGAATAGGTGCACTTTATTTTCAATATATATTTTTTTATTATATGATATTAATTTAATAAACATATATTATATATTTTTTCTTTATGTGAAATGGTAACTCGTATCTTATGCTTTAATTTGTAGTTGAGAGAGAGAGAGAGAGAGAGAGAGAGAGAGAGAGAGAGAGAGAGAGGTAAAGCTAAGCCACCATCCATCCCCTCTTCTTCAAAAACGCACCCTATTCTTCCCTATTTGCATCGCATTTGTTCTTGAATCTCTTAGTATTCTCTCTCAAAGTTTCTTAGAGAGAGAAAGAGAGAGAATGTTCCAACACAAGAAGCCTTCAACTATGAATTCCCATCATGACAGACCCATGTGTGTTCAAGGTGACTCTGGCCTTGTCCTCACCACTGACCCCAAGCCTCGCCTCCGTTGGACCGTTGAGCTCCATGAACGATTTGTCGATGCTGTCACTCAGCTTGGAGGACCAGACAGTACGTACTACTTATTATAATTCCGATCTCTTTCTTTCTTTATATCATTCAATTTCAAATATATACATAATTATAATATCATTTTCTAGCTTCTTGTTCGATCTTTTTATAGTTTTCTAATTAATTTGTTTAATTTGTGCAGAGGCCACCCCAAAAACCATCATGAGAGTCATGGGTGTGAAGGGGCTCACTCTTTACCACCTAAAGAGCCATCTTCAGGTTTGAATACAACAACAACAACAACAACAACTTATTTCATGCATGATGATCTAATCTTTTTGCTTTTCTAGCTTCGATTTTTGGTTGGCATGATTGATTATTTATTTTCTTCTTTTGTCGTTCCCTCTTTTTCATTCTTTTGATTATAATTGGTTTTTAATTTTCTTGTAATATTATTGTTATAGAAATTCAGGCTTGGAAAGCAACCTCACAAGGAATTCAATGATCACTCCATAAAGGATGGTAAGAGAGATGAGGCCGGCCGCTCTCCTTTGCTTTCTAGGGTTTCATGCTACTTTAGACTATACTACTCTTATATTTTTATTCTTATTGTCCTCCTCCTTCTTCTTTTTTTTTTTGAAAATTAATTTTTCATAAAATCTAATAAATTACAAATATTAACGTCTTCTCTTTGTAGCTTCAGCTCTAGATCTTCAACGAAACCCTTCATCTTCATCAGCCATGATGGGGCGCAGCATGAATGAGTATGTTTCCATATATCTTCAAAAAAATATATTTAAATTTTCTCTCTTTTTTCTTCAAATAAACAATAACATAATTTTCCTGAGTAAATTGTCTTATTCCATGCTTGTTTGCGGGATTTTTGTTGTGGAAAATATGTGTGTCACTGTATTTAATATAACTCACACATGGTTGATGCCATTAGGATGCAAATGGAGGTCCAGAGAAGATTGCATGAACAACTAGAGGTAATATATCAATTAAACAAAAAAAATTCTTGGATTTTTAAACAATTTATTACAATTATGGACTTTTGGCATATAATTATTATTATATATGGCAGGTGCAAAGACACCTTCAGCTAAGGATTGAAGCTCAAGGGAAGTATATGCAGTCTATATTGGAAAAAGCTTGTCAAACCCTAGCCGGTGAAAACAATAATAATGCTTCCGGAAGCTATAAGGGTATCGGAAATCAGGGAGTTTCCGATGTGGGATCAATGAAAGATTTCTGTCCTTCTCTCAACTTTCCACCATTTCAAGACCTTAACATATATGGAGGTGATGATCATCATCAGCTTGATCTGCAACAGAACATGGACAGACAATCATCACTTGATCACGGGTTCATGAACAACAATGTTAACGACGGTCTTTGTCTAGGGAAGAAGAGGTCTAGCCCTTATAGTGGGAGTGGCAAGAGCCCTTTGATCTGGTCTGATGATCTGAGGTTGCAAGATTTAGGCTCAACACTCGGACCTCAAGATGATCCTTTCAAGGGTGATCAGATTCAAATTGCTCCACCATCAACTGATCTTGATTCCATATCCGATATCTATGAGACAAAGCCAGTTCTGTCCGGATCAGATCACACCATTGGTGACAAGAAATACGAAGCATCAACAAAGCTCGAGAGGCCATCACCGAGAAGAACACCGTTCTCCACTGAGAGGATGAACCCTATCATGAACAGTAGTGGCGTGCCGCACGGAAGAAATTCCCCATTTGGATGATTAATAATCTAACATAGATATGTAAGTGATACTTAATTTATTATATTAACTAATTAATTAAGTATGAATTAAGTTTAGGGTTTTAGGTGTTGATTGAAGGTTAGCAATTTATATTAGGGTTTCCTCCCAAGTATGATATAATACATAATATTGCCTTGCATGGCAAACCTTAATTATCTATTGAATAGCTATATATTATTAGTTAATTAATTAGTAATCTTGTACTTGATTATGTCTCTATTCTTTAATTTGCATTCCATAGCTTTTATGTTTTGGAAATGGTTCATATATATTGATCATGATCAAAATCTGATAGTTTGCATGGTATGCAAAATAACTATAAATTATGAAAATTAAATTAAATTACATGTCTTTAATTTATTTTTTTTATCTTTTTTTGAAACGACACATTTTATTTAAGAAAAGCCTCAAAAGGCAAAGCTAAAAAGCCAGAAGTGGCTGCTACAACATGGCCACAGGAAGGCCACCAGACCACCAAACAAAAGCCCAATGAACATAATTGGTCATGATCATGCATGGTTCTCCGATATGTATTTAATTGAATTTGTTTTCTTGTAATTAATTTCAATCCTGCAGATAGCTAGCCACTTCACTAAATAAATCACTCAAAATCTCTGTTTTATTATTTATATTTTCTTTATAAAATGGTATATACACCGTCGTCTAAGAAAATTAAATCACATGTGTACGTTAATATAGCTATTCAAACTCAAAGTCACCTACACGTGACGGTTTTCTACCATGCAATGTGGTAGGGGGAACTTAATTAATTTTATCATGCATATTAGTAATCACTCATTCTAAAATATTAAGCTCTAATTAAGGTAAGTACCCAATAATAGTATTTATAAGACATACTTACTGTAACAACCTATATATACACATGCAAAGTACAGATCATAAATTTTTAAGTTTTGATAAATTTTTTTTTTTTTTTTTGAACAGCAGAAGAACAAGAAGAACCAAAAGAAAAGCATGCATTCATTCGAAATCTCAGTTTCTTAAGGGACTTCTTTGAATGGCCATTGTATATATATATATATGTGTGTGTGTGTGTGTATGAACTGTCAGAGAGGTTGGTCAATGTGGATCTTCTTTGTTTTAATTCCATTCTCAAGTTAGTGTTTTTTGACTAATGAATTAACCTTTTCAAACACTTTGCCTTTTAGTTAGTTAATTAGTTGCTTCAAGTTGGTTAATATTCCTTATCATTAATTCCAGACAAAACTATGGGAAAATTAACTTAAACACTAATAAAATAAATAAAAAATACAGAAATCCCCATCTAATAGCAAGAGATTTAGGGTTTCTGGGAACAAATGCAACAGTAAACAAAGCAACTAAGAGTTGGTTTGTGTGTGTATATACACAGTACTACTCCTTTTGGTCGTATATATTGTGAAGCTGAAGATTGACTGAAGCTTTTCTTTTCTTTTCTTTTTTTTTTAAAAAAAAAAGATGAAAAAATTTGAACAAAGAGAAGAATTATATTTCCCTTGAGAGATGCCGACAGAGAGTATCTAACTTTCGTCCTCTTTTCTTCTTTAAGTAGTCTATATTCCTCAAGATCAAATGTAAAAGGATAACTTAATTGAGTGTATATATATACATATATCTGTCTTCATTTAGTTTTGTACTTGCATACAAGCAGTCAGGCTTTTCGTCTGCATAGTTTTACTATTACTGGATCATCATCTTTTACTAGCAACAATTCACCTTCTTGATCTTCGGTGGAATGCGCCTTTTTTATGTTATTACCATGTGGTCGATCACGATTGTGATCACTTGCTTTATGATCCCTTGCGACTATTATCACAACTCAATATATATATATTTTTTAATTCTAAACACAACCTTTATTAATAAAAATAAATAGAAAAAAGGGAAAATAAAAACGAAAACCAGCAGATCAGCGGGATCATTCCTTTTTGTCTCAACCAGTGCAGCCCAATTAGCGACGAAATTGTTTTTTTTTTTTTTGGAGTTCAAACCAGGGTTTTTGATGAAGAAGTTTTGTAACTTAACCACTTCACTACAAATTTTATCACGACTCGATATTATTGTTCAACTAATTATGATTGTAAGTGTGAACTTGTTGAATATGGTACACATCAAAAGAAATTTCAATATATATGTGCAGTATTAATTATCTTTTAGTTGTAACAAGAAAAATATATCAATTTAATTGATGGGTTTAATTTCCTTGAATATTATTAATAATTATCTATAACAATTTTATTGATGTTAATTGATAAATTCCCGTGTATGTTTCATCTCTATATCTTAATTCGATTAGATGAGAGTGATTCAATAGCATTACCTCCACACACCTAAATCAATAAAGCTATAGGTTCAAATTATTTAATCCTCCCTCAAACCCTAAATTATAATAGTTCAAAAGAAGATGGATGATAATAGCTAAGTTCCTTTTGCCTTTCAAAAAAAGAAAAGATAATAGCTAAGTTCCTCATCTTAAAAGGACATGTAAGCAAAATCTCTTATCATGATCGCTAGGCACGTAGAATGGTAAAAAAAATCAGATGATGATCTCTATATAGATCCAAACTGCAGAGAAGAGGTTCTTCTTTGTGTTAAGAGGAAAAGATGGTGGTGCCACCACTATAGCTTTATTGATTGCAGAGAAAAAAATATAAGGCACTGCAAGTTGGCAAGAAAGCTCCACCTCTCCACAAACACATAGACACACACACTCACACTACACACAAAGAGAGAAAATTGAAAAGAAAAAAAAAAAAAGTTAATAAAGCCTAAAGCAGAGGAAGAATACAACGCACTCCCACGCTTGTAGATATCGAGGAAGCTTCTATCTTTTTGTTCATAAAGTTTACAACTCCTTCATTCCTTGCATTAAAAGCTGATGCATTGTATGTTTCTTTTCTCTTATATTCATCATCTTCACATAATTTTACATGCATAATATTATCGATCACAATAATAATAATAATAATAATAATTATAATCATAACTTAGATTTATCATGTCATATTTATATTTATATCAAAGTGTCACACAATGATATTTGGAGAAGGAGTTGAAGTGGGAGTGGAGTTCCCTAGGATTCTGCTTTGGGTTCTTGTGTAGAGAATTTTTGCTATACAAAGTACAAAGTACAAAGTACAGCCCACCCAGTAGCTTCTTTTGTTCCACATTCTTCTCTCTCTTTTACTTTGTTTCTTTGTAACCTAGTAGAAAATTAGTCAGGTTGGTTGATACAGTACTAACATGCATGTAATGTAAAAATGTTTCTATATGTTTTCCTTGTTTAGTTGTTTTCATGCTTTCAAAGGAGACCATATGATCAAAAGGAAAAGATAAAGAAAAAGAAAACAAAGAAGATCATTATGCAAATTAAATTAACAGAGCTCTAGCTAGATTGTGATGATGATATGATGATCATCTCCTGTTTATATATGCTATTAATTAGCAAAAATAAATAAATAGCAAAAGCATAAAGAAAAATTATATAATTAGATGCCTTTTTGTTGACAGTATACGCAAATATTTATGAAAACAAATTACTTTGGTTAAACTAATTAATCGATCTCATTTAATTGCACATACATTTGGATGAGATAAGGTTGTGGTCTAATGGTAAACACCCCACACCTGCACCACGATGTTGCAGGTTCGAGTCCTCTACCCTCCCCAAAAAACCCGAGAATTAATGTAATTCTTACAAAAATAATATAAATTACACATACATAATTTGCATTAATCAGGCGCAGCCAATTTGCATTAATCAGGCGCAGCCAAGTGCTTGGGTGATAATACATATGAATGAATAATTATCAAATTTTCTATAGTAGGCACGCATCATCACATTTTTGCCATGTATATTATTATGATTGAAGTTATGTTACTTAAATGAAAAAAGTGTAGTGATGTGTATTAGTATGTATGTTATGCCTATATTGTGTATGGTGTGCCATAAGAGAAAAATTGGAGTAATTATATATGTATATATGTAAACGATTTTTTTTTAAAAAAAAAATATGACCAATTGAGTCAGAGATCGATCAGCTAACATCAAACATTACATAAGTAGATCGGATATTTACTATTAAAAAAAAAAAAAAAAAAAAAAAAAAACTGGGAGATGTATACTCTTATAACACCGGCTGGGGAGAATACTTTAATTCAGACTCAAAACTTCCACTCATTGGAAGAAGATAATTAGAAGATTATTAATTTAAAATCCTATAAACTTTTGTGTATGGACCTCCATTTTAAATTAAGATACGTAGATATAACTTTAGAGAAAAAAAATATATTAAAAGAACGAATTAATCGTTATTTTTATATTTAGATTTGTTATTATTTAACACTATAATGATCAATTTTTATTATTATTGATTTAGAAATGTTGAAGTTTTTCTAGCATTCATGAAAAAAAACATAGGCGCTTTGTTCTAGTGCATTATAGTGGGCTCTGAATGGGTATCGGGGCTTTACTACAAAGTGAAATTGAATTATGATTCGGTGGTACGTAAACCTTTAACAGCTAACTGTTTATATATCAATGATTACAGATGTATCATGTCTCATCTCTTTATTCTTATATTATCATTACCATTATCATTATTAATATTTTATTGTTATATTGGGAAGTTAGATATCATACAATGATTATGGTGATCCACATTTATCTTATGACTAGTTTTTTATTTGAATAAATCACACGATTCTTTGTTTTATTTGTTGCATGAGTAACCATCATAAAATCCTTCTAACAAATTAATATATGAGTATATTGTTAGGATAAATTGATTATGATATTGTTGTTGCTATAATATCTATATTTGAGATATTGAAGGAAATTAATATTACATTAATAATGATAAAATGTTATTGCAAGAGGTAATCAAGCATTGATAATTCAATTTTAATTTTCGGTAAGAGATGCAGGTGGAAGTGGAATCTAGATCAAAAGAAGGCACAGTTAAATTGTCTTGCTCCCATAAGACATTGTTGAAGTCTAGATCTTTTATGGTGTGGGATAAAATTCCTTGGAATTTAAGGAGGAGATCGTGAAGGGTTTTAGTGGCATTGGTATGGAGATGGGAGAATCTTCTGCGGAAGAATGGAGGAAGATGGCATAGGCTGGTTTGGTTGATGTGTGTGTTATTCTAGTGGGGTTTCTATGCTTTTGGTCTTAATTTGGTTATCATGGTTTCTTGTTCATTTCGAATGGCCGCAAAGTCTCTTGTATTTTGTGGGGTTTTGGGTTGTTTCGTGGTGTAATTGTTTTTCTATAATAAAATTTGCTATTAAAAAAAGAAAAAAACTATTTGTAATCGTCTTATCCGAACACGACCTATTAGCTTAATGGGTTTAAATATACAAAACTGAAACCATTTATTCAATTAATGAGTAACCCATCCTAACCCGTTGTAAAATATTATATTTTAGATTTATTAAAAAAAACATAGGTAAAATGTTTATTAAGCTCAAAAGACCCAAAATTATATTAAATCAAATTGAACCAGAAAAGACAAGTTCGAATCAACAGGTTTTTGCAAGTCATTCAGA
This sequence comes from Acer saccharum, assembly GCA_030490815.1. Classification (NCBI taxonomy): domain Eukaryota; kingdom Viridiplantae; phylum Streptophyta; class Magnoliopsida; order Sapindales; family Sapindaceae; genus Acer; species Acer saccharum. The sequence goes on from CM059866.1 coordinate 68,051,123, forward strand.
TTCAAAAACGTGATCAAAACCGAGTATATGGGAATCGTGAATGGTTTTGACTGAAAACTGAACCCAGTCAAGATTAATTGGCGTTTTGTTCGAGTGCATGCATTATAGTGGGCTCTTAATGGGCTTCCATGGGTTGAGGTGTCGGGGTTTAGTTAGAATTTCATTGACCAAATTGAATTATGATTCGGTGGTAAACCATGTTCTTCTCATTTTACTAGAATTTCACCGCAAAAACCATTCTTTCTTTACCACAAATGCTGCTTGGAAGTTAGAACACAGAACAACTTTCAAAAAAATAAAAAAAGTTAGAACACTGAACACACATGCATATGCATGTCTTGTGCATGCCACGTGTTCTTCATTCGATTTGGCTTTCTCTGAAAAACTAAAACTTGCTGCAAAAAAATAAAAATAAATAAATAAATAAATATGGCAGACATATCTTATTTTAAGTGGATTTCTACGGGTCAAGAGTCTAGTTCTATCAAACAAATTAAAATAAAAAGCGATTGTCATCAAGGCAGACCTTTTTTTTTTTTTTTTTTTTTTTTGGTATTTAAGTCTATTTCCATTGCTTTAGCACTTAATTAGTCAAATTAAACTCCAGTTAAACCAAACAGATAATATTTTTTTTTTTTTTTAAGTGATAATCGAGTCAAGGAGAATCGATTACCAACTAAGGATGGCAATCAAACCCGAACTTGCGGGACCCACCCAAACCCGACCCTTCACAATCGGGTTTGGAGTTACAAAATCCTAACCCACCTTGGGTTTGGGTGATAAATATAACCCCTGTCAGGTTTAGGTTTGGGTGTAGGTTTGCTAACTAAAAATAAAGAGTCGCGATATTTGCATTCTTGAAAAATCGTATATGCAACCCTTTTTGTATGTACATCCCCATCAATTTTTTTAAAAGATTATATTTCGTAAGCACACCCCAACATTACTAAATATGCCCTTTCTTTATACTTCAAAAAGAAAAATATGCCCTTTCTTTCAATTTAATTTAGAAAATCATTATAAATGAATTAATTATGAAATAATTACACTGATACCATGAAATTCTTTATGATTTTGTAAATTATTAACGTGTATGCGAGATACTTGATGTAATGTTGAAAAGAAGTTTTTGAGACAATTTTTCTTAATTGAGGTGTTTTGCGACAGATAGAGTTGGAACTTGGACGAGGCAAACCAAATCAGGGTTGTGGTTGTAGTTGTGGTTGTGGTTGTGGTTGTGACATACGTCTATCTCACCCAAGTTCTTACACAAAATACACAAACAAAACCCTCAGTCCTCAGACACAATACAAATATACAATGGGCAGTGGGAGATTATTTTTCCTCATTGGAGAAAAAAAAAATGGTATGAATAAAAAATCTCTCAGTTGCCTTTTCAATTTCTCCTAATACTGTATTTATTTATTTATTTATTTATTGATTTTATGGAGATGGCTCCCACTTTGGGTTTGAGTTTTTGAATTTTGTTTTTTTTTTTTTTAACACAAATTTTTTTTTTTTTTAACTGCGATTTATTAAAAGAAAGCCAAAGAGCTAGCCAAACACAAATAGAGCAAAACAAGGGCACAAGACACCCACTGCCAGGCAACAGGACCAGCCTAAGAGAGAACCCAAAACACAAAGGGAAACAGCGAAGAGCACAACGTAGAGAAGCAAAATCCCCCACGCAAAAGGCAGAAAAACAAACAACAAACTAGTGAAAGGACAAACACAGCAAAAAACCAGCGAAAAAGAAAACAAATCAGTCCACCTCCCACATCATACAATCCCCCTCCTGATTCGAGCCTTTCTTCGCCAAAGAGTCAACAAAACAGTTCGTAGACCTCGGGTTATGAATAACAGCAGTTCTACCCAAAGTATGCAAAAAATTACGGATTTCATATATGAAGTTAACATATTTCAAGCTACCAAAATCCGACCCATTTACCCAGGAAATCGCTCCCTTAGAGTCGCTGATGATGGTGATTTGTTTACCTATCAAAACAGGAGAGCTGGCACACAAAACACAAGCCTGGTGAATAGCAAAAATCTCCGCCGTGATTGCATCCGCAATTCCAACATACTTAGAAAAAGAACCAATCACCTTTCCTCTGAAAGTCCCGCAAGACACCACCAATTCCAGCTGATCCCGGGTTCCCTCTAGCCGAGCCATCCACATTAAACTTCAAAGCGCCTTGCGCCGGGGGGGGGGGGGGGGGGGGGGACCAATCAGCTGTAGAAACAGCCTTCCTTCTTTTCGAAACAGAGCAGCACACAACAATATTTTGAAGAATAGCTATGATCGAGTCTGAACAACCTTCTACATGGTGTTTGAACCACCAAGCAACTCTGAATTAGAATTCAAAAAAACTAACTGGTTCCTAGATTCCCATATGGTCCACACTATGGCGAAAAAAAGAGTATTCCAAGCTCTTCCTTGCCTAGCTTTCGGACATAACCCAAACCATCCTGAAGCCCACTCCAAAAGGGAATTATTGGCGCACCAGGACACCCCCCACCAAGACATACAACTGCACTAGATTTCAGAGGCACGATTACAGTGGAGAAAAAGATGGTCAATTGTCTCCTCCGCACATTTGCAAAAAGGGCATTCGAGAACCATATTGGGAGAAAAACCAAACTTGTTCATCACCTGTCTGACCATTATCCTACCTCTTAGCAACTGCCATGTGAACACCTCGATTTTTTTTTTAACACAATTAGTTTGATTATTGAAAAATTCATAAAAGTAAAACAGTTAAAAAAAATATATAATATCTTTTCATAAAAATATTATTAATTTAATTTAAGGGTAATATTGAAATTTAAAAAATATTCAAATTTGGGGTGTACATATGGTTTTAAAGGGGTGCAAATATCGCCACATATAACTGCGGCATGAGTTCACTTGTTCAAATTCCCATATGTGAAACAGGCCCAACTTAATGGGCCTGATCTGTTTTAACAGGCCCAATAACTTGAATTTTCTGGGCTTGGCCTGAAAAACTGAACTTGGGCTCAATCTAAACTGATGAATCGGTCCCATATCCGATACACAGAAATTCATCTTCTGAAAATGTGAAGTGATCGAAGACGACGACGACATCAAATTAATTGCAGAAAAACCCCAGAGCTTGGCAATGGCATGCCAGCTGAATACCATGATCGAGTACTTGAATTTTAAAGCTCTATATATACATTTTTGCAAGAACACAAAGCTCTAAATTAAAATAGAATTTAATTAATTAAAGTCCCTTATTTCATTTACACTAACATATCATATTACACCATATGTGATCATAATCAGCCCACCAATATTTTTGAAATTAGAACCCAAAAACATTACAAAAAAGAAAGAAAGATAGACATACAAGTTAATGTTAATTAGTTAATAATAATAACAACAACAATAATCATGGAGACAAATTTTGTTGATTGTCAATGATATCAGCTGGAGGGATGAAATAATCCATGGAAAGTCCAGGCACATTGAACACAACATCATCAATGCTCCAAATCTCCTCCATTCTAGTCCTACTATGCTGCATTGACACTTCCCCGAATCGGAAAACGGTGGCGATGGACCTGCCTTGGTGAGCAATCAACAAGCCATCGACGTCCCTGTAGTCGCCAATGCTACTTCCTATGGTGGTCTCCCAGTAGACAGTGTCGACATTATTGTTCTCTGGGGTGTGTAGTACTCTGGTGAGATGTGAGTCCTCTAAGTATATCAACAATCCACTCTTTTGGCAAAAGTAGCCGTACAATACGTGCCTGATCACCTCCGCTGGACCCTCACTTCTTTCCATCACAGCCGCACGATCTGCTGCTACTTTTAGAACAAAGCATTCATCATCTCCTATTCGTTTCTCTCCCAAGCATTGTGCTTTCGCAAATAAGCTCGCTGTGCTCTTCGGATCTAAACCCTGTAATATTTATGTACACACGTCAGCATTTTATTAAAATACGTACAAATAAATACAAATTACTCGAATCCGTTTAGTTAATTTTTTAATTCAATAAAAAAGAAAAGAAGGGTATGCTTCAAATTAACTCAAAGTTGGGATCAAAGCATTCTGGTGAGATATTATTTTACTTTGAAGTTATAAATATATTGAGTATAGAGAAGAAGAAATAAAGGTTTGGTTCGGTATGGGAAGAAGTAAAGAAAAAAAAAAACCAAAAATAAAGGAGAAAAGTGAGGAAAAGCAGGGGCAATAATGCAATAAATAGAAAAACTATGCACTAAAGTGCTAAAAAAAGAAAAAGCGAAGCATAATAAGTTGGCAATCCCAAGAAAAATAGATAGATGAAATGTTTTTGTATGATTGTGTGAAGATGATGAGAGATATGATGTCACAAAAGAAGATCACGTGCCAAACCCTAACTCAGTGAGTCAGTGAGTTGTTCGAAGACAAAAAAAAAAGGAAAAAGAGAAGTGCATGGTATGTCTGGTAAAGGTTGGGACAGTTTCTCCATCATTGTCAGCTTCCAAGTTGTATTATTTCAATTTTTCTTGGGATTGTGGTGAGGCTTTCTTTTTCTATCTTTGTTTGGCACCCAACATTATTTGAATATTTGGTTGGGGTTTGCTTCTTTATTGAGATTACACAAATTACTCCTTTATTTTCGTATCTAACTTTAATTTGGCAACCCCAATAAAAAGAAAAAAGAAAAAAGAAAAAAAAAAACTGAATCAAAAGATCATATTAATATGTGCAACACATGTTGAGGAAAATAACATCAACTATAGCAATATGTATGTATTGACTTATCCATGTTAATTATATTGAGTTCTAAAAATTAAATTACATAAATCTAGATGGATCGATTGATTAAATCTTGTAAGGGGGTGTGTATTCTTAAAGCATATATTGAAGGGTTTATTTTTATTTATTTTTTGAAACATGCACTAACTGGTTTAAGGGTTTACCGAAACTTAGTGAGATCAATTGCTATTCGAACTCCTATTATAGAAGTGAATGAAAAGTTCATGATTATACTCTGCTAAGAACCCTACATGTGCATGTGTATATTTTTGCGAATAACTAATTTTTTTAACAATAAATATACTAACATTAATTAATATTTGAAGGAGAGGAGTTATAAGGGTTTTGATTTTAAAAAAAAAAAAAAAAAAAAAAAAAAAGAATAAATGGTTGAATTGATTGATATTGATATGGTACCTGGATTATGCGACGTAGAGGGCGTTGGGGGCCTTTAGCAGCATGAGTACCAAGCCAAGGTGTGTGTCGCCAAACGGTTTTGCCATCGCTTCCGGCGACGACCTTGTTGCCGCCAACGACAAGTTCTAGAGACCACATTCCGGGCAACATTTGCCAGAGAACAAAACACCCACTTTCACCACTTCTTGTCCCCAAGCTCTTGACGTTCTTTCCTGATGAAATCTCAGTCTCACAACATACCATCTTCACCATTCCCGTCGCGTACATGTTCTTTGCACTTTTTTGCTGCTTTAAGCACCCCGTCGCTGCCAAATACTGTTGTATGATATAATGTGCACTTGATGTTTCCTAAACGTAAATAATCGTACATGTTAAGTAATTATATTGTCCTGTTAAACTCAAAAGCTTAAAGTGAAGTACAGACAGTACTGATAATTAAGTAATAATAAATGCGAATTAGAAAACTTACTATGGGAATATCTTTGATGTGAATGCGATCATGAATTTGATCGTTAACTAGAGGAATGGGAGCCAAGGGACAACCTAAAACACCAAGCAAGAGCCTCAAATCTTGTCTCTTAGAAGGAATGCTGTTGCTGTTAGTAGAATATATGGATGATGATGATGATGATGAGATGGAAATGTTGTTGTTGGTTGATGAAGAGATTCCTTTCTGGATTCGAAACCATTCTCGAATGTGTTCCCAAGAGCTCTCTTTCTTGGTTCCTTCTTCTTGCATATCAGGATCAGGACCTTCCATTAATGGGGTTAGGGTTTGTTGTGTGCACCATCTCTGCTGCTTCCTTGTTCGAGTAGCCGATCTTGAACCCATATTAATTATGGTCATGCACAGCTATGGAATATTTGTGAGATAAAAGAAAAAGGCAGAAGAGAGAGTTATAGGTGATCAAGTTATGAGAGAGAGAGAGAGAGACAAAAGAGACAGGTGATGTGTCCAACGGCAGAGAGATCGATGCTGTAATATATAATACAGACTCGCATGTTGGGCTGTCGATTTTGCTTTATTCTTTCTTTCTTTTTCTTTTTAGACTTATACATCTTTCTTTGTCGTTTCATTTTTCAAGTCTATTCTCTTGTCTTCACTTCAGCTGCAGCTGCTGCTGCTACTCCACCCTCCACCTCCATGTGTGATAGCTGGTCCCATGAGGACTAATTGCTCTATCATCTATCTCTTTCTATTATCTCTTAATTTAATTAATTAATGTACATTAATTAATTAGTAATTACCCTCCATTTGTTCTCCATTTACTCACTAATCTATATTATCTATCTCTCTAGCCTCTAGGGTATATATAATCTTTCTTGGAAAATGATACCACCAATATGCCTCAAAAGAATATATATTACAAAATAATATCATAATTTAACATATTTTCTTCTAGTTAACATGTACTTATATTGAGATTCATTGGGGCGGGGACAAGAATTTCCTTTTTATTTTTTTGGATAATTATTAATCCATTTGGGTGGCTATATATAATCTTTATTATTAATTTAATTATAGTATAATTAATTAATTAAGTCTACAGTGTAATTAACAGTTATTTTGATCTTGATTCTTGATTCTTGATTCTTGTGTTGCTCTAAGTAAATCATGATTTCCCAATTAGGTGGACCCCCCCATTCGGATATAACCTTTGTCTTTGTGTTGAACATTAACATAACAAAGTACAGTATTTATACTGTATATATATAAATCCTCATTAAGCTTTGTAAATAGTAATTTTAACCTTGACAAATGTCGTCCACATGGACTTGAATGAAATGAGAATATTGGCAGATTAAAAAAGAGTGGTAGAGTTGGGACCCACGATGTGGTGGTGGGCCGGCAAATGGGGGCCGATTGAAGAGAGCAAGTTGTGGTATATGGTGGTGACCGGTGGTGGTGGGTCGGCATATATATATATATATATATATATATATATATATACCCGTGTTGGTGGAGAGTCGTGATTTTAGTGATGGGTGGTGTGAGAGTGATCTTCCAAGCTAATTAAAGCTTTCTCAATTTATCTACGGTAAAGGTTGAGATGTGCTTTTCATTTTGGTAGGAAAAACACACCCACACAACACACAAATACAACCCAAATTGATTTAATTGTTTTCCTCAAAATAGAATTGTTTTAACAAATGCTACAACGTGTAGCTAACCCATCACTGTCATTTGATTGATATGATTAATTAATAAGTGTATAGTACGTACCCACTTGACTGTTATATACTTCAACTTTTTTTTTTTTTTATATCAACCTTGTCATTGCAGCTACTTGAATCCAAAAATATTCGGATTGAATGAATGATTTTTACCACTAAATCTCGTTGGACGGCAATTAAATACTTCTACTATTCTACATTATTAGGATAATTTCTTTTGCTTTTTGGCCTAGCTTCAAATTGTTTATTATTATGATTATTATTTAAGTTCCATTTATGATATTAGAACATCTCCAATAGCCTCCTTTGAAGACATCCCTTAACTTAATTAAGGGAGTAGGTGTATTTTTGTAGCTCCAATAGATCCCTAAATAGCTCCATTAATTGTGTTCGGGTGGTGTTCACTCCCTTAATTAAGGAATGTCTTCAGACCCCCTTAAAGTGGGCTCCACCTATCATAATTGACAAACAATATTTAATAATTATTAAACACAATATCTAACATTTAAATAAAAATAAAAAATTATTAAAGGGGTCATTTAAGGGAGTATTGTTGGAGCACATACTTCCTTAATGGTCCCTTGCAATAACCTACACCCTTAAATAAGGAAGTCTCCCTTAGAGACCCCCTTAAATAAGGGTGGATGTTGTTATAAGGGACCATTAAGGCAATATGTGTGCCAACAATACTCCTTTTAATGGCCCCACCCTTTAATTAAGAGAGTGAGCTCCACCAAAACACATTTAAGGGAGCCTTTAAGGGACCTGTTGGAGCTGTAAAAATACGGCTATGGCTTCTCCCTTAATTAAGCTAAGAGGGGGTCTCCAAGGGTGACTGTTAGAGATGCTCTTTTTTTCACTATTTATGACATTAACTACACACCTTTACGTACGTTGTTGGGTTCTCAAACAGAGTTTGTGCATTTTAGCACATGCATATATGGGCTACTAGATTGCTTATAAAGCTAATTAGCTACACCATCTCCATCATATGATTAGGATAGTCATTTAAAAAAAAAAAACTGTAATTATTTTTATCTAGATAGAATTATATGAGCGGTTATTAATTAATGGTGTTTTGATATATGCAGCCATACAATTAATTTGTTGTGATCATAATAAATGGGCTTGTACAACACAACCTTTTTGGATCACTCAAGCATTTATCACGACCTAATAGTAGTTTCTATCATTCATCACCTTTTTGATTTAATTTAGATGGATTTCCTTTAAACTTAATCATCGATCAATTTTTTTTTTTTTTTTTTTTTTTTGTTCCTTCCAACATGGACGTACTAGTATTGACGAAATAGCTTGGACTTACTATTTACATGCGTGTATATTATATATAGATCGAGAAGGTATAAGTAAACACCGTAATCACAAATTAATCATGAATTCATGGGGGGGTGTTTAGTAAGCTATTGAAGTGTTTATGGTGGCACCGGCACCCACCACCAAATGATGAAGAAGAATAGAAGATGAGCTCTGCTGGCAGACTCTTTTTGAGTTTCAAAGGATAGAGTATGTAATTAGGCTTTTTATAACAGGATATAGATGGGCCTCATTGGGCTTTTTTTGGGCTGGTTGCTCTGATAGATCCGCTGACGTGACCAATCCAAACCCAATAGGGCCGAATTATAAGATAGGTCTGTATTTGAATAGAAGTCAAAGTTAGCACAAGATAGGTCTGTATTTGGAGAAAGTCTTGGGTGTAGCATGATGCACGATGCATCACCCACCCTGACGTGGCAGCTTCAGGGTGGGCGATGCACTGTACATTGGATGCACCCAAGTTTTAGCTCTATATTTGAATCTCCACTTTGGATTTGAATCATTTACTAATCTTTTAATGTACTCTAAGATAATACTCTACATTTAAAGATGATAAAAGCAAAATAAATAAAATAAATAAGTTTAGCCATTGAATTACACATGTTATTAGATTTAGAGGAAATAGGGGTTTTTAATCAAAAATTATGGGGCTTTACTATTTTTCTCAAATATTATCATTTTTACTATTTTTGTCATTAAATAGGTTGTGAAGACATAACTGTCCCCTTTTTTTTTTTCAAAACCTCCTCTCTCCCCTTTTCTCTCTCATTTTCACCAAATATTTTTTCCTCTTTCTCTCTCTCCTTCTCCTCTCACGCCTCCTCCTCCTCCTTCTTCTCTTTCTCCTTTTGTCCGATCGTCTCTCCTCCTCTCACACCCCCTTCTTCTTCTTCTTCTTCTTCTTATTCTTCTTCTTCTCTTTCTCTTTCTCTTTTTTTTTTTTCCTCCAGATTTAAAAAAAAAAAATCAATTTTTTTTAAAGCAAAAAATCTCAGATTTGGTGGTTTTCCGATCGTCGGTTGTCCGATCTTCCCTCCTTCTTCTTCTTCTCTTTCTCTCCTCTGTTTCACGTTTTTTCCAGATTTTTTTTAAAAAAATTTCAGTTTTTTTTTTTTTTTAATTTTGAATTTTTTTTTTAAATTTTTATGTTTGGGTTGTGGTTGTGGTTGATTTTAGGGTTTTTTAAACAAAAAAATTTCAGATTTGAAAAACACACCAGATTTTTAAAAAAAAATTCAGTATTTTTTTTTTTTTTTTTGAAAGATTTCCAGATTTAAAAAAGGTTTGGATTTGAGTTGTGGTTGTGATTTTAAAGGTGGTTGTGGTTGTGGTTGTGGTTAAGTTTGAGTATTGTTTGTTAAAAAAAATTCAGATTTTGTTTTGTTCAAAAAAATTTCCAAAAATTTCAGGTTTGAGTATTGGTTGTGGTTGTTATTTTAATTTTTTTTCCAGACCGGTGTGTTTAATTGTGTTACTGGTGTCAGGTGTAAACCAATTAAACACACCGGGGAACCCAATTAAACACATCAACATTATCATTAAACACACCAGACAAAATGAATTAAACACCGGACTAATTAAACACACCGGACCACCAATTAAACACACTGGACTAATTAAACACACCAGACAAAATGAATTAAACATACCAGACTAATTAAACACACCAGGCCACCAATTAAACACACCGGGCAAAAACCAATTAAACATACAAAGCCAAACCAATTAAACACCCTAGGCCAAACCAATTAAACACCCCAGTGCAAATCAATTAAACACACCAGTGCAATTGTGCAAACCAATTAAACAACCTAGACCCTGGTGTGTTTAATTGTTTTTACCCTGGTGTGTTTAATTGTTTTTGCCTGGTGTGTTTAATTGGTTGCCCGGTGTGTTTAATTAGTCCAATGTGTTTAATTCATTTTACATGGTGTGTTTAATTCGTTTACCTGGTGTGTTTAATTAGTAGCCTGGTGTGTTTAAACAAAATAAAATCTGAAACGTTTGTTTGAAAAAGATCAAATCCGAAAAATCTATTTTTTTTTTCAACAAAACCCAAACCCATACACAACTCCCACCATTCATAAAAACAACCACAACTCAAACTTAAATACAACCACAAATCAACAACTAATACTCAAATCCAAACCTTTTTTCAAATCTGAAAATTTTTCAAAAAAAAAACTGAATTTTTTTTAAAAAATCTGGAAAATTTCCCAAATCTGAAAATTTTCCTTTAAAAAAAAACCTAATTTAAAAAAAAAAAATATGGAAAAGAAAAATGAGAAAGAGAAAGCAAAAGAGAAGAAGAAGAAGAAGAAGATGATGATGATGAACTCGTGAGAGAGAGAGAAGACGTGAAAGAGAGAAGATGTGAAAGAGAGAGGAGAGAAAGAGAGAAGGAAAGAAAGAAAAAGGAGACGTGAGAAAAGAAGAGAGAGAGGAAATAAATTTGTAAAGAAAGGCAATCTTATCTAAAAAGTGATAAAAATAAAATCTTAAAAATAATAATCTTGGACAAAAATAGTAAAGCTACTAATTTTTTGGCTAGAAATAAAGTTCTCCCATAGATTTATTTAGAGTAGAAAAAAGAACAGATCAATCCAAATTCCTCATCTTTAGCGATTTTATTCGAAGCAGGGCACAATCATTTTGAGGCAATTGTATCCCAATTCGCGTCAACATATTGCGGGTTGTATATATAAAAAAACAAAATTAAAAAAAATTAAAAAAATTACTCATTTTTGTTGAGCACATGGCATAGATATATGTTCACACATTTCAAAGATTTGACAGCTCAGTTCATGGATCTTGATGTGAATAAAAAACTGCGAACGTGCACCATGAGACCTTCAACTTTGAATAAAGAAAGATATTTTCTTCAAAAAAAATATATATTAAAAATAAAGAAACATATCTTCAAATATTCATGAACTAGTTCCCACGTCTCACTCTCACTATTACAAGCAATATATATATTTCACTTAGCGGTGATGATGATCCAAAAACAAAGAGTGAATTCAATCAAATGGCAGATAATTCACTACCACTCCTACCTCAATCTCACTCCAATCAACGTCAAGAAACTCACAATCATGATGATAAAGACAACAATAATGTCGTTACAAAATCATTGGACGACATGATCGAACAAAGCATTGGATGTTTCGGGTGGGCACAGTTCGTGCAAGCGATTCTTGTGGCACTAGCGTCCGTTTTTGATTCACAACAATCGTTTATCAATGTCTACACCGATAGTCACCCAACATGGCACTGTACTAGCACTAGCAATACAACATGCAACGTGACCGTGTCTAACATTTGTGAACTCTCCAAGTCCGATTGGGCTTGGGATGGTGCTTCCTCTGAGTCGATTATATCCGAATGGGGGCTTGAATGTTCGAGTGCATTCATCAGAAGCTTACCCGCATCCTCTCATTTCACAGGCTGCTTACTAGGCATACTTTTCGTGTCCACCCTCGCGGACTCCTCACTTGGTCGTAAGAATCTGCTCCTTCTCTCGTGTTTGATCATGTCATTCACTACATTTATAATCATTTTGTCAAGCAATGTATGGATTTACTCATTGTTGAGATTTATAAGCGGGGTTGCTCGTGCGTCCATTGGAACGTGTGTCATCGTGTTGTTAACCGAAAAAATCGGAAAACGTTGGCGAGGCCTTTCAGGGGTTATTGATGCAACTTTCTTCGTAATTGGAACTTTATCATTACCAGCAATAGCTTATATAAGTGGTGATCATCAGTCTTCATGGAGAGCTATATACCTATCGACTTCAATTCCATCGATTGTTTATTGTGCATTGCTTTATTTTTTTGTTAGCGAATCTCCGAGATGGCTTTTAATGCAATGTCGTGTGGTCGAAGCCATTGCAACATTGAAGAAACTTTCACCAAACAACGGAAATCTAAAACTAAACCTAGATTCTTACGAGTTTGCTGTGCACTCATCAACACATCATGATCAAACTTTCAACAAATTCAATGTTTTCTCATCAATTGGAGACTTGTTTAACAAGAAATGGATTCGCAAAAGAACATTAGCGATTATGGTTCTAGGGTTTGGCATTGGGACAGTTTATTATGGCATGACATTCGGGAATGGTAACGCGGGGGTAGTGTTCAATGGTTTATCAGAATTGCCTTCGGTTTTGATGATTTTCTACTTGATAAAAAGTTTGAATAGGAGAAGTTCGATGTTGTTATTGTGTATCACAAGTGGTATATGTTGCATTTTGACTGCTGTGGTCAGCAATGAGTTTGAGATGATACAATTTGGACTCAAAGTAGGGTCTTTTTTCGGATCATGTACAGGGCTGAATGTCATATTGATTTATTCAATAGAGTTGTTTCCAACTTGTGTGAGGAATTCAGCCACTTCAATGGCGAGACAAGCTCTGAATTTCGGTGCAATCTTTAGTTCTATACTGGTTTCTGCAGTTGGGAACAAAAATGAGTTTGTGTCGAATGTAGTGTTTGGTTTGATTATAATCTGTTGTGGGTTCTCTGTGGTGTTTTTACCAGAGACAAAAGATGCATCTCTCTGTGATACCATGGATGAACAAGAGCGCAAAGATAATGTTGTTGTGTGATATATGAAATAACTTTATAATTCATCAACAACTCTATTTTAACATATATATATATATATATATATATAAGCTCAAGTGTTTAGCAGAAACCTACAGAGTGTTTGATATAAGTTTTGAGAGAAAAGTGAAGATAAACAGAGCTAAAACAGAGCTTTAAAAGACTAATGATTAACTAACCATAGTTGACTAACAGCAATCAGCAATTACTAACCATAGTTAGAAACCTCTGTATTCTTAACAGAAAAAATGAGGAGAAATCATTTAGTTCAGTTTGGAGCAGAGAAATTGAATCCTTCTGTGAAAATGCCTGCTATCTGGTGCTCAGTGGGCACATAACGAATATCGATCTCCTCAGATAACACTTTTTCTCAAATGAAATGCGTATCAATATCAATGTGTTTGATGCGTTGATGAAAGACAGGGTCTTGAGACAAGGAATTTGCACCAATGATTTCAAATGGTCCAAATAATAGGACAAGCTGGAATAGAAATGTGAAGCTCAGTAAGCAGGGATCGAAGCCAATCTTGATAATTGATTTTTAATTATAAAGTATTATTATTATTATCACTAATGCTTGATAACCCAAAAATTTAGTCCAAATTTCAACTCAAATGATGTGGTAAGTGATTTTTTCATTAACCACATCATCTCATGTTTTGTGTGATGATGGCAACTCACTTGCCACATCATTTGGGTTTGGACTAAATTTTTGGGTTGTCTAACATTACTCTATTATTATTATTTTAAAGTATTATATTATTTGACAAGTTTAAAAGACAAGTTTTAATTTTTTAATTTTTTTTTTTTTGTCAAAGCTATTAAATAGTTATTAATTGTGATAATTTTTTTTTTTTTCCTAAAGCAAGAATCGTAATCAATAGACAATCACGTAATTAATGAGATAGACAATAAATTCTTTTGACCAATCTCATAATTGATTTTTAATTATTAACTTTTTTTTTTTTATAAGTATAGTATGACATCATTTTGTAAGTTTAAAAAACATGCAGTAATTTTTATTTTTATTTTTTTTAAGTATTGTTTTTTTTTTTTTTTTTTGAAATTTTTTTAAGTATTGTTTATTAGTTGTAATATTAAAAAAAAATATATCATTAATTAGTTATCTATATAATATATATTATAATATTTGGTAAGTTATTAATTGTAATAGTTTTTAATAATATAATTTTTTTTTTTTCTAAAACCCATCATTGCCCCATACCCATTACGGATTGTACTATCTATCATCATCCTCACCCAATTCTCATAAAATTGAAACCTATTATGATGTGATTAAATGTTAATGATATCTTATTATATTTCAAATCTTAATAAATAATTATCTCCAGCTTGGGCTTAAACAAATGACTCTCAAGCCAACGGCTCGAATCCTATCAATGGCAAAAGGCTAAAAAAAAATAAAAATACCTGGTCTAAATAGGTGAATAGATAGTGTCAAAAAAAAAACAAAAAAAAATCTTAATAAACTATTATCAGTACCCAAGCACTACTCTTTAATGATTTGCTTTTACGAAATTGAAAGGTGATTGGTCGGTACCCAAACATTATTCTTCATTAAATAGGGAAACTAAAAAAAATCATTAAACTTGTGGGCCCCATATAGAAAATGAGAAGTACAAATTTTGAAAACATCAGATTAAGAACCAATTTGGTATTCCTATAACTTTTATAATAATCACCGTTAGCTGTGCTGAATGAATAATCAGCTGTGAAGTTAATCAGCAAATGTTTGGTTAATTGTATTTTTAAAATTACTGTATAGCTCAAAAGATGTATACATATGTTTGATAATTTTATTGTAAAAGTGTTGAGATTAGTTACAATGACTAAAATATACATGATTTTAGGACCCTATTTCATTTTTTTTCATTAATTATATATATATATATATATTAAATCAATATTTAAGTAGAATATTTAAATCAGAAAAAATAAATTCCATAAAAACAATAAAATATTTTAAAAAGATTTTATAAATCAAATCAATATTTAAATAGAATATTTAATTTTAATATGAAATAAGGTATATAAATGATTTTAACTTGATTTCATAATAATAATAATAATGATATTTTAAAAGATTCATTAAATGCTGAAATATATTATTTTATAATCATTCTCAAAAAGCAACCCCCACCCACTTCTCAGAATCAT
The DNA here is from genome assembly GCA_030490815.1 of Acer saccharum. Lineage (NCBI taxonomy): Eukaryota > Viridiplantae > Streptophyta > Magnoliopsida > Sapindales > Sapindaceae > Acer > Acer saccharum. The sequence continues at coordinate 68,066,604 of CM059866.1, forward strand.
TGACAGATTATCAATTAATCACTTTTGAAGTTTTACCAAACATCATTTTATGTCAAAATTATAAAATAATCTGATTTTAACTTTTCAAAAGTAATACCAAACTGCCCTTAAATGTTTTCCATTGGCCAATGCTTAGTGCTTTAAATGAGCTCCACGTTTTCAGTGTTTTTTTTTTCTTCTCAAAAACAAACAGCTGCCAGAAGGATTCCCAATGTTTTGTGTATCCAAAAACGAAAATCACTATTTAAAAAACAACACTCCCCGAATCAATCCATTTCTAGATTTGATTGATTCTACAGTTTTCTCACATTTCAAAACCCTTTTTAACCTTTAATCTTTTATCAATTTTTTTTTTTTTCCAGTAGTTGTTAACTAATTTTGGTTGCTTTTTAATTTGCTTCAAAATATTGTATAAATTTAGAAGAAATCTTATTAGTTTGGAAAGAATATCTTCATTAGTTTGGAGAGAAAATCTTCAAGGAAAGTAATTAAATTCAATCTTTGCAAGATAAGGTAAGTAATTAAAGTCTATATATATATATATGAATCATAAGGAATTGACTGAAACATAATGATTCATATATATATAGACTTTAATTACTTACCTTAAATGCAAATTTGTATTAATATTATTTATTTGCCGTACTCTTGTTCTTATATGTATTTATTCCTTTCTATGGTTAGCTTAATTATCACAAATCAATAGTTCTATTCCATGGCGGATCCTCAGCCACTGCTGTTCCAATTATCTGATCACACCACCGATAGTCACCATGATCAGCAATACAATAAGAAGGCATCAATGGACGAATTGATCGAGCAAACTATCGGAAAATTCGGGTGGGCACAGGTGGTGCAAGCCATTCTTGTGTCACTAGCATCAATCTTTGATTCCCAACAAGCATTTCTCAGTGTCTACACCGACGCTGAACCAACATGGCATTGCATTAACAATTGTGATTCGTCGAATTCGAATATTTGTAGCCTTCCTGCTGATTCTGAATGGACTTGGGATGGAATTGCTTCCAAGACGATCATATCAGAATGGGGACTCGAATGTTCCACTGCGTTTATCAGAGGCTTGCCTGCATCATCTCACTTCATGGGCTGCATATTAGGCACATTTCTCGTAGCCAGGCTTGCGGATTCGTCACTTGGTCGTAAGAACATGCTCTTTCTTTCGTGTCTAATGATGTCCATTACCACATCTATCACCATCTTATGTAACAACGTGTGGATTTACTCGTTGATGAGATTTGTAACTGGGGTTGGTCGTGCATCGATTGGAACGTGTACCATTGTTTTATTAATGGAGAAAGTCGGAAGAAAATGGAGGAACCTTGTGGGAATCATGGATTTCTTCTTCTTCACTACTGGGATTGTATCGTTACCGGCTATAGCTTATATGAATCGAGACTCTTCATGGAGGACTATCTATCTATGGACTTCGGTTCCGGCACTTGTTTATAGTGCATTTCTCTATGTTTTTGTTAGTGAATCTCCTAGATGGCTTTTAATGCAAGGCAGAGAGGAAGAAGCTATGAAAACGCTCGAAAGCCTTTCGACACTCAACGATATCAAACTTCGAATGTCATCAGCTTTGTACGTTGGACGCAAAACTTCAAAGGTTGATGTCGATGATAGATTTTCATCAATCAAGGACTTGTTTGGAAGGAGATGGGCTCGTCGAAGAATATTGGCACTTATAATTATTGGTTTCGGCATTGGACTGACTTACTATGGCATGACATTGGGGATTGGTAACTTAGGTTTCGGCATCTACTTGAGCGTCGTCTTTAACGGTATGATAGAGATATCTTCGTTTGTTGTAACCTACCTCGTGATCGAAAAATGGAATAGGAAAAGTTCACTTCTGATAATGTGTGTCGCGAGTGGGATATTTAGTCTTATGATCATATTAGTGGGGGACGAACGTGATGAGACAATAAAGATCGGGTTAGAACTAGCATCTTTCTTCGGGGCATGTATGGCGTACAATATGATAATGATATACGCTATAGAATTGTTTCCAACTTGTGTGAGGAACTTCGCGACGTCTATGGCGAGGCAAGCGATCACATTTGGTGCAGTGTTGAGTTCAATTTTGGTTGCTGCTGGAGGTGACAATAAACTTGTAGCGTATGTAGTGTTTGGAATTGTTATTTTGTGTTGTGGGTTCTTCGTAGTTTGTTTGCCAGAAACAAAGGGCGCACCTCTTTTTGATACCATGGATGAACAAGAGCGTCATGACAATATCGATAGTATTGTTGTGTGAAACAATTTTTTTGATTAGAAGTAGCGGAAATTGTAGCAAGTTCCTCGAGATTTTGTTTTTGAATAATTATCAATTTGAAAGTTAAGTGAGTGAAACATGACTCGGATGCACAATCTTATTCTGTATCCTTCGTATGGTTTATTTGCTAGCTTTCTGTAAAATCTATATGATGTTTCCTTTGTTTGGTTTAATTTTTCCGGATGTCTACTCCCACACTAACGAAGAGAAAACTCTCCGCATATATTTGTAAAATACATATAATGAGAATCGAACTGTCTACCGGTCACCACTAATATGGAATGAGACATGCAGATCACCTAAGCTAAGAAGAGATATGCAAGACCATCGATTTTTAATTCATAGTTATTGAGGTTTTTAGTTATAAGAATATCCAAACTTGTTATAGAACTAAAATTAGCAAACTCATAATTACTGAGGTTTTAAATGGGATTAACAATTCAGGAGACAAAAGAGTTAATAATTATTTGAGGAATATTTTGATCAAAAATTCCAAGCATCAATTGAAATTGATGTGTAGTTTAGCTGTTTATGTTTTATTTTTCTTTCAATCAGTTTTACTTGCCGGTTTTCTCTTTCTCATATTTCTTGTATTTCTTTCCTTCATTTATAAATAAATTTTTGCTCCTTTAAAAAAAAAAAAAAAAGAAAAAGTTATTGAGGTTTTAATTATAAGAATATTCAAACCTAATAGAACTAAAATTCGCCAAAGATATATCTTAACTTATTTTGGACACAAATTTTCGGAGTCTAAATTAATTATTATTTTTTTTATCCTTCTAGAGGTGCGAAATATAAAGTTATGCAACAACTATATATGCCTATAACTATATGCAACATTTGGGTCAATTTAGGAGGGTAATTACTAATTACTAATTAGTGACCATTAGGCTGAGGTATTAAAAAAAAAACAAAAAGAAAAGAAAAGAAAAGAAAATAACATGAAACAAAAATCCAAGATCATATCATATGTTCTGGAGGGACCTTTATCCCCGAGAATTATATTTTGGATCATGTTTGTAACGGTTAATCTTATTAGATGATGTAATTAGTATTAGATTTGAAAAAACAAAAATCATATGGTAATCTCAAATTTTGAGAGACTAATTGTATTTAAATAGAACGGTGCTCTGTTCGTCGTTGTTCTCCCCTGTTTCTGTGTTGCGTTTTTTTTGTCTTTGCTGTTTGTTTCTGTTCTTGTGGTAATCTGTTTTTTTTTGTTTGCCTGGCTTTGCCTTCTTAATAAAATCTGCCTTTCAAAAAAAATTGTATTGTATTTTATAAATAGGAAATTGACAAAACGAACCTTGACTAGTTTTATTTTATTTTTTATTTTTTTTTCCATTGAATGTTGACTAGTTTTGAAAGTTGTTTATTTGTCTTATTAACGTGGCGGTAATAAAAAATTAAAAAAAAAAATGCCGATTCTTCCTCAATTGCCTTTATTTAATAAATAAAAGCATCTCCAATGCAAAAGTGACTTGCATACCAATAATTGTTAACATGGCAACAATATCAAGAGACTTGCTTCCTATGTGGCATAAAAATAGACTTGATAGACAATCAACTCAAAATTTAGTCTTCAATGCTTCCGTCTAAAACACAATTTTTTTAATAATGTGTCCATATTTTTTTTCCTATTTTATTTTTTATTTTATTTCCTTACCAAAAATATATGAAAAATTAATGTTAATTTTAAATGTTTGTTGAGTCAACCTAAAAAATAGTTGTGCAACAGACCGTCTGAAAGTGGACGGTCATGTTAACAATGTCTAATATTTTTTTTGCCACATCAGCTTGAGGTTGAATATACACAGCTGCATTGGAGACACAATTATTAACATAACATCTATTTATCCTACGTTTTCTTTTTTTTTACAAACCACGCTTGCATTAGAGATGCTCTAATGGTAAGATGAGGTTGGTTCATTGATAAATCCATTCACACATATACTATGAGATTGTGGGTTCGATTCCTCCCATTTCCAATAAAAACCCAGAATTTATGATGTGAGAGTTTAATACTTAAAAAAAAAAAATAATTAATAATTAAAGTTGTTTGACATTAAAATGGTGAACACGGGACATCATATATAATTGGGTCAGTGATTTCTAAAGCCACTAATTTGGTGAGACAGTCTCTAAATGGCTATTAATTTTTCAAAATAGCTTAAATTAGCCATTTTATAAAAAGAAAGTATCAATTGTTGCCACTTTGGCCATTAATTGTTTGCAGTCCGTTTGCTTATTTCATAATCCGTTAGAAGTCCGTTTGCTTATATCATAACTTCCTTATATGATTTTTAATTCAAAAATACTTCTTTTATTTTCTCTATGTTTCTTCAACAAAGCCACACGATCCCTTGTTTCATCTTTTATTCTTCTCTTTCTCTTTCCTGTATCTTAAAGTCTCTTCCTTTTCTGTTCTCTTTAACTCCATTTTTTTTTTCTCTTTTATATTTCACGGCTGCAATTGTTTTATGGCTAGGACCTAGATGTGTTGATTATTATAATAAACCTACCGTACTTCGACAACTTTTTAGTGAATTATAAGAAAATAGTTTGTTGTAATCCATGATTTATATGAGTGCTTTGTGTGAACCTTGTCAATTAAGTGTAAACGATATCTCCATTCAAATGTTTTATATCGTGATCTTGTAAGTGCATCATAAGCAAGCTTGTATGCACACTTTGGAACATCATCTACCATAAATATGAAATTTTATTTGATTTGCTTAAAAAAATGATTAAATAATAAATTAATCAGGAAATAACAATAAGTTTGATCTCACCCATAAACAAAAAATATTGCCCATAAAAATAATAAATTAATCAAATCATTAATTTATATATATAATTAAATAATAAAAATACATAAAATATTGCCCATAAAATTCTTTATAGGTCTCATGTTATAGATAACGGCTTCTGTTAGATTTTGACAAAATGACTGTCAATGAACAATGTTTTGTCAAAATGGTGATTTTGGAACAATTTAAATAGTGAATGGCCTTTTTGGGACTCCACCCATCAATTAATGTTGTCTAATGCTATTTTCTCTATATAATATAATAAAAATAACTACTTTTTATGTGGGAGTGACGTGCCATTATTTAATGTTATTATTATATATCATATATAATCATATAAAAATAGCTTCTTTCAACCAGAAGTTGTCATGTGTAATTAATATATATATATATAAACTAATGCACGTATTTTCTTCTTTCTAATCATCAACTCTTTCTCTAACAACAAAGCTAGTTTCTCCTCACCAAATTTCTACTACAAATTGAGGAAAAAAAAAATTAAGTTTAATATTTACAGCAGGAGGATGGTGGATTGATCATCATCAAACAATAAATATATATTAAAGAAAAATATTACATGTAACTTCTTTTTTTTTTTTTTTTTTTTTTTTTTGTTGTTGATAATATCTATTAATTCGGAACCAAGTAGTTTTTAAAAAGTTTTCGCCATTGATAGGATTCGAACTGATGACCTAAATCATTTGTCCAAACCCCAAACTCGTCCATCAACCAACCGGACTATGCCCATGTTGGTATATATTACATGTAACTTAGCAACACAAATCTTCTCTTATACTTTTTTTTTTTTTTTTTTTTTTAAATCTCTCTATGTTTTGTAATACTTATTCAATTCTTTCTCTTCTTATTTTATTTTCATAAACTTTTATGGATGATCATAGTTAAAGCTCTAAAATCTAAAATGACATCGTTTCATTTAATTTCATCTCTATCATTCCTTTTTCACATAAATAATATTAAAATACAAGGCATCTTTGAATATATATTATACGGAGAGAAAGTGAAAAAAAAAAAATTACAAAAAAAAATTATGATTTTGTATGATAAGTTTTTGATGATCATCCATGGAAATAGAGGAGTACTAAACAACTAGCAATGCCTTCAGAGTCTCAACATGCAATTATTGTTTGATGATGATGAATCCACGAACCTCCTTAGTAGCTTTGTTGTTAGAGAGAGAGTTGATGGCTAGAAAGAAGAAAATATGTATAGAAGTTTTTTGTTTTACTATTTTTTTTTTTTATTCTTGTTGATAAGGTAAAAAATATTTTTCTTTAATATATATATATATATTGAAAGGATAATACATATCTTAAATACTTAAATCTACCCATTGAATGAATACAACACTTAGATGTGAACGTACTATGTTTTCCTTATTATATCAGTGCGCCCTGATAGGAAAACTACTATATATATATATATATATATATAGTTTTTCTATTATCAATTCGAACTGATATAAATATATCAGTTCCTTGCATGTGGGTCATTGGATTTAAATGCTTTGACTTGCCTGCATGCACTTGTCAAAGCATCTTTTAAATCCAATGACCACATGCAAGGAACCAATATGTTTTATATCAGTTCGAACCGACAATAAAAAGACTATATATATATATAATTGGAGGTTGACATGTTCTAAATAAACCAAAATCTCGAACCGAAAATCAAACCGATTCGAATCACGACAACGTATGTAATTCTCATTTCCTCACTTTAATTTCGATTCACACCTTGATGAAATCACATCGATTTGTATGAATTTTCATATAAATTATTTTATAGATAATAAATTCATTGAAATATACCTGTAAATAAAATTTGAGAATTTTTCAAGCACTAGAACTAGCTTTTTGAATTTTCCTATATATCTCCCATTTTTCTGATGCCTTTATATTTAAGGACGAAGAATGTGGACCACTATATTTACATACTTTGACTCAAAGTGTATGCATTTGTCAAAACTTCTCCATAATCTGTGGTCCACATTCTTCGTCTTGATATATTTATTGTCAGGATGAACTGACAATAAAAAGACTATATATAAATATATATATGCGTGCCATATCAATGTAGAGCGGTGCTCCTGCTGTCATATATACAGTCTTTCTATTATCAGTTTGAATTGATATAAAATATATCAGTTCCTTGCATGTGGGCCATTAAATTTAAAAGATGCTTTGACAAGTGCATGCAGTCAAGTCAAAGTATTTAAATCCAATGACCCACATGCAAGGAACTGATATATTTATATCAGTTCGAATTGATAATAGAAAAACTATATATATATATATATATATATATATATATATATTGTAGTTTTCCTATCAGGGCGCACTGATATAATAAGGAAAACATAGTACGTTCACATGCAAGGAACTGGTATTTCTTTTATCAGTTCGAACTGATAATAAAAAAATTGGTCATATATATATATATATATATACATATATATATATATATATATATATATATATAGAGGCAATTAGGCATCCATTCAAGCTCTGATCATCATCAGTAGTTTATTAATTAAAGTTGCAGGTTGGATAAACTTTTTTGTTCAAACCACGTCACTTTAATTAATATATTCCCATATCTTTTTTTTTCTTTTTTTTAATATATTTAACTGATAACAATACAAATGAAACAGTGTTACAAAGAACTAAAATCTAGCCAAAGACTTTCCCTAGATAAAGAAAAAGCTGTAAACGCAAGTTTAAAAGCTAAGGAATTTCCAGATTTGGAAATAGCTAAACACTTAATAATGCCAACATTAGCAAACAACACTTTTATATCATTCACTAAGAGTTTAGATTCAAAGCATATCATGAAAATTTTGTTTTGAATTTATTCAAATGGAATCGATACATCAAGTTGTTTTAGAATCTATATCCAAATGGAATCGATCGATCACGTCTTGATGCATGTTAACATATAAATACTATAATTAGTCTCTTATTTACTTACAATTCGAATGAAAAAATACGATGCAAAATCTGTCACAAAAAAAGTGGCGTACGTGGTAAAAAGTGGTTGTCACAGATTTATTGTAGAACTTTACCATGACTTTTTTTTTTCTTTTTCATTTTTTCTGTATTAATTAAACTACTCATCTGACTAGTCTTGCAATTTTTTTTCTTTTAATTTGTTTCTCTCAAAATAGAAAAAGGCAGTTGTGGTAGGTGGCAAATTTAAAAACAATTATTGACACATGTATCTACAGCTATTTAATTTCCAAATTATTCATGGTGCCAGCCAACCTAATAAATATATATATTCTTGGATTGATCTATCAATCAGTGTGTACACCAAAAGAAAACTTGTACAATATATATCTTATAGTATACATGGTGACATGCATTGATATACATAGTGACATGCAGTCAATGCCTGGTGATAAAAATAGTGTGTGGGGGCATGTGGGCTGCTGCGATTCATATGATATGACTACAGTGCACTTGCCAACTTGTGAAAAACAAAACAAAACTTATCGGCTGTTCCCAATCTCAGCTATCTCATCCAAAATGAAATTTTGACCGGAAAGAAAATTGTCTTATTTAAAAAAGTAATGTTACTTTGTCCAAATTTGATATCTAAATTTGGTGTCCAAATCACGTGACAATACTCTCATCAATTCATTTAGATTGTATTAGATTTGCTTGATTTAAATGAATGGATGAGAGTGTTGCAATGTCATTTGGTCACCAAATTTGGATATTAGATTTGAACATAAAATTTGGACAAAATAGGATTACTCTTTTTAAAAATGACACCATACACCAAACAATTTAAATGTGTTTTGTAACGATAGAAAGGATATGCATGAAGAGTAGTCATTCAGACAAGCAGGAATCAATTAGGGGAATCAATTACACCTAATCTCCAACTCATACCCTTGTCTGTAGCACAGAAATTTGCAATAATCTATCTAAACATATCTTTTTCAAACACTCAATTTGTTATTAAATATTACATCAAGACAAATTAATTAAATAAATAGTGTATATGCATCTCAGATAATATAAATCTATGTGACGATTGAGAATTCAAGATTCTACCGCAACTCACAAATTATATAAATAAAAAAAGATCAATTATATTAATACACTCAACTTACATACTTGTTACTCAAAGCAGATGTCTGATTCAGCTAGTCCACTTCTTCTTTCTCGATCGGACTCGATCGAGTCAAAACAACGTCTTCCTCCTCCTCCTCCATCCCTCAACGAGACGATCGAACGGTGCATCGGAGATTTCAGCTGGGTTCAGTTCCTTCAAGCCTTTCTTGTATCATTTGCTTGGGTTTTTGATGCACAACAAACGTTCATCAGTGTCTTCACTGATGCTGAGCCAACCTGGCACTGCACCCAACTCGGCGACAAGTCGTGTAACTCAGTCTCTGACATTTGTCAACTCTCCAAGAACTCGTGGTCCTGGGATTTTCCAGTGCACACGTCGATCATATCAGAATGGGGACTCGAGTGCGCGAGTTCGCTGGTCAAAGGCCTCCCAGCTTCATCTTTCTTCATGGGTTGTCTCGCCGGCGGTTTCCTTCTCGCCACACTCGCTGACACGTCACTCGGCCGCAAAAACATGCTCTTTCTCTCTTGTCTGATGATGTCTATCTCTTCTCTGCTCACCATCTTCTCACCAAACGTATGGATTTACACAGTTTTGAGATTCGTCAATGGATTCGGCCGCGCAACTATCGGAACATGTGCTATTGTGTTATCAACCGAGCTTGTTGGAAAAAAATGGCGGGCTCAGGTGGGTACAATGGGTTTCTTCTGTTTCACGCTAGGGTTTCTATCATTGCCGGCCATAGCTTATATCAACCGAGGTTCTTCTTGGAGAACTCTCTATTTTTGGACATCAATGCCGACATTGTTTTACTCCATGCTTGTCCCGTTCTTCGTTCGTGAGTCTCCTAGATGGCTTTTCGTGCAAGGAAGAACAGAAGAGGCGGTGTTGATAATGAAAAGTATCGCGTCAACTAATCAAAACATCTCGCACATTAGCTTCTCAAACTTGTGTTTCGAAAGAGAGACATGGAATGTTGATCTCTACTCGGCAATCAAGGTTCTCGTGGAGAAAAATTGGTCTTTTCGGAGGCTGTCCGCGGCAATGGTGGCCGGATTTGGGATTGGTATGGTGTACTACGGCATGCCATTAGGGCTCGGAAATTTGTCGTTCAATCTCTACTTGAGTGTCACGTTGAACGCATTATCGGAGCTACCATCTTCAATGGTCACTTTCTTTATAATAGGAAAATTGAACAGGAGAAGTTCATTGCTAGGGTTTACTATTTTGAGTGGAATTTGTAGTGTAATGTGTGTTTTGGCGGGCAAGGTGTCTGCAACGTTACAGATTGGACTAGAGCTGGTGTCTTTCTTTAGTGCATGTGTTGCATTTGGGTTGATTTTAATCTACACGCTTGAATTGTTTCCTACATGTGTCCGGAACTCGGCGATATCCATGTTGAGACAGGCGGTTGTGTTGGGTGGTGCGATCAGTCCGGTGCTGGTGGCTGCCGGGAGGAAAAACGAGCTTTTAATGTTTGGGGTATTTGGGTTGGTTATTGGGATTTGTGGTTTGTTTGTGGTAAGCTTACCGGAAACGAGGGACAGGACAATTTCAGATACAATGGATGAAGAAGAATACAAAGAAAGAGTTGCATTTGCATGTGATAACATTAGCTAGGTTTTAAGAATAATATTGCATGTAATTAGCATCATGTTGTACGTTAATTATTAAGATTAAATTTGATCTTTCGTATTGTATCTCTATATCTGATCTGATCTCATTTTAATTTTTTTAACGTAATATCTGTTTGTATTTAAAATCAATTGTGGAACAAAATATTAATTCTTGGATGGACATATATGCATAAATCATTTGATGGGTTTGATCTAATCGGAAAAATATGTGTTTTCTACTTGTCTCTGTCACACAGGAAAATCTCATGATCTTCGGTTGCAGTTGTACCACCACATAGTAAATTTTGCTATTTTTACGAATGTGAATTATATATGTACTAATGTTTACTCTATATATCCTGCTATATTAACAGTAGATTTTCTCTTGATTCTTGTCATTTGCATTAAGTTTAGCATACATCAACATTTATTCTTTGTTTATTATATTCTATTAGATTATTTTTTATCATGTGAATTCCCTGTTGTGATTGTGCCATATGGCAAGATCGTAGCAGGAGATGCACGACGCATCCGCATCCGTATAATTTCAATGTACTACAATGGACTTGTCATTAGATTCCACTATATATATATATATATATATATATACAGTCTTTCCACTGACAAGTGCATACAGCCAAGTCAAAGTATTTAAATTTAGTGGCCCACATGTAAGAACTGATATAACTTTTATCAATTCGAACTGATAATAGAATTTCTGTATATATATATATATATATATATATATATATCAAATTAACCACAAACTCCCCATATGCATGTATTTTCAAACATAGAAGAGGGAACAGATGGAAATTTCTAGGCACCATTTTAATTGGTAGAGAGATCAGGAAATATTTTGACGCTCTGAAATCTTATCTTTTTAGGATTTTTTTAATATTGATTACAATCAGACAAAATAAAGCTTTTGTATAAAATGCATTAAAAGCTAACCCTAGTTAATTAACTAGGGTATAGCTTAGAATCTATGCATAAGAGATCAATGTCATGTAAGTTATAACTTCTAACCACACCCCTTCATGAACCACCGGATTGTTCTCCACTTCAATCCCAAAATATAAATAGATATTATTTCAAACAACGTAATTGAACTCTAAATATAAATATTATTTCAAAGTAATAATATATTTGATGTCCTTAACCAATAATATATCGTGTAACATTACCTGGCCTCTTCTTGGCTCAATATTGTCAATCGCATTCGATTACATCTTTGCTTGTCTTCTTGGCTGTTGTAGCTGGTGCTTGTTGCTCTGTTGGTGGTGCTCTGTTTTGCTCATTTTTGTGGTGCTCTGTTTCTCTCTGTTGTGCACTGCTTTTCTCTGTTTCGTGTTTTGTTTGGCTTTTTCCCTTTGATCCTTCTCATCCTCAATAAAATTTTGGCCGTTCAAAAAAATAAATCGCATTCTGATTACATTTTCAATTTGTTTCCCTAAGTTAAACCAAAATCCAGAAGCATTCTCATATTATTATAGGTTTCTAAAGCAATTTTCACTCCCACATAAATTGTACTAGTTATCATAAGCTTGAAACCTAAAATGGATGAATGAAAAAAAAAAATGATCAATTCCTAGATCTCTGAAATAATTCGTCATCAATGAGTCAGTGGTCACCAGCATGAATACTACTGAGACAACAAACTTTGAAATATTTTCTACAAGGGCCACAAACTTTGAAATATTTTCTACAAGCAAGTCCCAAAATCCACACTGTTTCCATCGTTGGCGAACTCAAAATCTCAAATGTCCGTGGAGTACGGAGAAGGCCACTGTCGTGCGGCACTCTCCTTTTTTTTATAAATAATAATAATAATAATAATAATAAAGTTATAAGTTATTTATAATATTATTTTTTTTCAAAAAATAAAAATAGAGGACATATTTAAGATAGAAAACAAAGTACATATCTGATAATATGTGAGGTGTGTTTAAAAAAACAATATTTTAAAAATTTTAATGAGGTGTAAATACAAAAAGGGATGTACTCATGTACATACAAAATTTCAGGGGGTGCCAATATTGTTATATAAAAACTATAAGAAAGCCTAATAAATTTGTATACATAATACCATTTTAGATGTCCACTAAATACTTTATATAAGAAGTCAACTAAAATATCCACCTTTTAAAATTTCAATTAAAAACTGTTTTATTTATGCAATTATATCTCAATAATATATATTTTAAAGAATTTTATAGTTTTTTTTTACAATATCTATTAATTCGAGACCAGGTATATATAGATATTTTTTAAAGAATTTTATAGTTAATTATACATGTTTGATTTTAATTCTTAAACTATCATTTGTATTATCTTATTATGTGAGTAATATTTAATAAACACTTATAATAAAAATAAAAATAAAAATAAGGTGTATTAGCTTTAAAAATATAACAAATATGTTATATGATTGAAGGAAAAAAAAAAAAAAAAAAAAAGCATAATCGCTAAAAGTCTATCTTTCAAATAACATCTTGTCTTCTTGCTATGCATATCAGCATATTATTGATTTATGTTTTATAATATATATTTTTTACGTTTTGAGTTGACCTTGAGCTGACCCTATGTAACCATAGTTGACCCTGAGCTGACCTAATTTAACCAACTTATTTAACCATAGTCAGCTAACAATTAACTTTGAACAGCCCAATTTACTATTACAATTCTTCGATCATAATCATAATTCCTGAACATGGACCGATCAGTTTTACAACAATGAGAGGAGTAATAATCGGCTGATGTGTGAGAACCTATACTAGTTAATGAAACATAGACTTAGTTTGGTATTGTTGTGGGGAGAATTTCTTTTGGATTTATCGTGGGGAGAATCAATTGAGTGTTTGGTAAATCGTAAGTAAAAAGTGTTGTGACTATACAAAATTACTAGAAATGACACGAATGAATATTGAAGATGTTTTAAAAATAAATAACTTGGTTTATTTTTGTGTGACCATAAATATGTTATAAAATAAATAAATAATTTGTTTTTTTTATTATGTGACCATAAACATGTTACAGTATAAAATAAATAAATAATTTGTTTTATTTTCGTGTGACCATAACACATTATTACTTCTTCTTTTTTATCTATTGCCACATATATTGTAAATATATTAAGAAAACTCTTTTAAAATAATTTGTTTTCATTATTGCTTCCGCACGAAGCAGTTTTTTAAAAACTACAAAATGTAGCTTCTCTTTTTTTCATTTGGGGGAAGCCAAAAATGACCATAAGCATTTTCTTAAAATTTTACAAAACACCCTAACTTATGTTCAGAATCACTTTTTGTCCCAAAAGCACAAGCTACAGTAACCCTAAGAGCAATTTACATTTGATGAGGTGTGTTATTGGCTTGAACTTGCAGAATTCTTCTAAGTTAAAGATCACTTGAGCATTATCCTTAACACAAGTGTATTATATATATATATATATGTCATGACATGTATTAATTGATCGGTGAGTTTGTTAATTGATCTTTTTTATAGAGAATTTGTGAGTTTGTTTTAAATTCCAATTAATAGTTTAATACCCAAGATTTTTCTGCTTCTTGGTGTGAGAAGCATGCATCTACTTTCGATATCACATTGGAAATGCATGACTTTATAAGATTCCACTAGCTATCAAATCACAAACTACAGTATATATGAGTAAGGTTAGACTTTTCAAATAATTTATCCAAATAATATGGTATATGATTTAAATCCTTTACTGAATTGATATTTTTCTTAATTTAAAACACCAGAAAATCATACTGTACATTTAAAGATAATGAAAGTGAAATATATAAAAGAAATAATTTCAGCCATTGAATACATATGTCACGAGATCTATTTAGATTAGAACAAAGATCAATTTAGCAGAAAATCCAAATTCGTATAGTGAGTACATTGTCAACAAAATGTAACACATGAATGCATTGATTGCTATATCAATTGAAGTAGGTAAATTGATGAAACATGTATGGATATCTCACACCTGGTTTGTGTATAATTTTCCAGCTGACCGATGATCATTTTACCCGTTTAAAATTACCTTGAATGAAAGAAAAAAAAAAAAAAGAAATTGATCGATGATGGAATCTATCGATACGTAGATGATAAGTGGGTCGAGGCTCAATTGGTGGAGCGGCCCACCTTTGTAAACGCTCTTTAGTTTTTGGCCCACTCATTCATTTCCAGCTCTTATTTTCTTCGAACCATCCACTAAAGAAAATTAATTAAAATTGGGGTCTGACATTTTGTATTTTTGTATATATATATATATATATTTTTACTATTATAACAAATTCAAATCTTAGAAGAGTAAGAACTCACGTCCTTATTAAAAAAATAGAAGTATAAGGGGCGTACCATTCGGTCAACCCCATCTCGTCAATAAGTAGGATATTTTCAATATGTTGTTAATTGTTATTTTATTTAATTATTTTACATGTATTTTTCATACGTTAAAAATAATTAACTAATTTTTTAGATTTATCAATATAAATACTCCTCAATATGTGTGTGTGGTGCATATATAGTTTAAGCGTGCAGTAGTCTTCTTTTTTGAAGGAGAAGTGCGCAGTAGTCAATAGGTGTGATATTAGTGAAGATATTTAGTCAATTGCGGTGTATTATCTTCACTAATAAAATAATGGTTCGTTGAAGTTAATTAATTTGAAGTGTAATCCTGATTTTCCACTACAATACTTAATTGCCACTACACTTTTAATTTCTTCAGATACAAGGTTGAATAAACTTCTGTACTTCCTTCTCTTAATTTGCTACAATTAATTAATTAATTAATTAGTACATGTATTGACGTTGAAGCTCAACTCTCTTAGCATCACTTGAATGATATGTATATATTTTAATTTCATCAAGAAATCGATGATGAATCGGCAATTGATTATTAATTAAAGAGAGAAGAATTTATATAATTAAAAACCAAGAGAGATGACTATATGTGTATATATGTATGTATATGTATACTTATAATTATTAATTACATTGCTTAAGTGGTTAATTTACTTTGAAAATTCTCCAATCATTTGTACAAGAAAAGCATTCAACTGGACAAGTAACGTCAGAAGAAATAAATTATCAAAATTTTAGTTAAAGATGCTAGAAGAATGCAATTCTTTGACTATGTCAATAATCTTTAATTTAGAAATTAGAACCTTCTGATTGAAGTTGATGAAACTGGGAAATTTTTTAAAGACTTATTAACAAATTAAACAGCTAGCAGATTAATTAAGATAACAATAAAATCAAAAGCCATATATATCAAGTGAATTTACATCTTGATTAATAGTGTAACAAAGAATAATAGATTATTCTACATCAGATTGAGGATGCTAATCCGAAATTCAAGACTTTAAAATTACGTACGTAAAATTATAATACTAGATTCTACTTGGTCGGATTAGAGAAAGTTATAGATCATAATATACGGTCATTCTCTTCAATAGATATCTATTTTATTTCCATATAAAACTAAACCGTGAACTATAGTTATCCGGATCATGCGTCCAATTATAACATAGATAGCAACACAAAACATCCAAATCACTCTTACTTCTAGATTCAAATTAACCCTAAACAACATGGTCAATTTGGAGCTGGTCATAATTATATGTGGAGGGTCCTTGGGAGAGCAATGGACACGTGGGATTGGGGCCCAATACATACGTGGCAACTCTAAAAAATGAGCAAATTTTAAGTGATGTTTTCAAGGCCGACAACATCATATCAATGCCTTGTCTTGTGATAATTTTAATTAGAGACTTACCAGAGTAACAGAAGAATAGCAATTGTTTTACTCTATTGTCCATCGTCATTACCCAGAAACCGGGTTATCATGGTCTCAATCAAGATCACATTCATATAATTATAAAAAGACAAAAAACATATAAACATAAATAAATCATATAATAAACAAGTAACCGTATGAATTGAAACTGAATAATTGGTATATGATCATGACGTTAAATGTAAAGAAGAGAATCAACTTAAGACAACTAATTGGCTTAATGTATACACGTACAAATTTTTAAGACAAGGATAGAGATTGTCACTAGTGGGAATAATTATAAATATCTTAGTATATATATATAATGTCAGCTTCACGGGTACTACTGGTAATTAATAGATTAATTATATTAATAATCAAAACTTTTGCTGCAATAGATTATTAGATCACATGACCCTATCTCAAGTCATTCCATTGGCGATCTGTTTTTTCAAGTCCTTCTAAAGATTGTTTTCAAAAAAGAAAAATTGTAATTATGGAAATGAATCATGTTGTGTTTACTAATTTCCAAAACTTTATAATTACTACGTTGGACAACCATTTTCTTTGGGTTAATGAAGAATCCTTGGCTCTTAATGAGCCTGTAAATCATGAATTGCATGATGGTAAACGACAATTAATTAATAATTAAATTAAATTAAAAACCATTGTTAATGTTTTTCATCATTTTAAAGTAACATGTTTTGTGATAATGCTTTCCCTGTTCATATTTTTGCTTTTTCTTATTTTACTCATTCACATGCTTGTTGTCAGCCATTGTTTTCAAATGCTGATGACACTGCATGAAGTTATTATAGAGACCATTATTTAGTTTTTGTCTATTTGAAGGTGATTTGATGAAAAATAAATTATCATTTTTATAATCAAGAAAGGGTCCTTTAAAGTTACAAAAATTACATAATTTTTTTACTAAGTACATATTTTTTGTGCATACTTGGAAATGAAATTGTAGGCAGGTGTACATACACTACAGATTGAAGAACTATCAAAAAACCTAATGCACCATTTTCTCTTCTTCATCTTCTTCAATATATAAAATAGATAGATTTTATCTCACAGCCTGCCATTTTTGAAAGAAAAAGGAAAAAAAAAAAAAGTAAGGAAGGAATTAAAGATGTAAATGGTGTCCAACCTTTTTTGGTTAATTTGGTTTTTTTTTTTTTGTTTAAAATTCAATGTACAGTATATAGAGATCAGTGTGAAAGAGAGAGAGAAGAAATTTGCTGCTTGGATAATTATGAAGGGTTCATAGTAATCTTATTGACAAGGGGTAGGTAATCATTTGCTCTCCAAACAAGTATCACTTTTGTTATCACTTTTGTTGTCATCGAGTTTTCTTTCGCATTGATTGAAGCTAAAACTAGATTGTAATATAAATAAACAATCACTAGCTTTAATCTCACGATGAACTCTTTTAAAAATAAAATTGTAAATTTAATGGGTCAAAGCGGACAATAATTCATATATGTTGGACAATACTTCAAAGCCGACTAAGCCGCCTAGGTACTGGTCCACCGTCCGACTAGCGCCTAGCGTTTACTAGAATACTGATTATTATGCATTTTTTTTTTTTAAATGTTTGAATATATAGAACGAGATTATCATGTATTATGTCATCAATAAACTCGTTCAATATAATTAGTATATATAATAAAGTTAGATGGTAGCATACATGTGTTATGGCTTTAATCATTAGAGCGTCAGCAATATCATGCAGCTAAAAAGTATATACGGATCATAATTTTCTCATTTTTTTTTAATAGAATTATATCAATTTAGTGGTATCTAAGAATAAAAGAGAACACATGGTTAAGATTTGTATTTTTTTTTTTTTTTTTTTCTCTCATACAAGTAGGTGTTTCATTTATACTTGTGAAAAAAAAATCAGGAAAAAATCAAAGTTATGAAAGGATACAAACTCAGCACATAAACCAACGTATTTAAATTATCAATTGCTTCTTTTAGTCATGATCAAAACCATTAATTAGAGGTCTTCTATGTATAGCTATAGCCGCCATCATCATTGATGAGATAGAAAGAAAATAAGAGAAAAAATAATTGGGAAAACACTATCAATGTGGGTTTATGATAAGGAATCGTTTGAACAAGAAAAATGAGGAGAAAGTATTATTAATTCGACAGAAATAGATTGAATATATTGTTGGGGCACTAAAATATTTGAGCAGGAAATATTCTCCATCATTTTTATTCTATTTTCAACTTGATTTTTCAATTTCTTTATACCATTTGTGGTTGCTTAGTAACCAATGAATGATCTAGGGCCCATTATAGGGTCTCCATTGTCAAAAAATGCAGGAGCTAATTTGCGCTCTGCATCTGGGCTGTACCTTGATTTATCATGTATTCACTCTATCTTTCTCGTCTTTTAATGCTATAAGACTAACTATTTTCGAAAGAAAAAAATGACCCCATTTGACAAATTCCACAAACGTAATTATATCAATCACATAGTTTCAGGAAGAAAAAAAAAATATTCCTATCAGGTTTTCAGATAGTTTTTTCTTTTTGGGATAGCTAAAATTAGGAAGTGGGTGTGGGAGATTATTGGAGTAAAAGGTTGACAAGAAAAGCTTTTAGATCGTAGCGATGCAAAATGAAGGAAATATCATATGTGCATAATTTGATGATAATCGATTATGATTATTTGAGCAGTAAAAAAGTGAAAAGAAGGAACACGTTTTGTTTTGAGAGAGAGAGAGTAAAGTCCACCAAAATCTTTGGGGAAAAGGCCGGATATGTTATGGCATTTGATATTTATATCTCTCTTAATCAAGTCCACCAAAATTTATGACCTAAGAAAATCCTTTAAAATCTAGTTATAATTAAGGGGGGGTGTATTCAATTAGGATTAATTAGGATTCTTGAAGACATTTTAAGACATTTTTTAAGTGACAGATTTTCATGGATTTCTACAGACTTTTATAAATCCACATGGAATTTCATTGATTTGTTTAGACATCCATCTCAGACTTTTATGGATTTGTTTAGACATCTATCTCAGACTTTTATGGATTTGTTTAGACATCCAAGGATTTTCATGGATTTGTTATCTCTGACTTATCAATAGTAAGCTAATTATAGCTAATTATCAAAAAAAACCTTTGAAGTTGGAATGAGCAAAATTTGATACACCAGTCAATCTATATTTGCGTATATATATAGTCTGAGGTTGTTTCTGATGCAAACAAAGCGATTGAATTGAACCCAAAATTGGCTTAGGCTTATCTGCGTAAAGGCACTACTTGCATGAAGTGCAGATAAATTATTTTTCTTTAAAATAAAATGCTAATAAAGAGTGAGCATTTTGGTATTTGATTGAAGGCTCTACAGATTATTTTGGTGTCGTTTTGTGCAGTTTTGGCACGTAGTAAGATTTGTACTCGTGCAATATAATTTATATTTTGTTCTTAGCAAATGTAGCGGCTCCATTTGGGAAAAATAAGTTGCAAGCGTTCGTTGTATTCACAACACTTTCTAGCTTCCGTTGGTCACAAATTGCCTTGCTTCATCATTTTTATGGTCATCAAAATAAATGCAGATGCTCTTTTGACAACAATGACGCTGGTGACCAGAGCTAAGGCTAAATTTTTTGAATCAGGTTGACATGGGATTGGTTTTTGCTTGATTTGGAAATGTACAATAGGAAGATTACTTACCATAGTTCCTAGATGTTTTTTAACTTTTAAGGTGGCAATTTTGGTGCATGATATTGTGTACGAAATTTTGATATCTTGGACTACAGCATTTAAAAACTTCTTTTTTTTTTTTTTTTTTTTTTTTTGGGTTATAGCAATGACCAGAGATAGTTAATAATTTGATTTTGTATACTACTTTGATTATATTTCTTAAATTGGGCAATAACAAACGTGTTTATACTTGCTTGTTCAAAAATATATATATATATATATATATATATATATAATTATGTGACTGCGACATATTCCATTATTGTATGTGGCTTGTTTTCTTTTTGAACTCGATTTTTTTTTTTCCTTTTTAATTCAAAGAACATGCTGGGGATGGAAGCTTATTATTCTCACATGCATTGGTTTTTTTAATTTTTACATATTAGTGCTTTTCGTTTCTGTTTTAAGAGAGAGAGCAAAATTCACTAAAATCTTTGGGGAGAAGGCTGGACATGTTATGACATTTGATATTTATATCTCTCACCATCAAGTCTACCAAAATCCATCAAAATCCATGACCTAAGAAAATCCTTTAAAATCTAGTCCTAATTGAATACATCTTGATTCTTGTAGACATTTTTAAAGTCTCAATTCAATACACCTGGATTTAGAAGGATTCTTTAAAAGTCCATAGAAATCCTAATTGAATACCACTTGATTCATATGGACTCTTTTAAAATCTTTAAATGTCCAAATTGAATACACCAGGATTTATAATGTCTTTAAATGTCCTCAAGAATCCTAATTGAATACACCCCCCAATACACCTTGATTCTTGTAGACATTTTTAAAGTCTCAATTCAATACACCAAAATTTGAAAAGATTCTTTAAAAGTCTATAGAAATTTGAATTGAATATCACTAAATTAATATAGACTCTTTTAAAGTCTTTAAATGTCCGAATTGATATACCGGGATTTATAATGCCTTTAAATATCTTTAAGAATCCTAATTGAATACACCCCGTAAGTCAAAGCAATGAAAATGAGTGGCTCGCATTCATTGTCCTCATATATTTACATCAATGCAAACTGACTTGAACATTTATATATATATATATATATATATATTTATTTATTTATTTATGTAGAGCCATATCTATGTAGAGCGGTGCTCCTGCTGTCATATATTTGCATCCATTCAAGCTCTGATCATCAGCACTTTTTTGTTGGATGTTTGTTCAAACGTGCTCGTCAATTTAATTATTATATTAATTCCCATATCATCAGGCAAACTGAAGCTGGGTATCAACGGATCCGAAGCAATATCCAAAGCATATCATGAAAATTTTGTTTGAATTTATTCAAATGGAATCGATACATCAAGTTGTTTTGGAATACTTAAATTTATTATACTGGGCAGTCTGGGCCACTGGCGGAATACTTAAATTTACTAATAATAATAATAATAATAATAATAATAATAAATAAATTTTTAATATTTTTCACAGATTTATATTTGTATACACGGACGGTAAAAAATAAAAATAAAAAAGTCATGATAAATATAGAACTTTTACCATGACCTTTTTTTTTTCTGCATTAATTAAACTACTCATCTGACTAGTCTTGCAATTTTTTTTCTTTTAATTTGTTTCTCTCAAAATAGAAAAAGACAGTTGTGGTAGGTGGTAAATTTAAAAACAATTATTTAATTTCCAAATTTATATCAATCAGTGTGTACACAGTACACCAAAAGAAAACCATGAATATATATATATATATATATTAGTGAGTCTCTCATGAATGATTCCTTATTTCAGTTTCGGTAAGGGCCTTGGAGAAATTACATCGATTTTTATGAATTTTAATCTGAAATTTTTTATGGATAATAAATTCAATGAAATATATCTATGAATAAAATTGGAAAAAATTTCAAGCAGTAGATATATTTTTCCTGATTTTGTTAAATATGAAGGCATCGGAAAAACGGACAAAATATAGAAAATTCAAGAAACATATTTCTAGTACTTGAAAAATTCTCAAATTTTATTCATATGTAGATTTCAATGAACTTATCATACATAAAAAGATTCAGATCAAAATTCATAAAAATCGATGTGATTTCCTTAAGGTTTTTACCGAAATTAAAATAAGGATCCCTCATGTATTATATATGTATATTATAGTATACATGGTGACATGCAGTAAATGCCCGGTGATAAAAATAGTGTGTGGGGGCATGTGGGCTGCTGCATGCGATTCATATGATATGACTACAGAGCACTTGCCAACTTGTGAAGAGTACCAAACAATTTGAATATGTTTTGTAACGATAGAAAGGATATGCTCATATATATGTTTTATAACAGTTTAAGAGTACGTTTAGGAGAGCTTCTCAAGTAGATCTTTTAGATGTAGAGTTTTTAAATAAAAGTCGTTGATTGTTTGGTTGTCAATTAAAAAAGAACTTTTTTAATGATAGAATTACCAAAATACTCTAGTGAATATTAAATTATAGGATTATATTTGAGATTTTAGTGTTATTAAAAAAACGCCAAAAGATTGGAGTTTTTTTTATTCCAAATTTAGTATTGACATTGACATATGCATTGGTGATGGTCTTACCCCCTTATAGGGGGTGAGCAAAAAGGGACTCCATATCTATGTAGAGCGGTGCTCCTGCTGTCATATATATACATATGCATCCATTCAAGCTCTGATGTTTTTTTTTTTGTTGACTTTAATTATTATATTCCCATATCATCAGACAAACTTAAGCTGGGTATCAAACGTCGTCACTTTAATTAATTGACTTTAATTTTTTTTTCTTTTAATTTGTTTCTCTCAAAATAGAAAAAGACGGTTGTGGTAGGTGGTAAATTTAAAAACAATTATTGACACATGTATCTACAGCTATTTAATTTCCAAATTATTCACTAATAAAAATATCAATAATACTAGAGGATCCAAAAAAGTGATCCAAATTTTGCACCTAAACCTATGTGACAACATCACATACAATATGGGCCCACGTCACTCTTCCTTAAAGATCTCATATGATATTGTCACATATGTTTAGGTTTAAAATTTGAGTCACTTTTTTGCATCCTCTAACATTACTCTAAAAATATACATCAATCAGTGCGTACACAGTTACATGGTGACATACTGACATGTGAGCTGCTGCATGCGATTCATTTGATATGACTTATCGGCACCAAACAATTTAAATGTGTTTTGTAACGATAGAAAGGATATGCATGAAGAGTAGTCATTCACACGAGCTGGAATCAATGACACCTAATCTCCAACTCATACCTTGTCTGTAGCACACAGCCGAATTGAGTACTTTGCGGATTCAAATTAGCTGTCAAATTTTGGTGTCCCAATTTGTGTCCAACCAACCAAATTAGGATATGTGTGCACATTTAATTAATTTTTTTCAACTTCTTTCATAAATGTGCACACATGTCCCAATTTGGTTGGGTATACACAAATTGAGACACCAAAATTTGACAGCCAATTTGAGTCCTTTACAATAATCTATGGAAACAATTTTGTTAGCAATCAATTTGTTATTAAATATTACATCATGTCAAAAAAGACAAATTAATTAAATAAATAGTGTATTTGCATCTCCAATAATATAAATCTATGTGACGACTGAGAATTCAAGATTCTACCACAACTCTCAAATTCTATATATATATATATATATATATATATATATAAAAAGATCAATTAATACACTCAACTTACATACTTGTTACTCAAAGCAGATGTCTGATTCAACTAGTCCACTTCTTCTTTCTCAATCGGACTCGATCGAGTCAAAACAACTTCCTCCTCCTCCTCCTCCTCCTCCTCCTCCATCCCTCGACGAGACAATCGAACGGTGCATCGGAGATTTCAGCTGGGTTCAGTTCCTTCAAGCCTTTCTTGTATCATTTGCTTGGGTTTTTGATGCACAACAAACATTCATCAGTGTCTTCACTGATGCTGAGCCAACCTGGAACTGCACCCAACTCGGCGACAAGTCGTGTAACTCAGTCTCTGACATTTGTCAACTCTCCAAGAACTCGTGGTCCTGGGATTTTCCAGTGCACACGTCGATCATATCAGAATGGGGACTCGAGTGCGCGAGTTCGCTGGTCAAAGGCCTCCCAGCTTCATCTTTCTTCATGGGTTGTCTCGCCGGCGGTTTCATTCTCGCCACACTCGCTGACACGTCACTCGGCCGCAAAAACATGCTCTTTCTCTCTTGTCTGATGATGTCTATCTCTTCTCTGCTCACCATCTTCTCACCAAACGTATGGATTTACTCAGTCTTGAGATTCGTCAATGGATTCGGCCGTTCAATGATCGGAACATGTGCTATTGTGTTATCAACCGAGCTTGTTGGAAAAAAATGGCGGGGTCAGGTGGGTACAATCGGTTTCTTCTGTTTCACGCTAGGGTTTCTATCATTGCCGGCCATAGCTTATATCAACCGAGGTTCTTCTTGGAGAACTCTCTATTTTTGGACATCAATGCCGACATTGTTTTACTCCATGCTTGTCCCGTTCTTCGTTCGTGAGTCTCCTAGATGGCTTTTCGTGCAAGGAAGAACAGAAGAGGCGGTGTTGATAATCAAAAGTATCGCGTCAACTAATCAAAACATCTCGCGCATTAGCTTCTCGAACTTGCGTTTCGAAAGAGAGACATGGAATGTTGACCTCTACTCGTCAATCAAGGTTCTCGTGGAGAAAAATTGGTCTTTTCGGAGGCTGTCTGCGGCAATGGTGGCCGGATTTGGGATTGGTATGGTGTACTATGGCATGCCATTAGGGCTTGGAAATTTGTCGTTCAATCTCTACTTGAGTGTCACGTTGAACGCATTATCGGAGCTACCAGCTTCAATGGTCACTTTCTTTGTAATAGGAAAATTGAACAGGAGAAGTTCGTTGCTAGGGTTTACTATTTTGAGTGGAATTTGTAGTGTAATGTGTGTTTTGGCTGGCAAGGTGTCTGCAACGTTACAGATTGGACTAGAGCTAGTGTCTTTCTTTAGTGCATGTACTGCATATGGGTTGATTTTAATCTACACGCTTGAATTGTTTCCTACATGTGTCCGGAACTCGGCGATATCCATGGTGAGACAGGCGGTTGTGTTGGGCGGTGCGATCAGTCCGGTGCTGGTGGCTGCCGGGAGGAAAAACGGGTTTTTAACGTTTGGGGTATTTGGGTTGTTGATTGGGATTTGTGGTTTGTTTGTGGTAAGTTTACCGGAGACGAGGGACAGGACAATTTCTGATACAATGGATGAAGAAGAATACAAAGAAAGAGTTGCATTTGCATGTGATAACATTAATTAGCTAGGTTTAAGAATAATATTGCATGTAATTAGCATCCTGTTGTTAATTATTAACATTAAGTTTGATCTTTCGTATTGTATCTCTATATCTTATCCGATCTCATTTTAATTTTTAAAACATAATATCTGTTTGTATTTAAAATCAGTTGTGGAACAAAAATATTAATTCTTGGATGGACATATATGTATATGTAATTATGCATAAATCAGTTGATGGGTTTGATCTAATCGGAAAAAGATGTGTTTTCTACTTGTCTCTGTCACGCAGGAAAATCTAATAATCTTCGGTTGCAATTGTACCAACACATAGTAAAATTTGCTATTTTTACAAATGTGAATTATATATGTACATATCCTGCTATATTAACAGTTGATTCTCTCTTGATTCTTGTCATTTGCATTAAGTTTAGCATACATCAACATTTTTCTTCGTTGATCGACGTATCACTTTATTATATTCTATTATTAACATTTTTTTTTTTTGAACGGCACGATTTTATTCAAGAGGCCAAACTAGACCAAGGCACGATTTTATTAGATTCTTTTTTATCATGTGCATTTCCTATTGTGATTGTGTCATATGGCAAGATCGTAACAGGAGATGCACGACGTATCTATACAATTTCAATACTATAATAGATCGACTTGTCATAGAAGAGTACTTGTGTTGTTTAGATTCCAATATATATATATATATCAAATTAATCACAAACTCCATATATATGTATGATTGTTGATGTGAGAGGCATATGCATGTATTTTCAAAATATGATATTGGACATATCATAGAAGAGGGAACAGATGGAAATTTCTAGGCACCATTTTAATTGATAGATACTAATTCAATGAAAGAAATGAAAAGGGATGGTATTTGTCAGTTGATATTTATCTATCTTTTCTACATTAGGACAAGTCTTCAAGAAATGAGAGCCCCACTATGTTGAAAATAGAGCCCCACTATGTTGAAACTAGTGTTTTGAATTATTTGCAAATGTTGGATGCTGCAGAAGGTAAAAAAAAAAAAAAAAAAATTACAAAAAAATGGATGGATGTGTTTACATTTCTATATAACATGCTATATGAGAGTTTACAAGTTTTCAATGTATCCAAACACTTCATAAAACTCTCTCAATTAAACCCAAAATCAACTATTTTTTTTTTTTTTTTTTTTGTTTAATGTAAACTCTATACATGTATGGATCTTTTGAATTTTCTTTTACACACTTAAATAAATAAATAAGATGGAAAAGAATAAAAAAAAAAAAAATGACAATTAGTGGGTTGAGGATCAATTGGTGGATCGGCCCACTTTTGGGGATTTGTAATTGGGCTTCAATTTTTGGCCCACCCAAACTTACGGCCCAGTACTCCTGATATCATTTCCAGCTCTTAATTTCTTTGACTCCACTAGCCACCACCAATGAAAATTAATTCAAGTCGGGCAATTTCAATATGTTGTTTGGGGTGACATCTAGGTGCACTTGCAGGCACAGTAGTCAATATGTGTGATTTAATGAAGATATTTATTAGTAATGGTTCGTTTGAAGTTAATTAATTTGAATGACACGTTTACTAATAAGAATGCTAAATCAGAAAAAATAAATAAATTAAATACTAATAGTGTGAACTTGAATTTTCCACTGCAATACTTCATTGCCACTGCAGTACACTTTTAATTTCGTCGAATACAAGGCTAGCTGCTAGACACATATGCATAATTTATTTTTCTCTGGTGAAGTAGGGTACCATTTTTTTTTTCTTCTAAATATTTCAATAATTCAGGATTTAGGGAGCGGGACATATATACTTAAACCCACAACTTCATAGTGTGGTGGTGGGCCGGCAAATGGGGGCCGATTGAAGAGAGCAAGTTGTGGTATATGGCGGTGACCGGTGGTGGTGGGTCGGCATATATATTTATATATATATACCCGTGTTGGTGGAGAGTCGTGATTTTAGTGATGGGTGGTGTGAGAGTGATCTTCCAAGCTAATTAAAGCTTTCTCAATTTATCTATGGTAAAGGCTGAGATGTGCTTTTCATTTTGGTAGGAAAAACACACCCACACAAACACACATATATACAACTATACAAATACACCCCAAATTGATTTAATTGTTTTCCTCAAAATAGAATTGTTTTAACACATGCTACAACATGTAGCTAACCCATCACTGTCATTTGATTGATATGACTAATTAATAAGTGTATAGTACGTACCCACTTGATTGTTATATACTTCAACATTTTTTTTTATATCAACCTTCATTGCAGTTTACTCGAATCTAGAATATATTCGGATTGAATGAGCGATTTTTACCACTATATCACGTTGGACAATGATTATATACTTCTACGTTATAAAGATAATTTCTTTTGCCTTTTGGCCTACCTTTCCATTTATGATGTTAGAGCATCTCCAACTGTTTCCTTTGGAGACCCCCTTAAATAAGGGTGGATGATATTGTAAGGGACTGTATATGTTCTAACAAAACTTCCTTAAATGGCTCTACCCCTTAATTAAGGGAGTGAGCTCCACCAAAACACATTTAAGAGAGCCTTTAAGGGACCTGTTGAAGCTGTAAAAACACGACTTCTCCCTTTATTAAGCTAAGGGGGGTCTCCAAGGGAGATCCTCTTATTCTCACTATTTATGACATTAACTACACACCTCTACGTACGTTGTTGGGTTCTCAAACAGAGTTTGTGCATTTTAGCACATGCATATATGGGCTACTAGATTGCTTATAAAGCTATAATTAGCTACACCATCTCCATCATATGATTAGGATTAATCATTTAAAAGAAAAAAACTGTAATTATTTTTATCTAGATAGAATTATATGAGCGGTTGTTAATTAATGATGTTTTGATATATACAGCTATACAATTAAGTTGTTGTGATCATAATAAATGGGCTTGTACAACACAACCTTTTTGGATCACTCAAGCATTAATCACGACCAGATTGTAGTTTCTATCATTCATCACCTTTTTTATTTAATTTAGATGGATTTCCTTTAAACTTAATTATTGATCTTTTTTTTTTTTTTTTTTTTTTTGTCCTTCCAACGTGGACGTGTAGTGTCCGTTTGGGAGAGCTTGTCTACTGGCTAAAAGAGCTTATTTAATTAAAAAAGCTCTTTTCAATTTTTTTTGTATCGTTTGGTTGACACTCAGTAGAGCTTTTAGATAATTAAAAAAGCTGTTTTACGTCTACTTGGAGAAGTTCAAATTTAAAGCTTTTTCAAGTAGATCTTTTGGAGTTTTTTAATAATACTAAAATCTCCAATATAACCCTATCATTTAATATTTACTAGAGTATTTTGGTAGTTCTCTCATTAAAAAAGCTCTTTTTTAATTGACAACCAAACGACCAACGACTTTCATTTAAAAGCTCTACCTCTAAAAGATCTATTTCTAAAAAATCTACTACAAGAAGATCTATTTGAGAAGCTCTCCCAAACGTACTCGTACTAGTATTGACGAAATAGCTTGGACTTACTATTTACATGCGTATATGTTATATATAGATCGAGAAGGTATAAGTAAACACCGTAATCATATATTAATCAGGAATTCATGGGGGGTGTTTAGTAAGCTATTGAAGTGTTTATGGTGGCACTGGCACCAACCACCAAATGATGAAGAAGAATAGAAGATGAGCTCTGCTGGTAGACTCTTTTTGAGTTTCTAGGCTTTTTATAACAGGATATAGATGGGCCTCATTGGGATTATTTTTGGCTGGTTGCTCTGATAGATCCGCTAACGTGATCAATCCAAACCCAATAGGGCCGAGTTATAAGATAGGTCTGTATTTGAATCTCCACTTTGGATTTGGATCTTTTTCTAATCTTTTTAATGTACTTTAAAATAATACTCTACATTTAAAGATAATAAAAGTAAAATAAATAAATTTAGCCATTGAATTACACATGTTATCAGATTTATTTAGGTCAGGAAAAAATTCAGATAAATAGAGGATCCAAATTCCTCAACTTTAGAGATTTTGTTCCAACCAGGGCACAATCATTTTGAGGTAATATCCCAATTCGAGTCAACATATTGCGGGTTGTGTATATAAAAAAAATAAAAAAAGAATTCTATTTTTTGTTGAGCAAATGACATAGACATATGTTCACTGTTACGATCCTATTTTTATGTTTAAATTAATTTACATATTTAGTTGTTAATTAGATTATAATTTATTTATTAGTCATTAACCACCGTTAGCATTAGCGGTTTGTATTTAAAATCAATTGTGGAACAAAAATATTAATTCTTGGATGGACATATATGCATAAATCATTTGATGGGTTTGATCTAATCGGAAAAAGATGTGTTTTCTACTTGTCTCTATCACGCAGGAAAATCTCATGATATTCGGTTGCAGTTGTACCAACACATAGTAAATTTTGCTATTTTTACGAATGTGAATTATATATATATATATATATATCCTGCTATATTAACAGTTGATTCTCTCTTGATTCTTGTCATTTGCATTAAGTTTAGCATACATCGACATTTATTCTTCGTTGATTGATGTATCACTTTATTATATTCTATTATTAACTTTTTTTTTTGAATGGCACGATTTTATTCAAGAGGCCAAACTAGGCCAAGGCACGATTTTATTAGATTCTTTTTATCATGTGCATTCCCTGTTGTGATTGTGCCATATGGCAAGATCGTAACAGGAGATGCACGACACATCCATGCAATTTCAATACTATAATAGATCGACTTGTCATAGAAGAGTACTTGTGTTGTTTAGATTAATATATATATATATATATATATATATATATATATCAAATTAATCACAAACTCCATATATATGTATGATTGTTGATGTGAGAGGCATATGCATGTATTTTC
Organism: Acer saccharum; assembly: GCA_030490815.1. Taxonomy (NCBI): domain Eukaryota; kingdom Viridiplantae; phylum Streptophyta; class Magnoliopsida; order Sapindales; family Sapindaceae; genus Acer; species Acer saccharum. The sequence goes on from CM059866.1 coordinate 68,097,119, forward strand.
AAAATATCATATTGGACATATCATAGAAGTGGGAACAGATGGAAATTTTTAGGCACCGATTTAATTGGTAGATACTAATTCAATGAAAGAAATGAAAAGGGATGGTATTTGTCAGTTGATATTTATCTATCTTTTCTAGATTAGGACAAGTCTTGAAGAAATGAGTCACCATCTACTTTAGCATAAATGGGTTCAATAATTTAATTGTGTACTCTAGAGCCCCACTATGTTAAAACTAGTGTTTTGAATTATTTGCAAATGTTGGATGCTACACAAGGTAAAAAAAATTGAATAATGCTTGGGTACTAACCAGTCAGTATCCAAAATACTGACCCTACCAATGTGAATGATGCATGTGGCCCAATTTGTGAGATAATTATAAAAAGTAAAAGAAAAAATGTCATATGCTATACTCCTATTGATAGGGTCAGTATTTTGGATACTGACTACTCAGTACCCAAACATTATTAAAAAAAATTATTGTTACCCCATTTAGTACTTTTACTTTATTTATTGGTCTCCTCCCTACATATAAGCGACCCACTTTTGTAAACGCTCTTTAACTTTTAGACCACTCCTCTCATTTCCGGCTCTTATTTTCTTCGAACCCACCAAAGAAATTAATTAAAGTCGGGGTCGGACTTTTTATTTTTATTTTTTAATATTTTTTAATATTTTAATATTTTTTATTTTATTTTATTTTATTTATTATTATTTTTAACACTATTATAATAAATTCGGAATTTAGAAAATAGATAATACTCGAACTCACAACCTTATGGTATAGCTGTATAAATATGAAGGGTGTACCACTCAATCAACCTCATCTCGTCATCAAGTAGAACATTTTCAATATGTTGTTAATCGTAATTTTACAAGTTTATTTTTCATACCTTAAAAAAATTAATTTCTGAGATTTATCAGTATAAATCCTCCTTAATATGTTTGTGTGGTGCATATATAGTTTAAGCAGTAGTCAATTTGTGTGATATCAGGGAAGATATTTATTCAATTGCTGTGTATTATTTGCACTAAAAAAATAATGGTTCGTTTAAAGTTAATTAATTTGAAGTGTAAACCTGATTTTCCTCTACAATACTTCATTATATTGCCACTACCATTTTAATTTCTTCAGATACAAGGTTGAATAATTAAACTTTTGTACTTTCTTCTCTTAATTTGTTACAATTAATTAATTAATTACTACATGTATTGATGTTGAAGCTCAACTCTCTTAGAATCACTCGAATGATAAGTAAATATTTTCATCAAGAAATTGATCATGATGAATCAGCAATTAATTATTAATTAAAGAGAGAAGAATTTAATTAAAAACCAAGAGAGATGACTAAATGTATGTATGTATATGTATACTTATAATATTTACATTGCCAAAGTGGTTAATTTGCTTTGAAAATTCTCCAATCGATTTTTATTAAATACAAACTGATATTATTAAAAAACTAATAATAAAAGAGATCAGATCATACATATGTAGAAATGAACAATACAAAAGAGAATTTTACATGCAATATTATTCTTTAAACCTAGCTAATGTTATCACATTCAAATTTGTATTCTTCTTCATCCATTGTATCTGAAATTGGCCTGTCCCTCGTCTCCGGTAAACTTATCACGAACAAACCACAAATCCCTATCATCAACCCAAATACCCCAAACGATAAAAACCCGTTTTTCCTCCCGGCGGCCACCAGCACTGGACTGATTGCACCGCCCAACACAACCGCCTGTCTCAACAAGGATAACGCCGAGTTCCGAACACACGTTGGGAACAACTCAAGCGTGTAGATCAGCATCAAATCCAAAGCAGTACATGCACTGAAATATGAAACTAGCTCTAGCCCAATCTGTAATGTTGCAGACACCTTGCCCGCCGCAATACACATTACACTACAAATCCCACTCAAAATAGTAAACCCTAGTAATGAACTTCTTCTCCTCAATTTCCCAATTATAAAGAAAGTGACCAATGAAGATGGTAGCTCCGATAAGGCATTCAATGTGACACTCAAGTAGAGATTGAATGACAAATTTCCAAGCCCTAGTGGCATGCCATAGTACACCATACCCATCCCAAATCCGGCAACCATCACCACCAATAGCCTCCGAAAAGACCAATTTTTCTCCACGAGGATCTTGATCGCCGTGTAGAGATGATCAACATTATTCCGTGTCTCTCTTTCGAAACAACACAAGTTGGAGAAGCTAATGCGTGAGATGTTTTGATTAGTTGACGCGATACTTTTTATTATCAACACAGCCTCTTCTGTTCTTCCTTGCACGAAAAGCCATCTAGGAGACTCGCGAACCAAAAACGGGACGAGTATGGAGTACAAAAATGTCGGCGTTGATGTCCAAAAATAGAGAGTTCTCCAAGAAGAACCTCGGTTGATATAAGCTATGGCCGGCAATGATAGAAACCCTAGCGCGAAACAGAAGTAACCGATTGTACCTACCTGACCCCGCCATTTTTTTCCTACAAGCTCGGTTGATAACACAATAGCACATGTTCCGATTGTTGTGCGGCCGAATCCGTTGACGAATCTCAAGACTGAGTAAATCCAAACATTTGTGGAGAAGATGGTGAGCAGAGAAGAGAGAGACATGATTAGACAAGAGAGAAAGAGCGTGTTCTTGCGGCCGAGTGACGAGTCAGCGAGTGTGGCGAGAATGAAACCACCGGCGAGACAACCCATGAAGAAAGACGAAGCTGGGAGGCCTTTGACCAGCGAACTCGCACATTCGAGTCCCCATTCTGATATGATCGACGTGTGCACAGGAAAATCCCAGGACCAGGAGTTGTTGGAGAGTTGACAAATGTCGGAGGAGGCTGAGTTACATGACTCGTCGCCGAGTTGGGTGCAGTGCCAGGTGGGCTCAACATCAGTGAAGACACTGATAAACGTTTGTTGTGCATCAAAGAACCAAGCAAGTGATACAAGAAAGGTTTGAAGGAACTGAACCCAGCTGAAATCTCCGATGCACCGTTCGATTGTCTCGTCTAGGGATAGAGGAGGAGGAGGAGGAGGAGGTTGTTTTGACTCGATGGAGTCTGATTGAGAAAGAAGAAGTGGACTACTTATTGAATTAGACATCTGAAATATAGAGTAAAAGTTGAAAGATAACAGAGTTATCTGAAAATAAGAAAGTAGAAGAAAACAAAGTTTAGAGAGGAGAAATTTGGAAACATTTTGACGCCATTGAAGAGGCTCTGAAATCTTATCTTTTTAGGATTTTTTAACATTAATTGATTACATCAGACAAAATAAAGCTTTTGTATAAAATGCATTAAAAGCTAACTCTAGTTAATTAACTAGATTATATTTGACGTCCTTAACCAATAATATGTCGTGTAACATAACCCTTTGCTTGGATATTCTATATTCGTAATCAAAAAGTAGGTTAATATTGTCAATCGCATTCGATTACATCTTTGCTTGTCTTCTTAGCTGTTGTAGCTGGTGCTTATTGCTCTGTTGGTGGTGTCTATTTTGCTCCTTTTTGTGGTGCTCTGTGCTCTGCTTTTCTCTGTTTCGTGTTTTGTTTGGCTTTTTGCCTTTGATCCTTCTCATCCTTGAAAAGAATATAATATTGCTGAGTGATTTTCATTAATAACGAATGGTGTACATATACAATCAGAGATATTGTTCTACACGTCTACTACTCCTATAAACAAGCTCTAAAGATAATGATAGCTACAATCTAGGAATATAACAAATAAAACTCTTATACAAGATATACATCAGGTAGTATTCTTAACACTCCCCCTCAAGTTGGAGAGTGGATGTCCTGTACTCCCAACTTGCGAATCATAGGTATAAAGACTTCTCTTCCCAAAGCTTTAGTCAAGACATCTGCCAATTGATGCGTAGAACTCACAAACCATGTAACAACCGATCCATCTTGAATCTTGTTAGAATTTTAGGTCGCGGAAGCGTTGCCGGATAGAACACAAACAAGCACAATAACAAAGAAAAAAAGATAAGATGAAGAGAAATTTAAATCCAAACCCACACAACACAAGAATTTACGTGGAAACCCAAATCAAGGAAAAAACCACGGCTGTCAGGACGACAAGAGAAAGTTTCAATATGTAGTAAATTGTTACAACCACACACTCAGGTTCTCTCTCTAAATAATACCCCAAACCCAAATTACACCCAATGCTCACTTTGAGATCTCTCTAGTATTTGCTCTTTTTGCTCCACCACTCTCAGGTGTTTTTCACACACTAATAACCTAGTTATTATGGTCTATTTATATGTATTATAGGGAGTTTAAATTAACAAGGAAATCTATCTCCTAGTCATACAAGAATACTTGTTCCACATAAATACTATTTCCTATTTAAGACAAGTCTTCTTTCAAGGAGAAATCCTTTTCCTATTCGAACTTCAAGAAGCAACCTATTTCCTCTTCCATGAATATTTCCTGATTCAACGCATGCTTGTGATTAACTACGATTCAAGTTGCAGTTGGCCACCCGCTTCCTAAACCGTGTTGAACTTGACCACTCAGAAAACCGTGATCCATATGCCATGTCACCAAGATCCATCACGACCGCTGCCGATACCGCTGCCATGACCACAGCGGTCACGCAGCGGTACAAACTGGAATGAGACCGCTACCGTAGCGCTGCCAAACAATTGGCAGCGGTGTCCTACCACTGCCGTTACCGCTGCCAAAGCCACAGCGGCTTGGCAGCGGTTTTGGCTGTTCTTCGCTTCTTCAGTTCATCTCGTCTTTCAAGCCTCCCTCAAACATAACCTCATACTCCCAAATGCTCTCACGTCTCCAGGAAGTCTTCGCATTGGTAAATCGTGTTTGGTACCATTGGAATATTCAAGCCATATCCAACAAATCTTATCTTGGATGTAGTGACAATCCATTTCAAGGTGTCTAGTCCGCTCATGAAAGACTGGGTTTGCTACAATATGCAATGCAGCTTTGTTGTCACAATACAACAATGCAGGTTCTCGAAGTAACACTCCCAAATCTCTAAGGAGATATCTCAACCAAGCTAATTCACAACAAGCACCTGTCATAGTGCGATATTCTGCTTCAACTGAAGATAATGACACCGTTTTCTGACGCTTCGATCTCCATGAGACCAATGATGACCCGAAGAAAACATAGTAACCCGTTGTAGACCTTCTAGTGATTGGACATCCTGCCCAATTCGAATCACAATAGGCTCACAACTTGAAATCACTGTTTGAGGAAAAGAACAGACCTTGGCCAGGTGCGGTCTTAAGATAACGCACAACACGGAGTGCTGCCTCCATATGGTGCTTACGAGGCTGATGCATGAACCTGCTTAACACATGTACAGAATATGTAATGTCCGGCCTTGAGACAGTAAGATATATCAACCTACCAATCAACCTCCTATAACGCCCCGGATCCTTGAGTAAATCACCATTATCAGTTAGCTTCAAACCTCGCTCCATAGGGGTATCAATAGGTGCCGCACCTATTAATCCTGCATCCTCAATGATTTCTAAAGCATACTTTCTTTGAGAAATAAAAATCCCATTTTTAGAGGAAGATACCCCAATGCTAAGGAAAAATTTCAAATCACCAAGATCCTTAAGTCGAAATTTACTATGTAGGAATTTCTTAATTTCAGTAATGCTCACAGAATCATTTCCAGTAATCAAGATATCATCAACATATATTAAGAGTGCAGTGAAGGACTTGCCTTGTGTTTTGGTGAATAATGAGTAATCAGCTTGAGATTGAACATAGCCTACTGCTTGAATAGCCTCCGAGAACTTTGAGAACCACTGCCGAGATGCCTGCTTCAAACCATACAGCGATTTGTGAAGTCAACACACCATGTCTTCCTCCCCCTGTCTCCAAAGCCCTGGTGGTGGAGACATGTAAATTTCTTCTTGAAGGTCACCGTGAAGGAAGGCGTTATTGACATCCAACTGGTGAAGCGCCCAACCCCGAGCGGTGGCCAAAGCAAGAAGACAACGAACTGTGACGATTTTGGCAGTAGGAGAGAACGTTTCCTGATAATCGATGCCCTCCAATTGTGTGAAACCTTGAGCAACTAATCGGGCCTTGTATCTTTCAACGGATCCATCGGAGCCATGTTTGACCTTGTATACCCACCGACAGCCTATCGGTGTTTTCCCTGCTGGAAATGGCGTTATAGTCCAAGTACCATTGTCCCGAAGGGCCTGTAATTCTGATTGCATCGCCTCCTGCCATTTGGGATGAGCAGCGGCATCGGAATAGGATCGGGGCTCCACAACCTGACTGAGTTGGGCAACAAAAGAATGAAGAGCAGGTGTGTAGCGATGATACGAAACATAATGAGCCAATGGATACCGTGTACCTTTAGTTGGACCTGGAAGCAAGGGATCGGATCGGGCAGAGCAAGCATGCGTGACGTGGGAGCAGACATAGTCCTTTAGCTTCGCCGGAGGGTTATGAGGACGGTCGAAACGATGAAGAGGTTCAGATTCAGGCAAGGTCAAAGGCAAATCGGGTGAGGGCAAATCGGGTTGTGAAATTTCCACTGAAGATGGGGAAAGACTCACCGGAGATGGTGATGTGTGGAAATCGGAGCTACCGGCTAAGGGGGAAGGCTGTATGAGAATTTCTGGTGGCGCTGGTGGTGTAGGAGTGATGGTGACGGGGTCTGATGCAGGGGATTTGGAAGAAGAATAAGGGGCTGTGAGGTCTGGTGTGGGTAAAGCGGGGTCAAGGAAAGGGAATTGGGTCAAGGTTGGGTCGTAGATTGGAAAGGGAATTGGGCCGTGGGAAGTGGGCCGTGGGTCAGGTTGTGTAGAAACATGCGGGTTGACAGGGGCAAACTTCTTCATCTCATATGGGAAAATAGTTTCATGAAAAATTACATCCTGACTGGTGAAAACTTTTTTTGTTGACAAGTTATACAATTTGTAAGCCTTTTGCTCAACAGGATAACCTATAAAAATACAAGCTAGTGCACGAGAATCAAATTTGTGTGTAGTATGAACATTGGTAGCATAAGCTAAACATCCAAAAACACAAAGATGATGAAAAAGAGGAGGAGGAGTTTTGAAAGAAAGGACGGGTGTAGGTAATCGATTAATGATGTGTACCGCAGTAAGAGCACACTCCCCCCAAAATTGGGTAGGAAGATGAGCATGAAATTTTAAAGCGCGGGCCACTTGCAAAATGTGACGATGTTTGCGTTCCACAACCCCATTTTGTTGGGGCGTGTAAACGCAAGAATGTTGAAAAATAACACCATTGTCGTTGAAAAAAGTTCGGAGTGAAAGGAATTCACCATCATTATCACTACGAAAAATTTTAATGCGAGATGTGAATTGAGTGAAAACATAGCTAAAAAATTGTTTTAAAATTGATTGTGCTTCATCTTTGTATCGCATTAAAAAAATCCAAGTGAAACGAGTATAATCATCCACAATGGTAAGAAAATAATGAGCACCAGAAATTGAAGGATGCTTATAACGTCCCCAAATATCACAATGAATAATATCAAAAGGCCGTACAGATGAAATTGAACTAGAACTAAAAGGCAAACGACATTGTTTAGCCATTGGACAAACATGACATTCATTATTGTTTTGAATTGAAATATGCAAAAAGTTTTTAGCAATAAAACCCAAACGAGAGGAAGATAAATGCCCTAATCGGTTATGCCAAATGTCGGTAGATGTTGTGGTGAGGTTGCAGGCTGGTAAAGTATGTGGTTTTGAGATAGACGGTGGGCTGTGTATGTATTTTTGTGTTGCTAATGCCACCAAGTAATACAGTCCATCATGCTGCTTACCCAAACCAATCGTCCTCCTCGTAGCCAGATCCTGCAAAATACACCAATATGGAAAAAAAGTCACTGAACAGTTCAAATTTCTTGTTAGACGACTAACCGATAATAAATCGACTTTGAATGTAGGCACACACAACACATCACGTAAGTAATATATGGAATTTAGAGGCAATGATCCTTTTGCTGCAATATCAGTCTTTTCTCCGCTTGGTAATAGCATTGGAGATAACGAACATTTTTTATTCTTATGTAAGAATAATTTAGGAGATGAAGAGATGTGATCTGTCGCCCCACTGTCAATTATCCAATTGCAGGAAACAACCTTAGATAAACCTGGCTTTGATATGGAGGCATGAGCTTGTGAACTAGTAGCCCATTTTTGTCGTTCAAGAGAGAAAGGAGTTGCTGTAATTGTGCCTCTGAAATTGCAGTCATCACTAGTGGTTTATCTTCATCTTTAGTGAACCCTTCAGAGACATGATTTGCTGCAGGACTATTATTCTTGAAGCGATTTGAATTCGGGTGTTGTCTAGCCTTTGGATGTCCCTATGGGTATCCATGCAATTGGTAGCATTTTTCGATGAAGTGTCCCATATCTCCATAATGGGTGCATTGTGGTCTACCTCGAAACGAACCTGTTCGCCACTTGTCTTGATCATACCGTCGATTCTCCTGTGGAATATGATAAGGACGATCCGTCTTTCCTGCTGCTGCAAACTGATGTGGTCTACTGCTGTTTCTTACAGCCATGGCTGCACTCCCACTCAAGTCCGGATTGGTATGTGTGGCGAGAAGCCTTTGTTTTTCTTCTTGAGAAACAGCGGAATATGCTTGTCGGACAGAAGGAAGAGGGTTCATCAAGAGAATTTGTCCACGAACAGCACTGTAAGATTCATTCAAGCCCATTAAAAACTGCATCAATTTCTGTTGGTCATACTGCACCCCATATGTTGCATCACTGTAAGAAGCCAATTCATCCCATAAACCTTTCAGCTTTGTGTAATAAGTGGAAAATGAGAGCTGTTCCTGTTTATGATAGGCGATATCTCGCTGAATTTCAAAGATGCGTGGGGCATTACTTTGAGAGAATTGTTCACGGAGATCTTCCCAAACTTCATGAGCCGTAGTATAGTAGATCACACTGTCTGAGATTTCTGGACTAAGAGTATTGATGATCCATGAGTGGACCATATCATTGCAACGTGACCAAGTTGCATAACCATTGGGATCGGTTTCTTCTGAAGGTGCCGAGATTCTGCCATTGACAAAACCTAACTTATTTTTCGAATTTAAAGCCATTGTCATAGCCCTTTTCCATACTGAGTAGTTGTCTCCATTCAAAGGCTTGGATACCAACACCAAACCTAGATGATCTGAATGATGGGTGAAAAAAGGATTGGAGAGATCTGTTTTCAATAAATCTGTAGAGGAGGTCGAAATTTCTGGTTTGGATGTGCCAGAGGCGGATGTGCCAGATGTGGAAGGAGTTTTGTCTACAGCTGTTTGATTGTTGGCCATTGCAGTGAAAAGTATGAAAGGAAACTACACGAGAAATCAAAGTGCAGCGATGATTGAGTCAGGATTTTAATTCTGCTCTGATACCATGAAAAAAAATATAATATTGCTGAGTGATTTTCATTGATAACGAATGGTGTACATATACAATCAGAGATATTGTTCTACATGTCTACTACTCCTATAAACAAGCTCTAAAGATAATGATAGCTACAATCTAGGAATATAACAAATGAAACTCTTATACAAGATATACATCAGGTAATATTCTTAACAATCCTCAATCAAATTTTGGCCGTTCAAAAAAATAAATAAATCGCATTCTGATTACATTTTCAATTTGGTTCCCTAAGTTAAACCAAAATCCAGAAGCATTCTTATATTATTATAGGTCTCTAAAACACTTTTCACTCCCACATAAATTGTACTAGTTATCATATATAAACTTGAAACCTAAAATGGATGAATGAAAAAAAAATGATCAATTCCTAGATCTCTTAATTAATTCGTCGCCCACTGATCAATGATTCAGTGGTCACCAGCATGCTCTTAATATCATCAGAGTCACAACATGAATAATACTGAGACAACAAACTTTGAAATATTTTCCACAAGTCCCAAAATCCACACTGTTTCCATCGTTGGCGAACTCAAAATCTCAAATGTCTCGTGCGGCACTCTCCTTAATTTTTTTTATAAAAATAATAATAATATCAATAAAATAATTTTTTAAGTTATTTATAATATTTTTTTTCCTACATAAAATAAAGGACATATTTAAGATAGGAAATAAAGGATATATCTGGGGGGTACCAATATCGTTACTCAAATAAAAATTGTTATATAAAAGCTATAAGAAAACCCAATAAATTTGTATATATAATACCATTTTAGATGTCCAATTACTTTATATAAGAAGTCAACTAAAATATTCTCCTTTTAAAATTTCAATTAAAAACTGTCTTATTTATACAATTATATCTCAATAATATATTTTTTTAAAGAATTTTATAGTTAATTATACATGTTTTATTCTTAAACTATCATTTGTATTATCTTATTATGTGAGTAATATTTAATAAACACTTATAAAATAAAATAATGTGTCTTAGCTTCTCTAGCAAATATGTTATATGATCGAAGGAAATAATATTAAAAAAACAAAAAACAAAAAACAAAAAGAAGCATAATCGCTAAAAGTCATAACTTTCAAATAACATCTACTCAATTCTTAGCTGTATTCAATTCGGTGTCGATTGTGGTCTAAATTCTACCACGATTGAGTCAGATGAAGCTATGGTTGTTAAATGGATTAATTGTGGACTTTTACGGGACTCGGAATTTGGAGCCATATTGTCAGATATCGATTTGATGAGTAATACTAACGGTGGATTGAGATTTTGTCACATTGCTGCTCAGGCCAATAATGCTGCTTTGAGTCTAGCAAAATATGCTCTTCGTAGCGTGGAAGATAGGTTTTGGATGAAAGAGTATACAGCTTGCATAAAGCGTATTGTTGAGAATGAGAAGCCTAGATAATGTATGAATGGTTGGTTTTCCTTTTGTTGTTTTTCTTGTGCCTCTTGTGGGCTGTGTTTGCCTTTTGTTGTTTGTGTTTTGTGTTTTATCAAAAAAATAAAATAAAATAATAATAATAATAACATTTCATTTCTCTAAAAATAATAATAATAATAACATCTACTCTTCTTGTTATGCTTATCAGCATATGTTTACTGATTTAATGTTGTAATGAATGAGATGATGATATTATTGCTTTTTATGTTTTATAATAGAGGAAATAGGGCTTTTTAATCAAAAATTATGGGGACTTATTGTTTTTGTTACCAATTATCATTTTTATTTTTATTGTTTTTGTCAACAAATGGGCTGTGAAGACAAAATTGCCCCTATTTTGTTTTTTTCCTCTTTCTCTCTCCTTTTCTTTTTTGCCTGACGCCTCCTTCTTCTTCTTTCTCTCCTTCTTCTCTCCTCCTCTCTCCTCCGTCCAATCTCTTCTTCTTCTTCTTTCTCGTCGTTTTCTCTCTCTCTCCTTTTTTTTTTTTCCAGATTTAAAAAAAAAATTCAGATTTTTTTAAATAAATTTTTTTCAGATTTGGTGGTTTTTCGATCGTCGGTCATCCGATCGTTCCTCCTTCTTCTTCTTCTCTTTCTCTTCTCTCTTCTCTTTCTCTTACATGTTTTTTCCAGATTTTTAAATCAAAAAATTTCAGATTTGAAAAAATTTCCAGATTTTTTCAAAAAAAATCAGTTTTTTCTCTTTTTTTTTTGTTGAAAAAAATTTAAAAAAGGTTTGGATTTGAGTTGTGGTTATGGTTGTGCTTAAAAGAAATTTAGATTTGTGGTTGTATTTATGTTTGGGTTGTGGTTGTGGTTGATTTTAGGGATTTTTTTAAACAAAAAAAAAAATTTAGATTTGAAAAACACACCAGATTTTTAAAAAAAAGTTCAGTTTTTTTTTTTTTTTTTTTGGTTGAAAAATTTCCAGATTTAAAAAAGGTTTGGATTTGAGTTGTGGTTATGGTTGTGGTTGTGGTTGTGGTTAAGTTTGAGTATTGTTTGTTTAAAAAAAATTCAGATTTTATTTTATTAAAAAAAAATTCCAAAAATTTCAGGTTTGAGTATTGTTAGTTTAAAAAAAATTCAGATTTTATTTTATTAAAAAAAAATTCCAAAAATTTCAGGTTTGAGTATTGGTTGTGGTTGTGGTTGTGATTTTAATTTTTTTTCCAGACCGGTGAGTTTAATTGTGTTACTGGTGACCAATTAAACACACCAGGTGTAAACCAATTAAACACACCGGGGAACCTAATTAAACACGCCAACATTATCATTAAACATACCGGACTAATTAAACACACCAGGCAAAATGAATTAAACACCGAACTAATTAAATACACCAGACAAAATAAATTAAACACACCGGACTAATTAAACACACCAGGCCAAACCAATTAAACACACAAGACAAAAACCAATTAAACACACCAAGTCAAACCAGTTAAACACACTAGTGTAAACCAATTAAACACCTCAGTGCAAATCAATTAAACACACTAGTGCAAACCAATTAAACACCTAGACCCTGGTGTGTTTAATTGTTTTTGCCTGGTGTGTTTAATTAGTTCGGTGTGTTTAATTCATTTTACCTGATGTGTTTAATTAGTCTGGTGTGTTTAATTCATTTTGCCTGGTGTGTTTAATTCGTTTGACTGGTGTGTTTAATTCGTGGCCTGGTGTGTTTAAACAAAATAAAATCTGAAAAATTTGTTTGAAAAAGATCAAATCCGAAAAATCTAATTTTTTTTTCAACAAAACCCAAACCTAAACACAACTCCCACCATTCATAAAAACAACCACAACCCAAACTTAAATACAACCACAAATCAACAACTAACACTCAAATCCAAACCTTTTTTTAAATCTAAAAATTTTTCAAAAAAAAAAAAAAAAACTGAATTTTTAAAAAAAAATCTGGAAATTTTCCCAAATCTGAAAATTTTCCTTTAAAAAAAAACCTGAATTTTTTTAAAAAAATCTGGAAAAAAAAGGAGAAAGAGAAAGAGAAAGAGAAGAAGAAGAAGAAGAAAATGATGATGAACTCGTGTGAGAGAGAGAGAGAAGACGTGAAAGAGAGAAGAAGGAGAGAAAGAAGAAGGAGGCGTGAGAAAATGAGAGAGAGAGGAAAAAAATTTGTAAAGAAGGGCAATCTTGTCCAAAAAGTGGATATGTTGACAAAAACAATAAAAATAATAATCATGGACAAAATCAATAAACCCCATAATTTTTTGGCTAGTTATGGAGTTCTCCCTTTTATAATATATATGTTTTATGTTTTGAGCTGACCTTGAGCTGACCTTATCTGACTATAGTTGACCTTGAGTTGACCTTATCTATCCAACTTATAACTGTCGCGACTAACAACTTTAGATAGCCCAATTTACTAATACAATTCTTCATAATCATAATTCCTGAATATGGTTTTACAACAACTAGAGGAGTAATAATCTGTTGTTGTGTGAGAACTTATACTAGTTAATAGAGCATAGTAACCCTAAGAGCAATTTACATTTGATGAGTTGCTGTTATTGGCTTGAACTTGTGTAGAATTCTTCCGAGTTAAAGCATTATCCTTAACACAAGTGTATATATATATATATATATATATATATATAGTCTTTCTATTGTCATTTCGTCCTGACAATAAATATATCAGAACGAAAAATGTGGATCACAGATTATGGAGAAGTTTTGACAAGTGCATACACTTTGAGTCAAAGTATGTAAATCTAGTGGTCATCATTCTTCGTCCTGATATATTTATTGTCAGGACGAACTGATAATAGAAAATCTGTATATATAAATCAGTCTTTCTATTATTAGTTCGAACTGATATAAAATATATCAGTTCCTTGCATGTTGGTCATTAGATTTAAAAGATGCTTTGACAAGTGCATGCAGACAAGTTAAAGTATTTAAATCCAATGGTCCACATGCAAGAAACTGATATATTTTTTGTCAGTTCGAACTGATAATAAAAAAACTGTATATAAATATATATATATATATATATATATATATAAATTCTATTATCAGTTCAAACTGATAAAAGCTATATCAGTTCCTTACATGTGAGCCACTGGATTTAAATACTTTGACTTGGCTGTATGCACTTGTCAGTCAAAGTATTTAAATCCAATGGCCCACATACAAAGAACTGATATAGCTTTTGTCAAGGGATATACTTAATAAGAGATAGTGGTGTGGACTACTAGTGAACCACACAATAATTTTTTTTTTTTTTTTGGTGTATATTTTTCTTTTCAAATCCCCAAAAATAAAATAAATCTTAGTTTTCCTAAGATTTTTCTTCTCTTTTCTAACTTTGTTATCCCATAAGGAGACACATTAAAAAAACAAAACCTAAATCTCAATAATAAAATACAAAACCTAAATCAAATTCATTATGAGTAAATAACTACAAAAGATTAAAGTTGAGGAATTTACTTTCAAATTGGGAGATTTTAGAGAAGAGAGAGGTTAGGGTTTGGGATTTGGGAAAGTGGAAAAGAAAGAAAAAGAGAGAGGTTAGGGTTTGAGATTTGGGAAAGTGTAAAAGAAAGAAAAAGTTAGGGGTTTAGGAATCTATCGAATGATGATTGCTGAAATAAGAAAGGGGGTTTATTTATTTTTAATTTTAGCTGATCTATTTTAATAAAGTTGGGCTAGTTTAGTTTATTGGGCTTTAGTGAATTTAGTATTAAGTTGAAGATTAAAATATTATGGGCTGAGAAAAAATAGAATTTGTATTTAACAACTTCTTTATATTAATTAACTACTTTAAAAAAATAAAAAAAATCAAAAAACTTGGGTGGGCTGCACCTTGAAGGGCTCCGCCTCTAGATATCACATTGGAAATGCATATGACACCTCTTGCACCCGGTGCAACAATCAAATCACAAACTACAATACACTTGAGTAAGGTAAGAAATCTTGGTTGCACCCGGTGCAACAATCAGCACATACTGATTGGTGCACTGGGGTCACTCAAATTTTGACACCTGCTTTTGTACTGCTACCCAAGCTAACAACTCATCCAACTGAGTTTTTATCGGACAAAACAAAATCTCATCTCACATGTGTTTACACTTTACACTCTTCTAGAACTTTATATATAATTTTTTTCTCACAAAATTTTCCCTCTTCTTGCTCCTTCCCATTTCATCTCAAAAACATTTCCCTAATTTTCTATTAAAATGTAAACCGATTGCTTTCTCTCTTCCCTACTGTCATTACGTCTGAAAACTTGCATTTCATCTATCTTCAATTTCACAAATTCAAAGAAAGGTAAACTTTTGGAATGTATTTGGTGAAATTTTAACTTATTTTAGTTTTTAAATAACTTTTGAACACATATTATTCTATTGGAATCTAGATTAGGATCAGATATATGCATGATATTTGTTTTAATTTTTGTATAAGTTTTTTTTTTTTTTTTGTTAAAAAAAAATCTTAATGAATTGAATATTGAGAGAAACGATTAAGAGGTATTGTTTTTTTTTAAAAAAAAAAAATTAGAAAGAAAAGTATACTATTATGGTATTTAAGAATTTTTTTAAGTAATTTCTGATTATTCTTTAAATTGATAAATATTGTTGGTTTTTGTTGTTGTTTGAACTGATAAATATTGTTAGTTTTTGTTGTTGTTGTTGTTGTTTGAATTGGTAAATAATGTTGGATTTTTTGTTGTTGTTTGAATTAATAAATAATGTTGGTATTTTTTCCATGTCTAGATTGATATTGGATGATGGATCATTTAAACAGTGAACAGTGAGCAAGAAAAAGAAAAAATAAGTGATGCAGGAGAAATGGTTGTGGAAGAAGACAATGATCTCAAAGTATGAATGAAAGTACAATCTGATTATGAAACTTATAATTTATATAATTCATGTGCTTTAAAAAAAAAGGTTTAGTGTTCATAAAGGGCATATCCGAAAAGATGGATCAAACAATATTAGACAACGAGAGTTTGTGTGTTCAACATAATGTTTTTATATGGATGCAGAACCGGGTGAAATGAATAAATATTGAATAGTTTAAAGACAAGAACGGGTTGTAAGGCTTTTGTACGATTCACTATTAATAATGGAACATGGACTATTTCTTGTATCAACTCAAGTCATAATCATGAATTAGTCAAACCTGAAGAAAGACAATTTTTGAGATCAGGTCGAAAAATACCCGATGGACATGGTTCTGTCATTAGTTCAATGGTTGATGCTTGAATAGGGCCAACGAAATCAAAATTTTTTTTCTTTTGCAAACGAAGCGGGTGGTGCTGAAAATCTTGGTTTCCTTAGGAAAGATGCAACAAACTACCTACAACAAAAAAAGAATAAAATGATGGAAGTAGGGGATGCACAAACTTTACTAAACCATTTCAAATGCAAACAAGGTGAGGATCCAAACTTTTTCTACTCTGTTCAAGTGGATCAAGATAATCGAATGACAATTTTTTTTTGGAGAGATAGTAGATCAAAGTTTGATTATGATTGTTTTGGTTATTTTGTATGCTTTGACACTACTTTTAGAACCAACAAGTATAATTTGATTTGTGCTCCGTTTGTGTGAGTTAATCATCACTGGAAGAATGTGCTATTTGGTTGTGTTTTTTTGTTAAATGATAGTACGGAATCATTTGTTTGGTTGTTTGAGTTATTTTTTGTAGTCCATGAGAAATAAACAACCAAAAACTATTTTCACAGATCAAAATAAAGCAATGGAGAATGCAATTGCAAAAATATTTCCAAATGGATTATTTGGAAATATGCACTTGGCACATTATGCTAACCCTGAGTTCAAGAGATTGTTTAAGAAGTATTTTTATGGGTGTCTTAGTCAAATAGAATTTGAAACCTCTTGGAATGATATGATTAATAAATTCAATCTTCATAGTCTTTCATGGCTTCAAACATTGTATTCACTTAGAGAGAAATAGTGTTCAGCTTATAGTTTAGATATTTTTTCAGCAAATATTAAATCCACATAACGAAGTGAGACCACAAATAATGTTTTTTTATCAAATTTCCACAAAAACGATGGATCTCATTAAGTTTGTTCAGCATTATGAGAAAAACAAAAAACAAAAGAAATGCGCTTGGCGGAGTTACAAGATGATTATCACTGTAAAAACTTTGTATCTCATCTCAAGATACCGAGTGGAATATTAAGCCATAAAGTTCAAGTGTACACCAATAAGATGTTTAAATTTTTTCAAACGGAGTTAATGGGCTGCATGGGAGTAAGGATGAAAGAAGTTTCGATTGATCGAGAGTTGCATATCTGTGAAGCGATTGAAGAAATCAAACAAAGAGTTTTTGAAGTTCAATATAATTCACTTTAAATATTTCATGTTGTTGTAAGTTATTTGAGTCTATGGGAACTACTGTTCCGTCATGCGCGGCCGAATCCGTTGACGAATCTCAAGACTGAGTAAATCCAGACATTTGTGGAGAAGATGGTAAGCAGAGAAGAGAGAGACATGATTAGACAAGAGAGAAAGAGCGTGTTCTTGCGGCCGAGTGACGAGTCAGCGAGTGTGGCCAGAATGAAACCACCTGCGAGACAACCCATGAAGAAAGACAAAGCTGGGAGGCCTTTGACCAGCGAACTCGCGCATTCGAGTCCCCATTCTGATATGATCGACGTGTGCACAGGAAAATCCCAGGACCAGGAGTTGTTGGAGAGTTGACAAATGTCGGAGGAGGCCGAGTTACATGACTCGTCGCCGAGTTGGGGGCAGTGCCAGGTGGGCAGTGGGCTCAACATCAGTGAAGACACTAATAAACGTTTGTTGTGCATCAAAGAACCAAGCAAGTGATACAAGAAAGGCTGAAATCTCCGATGCACCGTTCGATTGACTCGTCCAAGGATGGAGGAGGAGGTGGAGGTTGTTTTGACTCGATGGAGTCCTTTTGAGAAAGAAGAAGTGGACTGCTTATTGAATTAGGCATCTGCATATATAGAGTACAAGTATATATATATATGTCATGACATGTATTAATTGATCCGTGAGTGTATTAATTGATCTTTTTTATAAAGAATTTGTGAGTTTGTTTTAAATTCCAATTAATACCCAAGATTTTTCTGCTTCTTGGTGTGAGAAGCATGCATGATGCATCAACTTTCGACATTACATTGGAAATGGTGAAAGTTGTCAAAAATGACCACATATATTATGGGAAATTTATTTTTAACCACAAACAAAATTTTATTTATTAATAACCATGTTTTTGAGAAATTATTGGAAAGCCCTCATATAAAAGGGTCCCCAAAACACTCTCTCTCCTTTTTCTCTCTTTTCTTTCTCTCTCCTCTCCTCTCTCTCCCCAATCTCTCCCTCTCCCTCACAGTCATCGCTGGCGTCGTCGCCTGAGTACACCGCCGACGAAAGTGTGCCCGCCGAGCACCGGCGTGCTTCCTGGCTTCTCCACCGCCACAGCCACAGCGCCGTCGTGATTCACTGGCGTGGGCTGCGTGGCTTCGAGAACCACAAACGACCGTTGCTCTTCACGCCCAACCATTGCCGTTGTTCTTCGCTGCTGCTTCGTGCGTCGGTTGTCGTCGTGGTTCACGTCTTGGTCGGAGCCCCCCTCCACCGGCGATTTGATCTGAAAAAAAGGGAGACAAAAACCTAATTGAATTTTGGGAATTTGGGGAAGAAGGGAAATTGGGGAAGAATGGAAATTGGCCATGATTTCAAGTTTCACATATTTCATTTTAGGCATGATTTCAAGTTTCACATTTTATTTTAGCCATGATTTCAAGTTTCAACATTCAAGTTTTAGCCATGATTTCAAGTTTAATGTTTTTTAAAATAAAAACTAATTTCAGGGGCACTATTGTAATTTACAGACATACACTAAAAGTTTTTTAAAAAAGTGGTTATTAACAATTAAAGTTTTAGAAGTGGTTATTAACAAAAGTTTAATGTTTCAAGTGGTTAGTTTTGAATTTCTCTCTTGGAAATGCATGACTTTATTAGATTCCACTAGCTATCAAACCACAAACTACAGTACATATGAGTAAGGTTAGGCTTTTCAAAAAATTTATCCAAATGATATGGTATATAATTTAAATCCTCTACTGAATTGATATTTTTCTTAATTTAAAACACTAGAAGATAATATTATACATTTAAAGATAATGAAAGTGAAATATATAAAAGAAATAATCTCAGCCATTGAATACACATGTCACGAGATCTATTTAGATTAGAACAAAGATCAATTTAGCAGATAATCCAAATTTGTATAGTGAGTACATTGTTACTCACATGAATGCATTGATTGCTATATCAATTGAAGTAGGTAAATTGCTGAAACATGTATGGATATCTCACACCTGGTTTGTGTATAATTTTCCAGCTGACCAATGATCATTTTACCCGTTTAAAATTAACTTGAATGAAAGAAAAAAAAAATGAAATTGATCGATGATGGAATCTCTCGATACGTAGATGATAAGTGGTTTGAGGCTCAATTGGTGGAGCGGCCCACCTTTGTAAACGCTGTTTAGTTTTTGGCCCACTCCATTCATTTCCAGCTCTTATTTTCTTCGAACCACCCACCAAAGAAAATTAATTAAAATTGGGGTCTGACATTTTGTATTTTGTTTTTTTTGTTTTTTTTACTATTATAACAAATTCAAATCTTGGAAGAGGAAGAACTCACGTCCTAATTAGAACAATAGAAGTATAAGGGGCGTACCATTCGGTCAACCCCATCTCGTCAATAAGTAAGATATTTTCAATATGTTGTTAATTGTTATTTTATTTTACATGTATTTTTCATAAGTTAAAAATAATTAACTAATTTTTTAGATTTATCAATATAAATACTCCTTAATATGCGTGTGTGGTGCATATATAGTTTAAGCATGCAGTAGTCTTCTTTTTCTTTTTCTTTTTTTGAAGGAGAAGCGCGCAGTAGTCAATAGGTGTGATATAAGTGAAGATATTTAGTCAATTGCGGTGTATTATCTTCACTAATAAAATAATGGTTCGTTGAAGTTAATTAATTTGAAGTGTGATCCTGATTTTCCACTACAATACTTAATTGCCACTACACTTTTAATTTCTTCAGATACAAGGTTGAATAAACTTCTGTACTTTCTTCTCTTAATTTGCTACAATTAATTAATTAGTACATGTATTGATGTTGAAGCTCAACTCTCTTAGCATCACTTGAATGATATGTATATATTTTAATTTCATCAAGAAATCGATGATGAATCGGCAATTGATTATTAATTAAAGAGAGAAGAATTTATATAATTAAAAACCATGAGAGATGACTATATATGTATGTATATGTATACTTATAATTATTACATTGCTTAAGTGGTTAATTCACTTTGAAAATTCTCCAATCATTTGTACAAGAAAAGCATTCAATTGGACAAGAAACGTCAGAAGAAATAAATAATCAAAGTTTTAGTTAAAGATGCTAGAAGAATGCAATTCTTTGACTATGTCAATAATCTTTAATTTAGAAATTAGTAGTACCTTCTGATTGAAGTTGATGAAACTGGGAAATTTTTAAAGACTAATTACTAACAAATTAAACAGCTAGCAGATTAATTAAGATAACAATAAATTCAAAAGCCATATATATCAGGTGAATTTACATTTTGATTAATAGTGTAACAAAGAATAATAGATTATTCTACATCAGATTGAGGTTGCTGATCCAAAATTCAAGACTCTGAAATTATGTGCGTAAAATTATAATACTAGATTCTACTTGGTCAGATTAGAGAAAGTTATAGATCATAATATACGGTCATTCTCTCTTGTAGATATCTATTTTATTTCCATATAAAACTAATCTGTGTACTATAGTTATCCGGATCATGCATCCAATTATAATGTAGATAGCAACACAAAACATCCAAATCACTCTTACTTCTAGATTCAAATTAACCCTAAACAACATGGTCAATTTGGAGTTGGTCATAATTATATGTGGAGGGTCCTTGGGAGAGCAATGGACACGTGGGATTGGGGCCCAATACATGCGTGGCACCTCTAAAAAATGAGCAAATTTTAAGTGATGTTTTCAAGCCCGACAACATCATATCAATGCCTTGTCTTGTGATAATTTTAATTAGAGAGAGACTTACAAGAGTAACAGAAGATTAGCAATTGTTTTACTCTATTGTCCATCGTCATTACCCGGAAACCGGGTTATCATGGTCTCAATCAAGATCATATTCATATAATTATAAAAAGAAAAAAACATATAAATATAAATAAATCATACGATAAACAAGTAACCGTATGAATTGAAATTGAATAATTGGTATATGATCATGACGTTAAATGTAAAGAAAAGAATCAACTTAAGACAACTAAATGGCTTCATGTATACACAACTTTTTGAGACAAGGATAGAGATTGTCACTAGTTGGAATAATTATAAATATCTTAGTATATATATAATGTCAGCTTCACGAGTACTACTGGTAATTAATAGATTAATTATATTAATAATCAAAACTTTTGCTGCAATAGATTATTAGATCACATGACCCTACCTCAAGTCATTCCATTGGCGATCTGTTTTTTCAAGTCCTTCTAAAGATTGTTTTCTAAAAAAGAAAATTTGTAATTATGGAAATGAATCATGTTGTGTTTACTAATTTCCAAAACTTTATTACTACATTGGACAACCATTTTCTTTGGGTTAATGAAGAATCCTTGGCTCTTAATAAGCCTGTAAATCATGACTTGCATGATGGTAAACGACAATCAATTAATAATTAAATTAAATTAAAAACCATTGTTAATGTTTTTCATCATTTTAAAGTAACATGTTTGTGATAATGCTTTCCCTGTTCATATTTTTGCTTTTTCTTATTTTACTCATTCACATGCTGATGACACTGCATGAAGTTATTATAGAGACCATTATTTAGTTTTTGTCTCTTTGAAGGTGATTTGATGAAAAATAAATTTTCAACTGTTGAGAGACAAAAAAAAAAAAAATAAATAAATAAATAAAATACTCGTTTAAAAGTTTTTGTTGCAAATGATTAACTGTCACTCATTGATTTTAAGGTCCATGTAATTAATGCAAATAGTGCTTTAATTATTATCATTCTTATAATCAAGAAAGGGTCCTTTAAAGTTGCATAAATTACATAAATTTTTTACTAAGTACATATTTTTTGTGCATACTTGGAAATGAAATTGTAGGCAGGCATACATCCACTACAGATTGAAGAACTATCAAAAAACCTAATGCACCATTTTCTCTTCTTCATCTTCTTCGATATATAAAATAGATAGATTTTATCTCACAGCCTGCCATTTTTGAACGAAAAAGGAAAAAAAAAAAAAAAAAGGAAGGAAGGAATTAAAGATGTAAATGGTGTCCAACCTTTTTTGGTTAATTTGAATTTTTATTTTTATTTTGTTTAAAATTCAATGTACAGTATATAGAGATCAGTTTGTGAGAGAGAGAGAGAGAGAGAGAGAGAGAGCAACAGAAAAAGAAAAAAAAAAAAAAAATTTGCTACTTGGATAATTATGAAGGGTTCATAGTATTCTTATTGAAAATGGGTTGGTAATCATTTGCTCTCCAAACAGGTAGCACATATTTTTCTCATGTTTTTCTTTTCAATTTTCTTTTCACTTTTGTTGTCATCGAGTTTTCTTTCGCATTGATTGAAGCTAAAACTAGATTGTAATATAAATAAACAAACACTGGCGTTAACCTCACGATGAACTTTTTTAAAAACAAATTTGTAAATTTAATGAGTCATAGTGGACAATGCTTCATATGTGCCGGATTTGTGTTTTCTAAATTTTTTTATATGTATATATATTTATATATGGTCAAGCTAAATTCATTTAAATTTATGAATTAAAATTTTGACTTCAACATCTCAACCACTCATTCATGTGCTTTTAATCCAATGGTTAAGATTTGAATGCATTTATAACCATTGGATTAAGAGTACATGAGTGGTTGAGATGTTGAAGTCAAAATTTTAAATCACAAATTCAAGTTGTTTTAGTCTAACCTGTATATATATAAGGTGGTTCTCTAATAAGGATGTCCTGAAATTATAAGTTAATGACATTTAACCACAGCTATATATTCATATTAGGTATGGGTATTTGTTAATGTAGGGTTGTGGGCCCACTGTGAATGTGTGACTATGATTGGATGCCTTAAAATTATAAAGTCACGACGGTCCTGATTAGAGAAATATTATATATATATATATATATATATATATATATATATAAGTTTTATATACCTCACGATGACTTTTTTAAGCACAAAACCGTGAACTCAATGGATCAAAACGGACAATACCTCATGTATACCGGACTTGTGTTTTCTATTTTTTTTATATGGTAATAACTGTTAATATATATGGATTTTATATAAAATTATCAACTGTAACAACAGGAGAAGGCAGGCAAGGCCATCAAAACACTCAATTAGACCTTATTAATTAATTGTGGACCTCCCTGAACATGAGTGCACCCAATGTTCAAACTCCAGCACATTTCTCAAACGAAATGGTGTTCATTTACAAAGACTTCTATATACTGTGTGTCTCGTTGGCGTCTATTATAACATTTTTATATTAATACAAGTTAAATTGTCAAAAAGAAGAACCCCTTTAATTATTTTATCTGAACTTTACTTTAATTTTACGACAATTTAAGATTTACTTAACGAGATTATAGGTTCAAATCCTATATTCCAAGTGAACAATCGAAGAAAAGTCTCTAGGGGTTATCTTAATTTTTGTGTTTGATTTTGATGAGGATTGTGGTAGGCATTTCTTTTGAGTTTGGGAAAAAAAAAAAAAAAAAGCATTGTCCAAGTATGAAAATAACAGCTCATTGCTGCTTGATTCAATCAAAGTTTGGGCAAGAAGTACATAAGACATACAAGGACTTGTTATAAATAAAGTACTTAAGTTACCTCTTTTGATACTCAAATTTGACAAAACGTTTTTCATTTTTATGAATTGCGTGTGGGGCCATCTCTAACCACAAGACAGATCTTTAATTGGCTTCTTAATTTTTAATAATCCATTTATGATGTTAAATATGTTGACGTCTGTTTGTCGGTCTCTCTTCGTGTGTTCTTCTTTTTATTGATATGGAGGATCTTAAATATTATTTACATCATCATCTAATAAATAAATAATTATATATAATCACACACATGCATTTGAATATGTGATGTTGTGTGGTCTTAATTGCTTTTTTAAATATATAGGACTGAAGAATTCATCAGTCAGTCATCAAAAGGGTACATATATATAAATCGATGATGATGAGCTGATAATTAATGAATCAGTTGTTGAGGTAGGCGGCAGTGGATATATTTAGGGATATTGATGGCGGGGCATAGGTGTTGCAGCAAACAGAAAGTGAAGAAGGGATTGTGGTCTCCTGAAGAAGATGAGAAGCTCCTCAAACACATCACCACTCATGGCCATGGCAGCTGGAGCTCTATTCCTAAACTTGCTGGTACTCTTCCTAGCTTTTACTAGTTAATTTCTGTGAAATGGGAGACGTAATGAGTCTTACCTTTAGAAAGAAATTGCTTTAATATCAATTAATTAATTATAATTGCAGGATTGCAGAGGTGTGGAAAGAGTTGTAGATTGAGATGGATAAACTACCTGAGACCAGACCTAAGGAGGGGCTCATTTACTGAAGAAGAGGAGCAGATCATCATTGATGTGCACAGGATCTTAGGCAACAGGTATTAATTAATCTATATAAATAATAATTATTAGAAATTGAGTTCATGACCATATATATAAATTTCATGTGTGTTTAATGTTGATGAACAGATGGGCACAGATAGCAAAGCATCTGCCAGGACGAACAGATAATGAAGTGAAGAATTTCTGGAATTCATGCATTAAGAAGAAGTTGCTCTCTCAAGGTTTGGACCCAACAACTCACAATCTCATCCCTTGTCATCTTAGAGCACCCAATTCATCTAATAATAACAAGATGGCATGCAACCAATCCAATATTCCAGTTTTCACTCTCAATTCACAAATGACTAGTAATGTCCCCTTGGAGAATATCAAACCACCTCTTCTTCCCAATAATTATCATTCTACATTGATTCAACCAATACCCACTAGTACTACTTCAGATTATAATCAAAACCCTATTAATAACCATATTGTTTGGAATAATATTGCTAATAATAATGATTGTTGTCAAAATTCCTATGATCCCACCAGTACTTTCCCTGATGTAATTTCATCAATTGATGATCATCAGAGACCTATTTCTTCAACGTCCGGATTCGGACTCTTAGATGACAATTATTATTCTCTCTGGGGTACTACAAATAATTATACGGTGGTGGAACCAACTTGTGGAGCACCAGCGAGTTTGGATGGAAATCAGCAGCAACAAGTACAAAATGGGAAGGTTTGTGAGATGGAAATAGAGAAAATGGATGAAGTAGTAATGGGAATTGAAGAGAATATTAATATGGATTCTTCGTTTGAAAGCTCTAGTTTTGATCTCGAGTTTGTGGAGTCCACACTCATGTCTGGTGCAATCTGTGCTCGTGATGATCTTATTAGCTCTATGGATGAATTTGCATGGAACTTTTAATTAGCTATAGGCCTCATTGGGTCGATATCTCTTTCTTTTATATGTTACCAATTGCTTTAATTATTAGCTAGGTTGTGATTTTGGTTCTTTTGTATTGCTTCTTAAGTTGTAAATATATAAATATATGCAAAACTTTTCTCTTACTATATAATAACATGATTGCTTTGAATAACAAGGAGAGAGTACTTCCTCTAAAATTACATATATTTGTTTACTTTGTGTCGGAATAAAACGGAGACGATCCGTTATTCATTATAATATATATATAAAATAACTTAGGTGAGAATGTAATCCCGTTGAAATTATTCTGTCCATCCATGATCCATCCACTCAAATTTTAATGAAATTCGTTGATGTAAATGTGAGAGATTTAATACTTTTTTTTTTTTTTTTTCAACTATTACAACGGAATTGGAAGAAAGGGCATGATTCGAACACATAACTTTTCAAAAAAAAAAAAAAAAAAAAAAATCCTCACACCCGCACCTCAAAAGTTACGTGTTCGAATCATGCCCTTTCTTCCAATTCCGTTGTAATAGTTGAAAAAAAAAAAATGGGATTTACCATCAGATCACTTCAATTTCGGTTGTATTAACTAAATTAAGGTCCTTCAATTCCTAATTTGATCATTGTTGAAGTCCAATGACCAATTTTACTACATGTTTTGGGCTTAATAAATAAAATGGGCTGGGCCCTGGTCTCTGTTTTATAATTCATCAGTCGCAGCCCATATATTGCTCTTGGTTTAATGGGCATTAACCTATTATTATTTAGTAGACTCAGCATTGGGCAAGCACAAGTCTGTCTATTTATTGTGGTTATGTATATGAAGATTTTATTATTTATTTATTTCTTCTTCTTATTATTTTCTTTCATATTCTCAAATTTTCAGTATAGATCACATTAATCAAAACTGTGATCAGCAATGCAGATGACATGTAAATGTAGATGTGTGTCTTTATATACAATGAAACATTTTTCAATTCCAATTTCCATGCATGTAAACGTTAAAACATCTTAATCGATATATTTGATAATTAATTACTCTAATTTCACTATTATATATGTAGTCACTTTGAACTTCTAGAGGTCTGAGTAATTATAAATTACTTGAAAATTTTCGAATGACTAATTAAGATCACCAAATGTTTGTTTAACTCGTGTTTTAATATCATATTGTACTACTATTCACTCCTACAAAATAAGAAACAATTAATTGATTAAGAATAGAATAATTTACATTAGTTTTTCTCTTTTAAATGGATCATAGATATCGACAATTTTGGATCCATTTATTAATAATATAAAATTAATCTAACTAATCGATATCAGACCAATTAGTCAAATTATAAAAATATATGGGCGCATATATATATATATATACCATATTATGATCAATTTGTAACATGTAACATCATCTGTGTGTGTATATAACAGTATATGTATGTAGTGAGAAATCCCTTGTATAAGTGTACGTGAGGATCTTCTTATGAAATTAAATTGATCTCAATGAATTTTGAGAAGAATTTCTTATGAATTATAAGAAGAATAGAATATAATTAGAAAAATACCCATGAAAATTTTCATAAACGAGAACTATTTTTTTTTTTTTTCAACTATTGGAAAAAAATGTTTCGGTGCCCGAAAAATTTTCAAAACCTTTTCAAAGTATATTCCATTTTCTTATGATCAATAAAAATAAATGAAACTCATCAAATTTTGAGATTCATTGAAATTCATCAATCTATATATTCTCTAATTCATATAAAACTGTCACTGGACATATACACACTGGTTCAAATGAATTGAAGTAATGCTAAATATTCATAAATTCATTCATTTCGCCATCAAAATTGACTGAGATGTTACAAAAAAAAAAAAAAAGAATCCATGAAAGAAACACAAAGAAGAAATGGAATCCGATCCCCTTGACTCATAATTCTATAAGAAGTACATGTTTTTTTCCTCTCTTTTTGAAGCAAATGCACATGGTAAACAACCTTAATTACCTTGTGATTAGCAAAATAATACCCCATCTTAGGGTTATTTAATTAGCAGCCCAAACACAATTGATATTCTACCTTTGTGTAATGAATATTTTTTGTGGTATATGTATATATATATAT
This sequence comes from Acer saccharum, assembly GCA_030490815.1. Classification (NCBI taxonomy): domain Eukaryota; kingdom Viridiplantae; phylum Streptophyta; class Magnoliopsida; order Sapindales; family Sapindaceae; genus Acer; species Acer saccharum. Next base: position 68,124,765 of record CM059866.1, read on the forward strand.
TAAAAAAAAAAACATGTGAGAATTAAAACAAATATTATAACAACTATTAATGTGTTAGTGTCCTCAGCCGGATCGATCGATCAGTCTTGCATGGAGCTAGAGAGCAATTGAATTGTCTTGAGAAGAACACAGATACAAAATCTCTTCCAGTGTTCCATTCATGCTATCCCTATACTTGTGATCATACATCAAGCAGTCGTCAAAAATTTCCTGTTTCGATGGCTTCGTCATCTCCGATATGTTTATCTGAGGGAAGTCTTCTAGTTCTAATGGTGGGTAAGGGATTTGATATTGAAGATTTGTGTAGTTTTCCATCTGTATATCCTGCATTCACAATCACATTTATAATTAGTTAATTAATTCATGTTGAAAATAAAAGAGAAAAACTTGCATACACATATATAAGGATTTTCATAAGAGTAACAAAGAGCTTATTGTTTTAATTTCAATTTTTTTCTTTTTATCTTTTAAAAATCACAATCAAAAGCCCATTTTGAGTTTTACTTTTTCTTCAAGAAATATAAAGCTAGCTAGCAAATACTTAACACAAAATGAACATGACTGTTTGGTCACATTCTTTGATGAATGGAACAGTAAGTACAGGAATTAGATCGAGAGAAAGATGACAAAGATCACAAAAAAAGAAAAAGCAGATTTTGAATGGGAAAATCACGGCTTGATTAAATTGCTATTAAGATGAAGAAAAAAAATAAAGAAATTCAAATCATTGGAGATGGTGACATTGAAGATCATATCATGTCATAGTAAGACCATTGAGAAAAAAAAAACATATGTAAGAAAAGAAAGATATGTTTTGATGAGTAGAGTCAGTCAAAAGAAGTTATAGAAGATAGTGAAGAAAGTCATAATATTATTTGAGTCGGTCGTCTATGAGAAGGAAGCTTTAGAAAAAGATAGAGGGAGAGAGTTTGATGACTTAGCCAACTTTTTTTCACTTTAAGATATCAAAAAGAAAGAGAATTCAAAGGGCTTGTGTTTTGTGGGGGCCAGTTCCAACGCAATGGCCGCATCTATTGTACTTTCATTTGCATTTGTGTCGTGTGTGTGTGAAATGTGAACACAACATAGGTGTTGAAAGGAAGACTTCAATGTTCCCAATATCATCATCAGATCATCAAATCAATGTGATTTGAGATTGTGAGTGAGCTTCAAGCTGCTTTAATTGATTTGGTCATATAAAGTAAAATGTCCACTGGAAATGGAGTCTCTTGACAAAGGAGATAATCATGTCACCAATAAAAGAAGATGATTAAAGGAAGGTAAAATGATTATTATAACAATCATTGTACGACCCCACAGAATTAACAACTGACCCGGACCCAACACACCACCAATCATTTCCTAATCTTAAGTCATTCATGTTCAAATTATATATATTTACTACGTATCGTGATTTTATTGGATGAACGTACATACATCAGACGTAAAAAGGATTAATATAATTAATATTTATCGTACCTTAATTAGATTGGAAGAAAAGTCGACGCCAAGTGAATACATATGAGCGGCAGTACTACTGTTTGCCTCGTCTGATGAGACAAATGGAACTTGAAATTCATCAGCATTATTATTGGCGGTTTCAGTGGGTGTTCCTTGAGTGAAATCCGAAGAAGAAGTATTGAAATTCTCATCTTCGGCTTCTCTCCCGCGGCAACTTTCGATCCCACTCGTGTCGTCTCCTAACATTTGCTCATCTGAGAACCCTCCATCTGTTTCCTTCGCTAGTACATTAATAGTTCTCCCATTATTGGTTTTTTCTTCTTTCGTTTTGGAGACTTGTATCGATTTCTTGAATACCCGACACAATGCATAAGAATCCTGTTCGAATGTACATGGATCATCAGTACCCCGTTAATTAGTATAATATTAATTAGAGATCGAAATGACTACTTATTCAGGAAAAGAGTATATGATACAAAGATCTAAAAGCAATAAGGTAAGAAAAAGATGGAAAAATTGAAAAGAATAAAAGAAACAGAATCGAAAAAAAATGATCATAAGTACATTAAAGTGTGGAACAAAGAGTCTTTAATATCAATATCATCACGGTGATAACCCAATTTTTTTTTTTCTTTTACTAAAGAGAAAGAATATTATTAGACAAAGAAAAAGAAAGAGCTATATATGCAAAATCATCATCATAATCTTCTTCATACACATGCTTGCAGAATTATTCTATCAAAAAAGATTAGATTTGCTACCTATTTATGTGATCTTTTCTAGTCAGCTTAAACAGTGAAAAAATAATAATCCTATTTCCACAGTTTATTTCACTATATTCACGAGTGTTTAATTATATATGTATTCAAAGAAAATGTTTACGTTCCTTAATCAATATCACAATAATAGAAATTATATATATGATGAATATATAAAAACTTTATTATTAGGGTTTCCTCCATTAATAAGTTTCAGATTAGGGTTTCCATCATTTACATATGAACCCTAACAGATCTACTAAAGAAAAACAAGACTGAGAGTGAGAGAAAGAGAGAATCAATACAATTAATAATGTTTCATGAATATTATTCCTATTAAAAACTTATTGTTTTTATTAAATCTAGGGTTAGCTACTGTGGTGGAGAGAGGAATAATGGAGCAAAATAAGAAAAATATTATAAAGAAGATGAAGATGAAGATGATGATGATGTATAAATGAATGAAATAGTATACCTTTAAAGTTGAAGAGGAAGGAGTGAGGCAGGAAGAGTGAATCAAGCGATACTCATGCATAACCCAGTTAGTTCTAAGGCCATGAGGAGCCCTACCTCTATAATACACCAATGTCTTCTTCATCCCCACCGACGACTGTTTTTGAGACTGCACCGGTCTGTCTTTTCCGGTAGCCTTCCAGTAACCTGCTCGTGTTGCCCGGTTGGTTCTTGACCCGTTCGGATACTTCTTATCTCTAGGACTGAAGAAATACCACTCCATGTCTTTGCTTGGTAAATATGACTTATCTACATGTAACATTTGTGTACACAACACCAAATCATTAAGGAAAAAAAAAAAAAAAAAACCCTAAAAAGATTAAGAAAAATATACATGTTGTATGTAGAAGAAAGTAATAATACCTGGTAAATCCCATGGTTCATATTTGTAGAGATCAACTTCTGGGATGATTTCAAGCTCAATAGTTCTACCAGTGATTTTTCTATCAAGATAGTAAGCAACAAGTTCTTCATCTGTTGGATGGAACCTGAATCCAGGAGGGAGGCTCATGGGGGCCATTTTGAGAGAGAGAGAGAGAGAGAGAGAGAGAGAGAGAGAGAACAAAAATGGAGTCTATGAGATATGGAACAGAAGAAGCGTATATGTACTCATCAACTGGCTTGTACGACAATGATCTATATAGGCCACTGTTGGGACCAAATGACCCTTAAAATCTCACTCTATTACAATTGTTGCCATTCTCTTAATTAGCTGTCTGTAAGACTAGGTTGAGATGGTAATTATGTTGATGATTTGAGGATTAAAAGAGAGATTAAATATAAAACACTACTTTGGCTTTTGAAGATTCTATGTGTAACGATTTGTGTGAAAACCCAGAGGGAGGATAAGAAGCTTCTCTGCTTTTTTGCCTGCTCACAAACAAACAAAAATCAGAGGCCCTCTCTAAAAGTTGTGTGGGACACCAAACCGCCCATGCCCTACAACACGCAATACTAGGCGTACAATTCTCTTGTTTTAATCACTGTTTATACACCATAATATTCCATCATTAATGTATATGATTTTTTTTTTGAGTTGATTAATGTATATGATTAATTGTATTACAATACATTCATATAAATCAATACCATTTGTATCGTACGTGTTGTTTATTTTAAGTCCACCCTCGATTGGTACTCTTGGCATATTATGAATAGTTATCAAGCTACGAATTAGATACGGCCTTAGAACTGAATTAAAGGATTTATTATCATTCCTGAATTCATAATTGAAATTATGAGTTTGAGTCATGTACTCCTCTCTTAAATACCAAATTAATTGTATTATTAATAGAGCCACAATCACAGTAAGTGAAAAATGGAAGCGACAACACTAACTCGACTGCAACTCCTGCACTGATCTCCTTCTCCCATCATCTTCATCCTCCATGCAAATTCTCCACGTACGTACTCCTCCTCTCTGCTCCACCTCTGACCAGATTGACCACATGATCCCCTAGGTCAAGTTCCAAGAAAAAAAAAGACTTATTTCTCCATTTGTACATATGAAGAAGCGATCAATCATATAATTTTAATCACCGTTAGAGGATTAAATTGTCAGATGTGAATTTATATATCTCTTAATTAGGTTTTTGAGTAATGAAACAAAAAGGAATTATAGTAAGGCTATTATATAGCTCATTTATATATATATATAGCAAGAGCTAATTAAGTGAACACATTGTAATTATCATTAATTGACAATATTATTATTATTTTCTTCAATGGCAAGGCACTACGCAATAGTATACATACTTGCATTTATGCTTTTAGTGAAAAGTACTAATTAATTTCATTTGTGAAATATATATTAAAATAATTATCATATGATCATGAATAGGGTTACACAGTAGGGTTACACAGTAGTATATGATCTAGCTAGCTAGTAAGTGAAAAAGATGGGTGGTGGATCTGATCAGTAATTTCTGGGTAATTGGGCATACAACAAGCCACATGCATGCACACATTCTAGGAACTTGTATGCTTGAAGATTTATCACCAAAAACAATGGGACAATATCCAGACATCCCCTATTATTTATATATATACTGTCAGAAGATGAATTATTAATATTTAGGAAATTAATAATGTATTCGATTCTATTTAAATCATACAATCATTCTTTACTTTTCCGTGACGGTGGCACATGTCTTTATCGTATGCATTCATATGTATAGACACACCTATTCGCTGAATACATATAATCTTGTGCTGATCAAATATTGTTTCGCTGAATTGTTTGATTTCGATGAAGTGACACGTGTAGTAGGGATGATTTAGATGGGGGACCATATAATGGGGCCTAATCAGATAATTGAATGGTCTTAATATCACCCCCCAAAGATGGAAAGAACACTTTTATCATTCAACAGGTGATGGCTTGAAGAGGGGACCCATCATCATCATCTGAGTTAGATCTACCTGGCAAACCGTCACAGTCTGCTTTTTCTTTTTTCTTTTTTTATTATTTATTTATTTATATTTTGTTAATATAACTTTGAATAAATTTTGCTGCCAATCCATCTCATTCCAAACCAACTTTTTCTTTACTGTGTTGTGTGTTTTTGTTCAATGTTTTGCCACCTTTAATTCCTTTCCTTAAAATATCATTTTCATATCGGTAAAGACATGCTAGCAGCTTTAATCATTACAAACACAAAAATCTTTGACTGCTCTCTCTCTCTCTCTCTCTCTAGAGACGCCTATCACAAATAGATCGATTTCTGTGGATTACTTTTTGTAGTATGCTTGATCATCATCGATCAGCAAATTACAATTTATGGGAATCAATGATGATGAATAGTATTACCACATCTATCTTTCTCAAGCTCCGATCCCAGTGTTTTGAAAGAATCTTGTGACATGTCATAATCCATCAATTATTTATACCTTTTTTCATGTAAAAACTTAGATAAATATATAGATGCTCATGTTTTTTTTTGTTTTTTTTTATTTTAAACAATTGTTTATTTATTGTTATAACTTGATGAATTTGAGATTAACTCGGCAATAAGATTCTCATGACATTCCCATCAATAAGATTGTGGATTCAAATCATATCTGAAAAAAAAAATGTAAATTATACATAAATAAAGCATGGTATCAGGCTGCAGACAGGTTGATTGAGTGAGGAGTAAAGTTAGATATATATGAGTGTAGAAATCATCAAATTAAACAGTATATTCAGCAGTAAGTTACTGACTTTTTAAAGTTCTAACAATCTTTATATATATGTGTATCTTTAGATGGCTTTTATATATTAGTTTTTACACCTCAATTTTTTTTTTTTTTGAACGGTAGGTTAATTTATTCATAGAAAAACAATTAACATCAAACCGAAACAACAAACCACACACGGCCAACCGACAAACAACAGCCAAACGCAGCCGCAAGTTGAGTTGTGAACTTGTGATGGATGGTGGATAATTACTTTGAGAGAATTGAGGCTAGGTGTAAGTGGGGTCTTTAGCCGAAAGACCCTTTTATCGTCTTTAGAACTAAACCGTCTTGGACTATATATCACATATAACAAGATCAGAAGAACTGTATAACTTCAACCTTATGTGAACTATATGAAGAAGAGAGAGAGAGAGAGAGAGAGAGAGAGAGAGAGAGAGAGAGAGGAGAAGCTTTTGATTTTGCAATAAAGAGATTCCAATATGTAACTCTTCTTTTTGGCTAATACGCTCCCATGAAAAAAGCAAACTATACTAGCTAGAGTAGTACCCACATATATCATGAAGACTAGTTCTATAGCTAGTCTAGTATACACATGATCATCTCTGATTTAGTCACCAATTGATTTCCAGCTCTATATCTCACATGGGTTTCCTTAGTTTTCTATTATTTAATATTCTAGCTATGGATAAAAGTGAAGAGAGAGAGAGAGAGAGATATTGAATATATATAGTTCATTCTAAAGACATGTAACCTTTCACACGATCTTAGGGGAGAGATATGATGATGATGACTGATGATAAAGCAAAGGCCAAAGGCAGCAAAGCACAAAGGAGGCCAGGGTGTGCAAGCATGGCAGAGGCTATAGAGACTACTAGACTGAGATCTAGCTAGAGATCAGTGATATATATATATATATATAGTTGGTCTGTTATATTATAAGGAGAATTATTATTAGAATCAAATGTCGGCTCCAATCTAATTGCCATTTAGTTTGTGCACACAAAAGACAAATTAATGTTCCGAATTCTTGTCTTACTCTTCATGAGTTGTTACTTTCATGCATCCCAGGTTTCTGATAACCTGTACTAGCTTCCAAGTGTAGTGGTGCAATTACATAAATATGTATAAATCATTACAAGTAGATAACGAATTAACGATATGCAGGTGTTCTCATTCTTTCAAGCCGACTATATATATATATATTGATGTCCTCAGGAATGGCACTTTGGGAACTGAGATTTTGAAGGCTACTTTGAGTGGAATCTAGTCAATAGTCACTGCCAATTATTACTAGTCAAAAGTTGTGCTTATAATTGAGTAGTACCAAATTATATATTCCAACCTCCAAAAAGCTATAGTTAGTTTCCAACAAAAAGGTTCATCATCATCATCTACCCAAATATATATTCTTATGCATTATTCGTTATTACAATTTACAAAACAGTATGCATTGCATACGAGTTGAGTCTAAGATATTGACAAACTAAAATATGGCTGAACGATCATCCTTTTATCAACAAGTCTTTACAAATATATTTCATGTTATATATATATATATATATATATATATATATATATATATCAGTGAGTCTCTCATGAGGGATCTCAGCGAAATATAGGAAAATTCAAGAAAATAGTTCTAGTACTTGGAAAATTCTCAAATTTTTTACATATGTATATTTCATTGAAATCATAATCCACAAAAAAATTCAGATTAAAATTCATTAAAGTCAATGTCTTTTCATCATGGTCTTTACCGAAATTAAAATAAGGGATCCCTCATGAGAGACTCACTGATATATATATATATATATACGGTCTTTCTATTATCAGTTCGAACTGACAATAAATATATCAGGACGAAGAATGTGGACCACGGATTATGGAGAAGTTTTGACAAGTGCATACACTTTAAGTCAAAGTATGTAAATCTAGTGGTCCACATTCTTCGTCCTAATATATTTATTGTCAGTTCGAACTGATAATAGAAAATTCGTATATATATATATATATATATATATATATATATGAGCCTAGCTATATATTATTTTAGACTTAATTTGTCTAAACTTTCTATGCCTTAATTGATATATTTTTATATTAACTCATGATTTTCTTTTTTGAACTATTGCAATAAATTCAAGATTTGACACGGGAAACACAACTTGAACCCCCATAATATCATTGTGAGACATACCCTGATACTAGGGGTGGCAATGAGGCGGGTCGGGGCGGATCGAGGCCGCCCCAAACTCGTAACCCGGTTTTCAAAGGTTGCCCCAAACCCGACCCATGACCCGGTCGGGTCAAAAACTTCCGTCCCAAACCCGCCCCAATTGTGGCAGAGGTGCCTTAAACCCGCCCCGTTTGACCCGTTTCATCAAAAAAAAAAAAAAATTTGCCAGTAAATTTAAATTTAACATAGCACAATAACTGAGTTTAATAAACACTAAATTTATAGGTAAAGTATAAAATACAAATCCCAAAATAACTTAAACAAAAATACAAAATACATAAAACATTTTCGGTATCAATAAAATTCATTCAACATCACTAAAATGGTTTAAACACAAAATTTCAATAACAAAATCCATCCAATATTTTCACCATCACTCTATCTTCTTAAAAACAAGCATGATTTTTTCAAACATGAATCTGTAGAAAAAAAAAATAGTAAAATTAATTAATTGACATTATTAATGTACAATATTAATTATATCATTACCTCTTCACCTTCACCATCACTATCTTCTTCAAAACAAACTTTATTTGGAGTATTGGACGATGACCTTCCTATGTATATGAATAAACAACATATTTGTGTATTAAATTTTCAATAAATATAATAGACTAATATTAATTAAATGTGTATTTTTTAAATATATATATATATATATATATATTCCGGGTCAAACGGGGCGGGTCGGGTCAAAATGAACCGCCCCAAACCCGACCCAATAACCCGGCCGGGTCACAAAATGTGCCCCAAACCCGCCCCGTTACCCATTTTTTTAGCCCCAAACCCGCCCCAAATAGACCGGGGCGGGGCGGGGCAGGTATTTTTGCCACCCCTACCTGATACCCATGTATCAATCTCATCTCGTCATTACTTTATGATTTCTATAGATTGAGATCTCTTACCCATCTTATTTTTACTCATCTTTCAAGCATCCACTGACATGTGGCAAGTAAATAAAAGAATGGCTGAGATTAGTTTACTTTATTTTTTCTCTCTCTCCATCTATCAAACGACACCGTTTGAACTCTCTTTCTCTTGATTTATTTTCCTTTTCCTTTATTTTTTTTTCCTCTCTTTCTCTTGATTGATCGTTTCCTCTTTTTTTTTTTTTTTTCCTCTCTTTCTACTGTTTGATTTTATGGTCTCTTTCCTTCAAATCCAAATCCAATGCTTCTTGTTTTAATATTTATTAGACATTATTTCTACATCTAAAAACTGAAAAGTTCCCTGCCAATCTCAATCAAATATACATCTAAAAAATTGTTTTGGCAACTCTAGATATATAGTTGACCTGGGTACCATTCATAACAGAGAGAAGCTTCAAACTATCTGAGATGATCACACCACTGGTGGACTCAAGGTGGCTGCCATTGTTAATCCATTTAACAATGGCCGTTGCATTAGACTCAAGTAAAACAGGGGAGAGGCCGCAATCATTAGCAAAACACGACTGTAGATTGCAATTGTTTCCGCCGCCTGGATCAAAACCTGCATTTCACATGGGCTTCAGATTCGATCTGAGATGGAGGCTCTCCATCTCAACCGGCGTCGATTTGAGATGGAGAGCTCGCCTCTCATCTCAGGTGCAAACCATTTTTTTTTTCCATAAATTTTTTTTTTGTCTGAATTGATTTGTGGTTTTGATCGAAGTATTGATTTGGATGATTGGAAGTGATTTGTGGGTTTGATTGAAGAATTAATCTGGATGGTTGGAAGTGATTTGTGGGGTTGATTGAAGAATTGATCTGAGTGTTCTGACACTCTACTGTTGGAGCTGGAGCTTGATAAATTGAATCTGACGAAGATGAGAGAAAAAAAAACACATAAGCCGTTTGGAGGAGAGAGAGAAAGTGGAGTCAATGTAAACGTTGTTGTTTGGAGGAGAGAGATGAAAAAAAAAATATAGAAATCTAATCTAGTCCATTTATTTGTTAGGTTGCCACATGTACATAAATATGTAAAAAATGAGCATAAATAAGATGAGCAGGGGATCCTAATCCTTTCTGGATATAAACCTCCTTTCTAAAATAAATATGCATTAGTTTTATAATAATTTAGGCCCCCTCATGTATGATATCAATACGGTATACTAGACAAATAGAAAGTCTCGATGTCATGAGTAAAGAAAAGAATAATCGTATTAATTTTGTTTTCTTTTTGAAATCAATAATTAAGAATCATATTGATTAATAATGATGTAAACGAGTCACCAGATTATTAAAAACATAAATAAATAAATAAAAGAGAGAGAGAAAGATGAAGATAGGTTTTAAATTGTTGATTTAATTACAAGCTTAATTATACAAGAGGTTTGAGTCCAATTGATTATACCATTGATTTATTTATTTTATTCATATAAATAAATATATATAATGCAAATGTGTAAGAAGAGCAAGTGAGGGTTGTTTTTTGTTTTCCTTGTTGGTGGTCGTGGAAGTTAAAATCCAGAAACTCATCATGTTATATGTTTGATCTAGATAGATTTCGATAAAAATAAATAATAATTTAAACGTATAAACAAATTATTAAAATTATATATAAAAAAAAATTGGATGAAAATTAAAATATATTTTAAAACTTTATATATAAAAACCATAAAATTTTTTTTTTTTTTTTTTAAAATCTAAAAATATTGTGCTTGGAAGATATTACCTATTTACACTTGCTTAATTGAGATTTGAGGATTTTGATGAGAAGTTTGGTATTGTTGATTCGATTAGAAGCCCAAAGAAAGTCCAAAAATGGCAGTTTGAGTCCAATAGGTCAGGCCCACTTAAAAAGACGAGAGCTTTAACACTGACTTGACTCTGAGAGAAAGATCGAGGGACGAAGATGTCGATACTGTGGGAGAAGAGTGAGTCGTGGAGGTGGATAGTGAGGAAGACCAGGGACTCCAAGCCCTTCTTCTTCGCCTTCGCCACCGTCTGTGGCGTCGTGCCGGGAATCATCGGCTACTGCGTCATGCAGGTCACCAACTCCTCTAACCCCAAGCTCGAGGCCCAACTCCGCCAAAACGCCCGACCCGAATCCGTCGTACGCTTCTCTTCTCTAAATCTTATATAATTTCCCGTTCAAAATCAAATCTTGATTGCTGTTTTTGTTTTTGTGGAGGCGCTTTGATTTCCGAAACCACCGAAATATCTAATTTGATTTTTATTTTTGTCGCATAATTAGCTCGAAATTGTTAGATATATTTATGTTGCAATTGTAGTATAGAGAAACAAATTGTTGGCAATATGCAGATTTTGAATCCTGAAAAGCTAAAGATGCAATTTTGCTGCTATTTTAGACTTGATCATGTTTCATCAGAAGTGGGTGTGGAATAGATAGCCAGAGAATGTTGATTCAAATGAGCAGCTTGTTTAGTGCAGTGAGGTTGTTTTTATGTGGAAACGTTCGAATTGGGTTTGCTGCGAATGGATTGTCAACCTGAGACAATTTTCTCAGGTTGATTCAAATGAACAGCTTGTTTAGTGCAGTGAGGTTGTTTTTATGTGGAAACATTCAAATGCGAATGGATTGTCAACCCGAGACCATTTTCTCTTGCCTTCACTAATGACTCCTAAAACAGATAAATGAACTGACTTTTTCGGTAGAGAAGATTGTTATCACGCAGTTTTGACTGCTTTGAACTCTCGATTATAATTATTTCCAATTCCGAAACATTTTAGTTACCTACCAAGTCCTTGAATCCTCAACTTGCTTGTATATAATAGTTTCTGGATTTGTACCTCTACAAAGTTAAGCCATGGGCTTCCTGTTTAATAAGAGTGCATGTTTTGCTCCTTATTTTACTATTAAACCGCTATTTAATGCTTGCTATCGAGCATTTGAAAGAATTTGGAGTTATCATGTTTTGCTCTGTAACTCTGTAAGTGAAGCAGTAGAGAGAGTTTCTTCATTCCACTACTACCTTGTGCAATATGAAGTGCCAACACATATATAAGATCGGTTGTATCATTGTATCCGATACAATGAAATAGTAGGATATGCTCAATAGGAATATATAGGATACACCAGAAAATGGTGCTTACTGATTTACTACACCACTGAACTGCTCTTGTTTAATATTTTTTTCTTCGACTTCATATATATATATATATATAATTGAATATCTTGATAGTTTTGTTGTCTGAACTTGTGAATCAGATGATGGGGAAAGTAAATCAAGAGAGACTGGCGGAGTACCTTGGGGAGCTGAAGCGGAAAGAGGATACAAATGACCGATATGTAGCTGCTTTGAGAGGAGAGACACTGACAAGGAAACCTTATGTGAGAATTCAACCAATCCCAAAAGAAAACACCACGGAAGTGGACAAAGATACGAAGATTGACAAGGCTCAGAAGAGGTAGATTACTACTTTGTCTATTTTTGGCAAAAACACTTAATAATTCTTTGGCCCTATTTACTATGACAGAAAATAACATGAAGGTTTAATACACGGTTGTTATGCTGCATCTGTGAGTTGTTGTTGTTCTGTAATATTTGCTGTTCAGCTGTTGGCTTTATTTATTTTCGGAAAATTTCAGGGTTGAGTCTTTTGTGCAGAGTACTCTGCCTTGTATCACTGTTAAAAAGTTTTCGAAATGCTATGCAATGGTGAGACATTTAGCTTGTTTATAGTTTGTTGATTATGTTGGTATGCGACCACCAGATTGGCCTGTGATTGTGATTGAGCTTTTACAGGAACTGTTTATACACCTTACAAGCTTAGTTTGCTGTGATACAATATAACTGATAATCACTTGAACTTCTTCAAGTTAAATTGTCATCGTCTTTGGTATTCGGTTAATATGAAGGCATGAAAACATCTATCGAACAAAAAAACGATGCAGCTCCAATATAGACAATGAGTATTTATTCCATTTATTTCAGACAATAATTTTACATTTCTGTGTTTCATAACTTCATGAGAAAACAAGTCATAAGAGGCAAGTGATACAAAGGTAGAGTGATTTTCAGATGCGGGATTGTAATCAACGTTGTGGAATTTAATCCCGTATGAAAAAACATGTTGAATCCCCATAATTTTCATACAAATTTATAAGTACAAACATATATATATATATATATATATATATATATCACATGGGGTGAGAGACAAATGTACAAGTACAAACATCAGGGATGAAATCATAGACATCATACACTCCGCACAAATTCAATAGTCTAAACCTAATCCTAATATGCGCAGTTTATATTATTAGAATGTAAACCGGAGCAGTGATCAAGCGAACAGCCTGATACGGTTAGTGATCCTTTGACGACATATCGGGCAGTTGGTCACTTTGGTGCTGCACTCTCTACAAGTCTGTAATAACATGAATGTTACTCCAAAATGACATGTTTGATGAAATAAAAACCAAAACCAAAACCAAACAATTTGATAAGAGTGTAGCTCACCATGTGCCCACAATTAAAGGCCATGTCCTTGGCATTAGTCAAGCAAATTGGGCAAGCCTACAATCAAGTTGGAATAGAATATAGAAAGGCAACTCAGTATTTCTGAAATTTGAAAGACTAGCAGTCTAAGTTGATTTAGATTATAAACAAAGTTTGACCAGCAGCTTTGCCTTACATATATTGGCAGAATGCAATATTGTTATCATACCTGGGTTCGATCATCTATCGCAGGAGAAGAAAGGTTGCTTGGTACTTGCTGCAGGGCACGGCGAGTGTAAGGAACTGGAGGAGGTCGTGGAACTATTTTCCTTGCTTTCCCTGTCGTACGTCTTTTTTCCGGTGTAATAAAAACCAAGTTAGTGACATAGTAAGCTTCTATGAAACAGACTTCAATTTATATAAATTTGTTACCAGTAGAAAATATGTTCAGAAAGTCCTACCCGAGAATACCGAAATCACGGGCTGCTTTATATTGAATGGGAATCTCCATGAGGGCAGCAAGAGCAAAAGCAGCCTCTTTCTCAGCAGGAGTTATATTTTTTGACATGATGGCAGTAAAATTAACAAACTGAAAACAAGCAAACACGTAAATTTTTGAAGCCTAATGCATATAAAGAAACATTTGAGCCGCAGCTTTGCACTGAAAGTGCAATACCTGAAAGTTGTCAAATTCGCGTGCAGGAATCTTGTCATCAAATCCTTGCATGTCTTCCCAAGGTCCATCCCCAACTCCTATGAGAACTATTGATAGTGGATGTGAACTAGTACAAGAAAATGAAACTCAGGTCTCAGTTTTAACAAGCTTCTTGTCATTTTACAGCATAGCTAGTGAATGTATAGAAGTTTGAGAAAGCACATTAACCAATTTTCTTGGGCTGCTTTATCTAAAGTAAATTTCCTTCTTGATATTCTCTATATCATAGTGCAAAAGGGTATCTTAAAAAGTCTACCTTGCATTGACAATAGACTTGATTGTTTTCTCTTCTTGAGGACTCAATTCTCCATCACTTGTATCGACACTCCTTGTAACCTACGATAACAATGAGTACGGTAAGTCATTGTGTGCATGAGAGAGAGAAAGAGGGAGAGATTAGAGGTTCAGATTCAACCTGTCCATCTGCAATGATAACTAATACATGGTACTGGCCACCCCTCTTCTCCACAATGTCAATTGCAGCGTCAACCACCGGTGCATAAGAAGTTGGGCCTTTTAATAATAAGGAAGATATAAATCAAATCATAGTTAGACAATATGAAATTGCTTAAATATATGAAAGTAAAGGATCAGAGCACACAAGTATATGTCAACAATACAGTAGTTTCTAACCTGAAAGCTTCAAGTTTGGAACTACGTTTCTGTAGCAAGCCAAAACTTCTTCAAAACCATTGCAAGGAGTATGATCACTGTGAAAACTAAACACTTCCTGATCATATGTGGTAGCTGAAATATATAAGAAAATTCAATATGGTGATTGTGCTTGAGGATCATATAGCTTCTGGAGGATCATATAGCTTACCATCACCAAATCCAAAACAAGGAATCAAGTTGTCATCATCAAAGGGTGCCAGAGTTTTTCCAATGATACTGATAGCTTTCTCATATGGATTTGGGGTGTTGCCAATAGCATGAAGACTCCGATTATTGAATGAGACCTTGCCTTCAATAACAATATTGATACATTGGCTTCAAACAGATACCAACCACAGACAAACCAGTTCAAAAGTATAAAAGCATAAAGCATATTTCAATTAACCATGAAACATCTAATGCAAAACCATATAGCAAGCTTTTAACAGTCATGTATATGCAGCGCCTGCAAAAGGTATTATGACCTTCAACATAATTCTGCTTAACTTGGAAACATATAGTGTCAAAGTTTTAACTTGTAAATGAGTTCAGTTTCACTCAAGATTCTAAGATTGAATTTTGAGCTTTGGGCCAGTTGAACAATTTATACCAGTCCATTCATTGCTTTTCGTGAAATCGATTCCAAGAATGAGATTGGATGATTCTAGACCAGATTCTCTCAAGGCTTCCGTTACCTGGAAAAAGGGCATAGCATTATCCGAGTATCAGAATTTATAC
Organism: Acer saccharum; assembly: GCA_030490815.1. Lineage (NCBI taxonomy): Eukaryota > Viridiplantae > Streptophyta > Magnoliopsida > Sapindales > Sapindaceae > Acer > Acer saccharum. Next base: position 68,140,406 of record CM059866.1, read on the forward strand.
AGAGCAGAAGACTGCTTGCTTGCACATATACAAGGAAACAACAAATCCATGTTACATTATTAGGCTATATGCACATTGCAATCAAAATTTCTCACTAAACTTGCACATCAAAACAATCTACTGGAATCCATAGTACTTATTCTTGCAGCATGTTTGGGGAAAGCATTCATAGTTGTACTTTGTATATAGTATTGACTTTTGATTCATGTGCAAAAATCAACTATGAGAACACTGTAATCCTTAGTCCATAACATGTTTTTCGTATTATCAAAAGCACTACTAGTAAGTAATTAAGTTTACTTTCACACATGTTTTTCTTTAGAACAAAAGGTTGAGTTGTTAAGAGATAAGAAATTGGTGAAAGGTTAGTAAGAGGTGGAGAACTCCTCAAAAATGAGATGGACATAAAATGTCATCCGTATAGTTGTCTAATAACATTTATACATTTAAGATGAATTTAAATTCAAAAGAGTGGCGATATTCACACCCCTTAAAAATTGTATGTACACCCCAAATTTTATTTTTTCTAAAATTCCAACATTATCCTTAAACACAACTAATAAAATGATTAAAATAATTATAAATGCATCATACTACCTATACATCAAATAAATATAATAATTTAATATAAAATCTTTTTATTTAAATATAACTATTTATTAATTAAATCTAAATAGTAATTATAAAATAGTTTTTAAAAAAGAAACGATAGTTACGGCACAAGCTTGAATCAACGAAAAATAACCAGTGTTTTTGAATTTTAACTAAGAATTGATGGGATTTGACTACGAAAACTCAATTATGGACAGTGATCAAGACTCTTTTAGACTTTGAAAACTCAATTATGGGCAGTGACCAAGACTCCAAGATCCTTGTGAACCTCAACACAGCTTGGCGCAAATTTCCCCCTTATCTGACGTTGCACGCATGCGGACCCTACTTTTTTTTTCTTGATGAAGAAAATCTCTGATTGATGTTGGCGAAGGAAGAGGATGTTAGAGCGATGGTGGAAGCTCGCCAAAGAACCAGATCCTTTCATTTTTTTTTTCGTGAAAAAAGTCAAAATTCGAAAAATTACATAATGAAATCCGATGACAACTACTCTCTGTCGTCGGATCTCATATTTTACTTTTTTTTTAAATAATTTTTTTTTTTTAATTTTTAATATTTTATCAAAAACTAAAAGAAAGGATATTTTTGACAATATATAGGGTGTGCATACGAATTATAATACTTTAAAAAATTTAAGGGGGTATAAATACAAAAAGAGGTATATGAACGATTTTTCAGGAGTGTAAATATCGTCACTCGATTCAAAATCATCAAGCGGTAGGTCCAACAATTTAAGCTTTGAAAGTAAAGTGATGTGTGGAAATTAATTAGATTGGATCCCACAATCACATATTCACATGTTTCACCACTAAAAAAAAATACTCATCTTCTCCATTAACAAAAGAGGATCAGTCAAGTCTACTGCATTAAGGGACCACCGATAGGGTTGCACATTGGGGAAATGGGGATGGATATAGGTCCCCCCATCCCCATCCCCAATTCTCAAACCCTTCCCCATCCCTCCCCATTTCCCCATTTGGGGAAAATGGGGATGGGGGAGTTTTGGGGGGAGGTCCCCCCATCCCCATCCCCATTTCCCCATTTTCCCCGTTTCCCCGTTTACCCTATTCCCCCATTTTTCCCATTTAGTTGAAAATTACAAATTAAACTAAAAAAAAAAAAAAAAAATTCCATTACAAATGCAAAAGAAAATACATTACAAAATAATGTCAAATATATATACATTACAAAATAATGTCAAAGAAAATACATTACAAAATACATACATATATATATAATTATTTTTATAATATTTTAGGGGAAATGGGGATGGGGGTACCTCCCCCCATCCCCATCCCCATCCCCATCTCACTATATTAGTGGGGAAAATGGGGAAATGGGGATGGGGTGGGGTCTCCCCATCCCCATCCCCATTTCAATTTGGGGATGATTTTCATCCCCATCCCTCCCCATTTCCCCACTTTTCCCTAAAAAATTTCCCCCAAATGGGGATGGGGAAGCGGGGAAACGGGGATCCGGGGGAAAATGTGCAACCCTAACCACCGATCAATTATTCAATTCAAACACTTGATATGCATTTAGAAAGAATTATTGTTTTATGTACCCCAAAAGCAACAACAATCGTGTTGACCGGGACTAAAACGCGTCTTCAATCAACCAAATTGGTGAAAAAAATTACATAATTACAAGTGCATATGCTTTGTTTGATTGATTATATGTTTTGTTCTGTTTTGTCATAGTTTATCTTAGAAACCGCTAGATCTAAAAGTTTAAGCACTCTGATCCAGACGTTCCCGGATAAAAACGAGTTGTGACCAGCAACAATATATAAACACTTAGAGCATTTCCAAGAGTCTCCATTACTTTTCAAATAGAGCTTTTAGGAATAGATCTTCTAACAAAAAAGGCTTTTGATTGTGTAAATTACAAAAAAGATGTTGACAAACAAGCAACTGTATATAAGCACTTAGAGCATCTTCAAAAGTCTCCCTTTAAGAGTCTGTTTGATATGACTTTTCAAGTAGAGCTTTTAGGAATAGATCTTCTAACAAAAATGGTTTTTGGTTGTGTGAATTACAAAAAAGGTGTTGACGATGTATTTATAATGAAAGAGTTTTATGATGAAATATCTAAAATTTATATAGGGTATTTGAGACAATTCATATGTTTTAAAAAAAACTCAAAAAAAAAAAAAATAATAATAATAATAATAATAAATAATAATAATAAAAAATAAAAAAATCTTTGAGAAAAGTCCCAATTTTGGATTTCTTCAAGTAAATATAAAATGGCTTGTTTTGCCAAACAACTTTAAAAAACCTTCAAAATAGTTTCTAGCATTAAAAAAAAAAAACGTTTTTCATCCTTACAAAAGCTATGTCAAACACACACTAAGACCCCTTTATTTAAGGGTGAATGTTGTTCTAATGGGTCATTAAGGGGGTATGTGTTCTAAGAATGCTTTCTTAAATGACTCATTTAATAATTTTATATTATTATTTTATGTTTTACTTTATAATTATTATTTATAATGAAAAAAAGTTATTGGTTATTAAAAAAAAAACAAATTACCCATCAGACAATAAAAGGACTATTGGGATTCAAAACTTAAATATATGCTACTTTTTAAAAAATAAAATAAACTTAAATACGTAAAGACCACTAAGAGACTAAAGTCACCCCTGAATTAAGGAGTGAACTCCGTCAGAACTCATTTAAAAGGTTTTTAAGGTACCTCTTAAAGCTACAAAAATACACCTTCTCCCTTGATTAATCTAAGAGGTCTCATAGATAGTTTACCCAACCCACCTAACTACTTTAATTTTGAGTTCCTTTTATCAAACCCTACGTCACTATCAAGTCACAGTCTACTCTACCCACCACCCAATATCAAATAAGAGATTAGATATGGACAGGCAACTGTGGAGGCCAGCACGGCCATGACCCCCACAAGATTTTTTTTTTAAAAAGAAGTTATTATTTTATTATTAAAAATACAAAAGTACTAGTCTATATTCTATGCACACTACACGTGAGCTCCGGTCACTATAGATTGTTTTTATAATAAAAAAAATTATAAAAATATTAAATATTAATATAACTTCTCACATCTCACGTTTTCAAAAAATAAATTTTCATTGAACCCAAAGTCTACCTCCTAATTTTAGTTGTTACTTAGTTTCTAGTATCTTCTCCAACAGAAGGAAGTCGAAGACAAATGCACTCTCATGACATTTTTCTAAATAGGTATACTTTTAACCTACATAGAAGAAAATGCTAATTTAATTACTTATATCATCATCATGTATACCTTTAGAAAATTTATTAGATATACTGTGGACCCCCCTGGATATGGAGTTAACCTTTTCTAACTAAGATCAGAATTTATTTATTTTATTTAAATAAAAAAAGAAAAATGAACAATTGAAAGTTTGAAACAAGAAATTAAGGGGAAAAAAAAAAACCTGATCAAGGGTTTTGAAATTGTCAGGGATAAAAGAGTATTTGGTCTTCTTGTCCTTTAAAGAGGAGGTGATGTTCTTGTCATGATGATTAGTGCTGCTGCTAACAGAGGATGGCTGTCTGGACATGGTTGGATATCTGGAATCAGTAAAAGAAGATGAAGACGAAGACGAAGAAATAGAATTAGTTGTTGCAGTAGTAGTCTTGGTTAGGTTGGAGTGGTTGCTGCTTCCAGTAACGGAGATACCCCTGGTGGTAGTATGCTTTCTTCCATGCCCTTTATTCTTATTAGGTGATGAAGACGAATTTCCCATAACATCTTCCCTGGTATAATAATCCAATAAAAAGAAGAAGAAGAAGAAGAAGAGGAGGAGGAGGGTATTTAAGATGCTGCATATAAACTAGTTACAGAGAGCAGATAAGCTTGAAACTGAAGAGAGACACAAAAGAGGAAAAGATATTTGCCTTGCTTCACATCACAAGAATGGAATATGATGCTTGTAATATTATATTATGCTTGTCCCTCGAATATATTATGCTTACCTCTCTCTCAAGTCTTATGGGAAAACTAAGACACAAATCACAGAATATGGAGATTTTTAAACAAACATAAAAACAGACACTATCGTGGGTCAGGACTAAGGACTAACGAGATTAAATAGTATGAATTTAGATCATTTACTGATATGATCTTTTCCCTGATCTCACATAATCTCATGACATATAAGTATTGCAATAAATTGGTGGTTGAGATATGATTGGTTTTCACAACCACTTTATCAACAACTAATCACATGCTTTTAAAATGTCAAGAAAAAAAATCAGGAAAAAGATCAGATCAGTAAAGGATCCGAATCAAAATAGTATAGTTCGAAATATTCACCAACGGTTCATTTCCCTTAATGGACCGATGTGAATCGGAAGACTTTTAAGGCCCGTCTGGTGCATAGGATAAAATATGATTATTTTTCTGGGATAAGATATGATATGATTGGATTGGATGAGATTAATTTTAATGTTATCATGTGTTTGTGTTTGGTGCAATATAGGATATGATTAAAAATACAATAATGATAAACATCCCACCTAAAATCCCACCTTTTTCATCCCACTACATGTGGCATGTGAGGTGTCAAATTGTGAGTGAATATATATTAATGATAATTTATCTCACCTACCCCATATATCCACTCACCATTTGACACCTCACATGCCGCATGTAGTGGGATGAAAAAGGTGGGATGTGTAGCATTACTGTTAAAAATAAAGTAATCATTTGTTTGGTGTAACATAGGATATGATTAAAAATAGATGAAGAAATTACACAACCTCCCCTAAATTAGTCAAATTTAACAAAATGAAGGGTTTTTTTTTTTTTTTTTTTTTTTTGTCATTATAAACAAGTTTTTAATATTTTCTTTTTAAAAAACAGAATTGAAAAAGAAATTAAAAAAGAGAGAGATTTTTTGATCCAGATCTCCTCCTCCAAAAACCAGTCTTCATGTATAGCCCACGCCCCTCTCTCTCGATTTTTTTATAGACTGAAATTTTTTAAACTTTGATAAAATTATCAACTCATGAATTGATGTATAATACGATCCAGTTTGTATCTCTATGTGAGACACTCACACAAGCTTTTGCTCTCACTCGCAGACAATTTTTTTCTCTCCACCACTCTCTCTCTCTCTCTCTCTCTCTCTCTCTCTCAACTTTTTCTTCTTCGAATTTTTTTTTTTTGGAGAAACGAATTTCTTCAGAGGTCCTTATTTCATACTAAGCCAACACTGATTTGAAGAAAATAGGAAAATGGAAAATGGATGAGGTTTTTTCAGATTTTTTAGAGCAGCTAGAAGCCGATCTGTGTGGTTTTTAAAAAAATAAATAAAAAAATTGATGAAGTAGCCGATCATATGAAGAAGACGAACAAGAAGATTTGAAGAAGAAGATCTCTTGAAGAAGACGAAGCAGATTTGAAGAAGAAGATTTCAAATAAGATAAAAAGTGTTTGTGTAATTAGACATGGGATACAAATGAATCCCATGCTTTTGAGCCTCACTATTTTGTCCCATTGCAATAGGATAAAAATTTCTGATGGGACTAATTTATCCCATCCCACCAGCCAAAAATAAGTCGATTCCCATTCCATGTGCCAAACGGGCCTTTAAGGATTCAAATTATTTGTCATAAAATGGTGTCTCAATTTATATATAACCAACCAAATTGGGTTATGTCAACCACTATCATTTATATTTAATTACTTTTTTAAAAAAGTGTATGCACATGATCCAATTTGATTGGTACACCATTTTTAAAATTCTATTTTTAAACCATTTCGGTTCATGTTAATAAAACCGGTTTATGGAAAAAAAAAAAAAAAAAACAAAACAAAAAACAAAACTCATTGACTTTATGGATTGCTGATTGCTAACAGTATCTGGATATAGTAGAATGTGGAAGTGAGGTTCAAGCTACAAAGTGTATTTACAAACAACCAACCAACAGCAGCCAATTGGAATAACAGAACAAGTGTCTGGACCAAGACAGTGTAAATCAGTGTGAACATAAGTGTGGCTGGACCGCAATAGGAGATGCATTTCATACACTTTTTTTTTTTTTAAGCTAACACTATCTTGGGCCTTAAGTCTATCATGACCTAACCAGATTGGCTTTACAAGAGTGATTTAGAATGACAACTCCCACTCTAAAGGAGGTGTGAGATTATATTTATAATATTAGAGTGAATCCTGTAGTGGAGATTCATTTTCAAATCTCCAACCACTAAGGTCTAGGGTGAAGAATGTTTGGTATTGATAGAGTTGTTTATACAAGGAAAATTCAAATTTTATCGTCATTTAGAGTCATTTGGTTCCCGTTCTCAACCTTCTTCTCTGCCGTTGTTTAGAGTCGGTCACCGTCGATCGGTTCTTAGCTGTCTTCTCTGCCGTCGTTCGGAGTCGTTCATCATCGATTTGGTCTCAGCCTTCTTCTCCGCCGTCGTTTGGAGTCGTTCATCATCGATCTGGTTCTCAGCCTTCTTCTCCGCCGTCGTTGGATATCCTGTACCGGTGGCCAAACAATCTTTCAGAGCATCACCGTAACTCCGGCTCTCCTCCTTCATTACTGTTGTATGGATACTTGTCTCCGGAAAAGTCTGGAGGAGCTAGCTTCCTTCTGTCGATCCTCCTCCAGCATCGACTTCCGACAGCAGCCACCACTGTTTTTTATTTTTATATTTTTTGAAAATGTGAAACTGTTTTGGTTAGTTTTATTAAATGTAGGGGTAATATTGTCTTTTTTTTTAAATGGTGAGGATATTTTGGATATTTCTTAACCATAAATTCAGCTTTGCTTCCAAAAGCAATCCCCACCCAGCTTTTCAAAAGCTGATTATTGGAGAAGTAAATTGTTAAATAAGTTGCTTTTGAAACGTTTACTAAACATCCATTTGCTCAAAACTTGAGAAATAAGTGATTATTTCTCAAATAAAAGCAATCTCAAATATAGCCGAGTTAGGCTAATTGATTTGACTTTTTGTAGAAACGTGTTAAATTCTCCAAATGTCTTGTTATTTGCGTAAAAGTAAGCCATTTGGAATATAAGTGTGGGACAAAAGAAAGTCAAGAGGAATCGTGGAGGAAGGGAGAGAGATATTGAGGTCGAAGTTATTGGGCTTTATCGATGGGCCTAAAGTAAATGTTTGTGGAGCATTTAGGGTATGTTTGGTAGGGATGAAATAAAATATGAAGGATAGAAATATTTGAAGGGATAGAAAACATGAGGGAAGGAAAGAAAAATAATTTTCCCTTGAGCTATTTGGTAAACAGGAAGGAAAGAAAAGATTTTTTTTTTATCAATTTTACTAATTTACCCTTGTATTATAGTTTATATATTAAAAAAAATTGGACAAATTTGTAATTTTAAGTCCCCAAAAAGCCTTCCCTCCTTTCTCTCCCTTTTCCTCCAGTTTTTGGGAGGATTAAAATTGGTGGGTCCCACCCACAAATTTTTCTTTCCATTTTTCCCTTCTTTCCATTTTTCTCTCCATACCAAACACATACTTTCCCATTTTCTTCTCCCTTTTCCCTCCACCCTTTTCTTTCCTCTTCCTTTTCCTCCATACCAAACACACCTTACACAAACATTACATGTAGTCATGTACACCCTAAAAATTACATGTACACCCTAAATTAGTATGGATTTAAAAATCCAATAATAACCTTAATAAAATTACCAAGAAGACTAAATAATTTGTAAATATACCCACTAATAATTATTAATTAGTTTCCATTTTAAATTTTTTGTTTAATGATTTGGTATTAACATATATCATTAAAAACTCTTTTTATTTCTTTAAACCCTAGATTCTTTTTTTAAATACTAATTTCAAATATATTTTCAATTTCTTTTAAGGAAATACGAATTGATTGCTTAGGTTGGAAAATGAATTAGAATCATTCAAAGTTGGTTGTGAAAAAAAAAAAAGTTTTATATTTTTATTAGAAGAACAAAATCATTATGCATTGTTTTCTCTGTAATATATGCAAATTTTCTCTCATAGACACACGTTATAGGTATATCTATAACATATTAATACACATCACCACACTTTTGCCATGTGTATTATTATGATTTGAATTATGTTGCTTACAAGACAAAAGTGTGATGATGAGAGAAAAATTAGTAATATCTGTATATTATTTTTGTTTGTTATCAAGATTAGTTGTTCTCCAATTCCATCAAACATTTTTCTATTTCCAAATCAATTGGGATATGACACAAACCTTGTATCCATACAACTTTCACACAAAAAATGGATCTCCAATCTGAAAATCTGAAAAATTAGAGGGAGCTGCATGACATGAGAAGAGAGAAAAAAGGAAAGAAAAATGGAGTCTGATATTGTGGAGGGAAAATATAGAAGAGAAAAGAAGTAGGGAAGAGAAAGAATAGTGAGAGAATAAAAGATTATAACAAAATTTTAAACAATAATAAAGTTGATTAAATAATATAATAAGAGGAGTTGACGGTATGTACTTATAAAAATACAAAGATAATGGTAGACATCCAACAATTTTGTCCATAATTTACATTCAATTTGATGTGGCAGCTGAGACGACACTTCCTTGTCAACTGCCATATCATCACATCAAATGAGTTGATTAATAATAATAATAATTTGTAGGGGTGGGCACAAAACTGACCAATCGAACTGAACCGGTCCAATTAGTTTTTTTCTGATTTTGGTTGGCTGATCGGTTCAGTTCGGTTCCATTTTCTTGAAAACCGATTGGATCGGCTTTTTTCCGGTTTGGCACCCAAAACTGGAAAACCGAACCGGTAATCAGAGGAACCGGTAATCAGAGTATATAAAAAAAAACCTAATTCTAACTCTTCAACAACCACACAAACACTTCACTCTTCACGCTTACACACTCTTGCCTGCTGCTCAATATCTCATCCGTCGTTCGTCGTCGATTAGTCATCTTCGGGTGCTCGTCATCTTCCAGCGCTCGTCGTCTTCACTCTTCATGCTTTTTATTTTTTGTTGTATTGAATTCAATTCCTTAAAATTTTATTTGATGGATGGTGGAGATCCATTTTTTTAAAAAAAAAATATATTTTTTTTTAAATGTAAGGGTTAATAGCACCAATGCCCCCTGAATTATACGTGAAGTAGCGATGCGCCCCATAAACTTTTTTAATGACATTAAACCCCCTGAAGTATCGTTTATTAGCAAAACCCGACTGTAGATGCCCCATCTCAAGGGGGAATAAAGTAATAAATCAAACTGTTTGCCAATAAACGATAATTCCGGGGGTTTAATGCTAGGGAAAAAAGTCGTTTATTGGCAAAACCCGACTGTAGATGCCCTCTCTCAGGGGGGAATAAAGTAATAAATCCAACTGTTTGCCAATAAACGATAATTCAGGAGGTTTAATACTAGGAAAAAAAGTTTAGAGATCACTTCGCTACTTCGCATATAATTCAGGGTCATTGGTGCTATTAACCCAAAATTTAACTAAGGAATCATGGGTAGTTTAGTCTTTTGATGGTCAAATATGGTCAACGGTTAAGTTTGACTAAAGGGAGGGGGTGTGAGTGTCAATTTTTGATAAAATTATTTCTGGATGCAAGAGGGCAAACCTCAAGGAGGTTTAGTGCAGTTTGCTCTTTAATATATAGCAAAACCCAAAAAAAAAAAAAAAAGCTATTTGAATTTAATGTCTTTAGTCACTGAGGAAACAGCGGCACAACTCATATGATGAACTCATATTCTGCATGATGTAATACGCATTTTAGACAATGATGTATTAACACATTATCATGATTAGACATTTCGAGGAGATATCGACAAAACTTACGGCGGTACTGCATTGCCTAGCCTGTCAAATATATGAGAGAGTGATTTGAAGAGCAACCCATAGCCTCATCAATATCTCTAGCCCTTTCCATGGCTTCCTCTTCTTCTATAACTCCTTCCTCTATGAAAAAGTATGATGTTTTCCTTAGTTGCTCATATGAGCGCTCTCCCTACAGTTTTACCACCCATCTTAACGATTTTCTGCTTGGATACAAAATTAGTACTTTCATTGATGACAACAGACTCCAAAGAGGAGATGAGATCTCTCTAGCTCTTTTCAATGCAATCGAAGAATTGTGGATCTTACTCATTATTTTCTCAAAAGACTATGCCGGTTCCAGATTGTGCCTGGACGAACTTCTTCAGATTCTTGAATGCAGGGCAATGTACAAACAGATTGTGATATCGGTTTTTTATGATATAGAACTGACACGCGTGAGAAATCAGACTGGTCCCTTTGTAGATGCTTTTAAGAAACTGTTAGGTTTTGACTTGTATACCTAAGTGAACCAAATATGAACCAAATAAGACTCAACTGATGTGGAGCTTCCTGGAAACGTGGGATACGTTTGGAAGTTGGATTTGGTGTTTGAGGGAATGACTAAAGACGAAAGCGGAAGAAGAAGAAAACCGTTGTCACTACCACTTTGGCTTTGACAGCGGTTGTGGGAGCGATCGAAGAATAGTTCACGAAGAATTGAATGACCGTTGTGCCTTGCGCAGTGGATTGCACAACGGTAATGACAGCGGTCTACATCCAATGGTTTATGCTGTGGGAAACGCTGTACTGCAGGCAGTGGGACTCACAGCGGTTCGATGGAAATTTTTGAGCGGATCAAGAAGTCTTCGATGAAAAAGGAAAAAGAGTTTGTCTTCATACGGAATAGGAAAGCTTTGTGCTTAAAGGAAGAGGATTTCTCTTTTACAAGAAGACTTGTCATAAATAGGAAATAATATTTATGTGGAACAAGTAAGCCTTGTATATGTAGGAGAAGGATTTCCTTGTTAGTTCTTAACTCCTTGTAACTAATATAAATAGAACCTTGTAATTAGGTTAATTTGTGTGGAGTAAAAAGAACACCATGTAACATATCAGAGAGAGTGTGAGTGAGATCTAAGGAGACCCAATGGGAATATCTGAGGAGGGATCCAAGGGAATATCAGTGGAGGGATCCAAGGGAATATCAGTGGATCTAGTTAGAGATCCGTGGGTGATATTTAGGGGGAGACCTAGGGGATATTGTGGGGTTTTTGGGCAGGATCTTGTGAGTGGGGTTTGGGGTTAAGTGTGAGAGAGAATCATGGAGTATATGGTTGTAACCGTTTATCATATATAGGAACTTTCTTTGTCGTCCTGACGGCCCATGGTTTTTTATCCGATTTGAGTTTTCCACGTATGTCTTGTATTGTGATTATTTATTCTCTCTCATCTATTTTTTCTGCTTATTGACGTTATTATTGTTATGAGTTATGGGCGTATATTAGGTACGGCGTTTCCGCGTTCATCGGTTCTTAGGATTATCCCCAATAATTGGTATTAGAGCCTTATGGTTTGGCGATGGCAATAACAAGTCTTTACAGGAGATCGTATGGAGGACTTGGTGGCATTGGGATAATGATGATCATTGTTGTCTAGTATGGTTTAGCAAAGGAGATACGTCTTGAAAGCGGTTTTGAACTCGTTAGGGTTTGATGAAAAGAAGAATATTGATGGAGGAGAAGTTTGGCTTGTGGTGACAGGTACGAGTCATGGAGATCCAATCTGGGTGACACAAGGAGCTGATTGCTGATCAAAAAAAAAAAAAAAAACTCCTGACTACAAAAAAAAAAAAAAAAAAAAAAAAAAAAATAAAATAAAATAAAATAAAATAAAATTTGAACATTCGAAGTCTCTGGTATGGTGTGGGGCTTATCCGGCAAAGCACTCCCAGTTTCTAGTAGTAAGTCTTTCACCCGGAATGTGATGTAAGGACAGAAGGTCTTTCACATGGTTAGGTGATGCAAGGACTTGTTTTATCCTTTTGACAGTTTTCCCTACTAGCCATGGAAGAGGATATGTTGTTGCTAGTGGTCCATAATTGTACACAAGGCATTGGTTAGAAAATGATGCAAGGTGTATGGTGGACAAAGATGTCGATGACGGACGAACTCCCTGAAAATCTGACTTGAGGAGTTGCACCACAATTTTAGCAGATTATTTCGACATGGTGCCGGAACAACGAACACAAAATATATATATATATATATATATATATGAAGGGAAATCTTAGGATGGTTCATTCCTAAGTGGTTATATCTTGTGGTGAGGTATGTTGATTCTCGGTGACAAGAATTGTGGCTATGGACAAAGGTTTTGAGAATTCAAGTCAAAGGGGAGAATTGTTAGGTTTTGACTTGTATTCCTAAGCGAACCAAATGTGAACCAAACAAGACTCAACTGATGTGGAGCTTCCTGGAAACGTGGGATACATTTGGAAGTTGGATTTGGTGTCTGAGGGAATGACTAAAGACGAAGGCGGAAGAAGAAGAAAACCGCTGTCACTACCGCTTTAGCTTTGACATCTGTTGTGGGAGCGATCGAAGAATAGTTCACGAAGAATAGAATGACAGTTGTGCCTTGCGCTGTGGATTGCACATCGGTAACGACAGCGGTCTACATCCAATGGTTTATGCTGTGGGAAATGCTGTACTGCAGACAGCGGGACTCATAACGGTTCGATGGAAATTTTTGAGCGGATCAGGAAGTCTTCAATGAAAAAGGAAAAAGAGTTTGTCTTCATGCGGAATAGAAAAACTTTGTGCTTAAAGGAAGAGGATTTCTCTTTTACAATAAAACTTGTCATAAATAGGAAATAATATTTATGTGGAACAAGTAAGCCTTGTATGTGTAGGAGATGGATTTCCTTGTTAATTCCTAACTCCTTGTAACTAGTACAAATAGAACCTTGTAATTAGGTTTATTTGTGTGGAGCAAAAAGAACACCATGTAACATCAAAGAGAGTATGAGTGAGATCCGGGGAGACCCAATGGGAATATCCGAGGAGGGATTTAAGGAAATATCGGTGGATCTAGTTAGAGATCCGTGGGTGATATTTAGGGGAGACCTAGGGGATATTATGGGCTTCTTGGAGAGGATCTTGTGAGTGGGGTTTGGGGTTAGGTGTGTGAGAGAATCCTAAAGTATATGGTTGTAACCGTTTATCATATAGTGGAACTTTCTCTGTCATCCTGACGGCCCATGGTTTTTTACCCGATTTGGGTTTTCCACATATATCTTGTGTTGTGATTGTTTATTCTCTCTCATCTATTTTTTCTGTTTATTGACATTATTATTGCTATGAGTTATTGGGCGTATTAGGCACGGTGTTTCCTCGTTCATCGGTTCTTAGGATTATCCCCAATAGAAACATGAAGCACATAAGTCAATGCAGAAATGGAGGAATGCTTTGATCGGTCCCTTTGCAGCTGCTTTTAAGAAACATGAAGCACATAAGTCAATGCATGTGATGATTTAGTCCATCTTACATCATCTAAGGCCCAATCCACTATGAAGCCCAATGATGAAAGGAAATAGTTGAAGCCAGAAGAAGCCCAGATGAATTGTGCACCCTATCAGCCCATTCTCCAAAACGCAGCGTTGCAACTAACCTTATCTGATCATCCACTGAACTGAGTCAGGATTTCTGGTGGAGATGGCACGCTTTGATTGGCTCTAATTGGCTGATGTGTACCTTATCTAATAATGAGTATTTAAATGAAGAGATGAAGAGAGAGAAGGCATTATTATGATTTTAGGGTTTATTTCTTCTCTTTCAACGATTCTGTTTTCTCTCTAAGTTGTTCTTCATGTTTTTTATGCTCATCTTGAATATCTGGGTTCTCTACTTTGTATTTACGAGAGAGTTAGAAGAGAAAAAATGAGATCGTTGTATTGTGGTTCTTCTGATATAACTTTTGTAAGTTTCTGGGCTGTAAACAGAAGCAAGATTGTGTGTGTAAGGTTATAAGGTTGAGTGCTTAGTTTGTCAGGGCTTCTGGGTTCCTTTTGAGGGTTTTTTAGGCTGAGTCCTATGTTGTAGTGGCTTGTAAAGAATTCTCATATGGTGAAGTGGGCCTCTCTACTTGGCTCAACGTGGATGTAGGCTTGTTCTCAAGCTGAACCACGATAAAAATCCTGTGTTCATTTCTTTTATATTTCTTGCATATATTTTCATATCTGTTATTGTTGGTATATTTTTTGTTATCTTATCTTGTGTATAGTGAAGCTTACGAGGAATAAGATAGTTCATAAGTGGATCTAGAATCTAGCTGTAGATCTAGATTCACAACAGTGGTATCAGAGCTCTTCTGTACCAACGGTGGACAAGGAGGAACAAGTTCCTCCAGTTGATGTCTCTTCAAACCTTGAAGACTCGGCTGGAGTAGAAGAGGATAGTAGTGAAACTGAGGATAACAGTGAAACTGAGAATAGTAGTGAAGCTGCTAGCAGTCGCGAGGAGGTAATCGAACCCACCTTTGGTAATTTCAATTCATCTTTTATGTCAATGAAGTTTGAAATAGACATAGTCGATGACACTGGGGATTTCGAGATTTGGAGAAGGAAGGTGAAAGCCTTACTCTCCCAACAGAAAATCCTAAAGGCCATTGAAGGTCTTGATAAATTGCCTGATAGCCTAAATGATGAACAAAAGAATGACATGCTAGAAATGGCTTTAGGAACCATTATATTAAATCTGTCTGACAACGTTTTAAGAGAGGTTAATGATGAAACAACCGCATACAATGTTTGGAAAAAGTTAGAAAGTCTATACATGACTAAATCTTTAACTAACAAGATTTATTTGAAAGAAAGACTATTCAGTTTTAAGATGGACTCTAGTAAAAATCTAAGTCAAAATCTAAATGAATTCAAGAAAATGACTATAGAGTTAGCCAATGCCGAGGAGAAAGAAAAGCTGAGTGATGAGCATGAGGCAATTATCCTCCTCAATTCTCTGCCTGACTCCTTTAGAGATGTCAAGGCTGCCATAAAATATGGTAAAACTTCCTTCTCTCTTGAAGAATGTATTTCAGCACTTACATCTAAAGAACTAAAGCTTAAGATAGAGAAAAAGGATAGTGGTGAAAAGCTGTTTGTTAGAGGAAGATAGCCTGTGAGAAATGCTAATAACAATAACAAAAGCAAAGCTAGAAGTAAAACACCTCAACACAATAGGTCTCAGTCTAGGAACAGAAATAGCACCAGAAAATGCTACTTCTGTGGTAAAGAAGGTCACATAAGAAAATACTGTTATGAGTTTAAAAAGAAAAATCAAGAAAAAACTCAAAATGATGGTGATGCATCCATAGCTTCTAAATCCTTTGAACCTAGTGAAGTCCTTACTGTTAGCACTGAAAGTGTCAAAACTGAGTGGATCTTAGATTCAGGGTGTTCTTTCCATATGACTCCTAGGAAAGATTGGTTCACATATTTTAAAGAGCGTAGTGGTGGTACTGTACTGATGGGGACCAATCAGGAGTGTCAAGTAGAAGGAACATGATTTGTAGCAATTAGGATGTATGATGGAATGGTTAAGATTTTCAAAAATGTGAGATATGTGCCTAGTCTGAAAAGAAATCTAATTACGTCCTAGATGAGGAAGGTTGTTGTTATAAGGCTAAGAAAGGTGTCTTAAAAGTCTCTAGGGGTTCTTTAGTTGTTCTCAAAGGTGATAAGAAAAATAGCCTATATGTCTTGAAAGGTGTAACAGTCACTAATGAAGCTACTAATGTAGCTACCAGAAATAGTGACACTACATCTTTATGACATAAGAAGCTTGGTCACATGAGTGAGATGGGTCTAAGTGAGTTGAGTAAGCAGAACTTACTTAATGGAGATTGCATTAATAAACTGGAATTATGTGAAAACTGTGTTTTGGGAAAACAACATAGGCTAAGTTTTAGTATAGCTCAACGTAACTCAAAAGAGATCCTTCAATATGAACACTCAGATCTTTGGGGACCTTCCAAGGTTCCTATTTATGGTGAAAATCTGTATTTTCTATCTTGGATAGATGATTTCACCATAAAGGTTTCACAGTTTTGACTGCTTTGAACTCTCGATTATAATTATTTCCAATTCCGAAACATTTTAGTTACCTACCAAGTCCTTGAATCCTCAACCTTTTTTTTTTTTTTTTTTTGACAACAAGAAAACACACAAAACAGGAAAACTAAATAGGCTTCTCAGCCTCCACCAAAGATCTGATGCATCCAGGAAAATCTTCAAGCCAGTATGGCTGTATAGGTCTTCATCGATACTCATGGCATGCTTAGCCAACTCAAAAGCCACACGGTTCGCCTCTTTGGGGATGTAATTGATGACCGACCGATCCAACAAACTAGCAATGCTAGTAAGGATGGCACCATTGTTAGCATCCAGGGAACATCCATCAGAAATCATCTTAACCACCGCCTCTGCGTCTGACTCCAAAACGCAAGGGTTTAAGCCACAGTCCTTGCTGAAAATGAGGTTTCTATAGATGGCCATGGTCTTAGCAGTGACGAGATCAAAATTAGCATTAATCCTTGGAGAGCAGGAGGTCAACACGAAACCAGAATCATTCCGGATAACAATTCCAATACCTGTTTTTCGCGCACTCGGGCAGATGACAGCATCACAATTTAATTTATAATTACCAAAATCTGGGGGCCTCCACGGCACAATTCCCTTCTCCACTTTCACTTGTTTTCCTCCTTTACCTGTATTGAGGGCCTGTAACTGAGCTATATAATTTCTGCTCCACGACCCCACATCCAGATTACCCTGATACACATTATCATGAATGAAAGCATTTCGAGCGCACCAAATCCTCCAGCTACTAACACAAAACACCTTCAAATCATCCAAACTCATTCTTGTCGAGCAGTCCCTAATGAGATCAAAAAAATTGGAGAAAACTCTTCCTCCCACCACATTACTCGGGAGCCAATCAGAACGAGCATACTTGAAGGTCTTGCAATCCCACAGAGCATGTATAGTAGTCTCGCTCTTCCTTTTGCAAATCGGACACCTATCATCTTCCACGATTTTCCTACGGACCAGGTTTGCCTGAGTTGGAATCCAATCATTGCAAGCTTTCCAGATTTGTAGATTTAAAAAGTTAAGCTACGGGTTTCCTGTTTAATAAGAATCCATGTTTTGCTCCTTATTTTACTATTAAATTTGATATTGGGCCGCTATTTAATGCTTGCTATCGAGCATTTGCAAGAATTTGGAGTCTTCATGTTTTGCTCTGTAACTCTGTAAGTGAAGCACTAGAGAGAGTTTCTTCATTCCACTGCTACCTTGTGCAATATGAAGTGCCAACACATATATAGGATCGGATACAATGATATGGTTGTTGAAATAGTAGGATATGCTCAATAGGAATATAGGATACACTAGAAAATGGTGCTTACTGATTTACTACACCACTGAACTGCTCTTGTTTAATATTTTTTTCTTCGACTTCATATATATATATATATATATATTTCCAAATTGAATATCTTGACAGTTTTCTTGTCTGAACTTGTGAATCAGATGATGGGTAAAGTAAATCAAGAGAGACTGGCTGAGTACCTCGGGGAGCTGAAGCTGAAAGAGTATACAAATGAGGCTGCTTTGAGAGGAGAGACACTGACAAGGAAACCTTATGTGAGAATTCAACCAATCCCAAAAGAAACACCACTGAAGCGGACAAAGATACGAAGATTGACAAGGCTCAGAAGTAGTAGTTACTAGTTGGGGTGCTAGTTTTGGCAAAAATACTTAATAATTCTTTGGCCCTATTTACTATGACAGAAAATAACATGAAGATCCACGGTTGTCATGCTGCATCTGTGAGTTGTTATTGTTCTGTAATATTTGCTGTTTAGCTGTGTTGGCTTTATTTATTTTCGGAAAATTTCAGGGTTGAGTCTTTTCTGCGGAGTAGTCTGCTTTGTATCACTGTTAAAAAGTTTTGCTTGTCTATATATTCGAAATGCTATGCAATGGTGAGACATTTAGCTTGTTTGTAGTTTGTTGATGATGTTGGTATGTGGCCACCCCACCCGAGTGGCCTGTGATTGAGCTTTTACAGGAACTGTTTATACACCTTACAAGCTGAGTTTGCTGGGATACAATATAACTGATAATCACTTGAACTTGTTGAAGTTAAATTGTCATGTCTTTGGTATCCGGTTGCACGAAAACATCTTTTATCAAACAAAAAAACGATGCAGTTTCAATATAGACAATGAGTTTTTATTCCATTTGTTTCAGACAATAATTTTACATTTCTGTGTTTCATAACTTCATGAGAAACCAATTCATAAGAGGCAAGTGATACAAATGTCGAGTGATTTTCAGATGCAGGATTAGAATCAATGTTGTGGCACTTCCACATTATTGTGAAAATCTAATCCCGCACGAAAAAACATGCTGAATCCTCATAATTTTGATACAAATTTATAAGTACAAACATATATATCACAAAGGATGAGAGACAAATGTACAAGTACAAACATTGCATAGATAATATACACTCTGAACAAATTCAACAGTCTAAACCTAATCCTAATATGCGTAGTTTATATTATTAGAATGACAACTGGAGCAGTGATCAAGCGAACAGCCTGAGACGGTTAGTGATCCTTTGACGACATATCGGGCAGTTGGACACTTTGGTGCTGCACTCTCTGCAAGTCTGTAATAACATGAATGTTACTCCAAAATGACATGTTTGATGAAATAAAAACCAAAACCAAACAATTTGATAAGAGTGTAGCTCACCATGTGCCCACAATTAAAGGCCATGTCCTTGGCATTAGTCAAGCAAATTGGGCAAGCCTAAAATCAAGTTGGAATATAGAAAGGCAACTCAGTATTTCTGAAATTTGAAAGACTAGCAATCTAAGTTGACCAGCAGCTTTGCCTTACATATATTGGCAGAATGCAATATTGTTATCATACCTGGGTTCGATCATCTATCGCGGGAGATGAAAGGTTGCTTGGTACTTGCTGCAGGGCACGGCGAGTGTAAGGAACTGGAGGAGGTCGTGGAACTATTTTCCTTGCTTTCCCTGTCGTACGTCTTTTTTCCGGTGAAATAAAAACCAAGTTAGTGACATAGTAAGCTTCTATGAAACAGACTTCGATTTATATAAATTTGTTGCCAGTAGAAAATATGTTCAGTAAGTCCTACCCGAGAATACTGAAATCACGGGCTGCTTTATATTGAATGGGAATCTCCATGAGGGCAGCAAGAGCAAAAGCCGCCTCTTTCTCAGCAGGAGTTGTATTTTTTGACATGATGGCAGTAAAATTAACAAACTGCAAACAAGTAAACACATAAATTTTAGAAGCCTAATGCATATAAAGAAACATTTGAGCCGCAGCTTTGCACTGAAAGTGCAATACCTGAAAGTTGTCAAATTCACGTGCAGGAATCTTGTCATCAAATCTTTGCATGTCTTCCCAAGGTCCATCCCCAACTCCTATGAGAACTATTGATAGTGGATGTGAACTAGTACAAGAAAATGAAACTCATGTCTCAGTTTTAACAAGCTTCTTGTCATTTACAGCATAGCTAGTGCATGTATAGAAGTTTGAGAAAGTACATTAACCAATTTTATTGGGCTGCTTTATCTAAAGTAAATTTCCATCTTGATATTCTCTATATCATAGTGCAAAAGGGTATCTTAAAAAGTCTACCTTGCATTGACAATAGACTGGATTGTTTTCTCTTCTTGAGGACTCAATTCTCCATCACTTGTATTGACACTCCTTGTAACCTACGATAACAATGAGTACGGTCAGTCATTGTGCGCATGAGAGAGAGAAAAAGGGAGAGATTAAAGGTTCAGATTCAACCTGTCCATCTGCAATGATAACTAATACATGATACTGGCCACCGCTCTTCTCCACAATGTCAATTGCAGCGTCAACCACCGGTGCATAAGAAGTTGGCCCTTTTAACAATAAGGAAGATATAAATCCAATCATAATTAAACAATATGAAATTGCTTAACCATATGAAAGTAAAGGATCAGAGCACACAAGTATCTGTCAACAATACAGCAGTTTCTAACCTGAAAGCTTCAAGTTTGGAACTATGCTTTTGTAGCAAGCCAAAACTTCTTCAAAACCATTGCAAGGAGTATGATCACTGTGAAAACTAAACACTTCTTGATCATGTGTGGTAGCTGAAATATATAAGAAAATTCAATATAGTGATTGTGCTTGAGAATAAGAGAAAACAGTCAATATACTAGACTTCTAGAGGATCATATAGCTTACTTACCATCACCAAATCCAAAACAAGGAATTAAGTTGTCATCATCAAAGGGAGCCAGAGTTTTTCCAATGATACTGATAGCTTTCTCATATGGATTTGGGGTGCTGCCGATAGCATGAAGACTCCGATTGTTGAATGAGACCTTGCCTTCAATAACAACATTGATACATTGGCTTCAAACAGATAACAACCACAGACAAACCAGTTCAAAAGTAGAAAAACATTAAACATATTTCAATTAACCATGAAACATCTAATGCAAAACCACATAGCAAACTTTTAACAGTCATGTATATGCAGCGCCTGCAAAAGGTATTATAACCTTCAACATAATTCTGCTCAACTTGGAAACATATAGTGTCAAGTTTTAACTTGTAAATAATTCATAATACCACTTTTTAAATGAGTTCAGTTTCACTCAAGATTCTAAGATTGAATTTTGAGCTTTGGGTCAGTTGAACGATTTATACCAGTCCATTCATTGCTTTTCGTGAAATCGATTCCAAGAATGAGATTGGATGATTCTAGACCAGATTCTCTCAATGCTACCGTTACCTGGAAAAAGGGCATAGCATTATCCGAGTATCAGAATTTATACAGAGTAGAAGACTGCTTGCTTGCACATATACAAGGAAACAACAAGTCCATGTTACATTATTAGGCTATATGCACATTGGAATCAAAATTTCCCACTAAACTTACACATCAAAACAATCTAATCGAATCCATAGTACTTATACTTGCAGCATGTTTGGGGAAAGCATTCGTAGTTGTACTTTGTATATAGTATTGACTTTTGATTCATGTGCAAAAATCAACCATGAGAACACTGTAATCTTTAGTCCATAACATGTTTTTGGTATTATCAAAAGCACTACTAGTATGTAATTAAGGCTATGTTTGGGATTGCTTTGCTTAAGAAAAAATCTACTTATAGCCTTACTTAAGAAATAATCAATTTAAGAAAAAGTTGGTAAGTATTTGATAAACTAAATTTTAAAATTGCTTAACTTTTGAAAGGATGGAAAATGTATTGAACAAAATTACTAAAATAGACATCATTAATAATATAAATATAAAGCATATAAAAAGAAATAAATAAGAAATTTAAACGGAAAAAATATATATATAACTTAGTCAACTTGCTCATCTTAACACTAAGTTGCTGAGTCAACTCGGCCAAGTCAAGCTTTGTTATTGGAATCTTTGCAACTCAACCTCCAAATCCGCCACCGTCTTCTGCTCGCCGCCGACATCAAGAGATCGTCATCCTTCATCCCTCGCCGTCGAGAGCGTCGCCATCACTGGCGCGACGAAATCGAGAGGAAACAGCAACGGAATCAGGACAGAAAAGCGACGTGGGAGGAGGAGAGACTCAACGGTGAGGTAGATCTGGAGAGAGACTCAGCGGTGAGGAAGAGAGACGCACGGAGGCGGCGGCTGCGAGGGAGGCGAGGTAGCGTCGGCGTTGGTGGTGGACATGGAGTGATCTCCTTCGGCCTCCAACTCCGGTGTTCAATTTCTATTTTTTATTTATTTATTTATATTTTCATTTTTTAATTTTTTTATTATTAAATATAAGGGTAATACTGTCTTTTAATAAAATAGTGAGGGTATTTTGGATATTGCATAAGCAATAAGCTAGCTTCTGCTTCAAAAAGTAATCCCCAGCCAACTTCTTAAAAGTTACTTATTGGAGGAGCAAATTGTAAAATAAGTGCTTTTGGAAAGTTTACTAAACACCCATTTACTCAAAACTAAAAGCAATACCAAACATAGCCTAAATTTACTTTCACTGTTTCACACATGTTTTACTTTAGAACAAAAAGTTGAGTTGTTAAGAGATAAGAAAATTGGTGAAAGGTTAGTAAGAGGTGGAGAACTCTTCAAAAATGAGATGGACATAAAACGTCATCCGTATAGTTTTCCAATAACATACTTATAACACACGTATGCATTCTGGATGAATTTAAATTCAAAATCATCAAGCGGTAGGTCCAACAATTTAAGCTTTGAAAGTAAAGTGATGTGTGTGGTCCATGTGGAAATTAATTAGGTCCAACAAAACCATCCCACATGTTTCACCACTAGAAAAAAAAAAAAATACCCATCTTCTCCATTAACAAAAACAAAAGAGGATCAGTAAAGTCTACTGCATTGTGGGACCACCACCAATTAAGTATTCAATTCAAAACACTCGATTTGCGTGGGAAGAAACAATTATTGTTTTATGTACCCCAAAGGTTCCACATAATTATTTATCATAAAGCAACAACAACCGTGTTGACCAGGACTTAAACGCGTCTTCAATCAACCAGGTTGGTGAGAAAACAATTACATAATTACATGTGCATATGCTTTGCTTGAATGATTATATAAGTCTGAACTTGTATTGGATGCCATATTCAACTTTAAGCTATTGTCATCTAAAGCTCCAATAGGATTCAAAATGTTTGATAAAGATGGAAGCTTTCTTACAAAACTTAAATATTTATTTCTTCTCTCTTATTGTTTATCTGTTTTTATTTTTTCTTTTGGCTTCTTTAGTGTTTTGTTCTGTTTTGTCATAGTTTATCTTAGAAACTGCTACACCTAAAATTTTAATCTCTCAGATAAGTATGAGTTGTGACCAGCAACAATATATAAGCACTTAGAGCATCTCTAAGAGTCCCCCTTTGAGACCCTTTTATTTAAAGGTGGATGTTGTCAGGGGTCATTAAGGGGTATGTGTTCCAAGAATATTCCCTTAAATGGCTCAATTAATAATTATCTTATGTTTTAATTTATAATTATTATTTATAGTGAAAAAAAAATTGTCGGTAATTCAAAACAAATAAAAAATTACCCATTGGAAAATAAAAGAGCTATTGTGATTCAAAACTTAAATATATACTGCTTTTTAAAAAATAAAATAAACTTAAATACGTAGAGCCCACTAAGAGCATCTCCAATAGTTTCCCTTAAAAACCCCCTTAGCTTAATTAAGGGAGAAGCTGAATTTTTGTAGATTTAACAGGTCCCTTTAAGGCTCCCATAAATATGTTTTGGTGGAGCTCACTTCCTTAATTAAGGAATTTTTGTAGATTTAACAGGTCCCTTTAAGGCTCCCATAAATATGTTTTGGTGGAGCTCACTTCCTTAATTAAGGGGTGGCTTCACCTTCAAGTGTACTCCACATATTTAAATTTATTTTATTTTTTGAAAAACACCAAATATTTAACTTTTAAATCCCAATCCCAATAGCATTTATTATCCATTGAATAATTTGTTTTACAATAATAATTACAAAATAAAACATCAAAATAATAATAATAAATTATTATGGGAGTCATTTAAGTGAGTATTGTTGGAACACATACTGCCTTATAGCCCCTTACAATAATATCCACCGTTATTTAAGGAGGTCTCTAAGGGAGACCGTTAAAGATACTCTAAAGTCACCCTTTAATTAAAGAGTGAACTCCACGGAAATCATTTAAGGGGCCTTTAAAAGACCTCTTAGAGCTGAAAAAATGCAGTTTATCTTTTAATTAAGCTAGGTGGTCTCATAGCTAGTTTACCCAACCCACCCAACTACTTTAATGTTGAGTACCTTTTATCTAACACTATGTCACTGTCAAGTTACAGTCTACTCTACCCACCACCCAATTTTAAATGAAGAGATTAGATATGGAGTTAAACCTTTTCAGACTAAGATCATAATTTATTTATTTTATTTAAATAAATAAATAAAGAAAAATGAACAATTGAAACAAGAAATAAAGGGGAAAAAAAACCTGATCAAGGGTTTTGAAATTGTCAGGGATAAAAGAGTATTTGGTCTTCTTGTCCTTAAAAGAGTTGGTGATGTTCTTGTCATGATGATTACTACTGCTGCTAACAGTGGATGGCTGTCTGGACATGGTTGGATATCTGGGATCAGTAAAAGAAGATGAAGACGAAGACGAAGAAAAAGAATTAGTTGTTGCAGTAGTAGTCTTGGTTAGGTTGGAGTGGTTGCTGCTTCCAGTACCGGAGATACTCCTGGATTGAACATGTTTTCTTCCATTCCTTGTATTACTGTTACGCGATGAGCACGAATTACCCATAACATCTTCCCTGGTATAATAATCCAATAAGAAGAAGAAGAAGAAGAAGAGGAGGAGGGTATTTAAAATGCTGCATATAAACTAGTTAGAGAGAGAGAGAGAGCAGAATCCGCAGATAAGCTTGAAACTGAAGAGAGACACAAAAGAGGAAAAGAGATTTCCTTTGCTTCACATCACAGAATGGAACTGGATGCTTGAATTATATATTATGCTTATCTTGCGAATATTATTACCTTTCTCTCAAGTCTCCTGGAAAAACTTAGACACAAATCAGAGAATGGGGGAGAGTGGGAGACTTTTAAACAAACAAAAATCGTGGGTCAGGACTGACGAGAGTCACGAGATTAAATATACTAACGGTCCATTTCACCAACGGTCCAATAAAACCCATTAATGGACCGTTGTGAATAGAAAGACTTTTAAGAATTCAAATCATTCTTTAAAAATATTGATGTTTCAATTTGTATATAACCAATCAAGTTGGATTATGTCAATCATTATTATTTACGTTTAATTTTTTTTTTTTTTTTAAACGTGTACATATGGCCCAATTTTATTAGTTAAACACAAATTAGGATGCCATTTTTTTAACCGGTAAATTGAATAAGACTTTTAAACCATTTCGGTTTGTGTTAATAAACCGGTTTATGAAAGCAAAGAAAAAAAAAAAAAAACTCATTGATTTTATGGATTGCTAACAGTATCCGAATAGAGAAAAACTTTGTGCAACCGGGGCTGCGTAATCTTTGCAGCCCCGGTATGCAATTTTTTTTTTAAAACATGTGGGGGCTGCTTTTTTAATGCATGGGACCCACCTTTTTTTTTTTTAAAATGCACACCGGGGGCGCAACGGTTACGCAGCCCCCGGTTGCACAAAGTTTTTTTGATCCGAATATAGTAGAATGTGGTAGTGAGGTTCAAGCTGCAAGGTGTATTTACAAATAGCCAACCAACAGGAGCCAATTGGAATAACAAAACAAGTGTCTGGACCAAGACAGAGTGTAAATCAGTGTGACTGGACCGCAATGGCAGATGCATTTCATACACTTTTTTTTTTTTTTGTTTCTTTTTAAAAGCTAACACTATCTTGGGTCTAAAGTCTACCGGGACCTGACCAGATTGGCTTTACAAGAGTGATTTAGAATGACAACTCCCACTCTAAAGAAGGTGTGAGATTATATTTACGATACTAGAATGAATCATGTAGTGGAGATTCATTTTGAAATCTATAACCATCTAAGGTAAAGAATGTTTGGTATTGATAGACTTGTTTATACATGGAAAATTCAAAATTTTTACTTTTCCCACTCCTCTTGGTTTGTGTCAACATTAAGTTAGGCTAATTGATTTGACTTTTTTGTAGAAATGTGTTAAATTCTCCAAGTCTAAGTATTAGTAAAAGTAAGCCAAGGGGAATCGTGGAGGGAGGGAGATACATATTGATGTCGAAGTTATTGGGCTTTATCGATGGGCATAGAGTTGCAGTCAAAGCAAGTTTGTGGAGCATTTACACAAACATTACATGTAGTCATGTACACCCTAAAAAATTACATGTACACTCTAAATTAGTATGGATTTAAAAATCCAATAACTGTTGTTAATAGGGAGACTTTTAGGGCCTGTTTGTTAGCCTGTATTGGACTGTATAAGTCAATTAAAATGTATTATATAATGCAAGCACTTGGTATTGCATTTATGGATGGCCATTGGAGAAATGGGGATGGATATAGATCCTCCTATCCCTATCCCCAATTTTCTCCATTTTTCTCTATTTTTCCGTTTTCCCTATTTCCCCATTTTCCATATTTAATTAAAAATTACATGCTTAGTAAAATAGAAAGAATAAAAATATTAAGAAATATATATATATACTTAGTAAAATAGAAATAATAAAAATATTAAGATATATATATAAGGTTTGGGGGAAATAGGGAAATGGGGATGGAGAGGGGTCCCCCCCATCAATTTGGGGATAAAAATCATCCCTATCCCCACCCCATTTCCTTATTTTCCCCAAAAAAAATTCCCCCACCGAGGATAGGGGAGTGAGGATTTGAGTCCGGTGGATAAATGGTCATCCTAATTGCATTAGCTAATGCAAACAGTATCTTTAATACAGCCCTTGCCGCACTAAATAATACATAGAAACATCATGGGTTTAGGCTGTATTAGAATCTTCTCACATCTCTATCTTTTCTCTCACAACACACCACGGGCCTCTTGATATGTGCATGTGCACATGCAATGTAACCATTCTTGGGACTTAGTCAGAGTTAGTTGCATTGATTTCTTAAGGTTAATAAGTGGGTGCCACTTAAAATACATATATATTTTATATATATAATTTTTCTATTGTCAGTTCGTCCTGATATAAAATATATTAGGACGAAGAATGTGAAACATTAGATTTACATACTTTGACTCAAAGCATAGTTTTCCTTAGCTTTGATGTATGGTTGTTTGACATTGTAACTTAAAATTATCAAATAATTTGGTTAACCGATACTTTATAAATTATAACACTAGAAATAATAAATAGCAGTTCAAAAAATAATTTTATAAAAAAAATTAATAATAACAAAACACGTCTTAAAATTATTAAAAACAAACCCAAAACTCTAACTTGTTAATTTGAAAAAAATAAATTTTAGCTAATAAAACCTGAACCGAAGAACCGAATATGAATATATTTTATATTTAATTTTGTAACAGAGAATCTTATAAAGGAAGGAGATAATTATTGGGAGGAGAGAATGAGATTTGGGACGTTAGAGCATCCACAATGGTGGATAAAAGAGACCCACTTTTAGGAGATCCATTTTTATTTGGATCCAATGGTGCTACAATGGTAGAAAAGTGGATCCAAAAAATAAGACTTATTTGTGGGCTCCACCCAAATAGACCCAAATGGAGTTCCACATTTGGAACCCAATTTGGGTCTTGCCCAATGATTAGTGCTGGGTTCCCAACACCTCCCAATCATTGGGTTGGACTTATATATATATAATTTAAATTAAAATATATAATTATTAATTTCAATAATTATATATATAATGAAAAAATATAAATAATTTTAATTTTAATTTTAAAATTTTATTTTAATGAAATTAAAATAATTTAAATGAAAACATTAATTTTTTGAAGGTTTGGAAACAGAACCGGAACCAAACCTTCAAAACCGGAATTAGAACCGAACCTTCAAAACTGGAACCAAAACCAGTTTTGAAGGTTCGAATCAGAACCAAATTGGAACCGAAACCGAAACCGAACAGTTGGAACCGCCACTTTCCAGACCGGAACCGACGCCATGTCTAATCGTAGACAATATTTTATTTTAAATATTTATTTTTATTGTTAATGCAATTCGGTTGTGATAATTTTAAATTAATAAATTGTTTTATTTTTAATTAATTATAATTTGTTAAATAATTATTGATAGCGTTGATATTTTAAATATATTATATAATTTATTTATTAATATATATATATATATATATATACGGTCCCGTTGGGATGCACTGATATAACTTTATCAGGATATTGAATGTGAGCCACTCATTTATAACAGTGATTTGACAAGTGCATACATACCAAGTCAAAGTATGTAAAACGAGTGGCTCACATTCAATGTCCTTATATAATTCTATCAGTGACATACATACCAAGTCAAAGTATGTAAAACGAGTGGCTCACATTCAATGTCCTTATATAATTTTATCAGTGCGCACTGATAAGATAATTTCCGTATATATATATATATATATATATATATATATATATAATATTTTGAAGATGAGCAATGATTACTTGAAAAAAAGTTTAAAAAGTGGATCCACTTTTACATTTCCAATTTACTCTCATTGTGGGGAAATGAGACCCAAATTAAGTGAATCCAAATGGCAAGACCCGTTTTTTAAAAAGAAGACCCATTTTTGATGATGTGACACCAAATGGGTCTTGTTTTTAGATGCAACCATTGTAATGCTCTTAGAGCATCTCCAATGCAAATATGCATTTTTGAATTTATAAATTGTGTCACATCAACATTTCTATTTATTATGGGCCCACTTTTGAATTTTTTTTTAGAGAAATGCATATTCACATCTCCGATGCAATTATCTAAAGTCAAATATGCATCCATTTTATATTCAATCATAATAAAACAATTATTACATTCTCTCTCCTCTTTTATTTTACAATTAAATGAGGTTTATTCTTAAGCATTAATCTTATTTGTGAGAAGAGTTAGAAATCCTAGTCAGCATTTCTAGGAGAGTTTCTAGAATTAGAAACCCAACTCCATATTCTTTAACTTTTTTTTAATCATATCATTTGCATATTCAACTTAAATAATAATATTGGAAAGAGTTTTTCTAACTTTTTTAATATCTATCCTATGTGGTACTCTATTTTTTTTCCAAATGCATAATAGAATTGGAGATGCTTTCAGAGAGAGAGAGAGAGTTGAAATGTGAGAGAGAGAATGGATGTTGAGGTGAGAGGTGTGATGGGAATAAACGTTTGATGGATTGATGTGAAAGGATTAATAATTACAAAAAACAAAAATTTCAAAATGCTGACCCGGCGGCTATAGTTCGTGTCAGCTTCCCCTTTGGTCCACCCTAGTTTACACTTTAGTATTGCACTTTATCCACTTCCACTTTTGTTGCTTTTGTTGCTTTTGTTGCATCGTTTACCTGTTTTCCAGTTGTAGTGGGTGAATGATTCGTCTCCGGTGTAGGCTATAAATTAACCAGTTTAAATTTAATAAAGCAATCAAGAATTATAATCCAATTATCCTTCCTTATCCTTTTTTTTTTTTTTTTTTTTTTGAGATAAAACCGAAACTGGAAAACAAACTTCCCTCCTAATGCAATCTGGAACATCTTCCATCCAGAAGGCACTTTCGTCCAAACTGTGAGCTTTCTTGGGCCTTAAGTCTAGGGCCTTAAGTCTATCAGGACCTAACCAGATTGGCTTTACAAGAGTGATTTAGAATGACTACTCCCACTCTAAAGGAGGTGTGATATTATAGTTACAATATTAGAGTGAATCCTGCAGTGGAGATTCATTTTGAAAACTACAACCATCAAGGTAAAGAATGTTTGGTATTGATAGAGTTGTTTATACATGGAAAATTCAAATTTTTTACTTTTCCCACTCCTCTTGGTTTGTGTCAACATTAAGTTAGGCTAATTGATTTGACTTTTTGTAGAAATGTGTTAAATTCTCCAAATGTCTATGTATTAGTTTGTTTTTTGCATAAAAGTAAGCCATTTGGAATATTAAGTGTGGGGCAACAGAAACTCAAGAGGAATCGTGGAGGGAGGGAGAGAGATATGGATGTCGAAGTTATTGGGCTTTATCGATGGACCTAGAGTTGCAGTCAAAGCAAATGTTTGTGGAGCATTTACACAAAACATTACATGTAGTCATGTACACCCTAAAAAAATTACATGTACACCATACTAATTAGTATGGATTTAAAAATCCAATAATAACCTTAATAAAATTACCAAGAAGACTAAATAATTTGTAAATATACCCACTAATAATTATTAATTATTTTCCATTTTAATCTTTTGTTTAATGATCTGATATTAACATATATCATTAAAACCTCTTTTCATTTTCTTAAACCCTAGATTCTTTTTTAAAATACTAATTTCAAATATATTTTCAATTTCTTTTAAGGAAATACGAATTGATTGCTTAGGTATGGACAATGAATTAGAATCATCATCCAAAGTTGGTTGTGAAAAAATAAGTTTTAAATTAACTTTATTATTTTTATTAGAAGAATAAAATAATTATGCATTGTTTTCTATGTAATATCTGTAAATTTTCTTTCATAGACACGTTATAAGTATATTTATAGCATGTTAATACACATCACCACACTTTTTCCATGTGTATTATTATGATTTGAATTATGTTGCTTACAAGACAAAAGTGTGGTGATGTGTATCAGTATGCTATAGATATACCTAAAATGTGTGCATATGAGAGAAAAATTAGTAATATATGTATATTATTTTTGTTTGTTATCAAAATTAGTTGTTCTCCAATTCCATCAAACATTTTTCTACTTCCAAATCAATTGGGATATGACACAAACCTTACATCCACACAACTTTCACACAAAAAAAAAAAAAATGGATCTCCAACCGGAAAATCCAAAAAATTAGAGGGAGCTGCTTGACATGAGAAGAGAGAAAAAAGGAAAGAAAAATGAAGTATGATATTGGTTTTATAATTTTTAAAAAAAAAAAAAAAAATCAACCGCCTAGAAATCCGCCTAGGCGCTAGGCGTTGGTCCACCACCCGACTAGCGCCTAGCGTTTACTAGAACACTGTTGAGTAGTACCAAATTATATATTCCAACCTGCAAAAAGTTATAGTTTCCAACAAAGAAGCTCATCATCATCATACCCAAATATATATTCTTATGCATTATTCGTTATTACAATTTACAAAATAGTATGTGTTACGTGCGAGTCGAATCTGAGATATTGACAAACTAAAATATGGCTTTACGATCATCCTTTTATCAACAAGTCTTTACAAATATATTCCATGTCATATATATATATATATATATATATATATATATATATATGAGCCTAGCAATATATTATTTTAGACTTAATTTGTCTAAACTTTCTATGCCTTAATTGATTAGAATATTTTTATATTAATTCATGATTTTCTTTTTTGAAATATTACAATAAATTTGAGATTTGAAGCAGGGAACACAACTCGAACCCATAACCCCATAATATCGTTGTGAGACATACCCATATATCAACCTCATCTCGTTATTACTTTATGCTTTCTATAAGGGTTAATATTAAAAACCTCCCTTCACCTTTGAACTATTATTGGATGTATAGTTACAAATACTTTTATTGTATAAATCTCCTCTATGAACTAATACCGTTAGCATTCCGTTTGTGTTGACTGAGTTTGACTATTAAAAAGTCAAAAATATCCCCATTTAAACTTCGATTGTATGAATCGACCATTATACCCTCATACTTTTACCAAATAAATTAATAAAATGAAACAAAAGGTGGGAATGTTAATTTGCAAAGAAGAAGTTATTTTGTGGAGAATTTTATCCCTAAAAATAACAAAATTACAAATGAACCAAAAATATTGTAAATGATTATTTGCTTGGATTTATAAAAAAGACAAATAAATACATATTAAGTGAGAAGGCCCAACTCCGCCAGAACGCCTGGCCCGAATCCGTCGTACGCTTCTCTTCTCTAAATCTTTTATTATTTCCCGTTCAAAATCAAATCTTGATTGCTGTTTTTTTTTTTTTTTTAAATTTGATTATTATTTTTGTCGCATAATTAGCTCGAAATTGTTAGATATATTTCTGTTGCAACTGTAGCATAGAGAAACAAATTGTTGGTAAGATGCAGACTTTGAATCCTGAAAAGCTAAAGATGCAATTTTGCTCCTATTTTAGACTTGATCATGTTTCATCAGAAGTGGGTGTGGAATAGATAGCCAGAGAATGTTGATTCAAATGAGCAGCTTGTTTAGTGCAGTGAGGTTATTTCTATGTGGAAACATTCGAATTCGCGTTGCTGCTATCGAATTGTCAAACCGAGACCATTTTCACTTGCCCTCACTCATGATTCCTAAAACAGATGAATGAATTAACTTCATCCGTAGAGAAAGATTGTTATCACATGGTTTCGACTGCTTTGAACTCTCGATTATAATTATTTCCAATTTCGAAACATTTTAGTTATCTACCATACCAAGTCCTTGAATCCTCAACTTGCTTGGATTTAATAATTTCTAGATTTGTACCTCTACAAATTTAAGCTGCGGGTTTCCTGTTTAATAATAAGAATCCATGTTTTGCTCCTTATTTTACTATTAAATTTGAGATTGAGTAGCTATTTAGTACTTGCTACCTATCATTTGTAAGAATTTGGATTCCTCATGTTTTGACTTTTGCTCTGTAAGTGAAGCATTAGAGAGAGTTTCTTCATTCCACTACTGCCTCATGCAATACGAAGTGCCGACACATATATAGGATTGGATACAATGATATGGCAGTTGTTGAAATAGACAAATAGTAGCATATGATCAATAGGATACACTAGAAAATGGTGATTACTGATTTACTACACCACTGAACTGCTCTTGTTTAGCATTATTTTCTTCGACTTCATATATATATATTTTTTAAATGACGTTCTTTTCTCCAAATTGAATATCTTGACAGTTTTGTTGTCTGAACTTGTGAATCAGATGATGGGGAAAGTAAATCAAGAGAGATTGGCTGAGTACCTCGGGGAGCTGTAGCGGAAAATGGATACAGATGACCGATATGTGGCTGCTTTGAGAGGAGAGGCACTGACAAGGAAACCTTATGTGAGAATTCAACCCATCCCAAAAGAAAACACCACCGAAGCGGACAAAGATACGAAGATTGACAAGGCTCAGAAGAAGTAGATTACTACTTGGTCTATTTTTGGCAAAAATACTTAATAATTCTTTGGCCCTATTTACTATGACAGAAAATAACATGAAGGTTTAATACACGGTTGTTATGCTGCATCTGTGAGTTGTTATTGTTCTATAATATTTGCTGTTTAGCTGTGTCGGCTTTATTTATTTACGGAAAATTTCAAGGTTGAGTCTTTTGTGCAGAGTGGTCTGCCTTGTATCACTGTTAAAAAGTTTTGCATGTCTATATATTCAAAATGCTATGCAATGGTGAGACATTTAGCTTGTTTGTAGTTTGTTGATGATGTTGGTATGCGACCACCGGAGTGGCCTATGATTGAGCTTTTACAGGAACTGTTTGTACAACTTACAAGCTGAGTTTGCTGTGATACAATATAACTGATAATCACTTGAACTTCTTCAAGTTAAATTGTCATCGTCTTTGGTATTCGGTTAATATGAAGGCACGAAAACATCTTCTATCGAACAAAAAAACACGATGCGGCTTCAATATAGACAATGAGTTTTTATTCCATTTATTTCAGACAATAATTTTACATTTCTGTGTTTTATAACTTCATGAGAAAACACATCATAAGAGGCAAGAGACACAAATGTACAAGTACAAACATCACATCGACAATACACACTCCGCACAAATTCAACAGTCTAAACCTAATCCTAATATGCGTAGAATGTCCACCGGAACAGTGATCAAGCGAACAGCCTGAGACGGTTAGTGATCCTTCGACGACATATTAGGCAGTTGGACACTTTGGTGCTGCACTCTCTACAAGTCTGTAATAACATGAATGTTACTCCAAAATGACATGTTTGATGAAATAAAAACCAAAACCAAACAATTTGTTAAGAGTGTAGCTCACCATGTGCCCACAATTAAAGGCCATGTCCTTTGCACTAGTCAAGCAAATTGGGCAAGCCTACAATCAAGTTGGAATAGAATATAGAAAGGCAACTCAGTATTTCTGAAATTTGAAAGACTAGCAATCTAAGTTGATTTAGATTATAAACAAAGTTTGACCAGCAGCTTTGCCTTACATATATTGGCAGAATGCAATATTCTTATCATACCTGGGTTCGATCATCTATCGCGGGACATGAAAGGTTGCTTGGTACTTGCTGCAGGGCGAGTGCAAGGAACTGGAGTAGGTCGTGGAACTATTTTCCTTGCTTTCCCTGTCGTACGTCTTTTTTCAGGTCCTGATATGAGTTTCCCCTTCTTGATGTCGACAAGTTTGTCGTAGACAGACCATGCGAAGCTAAGGAAATGGTCCCGATTCATCCCTTGGTTGTAGCGGCCCCAATAACTATGATGGTATGTTACATGATACCATGCTGATGCTTTCGCATACATTTCCTTTTCAGTAGTTGGAGTGGCAGGATCACTTTCAGTCTTGTTGAACCAGGCCTTAGCTTCCTCTCTAAGTGACCTCACAGCAAAACTGATTTCTTCTGTGACCCTCTTCCTGTCGAAAAATCTTTCCATCTTCATTATGCACCCACTTATTATCTCGGCTTCTGTATTGATCCCGTAATAGTCCATCAATTTCCCCAACTTTTTATCATACTGTGTTTTGTAATAGAATGCTTTTTTGATGTACTTTTTAAAGCCTTCCACTTCCATTGCAGGATCATAAGACAGTTTCGCCACTTTCCTGGTGAAGGATTTTATGGCTGCTGTGGGTGGCGCAATGTCTTTAACTTCCCGATAAAGCTTTCCAAGGACACATGGTGATTTGTAGGTGGGTTTGTCTTCCTTCTCCATGAAATCCGGATACTCTTTGACGCGTAACGAGCGAGGAATTTTAGCTGGCACACCAGTTTTTGCGAAGTCCACAGCAATGGAGGCTAGCCTTGCAAGCTCCTTACATGAATTACTCATTGCCTTGTTCGGCTCTGTGTCCGCGAACACCACATGAGCATGGCAAATGACTCCCAAGCTGTCGTTCATTATATAGTCCACGAAATACTCCTCAATGTCCTGCAACTCACAGTTAAATATGTCAAGGCAAAGATGAAACAGACACAGTTTGATGCATATTGAAAACATATATAATTCAAGAAAATCACCTCAATCGTAACATCATTGTCTGAAACCTTAGCTGGTGCTGGTGTGTAATCCATGGGTGGAACCTGGCGAGGAGGAATGAGATCAGGATCCCAACACACAAAGTAGACGTCTCCATCAAGGTCACTCCCAGAACATTCATCAGGATGAGGTCTAATTAACGATGTAAGTTGTGTTAGTAACCCCAAATTCCAAACACAAACTCATATTAAATTTTTTTTTTAAAAAAACAAGTTCCGAAGTTAACTACCTCTTTCCCTTTGCAGGGAAGACAATGCAATCCACCATGTGGTGCAGAGCGGGCACGTCCACAGCCTCTAAAACGCGCATGTCTCCTGGGTGTAGACATGGATTTTTGGCAACAACTACTTTGCTCTCGACAATACTAAACACGGGTGAGGTGTTGTTTGGATGATGAGATCTAGAGCCAGAGTACTGCACAAATACCTGACCATACTTCAAAGTTCCAGTTTCATCAAGACACCCCATCATAGCTTGTCCATTTTGGACAAATATCCTTGTTCTGCTTCGCAACTCCTGGAGATGGAAAGCGCGGAATGTCTGAAGCATCATCGATAGATAGGGCTCCTTGTCTGGCTTGTAATCGCACGTAAGCATTTCCTTGAGAACATTTGCATTCTCCCTAGAAGACGCCATCAAATCAAGTGCCTCATGTGCCCTTACAGGGTCTGATAAAATTGCATCCAGTTGAGCGACTGCCTCTCTCTGATTCCTTTCGAAAACATAATCTCTAACACCGAGTGTGGACATCAAGGTGATCAGCTCGCGATTGAGAAAAAAGGGCTGGTACCGGCTGCATGCCAAAACATCAAGACTTGTGCTGTTTGATTTGTACTTTGACATGCTCTTTCTCAGTGATAATTTCACTGTCGAATTTGGGTCGACAGCCACAACACCTTTGCACCCACCATAACGAATCTGAAACGCCGATGGAGTATAGCTTGTGTAGCCCAATTTTCTAGACAGGATGTGAGCTAAATCAGCGGATATTTTGCCAATTCCATCAGAGAATGTATATTTTTTCCCACCCCTATTTCTTTCTACGTCAGGAATTTCTTCAACTTCACTGCTGTGAACATGCAAAGCCTCCCTGGATGATCCAAAAGACTGACCAAGTCTGGCAGCATATTTCGCCACATTTTTTATATCACTGAAATCACCAATCCCCTTCCTAATATCCGCCGCAGTCAACCCAGGTCTCGAAGCAAACATCCACAGAGAATTTTTTCTTAACTGACTATTCGAAAAAGCTAGAGTTTCGAACTTCTTGCCTCCAATGTTTATACCATTTCTCAGAATCGACCGTATCCTCTGATAAATTCTAGTTCGCTTCTCTTTGCCTGTGGAAGATGATGTCTGAGGAGACAAAGCTGTTGCATACAGTTTCTGACCATCCTCATCAATGAAAGAGATACGAAGAAAGTTATCGATATCATCGGGATAACTTCTTAGAACACGATTGGAGAGGCTGGCCTCCAGACCACAGCAGTACATCTTAGTTGGGGTTATCAGAATCTTTCGCACGTAAACCCACCCATCTTTTAAGGGAGGCAATTCAGGAAGTGTCCTGGACTTGGAAGAGAAAGAAGAACCTCTCTCCAGAATAAATTCCCCTTCACTTTCTTCATAGTAGAAAAAGTCTTTCAGAATTTTGGGCACAACATCCCTCCCTGGAAATCTCAGATATAAAGCATTGGACTGAGCAATGCTGGATGATGGAGTGAAATCAACTTCCCGAAACCATTGACCATCGTTCTTGTAAATTTGAGGAGCTCCATTTAGCTAGAAACAGAGAAAAAAAAGTGGGAATTTATCAGAAAAATGTTTCTATAAAACCTTAATGCATCTTTACACATTGAATAAAAGATTGTTAATTTACCTGAATGACTAGAAACATAGCAGTTTGTCCACGTGGACTACGAAGCTTAACCTTCAAAATGCTTTCATAGGAGACCTCTAGCTTATATTCCACAGAATTATAAGTTAGAAAGAAACTGAACTTTCCAAGGTCGGTGCCAAATTTCACAGAGACATTTTCCTGTGACCAAAGAACAGAAAATTTTTCTTCCGAAATCTGGCGTCCAACACTCAATTTCACATTATAGATTTTGTGCTGAGAATGAGAAGTCCTTGAGTTTTGTTCCATATCCCAAGCTTTCAGATAAAATTTCTTAAACCTGAGACGATCAGCAGCAGCCAAGGACTTGATAAGTTCCGCGGCTTCAATGGTTGCGAATTCCACTATAGCATGTGTTCTAGTACCTTTAAGTTTCCCAACCTCTACTACATCACAAACAGTACCTTTAACTTTTCCATTTTTTCATTGTTATGTAATTAAAGATTTAAAAAAAAAAGACTGAGTCAACTTAAAAAAAACTGGCCTTGGCGACGGAATCACGATTGGATTCGCGATTTCAATCGCGAAAACGGAATCCTCCACTGCCGGAGGAACACTGACTTACATCGACGACTTCGACTTCGCCGATGGTAGAACCAGCATCTCTGGCGCGACGGAATCGACGACTTCGACTTCGCCGGTGGTAGCTGGCCGACAGATTCGCGATTGAAATCGCGAACGGAGGAGGCAGCTTGCCGTCGACTTCCTCCGACGGAGGCGGCGGCTGCGAGGGAGGCGAGGCGGAGTCGGCGTCGGTGGTGGCCACCACCATTGTTCAATTTCTGTTTTTTTTTTTTTTTTTAATACTTTCATATTTTTAGTTTTTTAGTTTCTTATCAAAAAAATGGTGGCCACCACCATTGTTCAATATTTTTTATATTGTTCAATTTCTGTTTTTTTATATTTTCATTTTTTTTTTATTACCACATTTTTTTCAAAAACCATTGTTAAAAAATATTCAAACAGCAAACAGAGTCAATGATGAACAAAAAGAAATATAATCTCATAATCAAAATTATAGCTAACAAAATCAAATGCAACACCAAAAAACAAAGTAACTTAATAAATGAAACTCAATAAGGAATTGAAGAAACAAATTAAGAGAGACTCACAAGAGTAATTGGCTTGCAATAAATATATTGATCGATGTCTAGGTCTGAGTAGTAAATGGTGATCAAGTATGGTGTTTGTTGTAATAATCCAATAAAAAGAAGAAGAAGAAGAGGAGGAGGTGATCAAGTATGGTGATCAAGTATATGGGATCTGCACATAAACTAGTTAGAGAGAGCAGATAAGCTTGAAACTGTAGAGAGACACAAAAGAGGAATGAGGTTGCTTTGCTTCAAATGGCTTACTGTTTAATTTCAATTTTTATTTTATTTTTATCTTTTAAAATCACTTTCAAGTTTTAAAAGCCCATTTTGAGTTTTACGTTTTACGTTTTCTTGATCAAGAAATATAAAGCTAGCTAGGAAATATTTAATTAACAAAAATGAAAATGACTGTTTGGTCACATTTTGAATGGGACAGCAAGTACAGTAGATCGAGAGAAAGATGACAAAGATCACAAAATTTGAAAAAGCAGCGTGTGTTTTAGGTTAGGGGATATTACACTAACTCCCCTAGGATTTGGTCTAGTTGCAGCAAGATAGTGAAGTAAGGTTATTCTACAAAGATACCTGTCAAATTAACGGTAGTTAATAACTCTGTTAGGCTGACCAAGTTTGAATTGATATAGGTCAAAAATACCCTTGTTCAAAAAGTTGAAAATAAGAAAATGATATATAATAAAATAATAATAAGATAATGCAGAAAAAAGAGGTGGTGCCACCATTCTCAGAATCTTCTCTCCAATGTTGAATTTGTTGTCTACACCACTACCACCTCTTCCACGAACCATAAACCATTCATTCCCGTAATTAACTCCATCTCTACAACTCACAAAGTTATCAGCAACAATTTCCAGAAATGTTCAATTTCTACTACTGCAAACACTCACAAAACCTCTCATTTCCTTCTTTCTCTTCACAACATCAAAATCACCTAAACCGATTTTACAAACCAATCATCTCTCCAAGGTATTGATCCAACTGTAATAAACAATTTGTCACCAGATTTTTCCATAGCAAACGCTGTTTAGAATAAAATTTTATCCAAGATATGCTTAGAATTTTATCAAAAATCAGCGAACAAACTGAAGCGTGTGTTTTAGGTTATTTATAGAACTGTCAACCGT
This sequence comes from Acer saccharum, assembly GCA_030490815.1. NCBI lineage: Eukaryota > Viridiplantae > Streptophyta > Magnoliopsida > Sapindales > Sapindaceae > Acer > Acer saccharum. The sequence continues at coordinate 68,179,911 of CM059866.1, forward strand.
CAAGTAATCTAGTTTCGTAATGGAAATTATACTACAATTCTATCATTGCAATTTTCGAGTATTCAACTACTCAAGTTTCATAATGTAGCCCTAAGTTTTGATTATATTTATTTATTTATTTATTTTTTTGTGTGGAAAGAATTGGTCCCCAAGTTTTAATTGAAAAATAAATAATTGAAAAATAAATAAAAGGCATGAGCAATACATGACTTAAATAGTTATATACTAAGGGGGTGTATTCAATTAGGATTCTTGAGGACATTTAAAGACATTATAAATTCTGGTGTATTCAATTCGGATATTTAAAGACTTTAAAAGAGTCTATATTAATCCAATGATATTCAATTCATATTTCTATGGACTTTTAAAGAATACTTTCAAATCCGAGTGTATTGAATTGAGACTTTAAAAATATCTGCAAGAATTAAGATGTATTCAATTATAAATATCTATATTGAATTGAGTAGAAAATGGTGATCATGTAAAGTATATACAGAGACAGGAAGAGCTTACTATTGGTAGTCAATTTGTTATTTCTTTTCAATAATGCTAAAGGACCCAAAAAAGTGACCCAAATTTTGGACCCAAACCTATATGACAACATCACACATAACATGGGTCCACGTCACTCTTCATAAAGATCTCATGTGATGCTATCACATAGGTTTGAGTCTAAAATTTGGGTCACTTTTTGGGTCCTCTAACATTATTGATTTCTTTTTAGTTTGGCGTCAGGAAGCATACAAGGAACCTTGTACATTTTCATCATGAAAAAATATATATATATATATATATATATATATATAATTTTGACAATGTTTAAGGGTCCGTTTGGTGGGGAGGAAAGAAAATAGGAAGGATGGAAAGATTTGGAGGGATAGAAAACATGAGGGAAAGAAAGGAAAATGATTTTCCCTCGAGCTGTTTGGTTAACAGGAAGGAAAGAAAGATTATTCTTTCCTTCCCCTTGTTTGGTATTGTTGAGGAAAAGACAAAGGATGGAAAATCTTCTTTTTCAATTTTACTATTTTACCCTTACATTATAGTTTATATATTATATATTTAATAAATAAATATATATTTTTTTTTACAAAATGACTTCAAAATTTTTAACTTGTTATATATATAAATTAATACATTATGCTTTACAAGTTATTTTTAAAAAATAAAATTTAAATTACTGTTTCTAGTTGAACTATATACTTTTTTTATAAAAAAAAAAAATTGTTTCAATTTTGATATTTTTTCTCTTCTTTTTCCCGCAACAATTGGTTCTTTGGGCGCCAGGAAATTCTTCATGTGAATATATAGAGCCAGCTTGTGAGAGGATAAAAAAGGGCAAATTTGTAATTTTAACTAAACCAAAAGCATTCCCCTTTCTTTCCCTCCTCTTTCCTCCCACTTTTGGGAGGAAAAAAAACACTGGGCCCCACATGTTTTTTTCTCCCCATTTTTCCCCTCATTTTTCCTTTCCCTCCACTTTTCTTTCCATACCAAACACCCATTTTTCCCTTTTCCCTCCACTTTTCCCTCCACCTTTTCTTTCCTCTCCCTTTTCCTTCCTACCAAACATACCCTAAAGGTGACAAACCGACAATACATGGATTAAGGGTATGATCTTTGTTAACAAAAAAACTCCCATGTGATTGACACGTATCGGCATCTCGTTGGTTGTTATGAGTTGCGGGTTGCCACCAATCAAATAATGCCATTTCAAAGCCTACTATATAGTTTTTAAGTGTCTTCAAAGTGTTTAAAAGATTCTTTCAAGTTTTGATTGGTTGACATGAGTTGATCAGCTGTGACAGTCTCAAGTCTCCATATATTTCATAGAATCAATCACAGTCGCACACATCAGAAAAGTTGAAGTCACTTGGTTGAATGAAGTTCTGGAATCTTCCAAGTTATATACATAAGACAGATATCATTATGATCCATATTATTCATGATTAGCAATAGTGATTCGTGGTAAGATCACAAACCCATTAGAAGCATGAAATATATTGATCGATGTCTAGTTCTTAGTACCAAATATATTGATCACAAAGTTATGTTTTTTCCTTCTGTACTTTAGTGGAATAAAAAAAAATTATTCCACTTTTACCCTTACACGTGCAAGACATGAGACAAGAAGATGGACAGAAAAAGGGTTCCATCCCTATTCCGTCAATTATTGCCAATTTTCAACAGTTTAAGGGATTTAACGTCTAAAAAAACATTTAAGGGGTAATTTATAAATTCGCGAATAATTCAAGAGGGTACAGTTCTAATTAGTCTTTTTAAAATAAGATCCATTTTTAATGATATGGTAATAAATTAATCTTGTTTTTGAGCCTTACCATTGTGGATACTCTAATGAAATGGTTTGGTAAAAAGTTCCGGAACCGCAAGGTCTAACAAGAAACAACGAATTTACAAAACTACCCTTCAGAATAAGTAATTGCCAACTCCTAGTTTCCGTGATTATAGTAAATACAAATGCAGACCAGTGTGATTAGTCAACGTGTCAATCCGGTCTCAACCCACAAGTCTTTTCTCTATCTGCCACTCCGACCCCACAAGTCCTTCCTTTATCTGTTAAAAGTTTTTAATCACCCACTTAATAAAAAGTCAAAACAAAAAAAACAAAAAAAAAAAAAAAAAAAAAAAACTGAACTTTGAAAAAAAATCAATATTGAAATTAATTGATGGTCTTGCTATGATTGATAATCAAAACCCCCCATTTGAGAAAACAAAAGTAAAGAAGAAAAAAATATAACTTTGTAGATATAAAATACAGAAACTACTAGTTCAAAACATGTATTTTTGATGCAAAATCAAGTGAAGAAGTGAGAAGAAGCAACACGTTTCTCTTTTGAGAGAGAGAACAAAGACCACCAAAACCTTTAGGGAGAAAGCCGGACATATTATGACATTTGATATTTATATTTCTCATTATCAAGTTCACCAAAATCCATAACTTAAGAAAATCCTTTAAAATCTAGTTCTAATTGAATACACTTGTAAACATTTTTAATGTCTCAATTCAATACACCCGAATTTGAAAGGATTATTTAAAAGTCTATAGAAATTTGAATTGAATACCACTGGATTAATATAGACTCTTTTAAAGTCTTTAAATGTCCAAATTGAATACACTAGGATTTATAATGTTGTTAAATGTCTTCAAGAATCCTAATGAAATACACCCCCTAAGAATAACAAGTTTTCATTTGCTAATTGATAATCCTTTTGATAAAAAATCCATTGTATATATTTCAAAAATAGTAATCAGACGATGGATTGGGGTATTTGAAGTCATTGGTCATTGACGCAGCCTTTTTTTAGTTTTGTTCACTTCAACTTTGTGATTGTTGTGTTCCTCATTTTCTTGGTCATATATAAAATATCGTCAACGAAAAGATTTTTTTTTTTTTTTTTTTTTTTTTTTTTCTTTTTCGTTTCGTGCATCCATGTTCGAACAATCCACCGAAAGTCCCTAAAAAACAATATCGAATACACTAAATACAAAGATGGTGGGACTAAATTTCAGTATTATATATAAATGGGCTTTTTAAAAAAAAAAAAAATATATGACAACTTATTCTAACACCGAATGATCCAGTTAGAGATCTAGTCCTGAAATGTTAAGATATCAAATATTACATATATGATTCAGATATCTATTATCATAATATTATACTTATAAAAATATATATTGTGGAACTTGAACCTTCAACCAATAAGGTGAAAGGAGAGATACACTGCCACCTAAGCAGAGACGAAGACAAGGGCAGTACAAAGTATGTTATTGCATATGACTGGCAGGATGGGAATTTAAGCATGCAAAACTTTGTTGTTAAAATTAAAGTAGAATTGTAACACCCCAAATAACTACAAAAAATGGTGGGTCTAGTCTAGATAAATCAAATGTAATGTCATTCGGTTTTAAAAAGCAAATATCAATTCCCCAAAAAAAAACATGAAATTAATGGGAACGTACCCAAGCCAAAAAGGCATTCAAATGCAAGCAAACAATAAAGGGTTCTATCATCAAAGGCAGAATTTTCTACACGTTCTTTTTTTTTTTTTGAAGGAAGAATTTTCTACACGTTCTTATTAAGACAAATATGTCTGAATTTAATAGGGGTCCCAAACTGTGGGCTCATTGATCCTTAATTGTCATTGAAGGGCACGACCAGGGAGGGAGGGAGACTCTCTAGGCTCTTAATAAAACAAAAACAAAAACAAAAATATAAGACCAACACACTCAATACATCAATGTGGAACCATTTAGCACCAGTGGAATTGGTGAAAAATGTCACATTTTAAAATTGATTTGGTAACATTGTCAGTGTTTTAATAAGTTAAGTTTAAAAGGCACCTATTATGGTGAACTGCCAAAATTACCCTTAGATAATCATTTATGTTATTCTATTTGTACTTTTCTCTCTCCACATTTCCAACAAAAACGACAGTAGTGTTAACTCAGCAACTTTCTCTCTCTCTCTCTCTACAAATAAAAGTTCAAGGTTGGTCGTTGCCTCGACTTTCTTCTTCAACTTATAAAGAAAGGACGTGCTTCAGTAAACTAAGGTAATATTTCTTAAACTTCTTTTAATTTGTTCATATTTTCATTTGTTCCTTTTCATATGTTATCCAAGTATTTTGTAAACCTTAAGCAATTGTGAGAATTTTTGGATCTTCGAGACTTTGTAAGCTTTGTCCGAGCTTTTTAAACTTCTCTTTGAGCCTTTTCATGTAATAACTATCCGAGCCTTTTGAAGACTTCTCCGAGCATTTTCATGTCTTCCTCGAGCATTTTCATGTACTCCGAGCTTTTTCATGTCTTCCCCAAGCCTTTTCATGTAATCACTATTCGAGCCTTTTGAAGACTTCTCCGAGCCTTTTCATGTCTTCTCCGAGCCTTTTTATGTAATCACTATCCGAACCTTTTGAAGACTTCTCCGAGCCTTTTCAAGTCTTCTCTGAGCCTTTTCATGTCTTCTTCGAGCATTTTCAAGTCTTCTCCGAGCCTTTTCAAGTCTTCCCCGAGCCTTTTCAATATCCTCACCCGAGCCTTTGTAAATGTAATATTTGAAAATATTTTGTAGTCCTGGGTTTTTATTAATGGTTTGTGATGATAATTTGACAGCATCATGAATCGTGTTAGAATAGTAATATCTTACAACGGTCGATGGAAGCAGTTACCAGACGGAAGTCAAAGGTTTGTTGGATCCGATAACAGGGAATGTATGTGTCAAGAAATATGACTTATGAAGAATTGGTGGCGATCGTGCATACCATTGTGAAGTATGATGTAAACAAATTCAATATTGATTTGTCATTAATATCAATCGTTCCTGGCAGTACATGTCGCACATTTGTAAGAAATGACGATGATGTTCAGTTTATGCTAGGGGAAGATCTGGCGATCCCTCAAGTATGTGTCAGTCTAATAGAGAGGACAACTGGAGATGTGATAGAGAATGATATATTCCTTCTCCTGAAAATACCCAACAATTTGGATCCTTTAGTGGTAGCAACCAAGTGTTCACCCAAAGGAATGTCGCCGAAGGTGGGGAAAACATGTGTGGTGTCCCACCGGTAGTGGTCGACCATGCAGATATAGTTGAACCTCAATTTGGCGATGTGTGTGGTGTCCCACCAGTAGTCTCATCTGATTCACCAACTCTGACAACTTAGAAGAGTAATCTTTGACAGATTCACTCTCCTTCATCTTCAATATTTCAAACTCTCTTTTAAGAGTTAGCATTTTGACATTTTTGACTCTTTCACTGCCTTCGTACCTTTCCTTCAGCTCATCCCATATTTCTTTTGCTGTTTCCAGGTGCATGATGCTAGTGAAGACTGAGTCTGTCAGTGCTGAGTGTAGACAGGTGACAGCCTTATCTTTCTTCATCTTCTCCTCCTCATGTTGTTTAATTTGAGCTATGGTTGGATTAGCTCTCAATGGAGGAACTTGCTTGTCCTCTATTACATACTCCCATAAGCCAAAAGACTTCAAATATGATTTCATTTTTACTACCCAAATCTGGTAGTTTTCCCCAGAAAATTGAGGAACATGAAGGCTGCCAGTATCCATATTTGCACTCATGGATGTTTAACACTCACTCTCTAGCCTCACAAGCACTCAATAAATGAAAACAAAACCTCACAGCCCATCAAGAACAATGCTCTGATACTATTGTTAAAATTTCACTCTTGCTTAACTAGTTTCATACACATGAAACTAGAAGAGGAAGTTAACTTGCCTAGTTTCATACACGTGAAACCAACGGAGTAGATTCGCTCTACTAGTTTCATACAAGTGAAACCAAAGGAGAATCACTCAACATACCATACCATAAACATTACACATACTATAAACATTCATTCAAATTACACATCCATTACAATATTCTTATCAGATAACACTGATAGAAGGGTTTATATACAAAATACAGGACAATGCACAACCATTAGATCGTACCACATCATTACCATCCAATGGTCAATGTGCAACAATAAACTGGCACTACCAGACCTGATCAACAGACAAAAGAAATTGGCACAGTTGCCAACAACATCCGAGAAAACTGAAAGCAAATCTAACACATTTCAAAGCAATCTAAAAAGTAAACTAAATTATACTTATTCAAATTAAACTAAACTATCATAACTAAACAATAACTAAACTATAAAAACATAACCATAAGCTAGGGAGTATTTGGAAAAGTTTCACACAGCTCAACACTGGGGAAAATATCACATTGCTGGTCACTCTCGAAAGGGATCTAGAGGAGAAGACAGAGGTTGGACCCGTCAGTGCTTCTAGGTACCCGAAAGCCAAAGAGGAAGGCTGGTGGCTCGTTGTTGGTGACACAAAGAGTACTAATCAGTTGCTTGCCATCAAGAGAGTGTTCCTTCAAAGGAAGTCCAGTGTAAAGCTGGAGTTTGCTGCTTCTGCACAACCTGGGAAGAAAACATATACACTCTACTTGATGTGTGATTCATATCTGGGCTGCGACCAAGAGTATAGCTTCTGTGTCCATGTCAAAGATTCCGCAGACCCTTGTGAAGATGGCATGATCAGAGAATAAAGTAAGTAATTAACGATTCATCACCTCTTTTGCTATATCTGTTTATGCTCTTTTTCTTATGTGTCTGCTTGAAAACAAACATTTATTACGCTCATGCTATATGCTTACCTTAATATTTTAGCTATTTCAATATCAGTCGAAAATTCTCTGTATTTTTCAGACAAGAGCACAAGGCATGTATACCTGTTTAATCTAAACATATTCTTCCAAGTCTATTAGTTTCTTATTTGGCTAAAACCAGAGTAGATTTACATTAACCCAATTAAAGCATGAAATGCAAGTGGTGGTGCAAAAGAATTCCAATTCAACACACCAAATCATAGAATTGTTTTATTTGATAACACAACCTGCTAACAAGCTTCTAAGTACTGATTACACACAACAAAGCTGATCACTAAAGAAAATTACATAATTATATAGAACTCAAATCGCTCAACTAACTAAGAACCCAATTTCCATGACTACCGATGGAAATGGTGTTCTAGTGATGAAAATGTCAAAGAAGGTCTTCACTCTTCAGTTCCTGATATGAGTTTCCCCTTCTTGATGTCAACAAGTTTGTCGTAGACAGACCATGTGAAGCTAAGGAAATGGTCTCGATTCATCATTGTCTGAAACCTTAGGTGGTGCTGGTATGTAATCCATGGCCGGAAACTGGTGAGGAGGAATGAGATCAGGATCCCAACACACAAAGTAGACGTCTCCATCGAGGTCACTCCCAGAACATTCATCAGGATGAGGTCTAATTAACGATGTAAGTTGTGTTAGTAACCCAAAATTCCAAGCACAAACTCATATTAAATTCAAAAAAACAAGTTCAGAAGTTAACTACCTCTTTCCTTTTGCAGGGTAAACAATGCAATCCACCATGTGCTGCAGAGCAGGCATGTCCACAGCCTTTAAAACGCGCATGTCTCCTGGGTGTAGACATGGGTTTTTGGCAACGACTACCTCGCTCTCGACAATACTAAACACGGGTGAGGTGTTGTCTGGATGATGACATCTAGAGCCAGAGTACTGCACAAATACCTGACCATACTCCAAAGTTCCCGTTTCATCAAGACATCCCATCATAGCTTGTCCATTTTGGACAAATACCCTTGTTCTGCTTCGCAACTCCTGGAGATGCAAAGCACGGAATGTCTGAAGCATCATCGATAGATATGGCTCTTCATCTGGCTTGTAATCGCACGTAAGCATTTCCTTGAGAACATTTGCATTCTCCCTAGAAGACGCCATCAAATCAGGTGCCTCATGTGCCCTTACAGGGTCTTATAAACAAAGTTTGACCAGCAGCTTTGCCTTACATATATTGGCAGAATGCAATATTGTTATCATACCTGGGTTCGATCATCTATCGCGGGAGATGAAAGGTTGCTTGGTACATGCTGCAGGGCACGATGAGTGTAAGGAACCGGAGGAGGTCGTGGAACTATTTTCCTTGCTTTCCCTGTCGTATGTCTTTTTTTCCGGTGAAATAAAAACCAAGTTAGTGACATAGTAAGCTTCTATGAAACAGACTTCAATTTATATAAATTTGTTGCCAGTAGAAAATATGTTCAGAAAGTCCTACCCAAGAATACCGAAATCAAAGGCTGCTTTATATTGAATGGGAATCTCCATGAGGGCAGCAAGAGCAAAAGCTGCCTCTTTCGCAGCAGGAGTTATATTATTTTTTGACATGATGGCAGTAAAATTAACAAACTGCAAACAAGTAAACACATAAATTTTAGAAGCCTAATGCATATAAAGAAACATTTGAGCAGCAGCCTTGCACTGAAAGTGCAATACCTGAAAGTTGTCAAATTTCGCATGCAGGAATCTAAAGGTCATCAAATCTTTGCATGTCTTCCCAAGGTCCATCCCCAACTCCAATGAGAACTATTGATAGTGGATGTGAACTAGTACAAGAAAATGAAACGACAAATAGTGAACGTATAGAAGTTTGAGAAAGCACATTAACCAATTTTCTTGGGCTGCTTTATCTAAAGTAAATTTCCATCTTGATATTCTCTATATCATAGTGCAAAAGGGTATCTTAAAAAGTCTACCTTGCATTGACAATAGACTTGATTGTTTTCTCTTCTTGAGGACTCAATTCTCCATCACCTGTATTGACACTCCTTGTAACCTACGATAACAGTGAGTATGGTAAGTCATTGTGTGCATGAGAGAGAGAAAGAGGGAGAGATTGGAGGTTCAGATTTAACCTGTCCATCTGCAATGATAACTAATACATGGTACTGGCCACCACTCTTCTCCACAATGTCAATTGCAGTGTCAATCACCGATGCATAAGAAGTTGGCCCTTTTAACAATAAGGAAGATATAAATCAAATCATAATTAGACAATATGAAATTGCTTAACTATATGAAAGTAAAGGATCAGAGCACACAAGTATATGTCAACAATACAGCAGTTTCTAACCTGAAAGCTTCAAGTTTGGAACTATGTTTCTGTAGCAAGCCAAAACTTCTTCAAAACCATTGCAAGGAGTATGATCACTGTGAAAACTAAAAACTTCCTGATCATGTGTGGTAGCTGAAATATATAAGAAAATTCAATATAGTGATTGTGCTTGAGAATAAAAGAAAACAGTCAATATACTAGACTTCTGGAGGATCATATAGCTTACTTACCATCACCAAATCCAAAACAAGGAATTAAGTTGTCATCATCAAAGGGAGCCAGAGTTTTTCCAATGATACCGATAGCTTTCTCATATGGATTTGGGGTGTCACCAATGGCATGAAGACTCCGATTATTGAATGAGACCTTGCCTTCAATAACAACATTGATACATTGGCTTCAAACAGATACCAACCACAGACAAACCAGTTCAAAAGTATAAAAACATAAAGCATATTTCAATTAACCATGAAACATCTAATGCAAAACCACATAGCAAACTTTATCAGTCATGTATATGCAGCGCCTGTAAAAAGTATTATGACCTTCAACATAATTCTGCTTAACTTGGAAACATATAGTGTCAAGTTTTAACTTGTAAATAATGCATAATACCACTTTTTAATGAGTTCAGTTTCATTCAAGATTCTAAAATTGAATTTTGAGCTTTGGGCCACTTGAACAATTTATACCAGTCCATTCATTGCTTTTCGTGAAATCGATTCCAAGAATGAGATGGAATGATTCTAGACCAGATTATCTCAAGGCTGCCGTTACCTGGAAAAAGGGCATAGCATTATCCGAGTATCAGAATTTATACAGAGTAGAAGACTGCTTGCTTGCACATATACAAGGAAACAACAAATCCATGTTACATTATTAGGCTATATGCACATTGCAATCAAAATTTCCCACTAAACTTACACATCAAAACAATCTAATCGAATCCAACCCACCCAACTACTTTAATTTTGAGTTACTTTTATCTAACACAATGTCACTATCAAGTCACAGTGTTAACCTTTTCTAAATGAAGAGATTTTAAATGGAGAGATTAGATATGGAGTTGACCTTTTCTAACTAAGATAAGAATTTATTTATTTTGTTTAAATAAAAAAAAGGAAAATGAACAATTGAAACAAGAAATAAAGGGGGAAAAAAAACCTGATCAAGGGTTTTGAAATTGTCAGGGTTAAAAGAGTATTTGGTCTTCTTGTCCTTAAAAGGGGAGTTGATGTTCTTGTCATGACTAGTGCTGCTGCTAAGACAGGATGGCTGTCTGGACATGGTTGGATATCTGGAATCAGTAAAAGAAGATGAAGATGGAGACGAAGAATTAGAATTAGAGCTCTTTTGGAACCCAAAAGCAACTTTTGGGAGTGTTTGGGTGTTCTGTAAAAAGAGCTTCTAAGAGCATCCCAATGGTGACACTGTTCAAGACCCACTTTTTGAAGTCCCACTTTGGATCCAATCATTCTTCCACAATGGTGTAAAATAAGACCCAAACCCAATGATTGGGTTGGGTTTCCAACACTTTCCAATCATTGGGTTGGGCCCCTAAATATATATATATATATATATATATATATTTATTTATTTATATAATTTAAATTAAAATATATAACTATTAATTTTAATAATTATATATAATGAAAAAATATAAATAAATTTAATATATATATATATATATATTTCAATTAATTAAATTTAAATATATTATTATTAACTTCAATAATTATATATATAATGAAAAAATTATAAATAAATTTAATTTCAATTATAAAATTTTAGTTCAATGAAATTAAAAATATTTAAATGAAAACATTAATTTTTTGAAGGTTGTGCTAATTTTAAATGAATAAATTGTTTTAAATATTTATTTTTGTTGATGTAATTCGGTTGTGCTAATTTTAAATGAATAAATTGTTTTATTTTAAATTAATTATAATTTGTTAAATAATTATTGATAGTGTTGATATTTTAAATAAATTATATAATTTTAATAAAAACATTAATTTTTTGAAGGTCTAGAACCGAAACCGAACCTTTGAAACCGAAATCGAAACCGAAACCGAAACCGACATCGAAACCGAAACCGAAACCGACATCGAAACCGAAACCGAAACCGAAACCGAACCATCGAAACCGAAACCGAAACCGAAACCGAACCATCGAAGCCGAAGCCGAAGCCGAAGCCGAAGCCGAAGCCGAAGCCGAAGCCGAAGCCGAAGCCGAAGCCGAAGCCGGAATTGAAACCGAAATCGGAATCAAAATCCAAATGGAAACCGGAACCGGAATCGAAACCGGAACCGGAACCGGAACCATCGGAACCGAAATCGAAACCGGACCGGAACCCAACCGAACTGAAACCGGTGCCATGTCTAATCTTATACAATATTTTGTTTTAAATATTTATTTTTATTGTTGATGTAATTCGGTTGTGAAAAAATTATTTTAAATTAATCATAATTTGTTAAATAATTATTGAATATATATATATAATATTTTAAAGAAGAGTAATGATTGTTTGGAAAAAAAGTTAAAAAAGTGGATCCACTTTTACTTTTTCAATTGAACACCATTGTAGGAAAATGAGACCCAAATAAATGAGATCCAAATGAGAAGACCCATTTTTTACTATTCAAGAGCCATTTTTGGTGATGTGGCAATAAATGGGTCTTGAATAGTGCCACCACCATTGTGGATGCTCTAATGTTAGAAAGTTGTTCCTATGAAAGTCAAGATCATCCGGCTTCTACAAAAAAGATCTTAATGGAAACGGACAAAAAGCTGCATTTTGTTTTAGAGAGTATTTGGTCTTCTTTTAACGATCCAATTTTTTAAAATTAAAATTAAAATTTTAAAAAATTTCTAAAGACACTTCATTTTGTTCTAAGATTATCCATTTTATCTTTTGACACTCATATTTTAAAGACACTCCATTTAAAAAAATAAATTTTTAAAAACACTCCATTTTATTTCAATAAAAGTTAGAACGAACCATTGTAACCGTTGGATTCATCCGATGAGTAATCTTTTTTTAATTAAATTATTAAAAAAAATATCTCTCATAAATCATTAGATTAAATATTACATATTACACACTCTCTTTTAAATTTTTAATCATCATATTAAACTCTCTCTCCTTTAATACATATCTCTACTTTTCTATCTCTATTCTTTCTCAAGCAACTCTAACGGTTAAAAAAAATTATAAATGTTTTTTGTTACTTTTGTAGGTATGTGATTGCCTAAAGAACTTTAATTCTTTCATTAGTCTAAGAAATTTTGAGTTTAATCGAATCTAGTTGAAACAAATTAAGTTTTCATTTATCTTTTTTTTTTTTTTTTTTTTTTTTGAAAATTGCCTTTTTAATATATATATATATATATATATATATTATTGCTAGTAAAAAAAATAAAATATTCATAAGTTTTTTTCTTTAAATATTAATTAGAGATTGATCGGGAAAGTATGAAGATATAATTTTTTTTGTTTTTGAAAAATGGAGAGAGAGAGAGAGAGAGTAATTAGGAGAGAGTGTTTAATATAGTAATAACAGATTTAGGAGAGAGATTTTAATACATAATATTTAATCTAATGATTTAGGAGAGAGAATTTCTTTTTTTAATAATTTAATTAGTTTGGAGTGTTTTTAGAATTTTTTTATCTTGTTTAGTAATTTTAATTCAGGTTAAAATTATCATTAATAAAAAAAAAATTAAATTGGAGTGTAAATAGATAATTTGTAGATTGTAAGGGGAAGCTCTCTTTGTTTTAATGATATTTTCATATTATCGATATTATCCCGTTAACTATAAATACTAAACTAAAAATTGTCACTTTGTATCCTTTAATATTTTTCACCAATGATTTTTCCATCGTTCTCCTTCTTCTTCCCCTTTCTCAGAGAAAGATGAACCTTAACCTTTTGGATTTAATTTGGGTTTTTGAATTTCACGAAGCCATGGCTAATCTGTTGAGAAGGGTAGAGAGAGGATGTGAAGGGGTTGTGGGGTTGGATGATAATGGAGGTTGCATGTGCGTCTGCGGCGGTGAATTCAGTTTGTGTTCTTGCAAATTTGTTCTTGATTATAATTTGATTTGTATAATGATATTTTTTGCATATTGATAGAATGGAACGTAACTCTATTGGAGTCGATGAGCAAGAGTTGTGTTTTCTTGGAGCATGCGGTTAGTCTTACTGGACTGTCTAATGTGCAAGTCGTAAGGGGAAGAGCGGAGGTATTATGATTTTTTTTTGGGAAAGTAATTTGATTTAATTTAGTTTTGCATTATTAAGCATATGAATATCCGAATATGTTCGCAGAATCACATTGAATTCCTTTATTACTTGCTACCTTGTTTAAAAAGTCTCTGTTTGATTACATTGAATCCCAGTAAAAGACACATGGTTGCTTTGCTTTTGATCTCAGAGGACAACTTATTTTTCCAATCTAGCTGTCAGCTGAGACGTAAGGAGAATTGTTGAACTTGTGATTTTGCATAGTTTTCTTCTTTGTTGACTACATTCTATAATTTTGGTTGTCATTGCACATGGAACTCCATTTTAAATCCAGTTTTCATGTTGGATAGTAGCATGCCCCTGCCCATCTAACCAAGGGAAGACTTTAGTACATTTGTGTTTAATTTTGTTCTATGAGAGATTTATGTGTTTCAGAGGGGAGTGCATTTGATGAAAGACATAAATTTCAACGCCCACCCTCACTGCCCCCTGTCTTCCTTTGGAACCATCACAGATCAATTTAATGTGTATTACTTACCTCCGAGTACTGACTTTCTGGTGGCTAAAACTGATTCAAGACCTTGTTATAAACTTATAGGACAGAATTTGGGGCACAACCTAAGCTTTAGAGAACAATTTGGCAGAAATGAGAATATTAGGTAATTATGATGAGTTCTTGTCGTTAGTTCTTCTATTTGTCTTTAGACTGAAGTAATTCTTTATTGCTTAAGTTGGTTCTTCTGGTTTCTTTTGACTTGCAGCTGAGTACTGTCTTCCTCTGGTTCGTGTGGATGGGTTGTTTGTCGCTGCAAAGGGTCATGATCCTCAGGTAAAGAATTTGATTCAGTTGAATTAGTTCAACTGCTTTTTATTATAGGGTATGATAATTTATACAGCAAATGTCTTAGAATTTCTATTAATGTCTCCAATAACAAGAATAATTGACCATTCATTCCTTACTTTTCAGTTTCCAAAATGGCATGTAGAACTAACTTCTGCATTTGATATGTATTGGCAGGAGAAAGTTAGGAATGCAGAAAGAGCAGTTCAGCTAATGGGTGCTTCCTTATTGCAACTGTGTTCAGGTGTGTTTTGTTACATCTTCAGTTGTGAATTATCTCTATCATGTATTTTGAAATATATGTACTTGTTGATTGGGTTATTGCTCTAAATGAAATTTCATATTAGTTTTAAATGAAATTTATTGTAAGCCTTATTTTCTCACATTGAATATTAGGATAAGTGTATGTAGTAATTGTATCCGTTAAATCTGAGCAGGGTAAAGTTTTGTTCCAATTTTCTGTGTGTTTGTTGCTCTAGTGGTTGCCTGCATTGTCTACAAATACAAAACTGCTGTACGTGCTATGCGCCATTTCGCTCACTATGCCCGAGCTACATCTGCAGCTGCTACTACTGCTCGCGAAAATGGACTTGTCGAAACTGTTGCAAATGTATGAGACTTTCATGCCTCTAGGCTCTGCCATGCTTGCAGCTGCTTCAAGTCTTCAAGTCAGCTGCTTTATTGTCTCTTTGTTCAATGATTTAGAACAAATTGTGTACATCAACTTGCGCTGAAATGTAGTAGTAAAAGTAGTTTCAACATTTATGTACTATTATTCAGTTAAAATAATAATTGTTTCTACATGCAATATGAATGCTCTTATGTATATTTTTATTACTTTATTTATTTTAGTATAATTTTTCTTAAGAAAATATAATTGAAAGGAAGTTATCTTATATTCATCATTTATTAAAAAAAAAATGTACATATATTATTTATTCCAATTAAGGTACAAATGTCATATTATAATTAGAAAGATTTTAAATTATTACAACCAAATAGGCTCAACAACTCTTCTTGAAGGGTAAAAAGGTCATGTTATAATTAGAAGAGATTTTAAAATGTTACAACCAACAGTTTCAAAAGCTCTTCTAGATACAAAAGCTCTTCTGAAACAGACCATCCAAAAGGTAATTGAAAAACTTGGGCTTTTAAAATGTTTTGGGCTTTTATGCCCAAAACAGACAGGGACACCCCACGCACAAGGAAAAGGCACAAACAATGCCGAGAGACAAAGAGAAAACACCACAAAACAAAGACAGAACATCAAAAACAGACCAATAACAAGAGGTGTAGGTTGTGTGTACTTACAAAAATACAATACATTAGAATTAGATAAAATATATTTTTAGCATTAAGTGTGGTTTAATAACAAACTAGAGATTTTTTAAAGAGAGTTTCTTTTGATAATCCAAAATTTTCTTTTACATTTTTTTTTCTAAAGACACTCTATTCTAAAAATTTTAATTTAAAAAAAAAAAATCTAAAGATAATTCTTTTTGTTCTAAAATTATCCCTTTTGACATTCTTATTTTAAAGATATTCCATTTTAAAAATAAAATTTATGAATACTCCATTTTATTTTATTATTACCAATTATTATTTTGGAATTTTAATTTTAAGTTTAACATATAGCAAAGGCACAAAACCAAAAAAAAAAAAAAAAAGAAGTTATTTGAATTTAATGTCTTTAGTCACGGAGAAAACAGTGGCACAACTCATATGATAAACTCATTTTTTTAATTTTGTATATTTGTTGAATGAAAATTAGGCTATGTTTGGTAGGGAGGAAAAGGGAGAGGAAAGAAAGGAGTGGAGGGAAAAGGGAGAAGTGTGTGTTTGGTATGGAGGGAAAAGAAAAGTGGAAGGAAAAGTGGAGAGAAAAATGGGTATGGAGTCCACAAATTTCTTTCCTCCCAAAAGTGGGAGGAAATGTGAGGGAAAGAAATGGGGAAAAAAGAAATGGGGCCCACCATTTGGGTAATTACAATTTTATCCAAAAAATTTTAATATATAAAATATATTATAAGGGTAAAATAGTAAAATTGATAAAATGATCTTTTCTTTCCTTCCTGTTTACCAAACAACATGAGGGAAAATCATTTTCCTTTCTTTCCCTCATATTTTCTATCCCTCTAAATATTTCCATCATTTATATTTTCTTTCCTCCCTACCAAACGGACCCTTAAAGTAAGTCACACTGCATGATGTAATAACACATTATCATGATTAGACATTTCGAGGAGATATTCGACGAACTTTCGGCGGTACTGCACTGCCTAGAATGTCGAATAAATGAGAGAGAGTGATTTGAAGAGCAACTCATAGCCTCATCAACATCTCTAGCCCTTTTCCATAGCTTCCTCTTCTTCTATAACTCCTTCCTCTAGTAAAATGTATGATGTTTACCTCAGTTTCCGAGGTGAGGACACCCGCGTCGGTTTTACCAGCCATCTTTACAATGTTCTGCGTGAAAAAAATATTACTACTGTCATTGATGACAGCCTCCAAGGAGGAGATGAGATCTTGTCAGCTCTTCTCAAGGCAATCGAAGAATCGCAGATCCCACTCGTTATTTTCTCAAAAGGCTATGCTAGTTCCAGATTGTGCCTGGACGAACTTGTTAAGATCCTTGAATGCAGGGAAAAGTACAATCAGATTGTGATACCGGTTTATTATGATATAGAACCGTCACAAGTGAGAAAGCAGACTGGTCCCTTTGCAGCTGCTTTTAAGAACCATGAAGCACATAAGTCGGTGCAGAAATGGAAGGTTGCTCTGACCGAAGCATCAAATCTATCTGGTTTCGATTTACAGAATTTCAAGTAAGTGTTAAATTTCTCAAACTCTTTTATGTAACTTGGATTCAATGAGTTAACTACTTTGATAACCGGATTAAGTAAGTGATGTGCCCCCTTATAATTGGATTAATTTTTTAAATTTAAAATAAAAGAATGATAAGAGGCGCAGATTAGTGTCAACTGTCAAGAAAGGTGTGAGATTTTGAGAGCTGACCAATGGAATTCAAAGAAAGTTGCATCTGTTTTAGTCATTTCATCCAACATTTGTCTACATATTTAGCATCCATTTCTGGATACAAAATGCATTCTTAATTTTAATTGAGATTGGAGAAAATTCTTAGTTGAAAGATGCAGAGAGATTTAAAACACAGAAAAATGTTTCAGCGGGGGGATATGGATCTGTTTTTTTAATTTTGATTTTTTAAAATATTTGTTTTTTGCATTTATTTTAAATTTTAAATTCATTTAAAATTATACAAGTGTGACTGTGTGACTAACATTATTGATCAGTTGAAGTTAAGGAAACCTCTCAAAGTTTAAAATTTAGGGTAGTGGACGCTCGACGGAAGATGGGTGATAAACTATTGGAATATAAAATAAACTGTCTCTTTTGTAATTTACAACTTACTAAAGATTGTTTTGCATAATTGTTAGCTCTGAGGCTGCACTCACATGGGCCATTGTCAATGATATTTTGAGGAAACTAGGGCGCACGCCCACTCTAGATGAAGAGGCGCCTCGTGATGTCAATAAAGAGCTGAAACCTTCCAGTTCAAAAATCGGAGAATCAGATAGCAGCCATAAAGATACCGGAGAACAGAATAGAGGCGGTGGAGGTGGTGGAGGCGGTGGTGGAGGTGGTGGAGGCAATGGTGGAGGCAATGGTGGAGGTGAAGAATCGAATCCTGATCCAAAGGTCAGTCTTATCATAAAATGAAGATTAAAAAAAAAAAAAAAAAAACTGAAATGATGATTGTGTCACATTCATCTTCAGAGTTCCAATTAATTAAGATTATACACATGATCAGAATGATTAGTTATTATATAATTCATATTTCTATTTAAAATATCAATGAAATCTACTTCTTCTTGCAATGTATATATGCATTTATTTTTGTTTGGGATTTAACTAACAAGACTATCTTTAACTGTTATACTAGTGGTTCCAACGGATTACGGCAGAGCAGAAGTTTTTCATCGCAAACTTTATACTAGAGATTCCGTCAGCTGTTTTTGATGAGCTTTCTTCGGTGCACAAACCTCAATATGCACTTGTAAGTATGTTATTCGCATTCATGGCCATGCTTATTGGCATAATTCAGCTTGTTATCCAGGGTCGAAATGAAACAGTTGGTTGGAAGCGGAAGGGGAAAATATTTTGGTTTTATTATCCAGATGACAAGCCCTTCGGTACTGTCACTGATTTTATTGGATTACTCTGTGCCATCTTCCAGAGTATTTTTACAGCAATAGACTATGCTTCATATCTTCGAAACATTGATGATCCTATCCGAATATCCATTTGGCCTCTCGTCTTCTCCTTTTGTCTGATGTGTTCTGCATTATCTAAGTAATCCCCAAAAAAAGACACTTCGAAAGAGTCTCCAGACCTTGCAGAAGAGGGACTGGCTACTATACGCAAGAAAAAGGAATGGTATCATACCAATTCTTTTACAAATTAAAAATAACCGTTAGATTGAGCAAAACCACATCCAATGGTTGAAAATAAACAAAAAAGTAAGAGAGAGGGTTTACCCCCTACTTGTTTAACCGGTTTCTTTCTATCTCATTCTCTGGAAGAAGATGATGAGCACTCCTTTCTCCCTTATTAAAGAAGAAGACGAAGCTTTTGAGAAGCAATCAAGCTCTGTTTTAAAATCCAAAAACCATCCAAATGCAACAAATCTTTGAAGAGAAACTATTTCTCTCAACACACATACAATTTCCATACTAATCAAATCCAAATCTGCCACAAATCCTCAAATCCATGACACAATCCAAATCTGAAAAAAAAAATTCGAGAATCCGTCGAAGACGAAGACCGAGAAAGGCCGAAGAGCGCTGGGACTGAGAAACACTGAAGAGAAGTTGAAGACCAAGACCCGAGACATCGGGGAAATTGCGCAACTTGTCTGCTCTGGCTAACGAGACCAGAAAGAAGATATCCTGAGTAGAGCTGTTGCTTTCATGGGTCTGTTTCAATTAGGCCTGGGAGCTTGGATTTCATACATTACTAGATCATCACCGATAACGGAGGTCACGATACAGAGCTTCGTGGCTTTCGGATTCCCATTCACAGTTCGTGGCTTTAAAGATGGAGGAACTAGGTAGGCTACGAATTCTCACCTTGACACTTTGCTAAGAATTTGAATATCTTATTTGTTGGGGTTCGTAGGGTCTCCTACTTTGCACTACTTGGGATGTCTTTTGGGTTGTTGTATACTCTGCTATCTAGATGACTTGAATTTCCAATTTTTTGAGTTGTTATATTTTTATTTTATGCCCCAGTTTCTTTGCACCAATTGGGTTTAAATTTTATAAGCAATAAGTATATTTGCAGATTTTTGACACTTAGTATGGGTATAATGTTTTGGCATTGTTAAATTTTTTGTGAAATTAAACTTGAGCATGATATATTCTTGAAAATAAAATGTTAGATCATATAAAATTAGTTTGTCTCTAGTCTTATAGTAAAATAGTTAATAGTACTTGCGGTATGGAAGATATGAGAATTATTATTGATTAAGTGAAATCTGGGGTTGAGTTTAATATGTTTGATCGGGTTTCTTTGGTTGATATGTATGTCAAAGTTGAAGAATTGGGGTTGGCTCTGAAGGTGTTCGATGAAAGTCCTGAGAGGAATAAGTGTGAGAGCATTTTGTTGTGGAATGTTTTAATTAACGGGTGTTGTAAAGTTGGGGATTTGGGGAAGTAGTTGAGCTTTTTGAGGGGATGCCAAAGAGGAATTCAGGGGTAGTTTGATAAATGGGTTTATGGGGAACGGGGATTGGAAGAGAGCGGGTGAGCTTTTCGAGCAAATTCCAGAGAAGAATGTGGTCTTTTGGACCACGATGGTTAGTGGGTTATGTCATAATGGTGAAGAAGAAAAGGCATTGCTGATGTTTTTCAGGGTGTTGGATGAAGGGGTTAGGGCAAATGACCTTACTATTGTCATTATGATCCTAGTTGTATAATTTAATCTGTGCCTAATTGATACGAATGTCACTCTTGCATGGCCTACAAATGTGCATACATGGAGTGATTGTGTTAGCATGGAGCAGCCACGTGAACATGACCAAGTCAGAAAATGGATCGTGGGTTGATCATAGCTATTTGTTGTTAGGATAAGGTTGTTTCAATTGTTTGTTTGCTGTTAAGTTATCTTATTTGATTATTGTTGTTATTTGAATTAGTCAATAAGGTGTAGAAGTAGTGCTTAGTGGGAACACTCCACGACTTCCTATCGCCTGATTGTTAGGATTGTTATTTGATTAATTCTGTTGTAAAGGCCTATATAGAGGTCTATTTTGAATTGAATAAATCATGAAGAATTATAACCCAAAAATATCTACTTCCTCCTATCTGTTTTCTGACTTCTTTTTCTCCTTCTCGATTCAACTCTCTGTTTCTCAGCTCTCTCAAAATTAAATCTTATCACTAATTTGCAGGAATATGTCTACAACAGGCTCCAATTTAGGTAATTAATTTGAATCATGGCATTTCCTTATTTGGTAATATATATTTAATGATTTTATCCGGAATTTCACTAGCTTGTTTGTCAATTAATGATTTTTGTTTTCCAGCTATGGTTGGTACTTCACATTTGTTCAAGGATTTGTGTATCTTTGTCTAATTTATCTTCAAGGTTTCACCACCAAGCAAATGGTGAATCCATGGTAGACTTATGTGAAACTCTCTGCTGTTTTACAAAGGATCTCTTGCTTTTCTCAACTACCCTGCACAGCTCATGTTCAAATCCACCAAGGCATAAAATCAAAAATCAAACATTTTAAGCCAAAGAATTGAAGTCACTCGCTTGTTGGTGCTTTTAATGTTTCTCTTTTTATATTTTCATGGTGTTTTGTGCTGCTCTCTCAGCTGTTGCCTGTGATGATCGTAGGTGCTTTCATACCAGGACTAAGGCGAAAATACCCACCTCATAAATAAATATATGCAATATTTCTAGTTGGGGGTGGGTTTGATTCTTTTCACCTTAGCGGATGCACAAACTTCCCCTAATTTCAGTGTGAATTGTTTGGACGGGTATTAATCTTTGGAGCCCAGGATTTTGTATTTGTGCTGTGTTTTTTTAGTGGATAATGCTGGTTTAGATATTTGTATGTGATCCCCTTATTTATTTTGTATAATGTATTAATTTAATTAAATTCTCAGTGGGGTATTTGATTTTGAGCCCGGATATTAATCTTTAGGATAATGCTTGAATGAGATTTTCTTTGGAATTGTTGAATGATATGAATCAATGAAGAAGATATGATTTCTTCTTCTTTTTTTTTCTAATTTTTTTGTAAATTGATCTCCCCGTCCACCAGGTTTCTATTTGGAGGCTGGTGAATGTTTTCAATTTCAAGCAATTCAATTACAGATTTTATAAAATTTAAATTGTTTATTGGGATGGCATTTCATTTTACCAAAATATACCAATAAATGGACTCATTTTGTCGTGTTTGTAGAAATACAAGAGACTAAAGAGAGAGGGCAAATAATGGTGGACTTATACGTGTGGACTTATAACGGTCTTGTTTATATACTTGAATGGAGGTTTGGTAGCTAAAGGATGTAACTCCTTGAAAAAAAGATACATCTCTTTTATAAATTTCACTGGTTGTAATGTTTAGTTGATTTATTTTTGGGTAATGATAATATTTTGTATATTATAATTGTGAGAAATATGGTTATATAGGAGTTAAGATAATTTAGGTGTTTTTTTTTATCAGGATGATCCTACCAATTTTAATTTTATTTTCGTTACCGTCACAATTTGGGAAAAAATAAAAACTCGTTAAGATGATTAGTAAGTTTTTATTTTTTTGAACCAATCCTTTTTCTTGTTTTATAAATTAATTATTGAAATTTATGTACCAAAATTATTCATTTTGTTATATATATATATGAGGATACATTGTTATTTTTTTAAGCTACTTGGAGATGTATTGTTACCCTTGATATATTTGAATGTGTATTAATTTATTGAAATTTAAATTTGAAGAAGTTTTGATGTTTATTAGTAATTATTTAAATTTATAATTGATTTTTGAAATTATTATTGGAAAATTTAAATCGATTTATAATTGAAAATTATTAATACCAAATATTTAATTTACAATTTGGGAAAAAATCAAAACTCTTGAAAATAATGAGTAATTGAGTATAACAATTTGGGGTATCCATAATTATTGAATATATTATTGGAATAGATTTATAAGTCTTGTAAAATAAGATCATATAAATACTAGATAGATAGATTAAAACCATACAAATATTAAATTGGTGTGGATATTGTCACTCATTCTAATGCCAATAGTATCATTATTGAAATGAATATATTCATTTTAATATTATTATTTTTATAAACCCTCTTAAATTATTAACATACCCAATATATATATATATATATATATTATTTTATTTTTATAATCAAATCCTCTTGTAATGATGGTCCAATTTACTTTTGGAAATGTCTTGAATGTAGGAGTCTTATGAAGGAGATGATGTAGAAAGAGATTGTATAATGGATCAAGAGATTTTTAATATAGAATACTCTTATATATACAGATATGTTAAAAAAAAAAAAAAAAAAAAAAAAAAAAAAAAAAAAAAAAAAAACTCATTTATATCTATAGGTATTTTAAAAAAAAAATAAATAAATAAATAAATTATTTTGTTTATTGAAAAAGTTCAAAATTAGACATAAAAGAAAGACAAAAAAATGAGAGTAAAATAATACTTACATCTGTATGATTAGAGTCTTTTGAATTAGATATCAATACATTTTACCTAGATACCCATATTAAATATCAATTCATTTTATTACAAATCAGTATGGCATGACAAATGCATGCTAAGGATACTTTTACTAAATTAGATTTAAATGCACTATTGTCATGTTTGAGCAGTATGACGATATGAGGTTTTAAAATAATATTTGATTGTACATTATTTGGGATATGATTATTTTAGTTATAATGATATGAAGGAAAAAAAAAAAAAAAAAAAAAGGTTTACAGCTAAAATAATTCTCAAACTTTTTTCATTGAATTTTACATCCATAAAAAAAATCAACATCCAAGTTCAAAAGCTAACATGTTTAGACATAAAAACATGTATCTTTTACTTTAATTACCATCAATTATTCACAGGATAAAGAAATAAGTATTAGATTCTCATTCCCATGTAAACATTATCCCATATCAAACTGCCCCTTATGGGTTAGGGTCAGAAATTTGAGTTGATATACCCTAACCCTATTACTAATTAATAAGAAAATTATTACAATTGGTTTAAAAAATAAAAATTATTTAAATTAATGCAGCTCTATATCTCTTTAGAAAAAAAAAATATTAATACAATGGATAACTATAGAATTTTTAAAATTTTAAATTTTTAGAATCAAGTGTATTTTCAAAAAGGAATGCATAAAGATAAAATTGGATTGCAATGAGAAAATCATTTAAATATATTGTCACAATTACTTAGAAATTAATAAAAATATTATTTGACATACATACAAATCTAATTTTGAATGCAAGAATTAAATACTACTAGTAAAACATTATAAGGAATAGATTAATTCACCTTTAATGCATATATATATATAATAGAAAAATAGAAACTAAAAAAAAAAGAGGAGAGGAATAGATTAATTTATATTATTACAATTTATTATGATAAAGTAGTTTCCATCAACACTGAAGTTGTTCCCGGGAAATACTTTGACGTTCACTTCAACGTCAAAGTGGTTTCGATAATGTAAAAATTGTTCCCTTTGTTAAAGTCGAGTGGTTCCCAGAAACAACTACAACGTTGGTTAGAACGTTAAAGTTGTTTCCGTCAACGTTGAAATTGTTCTCAACGAGTAGTTGTTCCCGAGAACAGCTTTGACGTTCATTGCAACGTTAAAATGGTTTCTATAACGTAAAAGTTGTTCCCTTTGTTAAAGTCGAGTGGTTCCCAAAAACAACTACAACGTTAGTTAGAACGTTAAAGTTGTTTCCGTCAACGTTAAAGTTGTTCCTAACGAGTAGTTGTTCCCGGGAACAACTTTGACGTTTATTGCAACGTTAAACTGGTTTCCATAACGTAAAAGTTGTTCCCTTTGTTAAAGTCGAGTGGTTCCCGGAAACAACTACAACGTTAGTTAGAACGTTAAAGTTGTTTCCGTCAACATTGAAGTTGATCCTTACGAGTAGTTGTTCCCGGGAACAACTTTGACGTTTATTGCAACGTTAAACTGGTTTCCATAATGTAAAAGTTGTTCCCTTTGTTAAACTTGAGTGGTTCCCGGAAACAACTACAACGTTGGTTAGAACGTTAAAGTGGTTTCCATCAACGTTGAAGTTATTCCCAACGAGTAGTTGTTCCCGGGAACAACTTTGACGTCCATTGCAACGTTAAAGTAGTTTCCATAACGTAAAAGTTGTTCCCTTTATTAAAGTCGAGTGGTTCCCGGAAACAACTACAACGTTGGTTAGAACGTTAAAGTGGTTTCCGTCAACGTTGAAGTTGTTCCCAACGAGTAGTTGTTCCCAACGAGTAGTTGTTCCTGGGAACAACTTTGACGTCCATTGCAACGTTAAAGTAATTTCCATATCGTAAAAGTTGTTCCCAACGAGTAGTTGTTCTCGGGAACAACTTTGACGTCCATTGCAACGTTAAAGTAGTTTCCATAACGTAAAAGTTATTCCCAACGAGTTGTTGTTCCCGGGAACAACTTTGACGTCCATTGCAACGTTAAAGTAGTTTCCATAACGTAAAAGTTGTTCCCTTTATTAAAGTCAAGTGGTTCCCGAAAACAACTACAACGTTGGTTAGAACGTTAAAGTGGTTTCCGTCAACGTTGAAGTTGTTCCCAACGAGTAGTTGTTCTTGGGAACAACTTTGACGTCCATTGCAACGTTAAAGTAGTTTCCATAACGTAAAAGTTGTTCCCAACGAGTAGTTGTTCCCGGGAACAACTTTGACGTCCATTGCAACGTTAAAGTAGTTTCCATAACATAAAAGTTGTTCCCTTTATTAAAGTCGAGTGGTTCCCGAAAACAACTACAACGTTGGTTAGAACGTTAAAGTGGTTTCCGTCAACGTTGAAGTTGTTCCCAACGAGTAGTTGTTCCTAGGAACAACTTTGATGTCCATTGCAACGTAAAAGTAGTTTCCATAACGTAAAAGTTGTTCCCTTTGTTAAAGTCAAGTGGTTCCCGGAAACAACTACAATGTTGGTTAGAACGTTAAAGTGGTTTCTGTCAACGTTGAAGTTGTTCCCAACGAGTAGTTGTTCCCGGGAACAACTTTGACGTCCATTGCAACGTTAAAGTAATTTCCATATCGTAAAAGTTGTTCCCAATGAGTAGTTGTTCCCGGGAACAACTTTGACGTCCATTGCAACGTAAAAGTAGTTTCCATAACGTAAAAGTTGTTCCCTTTATTAAAGTCGAGTGGTTCCCGGAAACCACTTTAACGTTTGAAACAACTACAACGTTGGTTAGAACGTTAAAGTGGTTTCCATCAACGATGAAGTTGTTCCTAACGAGTAGTTGTTCCCGGGAACAACTTTGACGTCCATTGCAACGTTAAAGTAGTTTCCATAACGTAAAAGTTATTCCCAACGAGTAGTTGTTTCCGGGAACAACTTTGACGTCCATTGCAACGTTAACGTAGTTTCCATAACGTAAAAGTTGTTCCCTTTATTAAAGTCGAGTGGTTCCCGAAAACAACTACAACGTTGGTTAGAACGTTAAAGTGGTTTCCGTCAACGTTGAAGTTGTTCCCAACGAGTAGTTGTTCCCAGGAACAACTTTGACGTCCATTGCAACGTTAAACTGGTTTCCATAACGTAAAAGTTGTTCCCTTTGTTAAAGTCGAGTGGTTCCTGGAAACAACTACAACGTTAGTTAGAACGTTAAAGTTGTTTCCGTCAACATTGAAGTTGATCCTTACGAGTAGTTGTTCCCGGGAACAACTTTAACGTTTATTGCAACGTTAAACTGGTTTCCATAATGTAAAAGTTGTTCCCTTTGTTAAATTTGAGTGGTTCCCGGAAACAACTACAACGTTGGTTAGAACGTTAAAGTGGTTTCCATCAACGTTGAAGTTATTCCCAACGAGTAGTTGTTCTTGGGAACAACTTTGACGTCCATTGCAACGTTAAAGTAGTTTCCATAACGTAAAAGTTGTTCCCTTTGTTAAAGTCGAGTGGTTCCCGGAAACAACTACAACATTGGTTAGAACGTTAAAGTGGTTTCCGTCAACGTTAAAGTTGTTCCCAACGAGTAGTTATTCCCGGGAACAACTTTGATGTCCAATGCAACGTTAAAGTAGTTTTCATAACGTAAAAGTTGTTCCCAACGAGTAGTTGTTCCCGGGAACAACTTTGACGTCCATTGCAACGTAAAAGTAGTTTCCATAACGTAAAAGTTGTTCCCTTTATTAAAGTCGAGTGGTTCCCGGAAACAACTACAATGTTGGTTAGAACGTTAAAGTGGTTTCTGTCAACGTTGAAGTTGTTCCTAACGAGTAGTTGTTCCCGGGAACAACTTTGACGTCCATTGCAACGTTAAAGTAGTTTCCATAACGTAAAAGTTGTTCCCTTTGTTAAAGTCGAGTGGTTCCCGGAAACAACTACAACGTTGGTTAGAACGTCAAAGTGGTTTCCATCAACGTTGAAGTTGTTTCAAACGAGTAATTGTTCATGGGAACGAATTTTACATTGATTGGAACGTTAAAGTGGTTCCATAACGTAAAAATTGTTCCTAGAAACAATTTCTCTATTTTTTTTATATTCTTTTCATTATTATTTTTACTTCTCAATTATAAACAATTATATTACTTCTCAATCAAATATAAACAAGTGTATATATATATATATAGTATATTCATATTTTTTATACTTAAATTAATATATACATTATCAAATGTATGCAATTTATTAATATGTTTCAAATAATTACTTATTTTCACAATTTTAATTATATTATTTATGATAAATGTTATTTTATTGCATATTAATATCATTTTAATTATATGTTCAAATTTGCAAATTACAAATGTAATAATATTATTTATTAATATTATTCTACAAATATTTACAATTCTACATTTTAATATAATTTCATTATTTATTAACTTTATAATAATAGTTTTCAATTTTTTTGTATTTAATATAGTTTTATTATTCAATTAATATATAATAATAATATGTAATTTAATATATTAATACTATATATAAAAAAAAAAAATTTTAAAAAAAAAAAAAAAAAAAAAAAAAAACATTTGTTGTTGACTTTTTGGGGAGAAACCGGTTGCAACCGGTTGTCCCAAATCCCAAACTCATTGCCATGATACCTAGCACTTTTAGGGGAGGTATACTAGCCAACTCCTGCAGAAGATATTGTATAATGGATGATTGTTTTTTCCAATGTAATGATAATCCTTTGTTCTTATCATATAATTATAGGGTCCTGGTTTTGAATTGTGTCCACTTTACAAAATCTAGTATATAAGATTGGAGGTCTGTGATTTCTTAAATAGATTTCACTATGAATTTTCAATTAACAATAATACTAGACATATGCATTCTAACTCTTTTCCAATTACTTAATTTAATTCACACGACATGCATGTTGGGATTCAATTACCATATATAAAGAGTGAATCGGATGCTCTTTGATTATATAATATAGGGTTAATTGCAATAACATACCCTGAGATTTTTTAAAAAGGCATAATATTCAATTAATTGCTTCAATTGCAGCAGACCCCCTTGTGTACAGTGGACTTGCATCCTATCTGACAGTTGACTAACATTTTGGCGTGAAAAGTCGAAAATGCCTCTTTAATTGAAAAAGTCTGCATTGCCCTTCACTCTAAAAATAATAATTTTAACTATTAAATAATACATAAACTCATATTAAAATAAAAATCTTTAAAAAAAAAAAGAAGTTGACAAATAAAATCTTTAAAAAAAAAATGAAACAAAAAACAAGAAAACCGATGCATAGTTTTTTTCCTTCGAAACTTTTTCTTTCTTTTTCCTTCCAAATTCTTAACTCATCCTGATTTTCTTTCACTTTCTCACTTCCCAAACACCAAAATTTTCAAAAATCATCTACGATTCATCACTCAAACATCACCCAACTTCATTTTTATCATCATACAACTTGCCAAACATCTCTTCTTACCTTCATCACCCAAAGATCCCTTCAAAACTTCATCTTGATCATATAATATATAAAGAGTGAATCGGATGCTCTTTGATTATATAATATATATTAACTTAAAATTTTTAGTAAAACGAGTTCCCAAACTATTCCGCAGACCCTTACGAAAGATGGTATAAAGATTCATGACCTCTTTTGCTATATCTTTTAATGCTCACTTCATTAACTCTTTTTTCTTATGTGTATGCTTGAAAACAAACATTTATTACATTGATGGCTTGATGCTACGCTTACATTAGTATTAGGCTATTAGCTATTTCAATATCAGCTGAAAATTCCCTGTAGTGTATTCTTCCAAGTCTATTAGTTTCTTAATTGGCTTACATTAACCCGATAAAAGCTAACACAGTTGAAGCAAGAAATGCAAGTGGCGGTGCATGCTTCAACATGTGCTCAATAATTCCAATACAACAAGTGAACAAAGGAAGCAAAAACGTGAATTGCATTGTCGGAGTTTGATGAAGATTACTTATCATCAAAGTCAACAAAATAGGCTAAAGACAAAAAAGTAAGCAATTGAGTGCTTTTTGGACTATATGGGACATCGGCAATTCCAAGAGAAAAGAAGTAGAATTGCTTTACGTTGTGTCTTTCACAGCGGAGTGGTGCGGCCCAATCATCATTGCGGCAATGACAGTGGTAAGGCACCAGTGCTTCACTCTGTGTGTTGTGCTATGGGTTTCAAGAGCAGCTTTGACAGTGGTTTTGTCCCAGAGGTTCACACTGTGAGGAGTGCTGTGGTAACTACAGCGGTCGGACACAAATCTGAGTGTAATGAAATTTCTTGCACAGCGATGAAAGAGGAAAAAGGAATAGACTCTAAATAGGATTTGGCCAACCCTAGTATCCCCATATAAATACCAAAAAAAAAAAAAAGGTTATTTGAATTTGATATCTTTAGTCACAAAGACAACACTGGCACAACTCATACGCTGGACTCATTTTTTTATTTTGCATATTTGTTGAATGAAAATTAAATTGTTGTTTAGTTTCTTCAAAAAAAAACTTGATCAAAAAATATGATATTTCTTTTCGATAAACAACAATCCAATCAAAAGGCACTAAAGGAAACATAAATATAGGACAATATCTCCTAATAAACCATTATATTGAAACTAAACTCTACGATCAATTAAATTCTGTAAAGGGAATGAGAAAACAAAATCTAAACCGATCAAACAAACTGTCTAATAACAATTTGCAATTTGCAAGTGTCTGTGATCAGAAAGATACCGAAAAAAATTGATGAAATATCAAGGGATGGTAAATGTATCATGTATGTGTTCAATTTGATTGACAAATTAAGGCTTGTTTTATCACTCCTACTGTACACATCATCAAATGGTTCCCATCATTATTTTAAAAGATCAAAATTTTAATTTTTATTAAGAAGAAAATACTCAATTTCAAACAAATAGAATTCAAAATTTAGTAAGAAAATATTAAGAAAATATTAGTCAAATCCAATAATTGAATGAACATAAAGGAAAACAACTGTTCCTTCAAATTCAAGTCACCATCATCACAATTAAAAAAAAAAAAAAAACCAGTCAATTTATAATTAAATACAAATAAATAGTAGATAGATTGAACTAAATATAAACCTAATTGTTAGCAGGATTCACAAAGGAGACAACAGGAGTACAAGGACAATTTGCCTTCGATTTGCCATTCACATAAAAGAAAAAACCCAGATTCTTAAAACTCAATCCGATCCCACTCAGGAACTTGTAGTTGTACTCTTTCTTTCTGCAAGTCATCTAATATCACCATTTACATCATTAAAAACCAAAACAAAATCCAACCCATTAAAAGGAAAACATGTAAAAAACTCATGACCAACTTCCAAGTCGTTTCCTTTCCTAGAATTTATCTCTAGTTTGGAGTGTCTTTAGAATTTTTTTTTTTTTTTTTTGTTTGGTAATTTTGTCATTAAACAAAAAATTAAAAGGAAGTGTAAACAAATAATTTGTGGATTGTAAGGAGAAGCTCTCTTTTTTAAAACTTTTGATAGGTGTAAGAGCATCTACAACCGTCCCCTTGAAAACTCCCTTATTTAAATGTGTATGTTATTGCAAGTGACCATTAAGGGAGTATGTGCTCCAACAATACTCCCTTAAATGACCTCTTCAATAATTTTTTATTATTATTTAAATGTTAGATATTGTGTTTAAATATTAGATATTGTTTGTCAAGTACAACTATCCATCAATTGAAT
The DNA here is from genome assembly GCA_030490815.1 of Acer saccharum. Taxonomy (NCBI): domain Eukaryota; kingdom Viridiplantae; phylum Streptophyta; class Magnoliopsida; order Sapindales; family Sapindaceae; genus Acer; species Acer saccharum. Next base: position 68,210,960 of record CM059866.1, read on the forward strand.
TTTTCAAGAAAATAAAATAATCTTAAATAGGTGGAGCCCACTTTAAGGGGGTCTGAAAACACCATTTAATTAAGGAAGTGAACTCCTTCAGAACACAATTAAAGAAGCCATTCAGTGACCAGTTGGAGCTGAAAAAATACACCTACTCCCATAGTAAAGCTAAATGATATCTTCAGGGGAGGCTATTGGAGATGCTCTAATCACGAAAGGGTGTACATATGGTCTTTAAAGGGTGCTATTATCGCCCACTCATGTTTGTGTTGGATTATTTACTTTCGGGTTTGGTAAATTTAACCAGATGGCTCAAACAAGGAATAACAAGTCTATTTAACGGCCCAGGCCCAATCTGCACCTAATTATGTAATTTCATTACGACAACGTGGCAATGCTAAGGTTAACTATGTGAGAAACCGAACTGGGAAAAAAAAAATAATAATAAATAATTGCAGCCATCCAAAAATCACCGTTTTTGACTTTTTTTCTACCAATGCTGAAAACCACCGTTTTGGTCAGAGCAATTTACCTACTTTTACTTGGTTATTTCTTGTTGTCCAAGTCGAAGAAAGCGGCTTTCTTGTTGTCCAAGTCGAAGAATTAGCAAGTTTTCTATAGCTCTCTATAAATTATAGTCCTCTCCACGACTCCACATGGATTTTTTACCAAACTTTTACATTTTCTTAATTTTTATTGTTTGATGGCACATGTGGGTGGTGGTTCTGATTACAGAGTCCTCTCCTCATGCTTTGGTGACCGTAAGATGAAGAAGCGCCGTCTGAGCCCGCTTACTAATTCAACCGAGGGAGGTCTGTATGATCGGCCCAGGACCAAGGAAAACATGGCTGCTTACGAAGCTATGCTCGGTGTCATTCAACAACATTTGGGCGGACAGCCTTTCAATATCGTCTGTGCTGTTGCAGATGAGATTTTGGCTCTTATTCAAAACCCTAATAAGAAAGACAAGGACAAGTTGCTCAACCTGATTCCCAACTATGTTTTTGTTCGCCTTGTTGCCATAGGGAAGCTTATTACTCATTTCCAAGATGCTAGTAGTAGTGATGATCATCAATTTCATAACATGGCTGTGGCTGTTCAGTTTCAGGAAAATGAAGACGATGATCTGGATATGGTGCAGGAGGAGGAGGAGGATGAAGAAGAAGACGATGATCTGGATCATGATGCGGTGGCTATGCTGCAAATGGGTGGTGGTACTGGTGGAATTGATGACCATGACTCGCGCATGAGTCTTAATGTTCAGGATATTGATGCTTACTGGCTCCAGAGGAAAATCTCTCAACATATCATTGACCAACAGCAATGTCACACGCTTGCAGAAGAGATTCTTAAGATATTTGCGGAGGGGGGTGACAGGGAAGTTGAGTCCAAGTTGGTAATACTTTTTGATTATCAAAACTTCAGTCTCATTAAGTTTTTGTTGCGTAACCAGCTGAAGATTGTTTGGTGCACTCGTTTGGCAAGGGCCCAAGACCAACAACAGAGGAACAAGATTGAGGAGGAGATGCTGAATTTGGATCCAAATTTGGCTGCAATTTTGGAGCAGTTGCGTGCCACTAAGGCCAATGCTAAGGACAGAGAAAAGTATCTAGAGAATAGTATTAGAGAAGAGGCTCGCCGGTTGAAGGATGAGAGTGTTAATACAGATTTGCAGAGCCAACGGCAGTTGCTTGATCTGGACAGCCTTGCTTTTGTACACCCAAATAACAAGTTTGATCTTCCTATGCGGCATTATAGACGACATAGTAAGGGGTATGAGGAAGTTCATGTGCCAGCATTGAAGCCACACCGATTGGATCCCAATGAGAAGTTGATAAAGATCTCTGAAATGCCAGATTGGACACATCCAGCTTTCAAAGGAATGACACAGTTGAACAGAGTGCAGAGTAGGGTGTATGAGACAGCACTATATTCTCCAGAAAACATTCTCCTGTGTGCTCCTACTGGGGCAGGGAAAACTAATGTCGCCGTGCTTACAATTCTTCAGCAATTGGAATTGAATAGGAACCCAGATGGCACATTCAACCATAGCAATTATAAGATAGTGTATGTAGCACCCATGAAAGCTCTTGTAGCTGAAGTTGTCAATAACTTGTCCAATCGTTTGCAGTTGTTTTATGATGTCAAGGTAAGAGAGCTAAGTGGTGACCAGACACTCACTCGCCAACAAATTGAAGAAACTCAAATAATTGTGACAACTCCTGAGAAGTGGGATATCATTACAAGAAAATCAGGAGGGGATCGCACCTACACACGACTCGTTAAGCTTGTCATTATCGATGAAATTCACTTGCTTCATGATAGTAGAGGGCCTGTGCTTGAAAGTATTGTCGCTAGAACTGTTAGGCAAATTGAAACCACCAAGGAGCATATTCGATTGGTTGGGTTGTCAGCTACACTTCCAAATTTCAAAGACGTTGCATTGTTCTTACGCGTGAATTTAGATAAAGGGCTGTTCCACTTTGACAACAGTTATAGACCTGTTCCTCTTTCCCAACAATACATTGGAATTTCTTTGAATAAGCCACTAGAGAGGTTCCGGTTGATGAATGATTTGTGTTATGAGAAAGTCATGATGGCTGTTGCAGCTGGAAGGCATCATCAGGTTCTTATTTTCGTCCACTCGAGGAAGGAAACAGAGAAAACAGCTCGTGCAATACGCGATACTGCACTTGACAAGGATACACTTGGTAGATTCTTCAAGGAGGACAATGTGATCAGCCGTGAGATTCTCCAAAGTCACACAGATTTGGTGAAAAGCAATGATCTTAAAGACCTTCTACCTCATGGTTTTGCAATTCATCATGCTGGGATGACAAGGGGTGACCGTCTACTTGTCCAGAATCTCTTCACCGGTAGGCATGTACAGGTGTTGGTGTCCACCGCAACTCTTGCTTGGGGGGTAAATTTGCCTGCTCACACTGTGATCATCAAAGGAACTCAGATTTACAATCCGGAAAAAGGGGATTGGACTGAGATTAGTCCTTTGGATATTATGCAGATGCTTGGTCGTGCAGGTAGACCTCAGTATGATTCTCATGGGGAAGGGATTGTTATCACTGGCCATGATCAACTTCGATACTATCTTTCTTTGATGAATCACCAGCTGCCTATTGAAAGTCAGTTTGTGTCCAAACTGGCCGATCAGTTGAATGCAGAAATCGTCCTGGGGACCGTTCAAAATGTTAAAGAAGCCTGCAATTGGATTAGATACACTTACTTGTACATCCGCATGTTACAAAATCCTGCTCTCTATGGTTTGCCACCAGAGGTTCTCAAAGAAGATGCAACATTGGAGGAGAGGAGAGCTGACTTGGTAAGCATTCAAATTCTTTACTATATATAGCTTTTTATATATGTATGTATATGTATTTCAGTTCATTATTCTGATTTGTTTAGAATCTGCCATACCTTTCAGTTCATTTTTGGAGGTGGATAAATTTAGAATCTATCGTAATTTTAAGACCTAAAGCAGGTATTTCCTCGTTTGTTTATTGCTATAATGAATCTAATTTGTAATTGCAAATTGATCTTTTCGTTATTATTCTCATTGTTTTCTTCATTTCGGTACATGGAAGATATATAGTATAACACAAGAAAAATTATCAGCAGTTTTTCCAAAGTGAGTCTAGTTACTTGTCCTGGAAGTCTTTGTATTTTTATCACACATTGGGTTCGACCATTCTACTGGTGGTTTATTTCGATCATTGTATTTCTTTCTTTTGATTTGCTAGAAGCTATGTTATATAACTGTTGTTTGTTGTTTTTGCAGATCCATTCTGCTGCAACCATCCTGGACAGAAATAATTTGATCAAGTATGACAGGAAAAGCGGATATTTCCAGGTTACAGATTTGGGGCGCATTGCAAGCTATTACTATATAACTCATGGAACAATATCCACATATAATGAACATCTGAAGCCAACAATGGGGGATATAGAGCTCTTTCGGTTGTTCTCTCTAAGTGAAGAATTCAAATATGTTACAGTTAGACAAGATGAGAAGATGGAACTTGCTAAGCTTTTGGACCGCGTTCCAATTCCCATAGCGGAAAGCCTGGAAGAACCCAGTGCCAAGATAAATGTTTTGCTTCAAGTCTATATTTCACAGCTGAAGCTTGAAGGGCTTTCTCTGTGTTCTGATATGTTGTATATAACTCAGAGTGCGGGACGTCTTTTGAGAGCTCTATTTGAGATTGTCTTGAAACGAGGCTGGGCACGATTAGCAGACAAGGCTCTGAACTTGAGCAAAATGGTTACACACAGGATGTGGAGTGTCCAAACACCTCTTCGTCAGTTGAATGGAATCCCAAATGAAATTCTGAACAAGTTGGAGAAGAAACATATTGCTTGGGAAAGGTATTATGATCTATCATCTCAGGAACTTGGTGAGCTCGTTCGTTACCCGAAGATGGGCACAACACTTCACAAGTTGGTTCACCAATTCCCAAAACTGAACCTTGCAGCATATGTTCAGCCAATTACTCACACAGTCTTGAGAGTTGAACTTACAATAACTCCAGACTTTCAGTGGGAGGACAAAGTCCATGGATATGTGGAGCCATTTTGGGTTATTGTGGAGGATAACGCTGGTGAATATATTCTTCATCATGAATATTTTATACTGAAGAAGCAATATATTGATGAGGACCATACATTGGATTTCACTGTGCCAATCTATGAGCCATTTCCACCTCACTATTTCATTCGCGTTGTCTCGGATAAGTGGATTGGCTCACAAACTGTCCTACCTGTCTCTTTCAGGCATTTGATTTTGCCTGAGAAGTATCCTCCTCCGACAGAACTCTTGGACTTGCAACCTCTTCCTGTGACAGCATTGCAGAATCCTTCATATGAAACTCTTTATCAGGATTTTAAGCATTTTAATCCTGTGCAGACTCAGGTGTTTAATGTGTTGTATAATACAGATGATAATGTTTTAGTTGCTGCACCAACTGGGAGTGGAAAGACAATGTGTGCTGAGTTTGCCATATTGAGGAATCATCAAAAGATGGTAGCATCTTCTGATAGTGGTATCGGTATCATGCGTGTTGTATATATAGCTCCTATTGAAGCTCTTGCCAAAGAACGTTACTGCGATTGGGATTTGAAGTTTAACAAAGGTCTTGGATTGCAGGTGGTGGAGTTAACTGGGGAGACAGCTATGGACCTGAAACTGCTTGAGAAAGCCCAAATTATTATCTCTACTCCGGAAAAATGGGATGCTTTGTCCCGGCGCTGGAAGCAGAGGAAATATGTTCAGCAGATTAGTCTTTTCATCGCTGATGAAATCCACTTGATTGGAGGTCAAGGTGGTCCTGTCTTGGAGGTGATTGTTTCCAGGATGAGATATATTGCCAGTCATCAGGTTGAGAACAAAATTCGTCTGGTGGCTCTGTCAACTTCTCTTGCAAATGCCAAGGATCTTGGGGAATGGATAGGGGCTACCTCCTCCCACGGCCTTTTCAATTTCCCTCCTGGTGTCCGTCCTGTGCCATTGGAAATACACATTCAGGGAGTGGACATTGCAAATTTCGATGCAAGGATGCAAGCGATGACAAAACAGACTCACACTGCAATCGTCCAACATGCCAAGAAGGAAAAGGAAAAGCCTGTTATTGTATTTGTCCCTTCAAGAAAGTATGTCCGACTCACTGCTGTGGATCTGATGACATATTCTAGTGCAGAGAGTGATAAGCAACCACCGCCTTTTCTATTGCATTCTGCTGAAGAGCTAGAGCCATTTATTAGCAAAATCCAAGAAGAGATGTTGAGGGAAACTTTACGTCATGGAGTGGGCTACTTGCATGAGGGGTTGAGCAGTTTGGATCAGGAAGTTGTGACACAGCTGTTTGAAGTTGGGTGGATTAAAGTTTGTGTTACTAGTAGTTCGATGTGTTGGGGATTGCCACTGACAGCGCATTTGGTGGTGGTTATGGGAACCAAATATTATGATGGGCAGGAAAATTCTCAGACTGACTATGCTTTTACAGATCTGCTGCAGATGATGGGTCACGCCAGTAGACCTCTGTTGGATAATTCTGGGAAATGTGTCATCCTCTGCCACGCTCCCCGCAAAGAGTACTACAAGAAGTTCTTGTATGAAGCTATTCCTGTGGAAAGTCATTTACATCAATTCCTACATGATAATTTTAATGCAGAAGTTGTTGCTGGAGTTATTGTGAACAAGCAAGATGCCGTGGACTATCTTACATGGACATTCATGTACAGGAGGCTCACTCAAAATCCTAATTACTACAATCTCCAGGGCGTAAGCCACAGCCATCTCTCAGATCACCTCTCAGAGCTTGTTGAAAACACATTAAGTGATCTGGAAGCAAGCAAGTGTATCACTATAGAACATGATGTGGGCATTTCTCCTTCGAATCTTGGCAGGATAGCTTCTTACTATTACATCAGTTACACTACTATTGAACGCTTCAGTTCTTCCTTGACTCCTAAGACGAAGATGAAAGGTCTCCTGGAGATTCTTGCTTCAGCTTCAGAGTATGAACAACTGCCTATACGACCTGGGGAGGAAGACGTGATACGTAGGTTAATTAATCATCAGAGGTTTTCATTTGAGAATCCCAGATGCACTTACCCACATGTCAAGGCGAATGCTCTTCTTCAAGCTCATTTCTCAAGACAACGTGTGGGTGGGAGCCTAGCATTGGACCAGCAGGAGGTGATTCTTTCTGCCAGTAGATTGCTTCAAGCAATGGTTGATGTAATTTCCAGCAATGGCTGGTCGAACCTTGCACTTCTTGCAATGGAAGTTAGTCAAATGGTGACACAAGGCTTGTGGGAACGCGATTCCATGCTTCTACAGCTTCCACACTTCACAAAAGAATTAGCCAAGAGATGCCAAGAGAACCCAGGAAAGAGTATAGAGACGGTCTTTGATCTGGTGGAGATTGAGGATGATGAGAGGCAGGAGCTGCTGCAGATGTCAGATACCCAATTACTTGATATTGCGAGGTTTTGCAATCGTTTCCCTAACATTGATATGTCATATGAGGTGCAGGATGATGAGAATGTTAGTGCTGGGGAAAATATCACATTGCTGGTCACTCTCGAAAGGGATCTAGAGGAGAAGACAGAGGTTGGACCCGTCAGTGCTTCTAGGTACCCGAAAGCCAAAGAGGAAGGCTGGTGGCTCGTTGTTGGTGACACAAAGAGTACTAATCAGTTGCTTGCCATCAAGAGAGTGTTCCTTCAAAGGAAGTCCAGTGTAAAGCTGGAGTTTGCTGCTCCCGCACAACCTGGGAAGAAAACATATACACTCTACTTGATGTGTGATTCATATCTGGGCTGCGACCAACAGTATAGCTTCTGTGTCCATGTCAAGGATTCCGCAGACCCTTTTGAAGATGGCATGAGAGAGTAAAGTAAGTAATTAAAGATTCATCACCTCTTCTTGAAAACAAACATTTATTACACTCCTGCTATATGCTTACATTACTATTTTAGCTAATTCAATATCAGTTGAAAATTCTCTGTATATCTCTTTAATCTTAACATATTCTTCCAAGTCTATTAGTTTCTTATTTGGCTAAAACCAGAGTAGATTCACATGAATCCAATTAAAGCATGAAATGCAAGTGGTGGTGCAAAAGAATTCCAATTCAACACACCAAATCATAGATTTGTTTTATTTGATAACACAACCTGCTAACAAGCTTCTAAGTACATACACACAACACAAGCTGATCACTAAAGAAAATTACATATTTATATAGAACTCAAATCGCTCAACCAACTAAGAACCCAGTTTCCAGGACTACTGATGGATATGGTGTTCTAGTGATGAAAATGTCAAAGAAGGTCTTCACTCTTCAGGTCCTGATATGAGTTTCCCCTTCTTGATGTCGACAAGTTTGTCGTAGACAGACCATGCGAAGCTAAGGAAATGGTCTCGATTCATTTCTTGGTTGTAGCCCCAATAACTATGATGGTATGTTACATGATACCATGCTGATGCTTTCGCATACACTTCCTTTTCAGTAGTTGGAGTGTCAAGATCACTTTCCGTCTGGTTGAACCAGGCCTTAGCTTCCTTTCTAAGTGACCTCACAACAGAACTGATCTCATCTGTATCCCTCTTCCTGTCGAAAAATCTTGCCATCTTCATTATGCACCCACTTATTATCTCGGCCTCTGTATTGATCCCGTAATGGTCCATCAAGTTCCCCAACTTGTTATCATACTGTGTTTTGTAATAGAATGCTTTGTCGATGTACTTTTCAAAGCCTTCTACTTCCATTGCAGGATCATAAGACAGTATCGCCACTTCCCTGGTGAAGGATTTTATGGCTGCTGTGGGTGGCGCAATGTCCTTAACTTCCCGATAAAGCTTTCCAAGGACACTTTGTGATTCGTAGGTGGGTCTGTTTTCCTTCTCCATGAAATCCGGATACTCTTTGACGCGTAACGAGCGAGGAATTTCAGCTGGCACACCAGTTTTTGCGAAGTCCACAGCAATGGAGGCTAGCCTTGCAAGCTCCTTACATGAATTACTCATTGCCTTGTTTGGCTCTGTGTCCGCAGACACCACATGAGCATTGCAAATGACTCCCAAGCTGTCATTCATTATATAGTCCACGAAATACTCCTCAATGTCCTGCAACTCACCATTAAATACGTCAAGGCAAAGATGAAACAGACACGGTTTGATGTGTATTGAAAACATATATAATTCAAGAAAATCACCTCAATTGTAACATCATTCTCTGAAACCTTAGCCGGTGCTGGTGTGTAATCCATGGGTGGAACCTGGCGAGGAGGAATGAGATCAGGATCCCAACACACAAAGTAGACGTCTCCATCGAGGTCACTCCCAGAACATTCATCAGGATGAGGTCTAATTAACGATGTAAGTTGTGTTAGTAACCCCAAATTCCAAACACACTCATATTAAATTTAAAAAAAAAGACAAGTTCAGAAGTTAACTACCTCTTCCCTTTTGCAGGGAAAACAATACAATCCACCATGTGGTGCAGAGCGGGCACGTCCACAGCCTTTAAAACGCGCATGTCTCCTGGGTGTAGACATGGGTTTTTGGCAACAACTACCTTGCTCTCGACAATACTAAACACGGGTGAGGTGTTGTCTGGATGATGACATCTAGAGCCAGAGTACTGCACAAATACCTGACCATACTCCAAAGTTCCCGTTTCATCAAGACATCCCATCATAGCTTGTCCATTTTGGACAAATATCCTTGTTCTGCTTCGCAACTCCTGGAGATGCAAAGCGCGGAATGTCTGAAGCATCATCGATAGATAGGGCTCCTTGTCTGGCTTGTAATCGCACGTAAGCATTTCCTTGAGAACATTTGCATTCTCCCTAGAAGACGCCATCAAATCAAGTGCCTCATGTGCCCTTTCAGGGTCTGTTAAAATTGCATCTAGTTGAGCTACTGCCTCTCTCTGCTTATTTTCGAAAACACAATCTCTAACACCGAGTGTGGACATCAAGGTGATCAGCTGGCGATTGAGAAAACAGGGCTGGTACCGGCTGCATGCCAAAACATCAAGACTTGTGCTGTTTGATTTGTACTTTGACATGCTCTTTCTCAGTGATAATTTCACTGTCGAATTTGGGTCGACAGCCACAACACCTTTGTGCCCACCATGACGAATCTGATACGCGGATGGAGTATAGCTTGTGTAGCCCAATTTTCTAGCCACGATGTGAGCTAAATCAGCGGATATTTTGCCAATTCCATCAGAGAATATATGTTTAATCCCACCCCTTTCTGTTTCTACATCAGGAATTTCTTCAACTTCACTGCCATGAACATGCAAAGCCTCCCTGGAGGAACCGAAAGACTGACCAAGTCTGGCAGCATATCTCGCCACATTTTTTATGTCGCTAAAATCACCCATCCGCTCCCTAATATCCGCCGCAGTCAACCCAGGTCTCGAAGCAAACATCCACAGAGAATTTTCTTTTAACTGACTATTCGAAAAAGCTAGAGTTTCAAACTTCTTACCTCCAATGTCTATACCATTTCTCAGGATTGACAATATCCTTCGATAAATTCCAGTTCGCTTCTCTTCGTCTGTGGAAGATGATGTCCGAGGAGACAAAGCTGTTGCATACAGTTTCTGACCATCCTCATCAATGAAAGAGACACGAAGAAAGTTATCGATATCATCGGGATAGCTTCGTAAAACACGATTGGAGAGGCTGGCCTCCGGACCACAGAAGTACATCTTAGTTGGGGTTATCAGAATCTTTCGCACGTAAACCAACCCATCTTCTAAGGCAATTTGAGGCAGTTCAGGAAGTGCCCTGGACTTGGAGTATTTTATGTAATGCTCAGTGAGCCAATTTATAGGATTGTAACAGCATTCTCTAAGATGGAACAGCTTCTCTAGAGCATGTTCAATGCATGCTATGTTGAATCTACTTGGATCAACGAAGCGAAAGAACAGATCGTCAATTAATGGTCCAGGAAGACAACCATGGTGGACCAAAAGGTTGATTTTGAATAGGATTTTGAAAGGCAAAACAATGTCTTGGGATGGATTGATAATGGGGACAAGATCAGAGTTGCAAGACAAAGAAGAACCTTTCTCCAGAATGAATTCCTCTTCACTTTCTTCGTAGTAGAAAAAGTCTTTCAGAATTTTGGGCACAACAACCCTCCCTGGAAGTCTCAAACATAAAGCAGTGGACTGACCGATGCTTGATGATGGAGTGAAATCAACTTCCCGAATCCATTGGCCATCGTTCTCGTAAATTCGAGGGGCTTCATACAACTAGAAACAGAGAAAAAAAAAGTGGGAATTCATCAGAAAATGTTTCTATAAAACTTTAATGCATCTTTACACAATGAAGAAGATTGTTAATTACCTGAATGACTAGAAACTTAGCAGTTTGTCCACGTGGACGACGAAGCTTAATCTTCCAAATGCTTTCATAGGAGACCTCTAGCTTATATTCCACAGAATTATAAGTTAGAAAGAAATTGAACTTTCTAAGGTCAGTGCCAAATTTCACAGAGACATTTTCCTGTGACCAAAGCACAGAAAATTTATCTTCAGAAATCTGGCATCCAACACTCAATTTCACATTATAGATTTTGTGCTGAGAATGAGAAGTCCTTGAGTTTGGTTCCATATCCCAAGCTTTCAGATAAGATTTCTTAAACCAGAGACCATCAGCAGCAGCAGCCAAGGACTTGATATGTTCTGCGGCTTCAATGGTTGCGAATTCCACTGTAGCATGTGCTCTAGCACCTTCAAGTCTCCCAACCTCTACTACATCACAAACAGTCCCTTCACCGGTATGTCCCTCCACGAATTCCTTCACGTCTGCTGGTGATTGAACAGAAGCGAATCCAAACAACTTCACTGTCTTTCCCATTTCGCGATTTTTTTTTTCAAAACAAACTTTCACCTGCAGTTTCATTATAAAGTAAATTAATAATGCTGTGCATGTAATAACTCTCAACAGAGACTGTGATGATCAATTAAGTATACCAAAACCACTGTCAAGTTTTAAGCAATTACTGATCAAACACAAATGGAAATCCCCACTTGATATATCAAAAACCATTGTTAAAAAATAATCAAACAGCTAACAGAGTCATTGATGAACAAAAAGATGAAAGCAATATTATTATTGATCAAATGCAACACCAAAAAACAAAGTAACTTGATAAATGAAACTCAATAAGGAATTGAAGTAAAAAAGAGAGACTCACAAGAGTAATTGGCTTGAACAGAAATATATTGATCGATGTCTAAGCTCTGAGTAGCAAATGGTGATCAAGTAAGGTATATATAGAAATTGATCAAGAATTGTTATTTCTTTTTAGTTTGGCGTCAGGAAGCATACAAGGAAACTAAGATGGAAGTTGTTATTACGTAAGACAGATATCATTGGTTGACATGAGTTGATCAGCTGTGACAGTCTCAGGTTTCCATATATGTCACATTCGCACACATCAGAAAAGTTGATCAGCAACAGTGAGGTGGCATTGGATGAATGGAGTTTGTAATCTTCCAAGTTGTATATACATAAGACAGATATCATTATGATCAATGTTGCCAATAGTGATTCATGGTAAGATACTTAAAAGTGGGGAGCGAGAATTCAGATAAACTAAGATGGAAGTTGTTAATATTTGAAAGGAGTTGAGTTAAACCCATAAAGGGCTTCTGTACTCTAGCTTCTGTAGAAAATGAAAAAGAAGAGATTCTTTTGACTCTTTTGAATAAGAAGTATTATATGTGCATGCATGCATGGCCCCTATAGTATCCATTTTCTCTGCTTGCTATCTAAGTGGAGTGAGAGTGGGGCCAACCAACTTCTACTTGATCAACAAGGGTGAATTTTTCATGATTCTTCTTTTTCTTATGAAATATATATATTGAAACTTGGCTGATAAGTTATCTGTGAAGCTATAAATCATATATATCTTTCTTCCTCTGTCAACATTCCAACGCGTTAATGATTCATGCATTTCGTAATTATTTTTTAATTAATGACGTACAATTCATCATTCATCAAGTAAAGTTTCCTCTAGTTAATTACTAGGAAACATTATGCTGAAATGAAATCAATTAGTTGATATATAGCTACATGAGTTCTGAGCCAATAGAAAAAACAACGACAAAAACAAAGGAAAATTCTGTGTTTCTTTTTAAAATCAATAAAATTGATTACATGGTATTTTGTGACCCATAATAGATACGTTAATGACGTGATATAAGTATATAACCACCGCATTAGTTAAGAATTTCTTACAAACACCTTTCATTTGTTTATCCTATTAACAATATTTGAATAATCGAGAATTTTAATAATCATTAATCAATATCATCTATTAACTTATAACGTGTCATCCATTGCTGTTTTATGATTGGAAATTTAATATATCGGAGAAAAAATAAATATAAACATTTTAAGAGAAAAACTAGGGTGGAACGAGTGCAATTCTGCGTTCCTCCACTTGCAATATGTCATATGTGGTATTTGACAATATATTCATCCCATCACACATTTATATTTATATTACATGGCATGTTTAGCGACAGTGATTCAGAAAGGGGGTTGATAATATAGAAAATATTGGAAATGAAGAGATTGTTTTGACTCTTTTGACTAAAAGGTGTCATATGTGCATGCATACGTGGCCCCTATGGTATCCATTTCTCTGCTTGCTATCTAAGGGGAGTGAGAGTGGGGCCAACTTCTAATATATATATATATATATTTTAATGAAACCAACTTCTACTACTTGATCAACAAGGGTGAATTTTTCATGATTCTTTCTTTCATTCATCAACGTAAAGACATACATAAGATGACATAGCCATTTTATGTGTCCTTGATATAAACACATTTATCACATTCGTTGGTTTTAAAACAATTTGACATCATGGCATTGTCAAATTTTTCATGCCATTGTTTTGGTGTTTACATTAAACCATATAAAGACTTCATCAATTTACAGACTTTTTTTCCATGCCTTGGAGCAGAAAAAACCTTTAGGTTATTCCATATAGATTTCTTCATCTAAATCTCCATTTAAGAAAGTTGTTTTCACATCCATTTGATATACTTCAAGATTTTGTAATTTGGCGATTGCAAGTATCATCCTAATGGAGGTTATTCTCGTCATAGGAGAATGCGTATCAAAGTAATCTAGGCATTCTCATTGTTTGTAACCTTTAATTACAAATCTAGCCTTATACTTATCAATTGATCCATCTGCTTTCATTTTCCTCTTGAAAATCCATTTGGACCCTAGTGATCTACATCCCGAAGGAAGGTCCACTAATTCCCAAGTATGATTTTGTAAGATGTAATCAATTTCACTTTTAATGGCCTCTTTCCACAAGAGTCCTTCTGAAAGCCCACAACTTCTTTAAAGGTTTGAGGTTTACCTTCCAGCAGATAGGTCAAAAAATTTGGACCAAAAGATTTTTCTATCCTAGCTCTTTTGCTACGTTTAGGTTCATCCTCAACTTCATTTTCTTGTTCTTGATCATCATCATTATCATTTGCAATTTCGTGTGTTCGTTTAGATGAACTCGCTTTATATTTGGATTTACACGAAAATACTTGTTCAAAGAATGATGCATTTCTAGATTTCATTATTGTGTTTTTGTGAATGTCTGGGATTTCAGACTCATACACCAGAAAACGATAAGCACTACTGTTATGTGCATACCTAATGAAAATGCAATCAACTGTTTTCAGACCTATTTTCACCTTCTTTGGTATAGGTACGGCCACTTTGGCAAGACACTCCCACATTCATAATTATTTATAGGAAGGCTTTCTTTATTTCCATAACTCATATGGAGTCTTGTCTTCTTTCTTTCGGGGCACCTTATTTAAAAGGGTAATTGCTAGATAAGATAACTACACCCCACATGTTCTGAGGTAACCCAGAACTTATAAGTATTACATTCATAATTTCTTTCAAAGTACGATTTTTACATTTAGCAATACCATTTTGCTGAGGAGAATAAGGTGTCATGGTTTGATATATGATTTCGTGTTGTGCACAAAATTCACCACACAGTGCTTCATACTCACCACCTCGATCACTTCTCGATACCTTAATTTTCTTATTGAGTTGGTTCTTAATTTCAGTCTTATAGAGAATAAACTTCTCTATAGCTTCGTCCTTGCTTTTTAGCAAATACACATAGCATTATTTGGTGCTATGGTCAATAAAAGTAACAAAATATTTATTGTCACCCCTTGTTTGTACAAATTTCAAATCACAAACATGACTATCGATTAAATCAAGGGGTTTGGTATTCCATTCAATTGTTTGGAAGGTTGACCTTGTTAATTTTACTTCAACACAAATTTCACATTTATGTTTGGAATTAATAATAAAAGTAGGTATATGATTTAAGTTAATTAATCTACGCAATAAGTCCTGTTTGGAAAGGCAGTAGTAGACTTTAGGGGTATTTGAAAATTCATTTGTTTAAATGGAAACCATGGGATCTTGAAAGGCCTGTTTGAGTTTCTCTATAGATTGCACACCCCCTTTTTCAGTTTGGTATCAGAGCCTAGTTACCTTTAAATTTAATATTTTACTTGTGTGAGTAGTTACAGAAAGGCGGACTTCTAATTACAACATCTGAGTTTTCGCATGTCATTTTGAAAAACTTCAAATTAATTGAATTAGATTATTGTATTGTCGTTGCCTTTACTATTGTATTGTCCTTATTAGAATAATTATTGTCTTTAATATTGTGTACTTGCTATAGTAGTTATTATTTATTGTATTATTGTGTAGTTATTATCTATTGTATTTATTACATATCCATTGTATATTACTTTTGCATGCTTTAGTTTTAGATAAGTTTACGTAACTTGTTTTTTTTTTTTTTTGAGAAACTGGAGTATATTAACCAACCAAAGAACCACCCTAACCCGGCCAATCGGCCAACACCAGAGCCTCCGCAAAGGGAGGAATAGAGCTAGAATAAAAACAATCCTCCAACGAGGACAAAGCAAACTTTGCTAAACAATCAGCAACCTTGTTCGCAGCTCTAGGAATAAAAGAAATTGAGAAATTATGAACACCCACGAGCCGAATGATGTCAGCAATAACAATCACCACCTCTGAACGAGGGACCGCACTCGACAACACAAGATCAACCACAGACTTTGCATCCGATTCCAGAACACACGGCAAAAAACCAGAAAGCAAGGCAAACTTTAAACCACACAAAACGGCTGAAGCTTCAGCCACCATAGGGGAGAAGCAGGCAATCAGAGACTGCGCAACAGACCCCATCACACACCCCATGTGGTTGCGAACCACAATACCCACCCCTACCTGATTTCTGTCCGCATCGATGGCCGCATTAGAGTTGATTTTGAAAACACCACCACTCGGCCTACACCACTTCGGTGGAGAACTAATAATTGATATAAGTATTTATTATATAGTTGTCTTTGTTTGCTTTATTTGACTTTAACTTTAGTTGTATTGTAGTTTATGAGCTTAGTTAGTCCCTTTAATAATATAGATCAAGCCCTACTAGAATTAGCAATTAATAATTCAGATAGACTAAATTCATTAAAAAGGAGACATTTAGAGTTTATAGAAATAGTAGACAGAAAACTTAAAAATCAGTATAGTAATTTTGACCAGATTTATCTTCAGACTAGAGATAGTTTCCAGTGTTCTAAAAAGATCTCTTAGATTTAGAAAATATTAAGATAAATAGTGAAAACATTATAAAGAAAATAGAAAAATCCTAAAAGAAAATAGCCAAAAAATAGATGAATAGAGAAATTCCTATAAATCAAAGAAAAGAGTGGTTCAGAGAAACTCTTTATTTAGAACAACGTATAATTAATACAAACAAAAGAAGACTAAAAATAGCTAAGACCGAAGAAAAGAAATAAGCTATCCTAGATAGAATAAAAGAAGTCAAAGGTCACGAAAATCATTGGAAATTACATTTAGAAGCACTGTGTAGTAAAGGAACTCTTTAATCAATACAATATTACATTAGAATAATTCAAAGCCTTAATAAAGTAATTGAATACAAGAGCCGTAGAAAAAGTTGCAATAGAAAGTTTTAATGCAAGATTTGCACAACTGTTTTCTTAATATTTACTTTTTTGGATCCTTAGAACAATTTAGTGAATATTTAATAAGATTAAACTTCTACGAAGCAGAATTAATATTTAATTACTTGTTAATAAAAAATAGACAAGCAGTTGGAGAAAGGCTTATTTTTGAAAAATTAATTTTAGCCAGAAGAAATCTCATAAGTTTAATAGAATTAAATAGCATAAGAATCAGGACAGAACATAGAAGGACATATAGAAGGATTTTACCTTACATATGAACTTTAAGAGATTAGAATATTTAGATCTAGAAATAGCAGGTTTGAGAAAAACAAAAGTAAATCTACATAATAATATTAAAATTAATTGTAACATAGAACACTTAGATAAACAGTACAAGCATATCCCACACACTAGTAATAGTCAACAAAATTTTATCGTAGACTTAATAATCAATTTAGGTCAAAGTTTAGAAGAAAATATAGACAAGACTAATAAGAATATTACTGAT
The DNA here is from genome assembly GCA_030490815.1 of Acer saccharum. NCBI lineage: Eukaryota > Viridiplantae > Streptophyta > Magnoliopsida > Sapindales > Sapindaceae > Acer > Acer saccharum. The sequence goes on from CM059866.1 coordinate 68,228,052, forward strand.
CTAGCAAGCTTATTTGAAAATAGTAAAATAAATACACTAAGAAAGAATTTAGATTACATAAAAGAATTATTAGGCGATTTTAATAATACTATAAAAAGATTTCCTAGCAAAAAGGAAATATTATAATTAACTAATTTAATAGAACAAAAAACTCCTAAACCTGTAGAATTAGAAATAAAAAGTCTAGTTACAAGCCTCAGCTTAGAAATAGAAAATATAAAGCAGACTCAGCAAGAATTAAGATCACAGATAAAAAGACTTACTGAATGAACCATTTAGAAACAATCCTTAACGAATTAACAATAGAAGCTCCCAACAATTTACCAATAAGCATAACTGATAAAGCTTTTAACTTAGAAAGTAATACAGTCACCCAAGGACAGTGCAATACCATAATAAAGCTATTAATTAAAGCTTTAGAGCGAATAGAAGAATTAGAAAGTAATATTAATAAAATTATACATAACCAAGTAGATCCAAACCATATAGCCTGGTTAGCTAAAAGAATAGATATATTAGAGAAAAAGCAAGAAGCACAGTCTTCTCCTAGCCAACCAAAAGTAGAAATTATAGACATTTTAGGTCCAAAAGTTAATCTCTTTAACAAAAATGGAACTAACAAGATCATCTAGCCTAAGATTACCAGTAGCTAGTAGAGTTAGAAACATCCTAAATTATAGTAATAAAGGAAAAGAAATAATTGAAAAAACAGAAGATTTAATCCAAGAAGAAGATGTAAATAAAATGCTTGAAGTAGGATTTAGGCAAGTTAGGAAGAAGAATTTATATCAAGAAGGATTATTAGATAGCTTTAAAAGCAGCTTGTATGTATACAAAGATGAATTTACATTTGGAGTAGTTAACAATAGGGAAGAAATTACATTAATAAGCCCTCAAAGTGCTAAAGAAATAAAGAAAAATGGTTACTCAGCTATACATTTAGGTGTAGTAATTATTGGAGTGCTTAGCCAGACTAGAGCAGGATTAGACACTAAAGCCCATTTGTATTTTTATGATGATAGATTTAATGATCATGAACAAGCTCAGCTAGCAACCGCTGAAGTAGATCTCAGAAATAAAGTAGCTGTAATAGGATGTCTCCCTGACATAGACATAGACATAAAAGAATTTTGTAGTAAGATAAAATTAAGCATACAAACAAAAGGTTTTAACATGGATGTAGAATATAAAAATTTAAGAATAAAAATATTTGTTTTAGGAAGATGTTATAATAAATATCATAAAAAGTTCAAATTTATTAACAAAAGCATAGTTGAACATTTTCATAGTGAATATGTACAAATGCAAGTTCCTAAAAGACTTAGTACAAGCGAATTACAAGGGTTAGAATGGAAATTACTAGAATTAAAGACTCAATTAGTAGAATTACCAGAAAGTAGTAAAATTTATATTGATAATAAAGATCAAACTTTTCAAAGATTTAGTAATTATAAAAAACAAGGTAATATATCTATAACTGAAGATGATTCCAAAGACGAAATCAATATGTTAAGATTAGAACAAAGCATAGATAGAGTTAAAACCCTAAATACTAATAGAGAACAAATAATAGATTTAATTTTTAGTAACCCTAATAATTACCTAAAAGAAGAAGTATTCGAAGAACTTTGCAATAATATAGAACTAGAAGACAAAGATGTAGATAATATTTTATTAGAAAAATTAGATTTTGAAAATCTAAGAAATGATTTATTAAATATAATATATCTAGAGGAAGAAATATTTGTAGGAGAAGAAGAAAAACCTAGAACTTTAGAAACATGAAGTGGAAGTGGAACAAATGTCCCAGATACAGAAGGATTTCCTAAACCCAGGATAGATGAATATTTAGAAAATAGAGGAATAAAAGATACAAAAGAACAATATAGAGATATAAAAGACACATAAAGAGTCTATAGAGCTAAAACTAAACTAGAAAGCTGGAGAAAAGAACCAGAAACAAAAGATATATTAATCTTAAGCCTACAAGGACATAGACCTAGTGAATGGAAGAAAATATTTAGTAAATGGGAAGGAAATTTAATTAGACATGCTATGGAAGCATTAAATAATATAGTGGATTATAAATATAAATTAGTATATCTAGAAAGCACATTAGGATATAATGAAAAACAAATTTATTTAGGATGGAGAGAATACATGAAAAATGATGATATAAAGAAAGTAGAATTAGATGAATTTGAGATAAACATAACAGTCTTAAGTTTTATAGACGCAATTAAAAAATGCGTTCTAGGATCTTCAATGGAAGAAGTAGATGATGTCCAAAAGCAGATTAGAGCTATAAGAAGTTTAGAACAACTTAAAATATGTGATTTACACTATTTTGATTACTATGTAGACATTTTTTATAAATATTGGAGTCAAATAGGAAGACCTTATGATGAAGAATTATTAATGAAGTTTGTAACCAAGTTACCTGGAAAAATAGGAGAAAAACTTTATAAAGATCTAAAGGAATGGTTTAAAAGTAGAAAAGAAGAAGGATTATTTTGGCAAATTTCTTTAATACCAGCAGTAGAATTTGTTAGACAAAAAATCAGAGATTTATGTGATGAAGAAAAACTTAGAAGACAAACACAACAACAATTTAGTAGAATGTGTGTAGATTTGTATGAAATACCTACATTAGGGTGTGGAAAGACTAGAAAATACAAGCATAAATATGATAGATATAATAAAAATAAAACCAGGAAAATTAAAAGATACAAGAAAGATAAGTATAAAAAATCCTATAAAAGAAAATTTTATAATTATGCTAATAATAAGAAAAAAATCCAAAAAGCTTTTAAAAAAGGAAAAAGAATTTTTAGAAAGAAAAATCACAAATATTGCAAATGTTATTTATGTGGAAAAATAGGGCATATCAAACCTAATTGTCCTGAAGCTAAAACTAGTAAAGTAAATACTATAGAAATCGAAGACTATTTAGAAGACCTAGAAGAAGTATTCAATATAGAAGAATTATTTGATGAGGATACGGTACTCATACTCATATTAGAAGATGAAGATTATGAAGATTATGAAGCATTAATGTTAGACGAAGAAGATGAGTCTAGTTTAGAATCAGGTCCAGAAGAACAATTTGAAAATGATACATCAGGAACAGAAGATAGTATTAATATGTTAGAAGAAGTAGTTTCCTTTTTAGGAAAAAATTGCAAAGAATGCTGTAACGAATTCTATAAAGGTTATAAAAAGGAAGAATTATATTATTGTAACAAATGCATAGAAAGAGAAGAAGTAAATTGAGCAGGAAGTGAACTCATATTAATAGATGTAGAAATTCTTTATAAATCCAAAAGAATCTGTACTAAAGCTATGATAGATACAGGCGCAAATAAGTGCATTATACATGAAAGTTTAGCTCCAGAAGAGTTTAGAACTAAGTTAGGAACAGAGGTAGGATTAAGACAGTTTAATGGATCATTATTACCCATAACTGACTGTATAATTAATATACCAATTAGGATTAATGGAGAAGTACATAACCTGCCCCAGACTTTAGTATCAAAACAGGTAAGTAACTATAAGTTCATTTTAGGATTAAACTTTATATTAGGAAATAATGGAAGCATGTTAATAACGCCAAATGGAGTGAATTTCTTTAAAAAATCCACCTTTATACAACCAAAGTTAGAAACCAATAACCTTCCTTATATAAAGAAAATAACTAATATAGAAAAACCAGTGAATATAGAATATTTTGATTCTTTATTGGAAGATTCAATAGTAAATTTAGAATTAGAATCTGATCAAGTTTTAAGTTATGAAGAAATAGACGAATATCTAATGGAAAGTTATACTGAAGATCTTTGTATAATCTCTAGAATAGAGTTTAACCAAGAGAACCCAGAAGAAAAAAGTTGGCCTATAGATGTAAAAAATAAAGTAGAAGCTTTAGAAAGAACAAAAATTATTGGTGATAACCCACAAAATGAAAACTCTATAGAAATATATAAGTTAGAAATAATAAATCCAGACATTACTATAATAACTCAAGATTTAGCCTATAGTTTAGAAGATAGAAAAAAATGCAATATGCATATTAAAGAACTCTTTGAACTAGGAGTAATAAGAGAAAGCACCAGTAGACATAGAAGCCCAGCTTTTATCGTTAGTAACCATAGTGAGCAAAAAAGAGGAAAAAGTAGAATGGTCATTAATTATAAACGATTAAATGATAATACTTTAAGAAATAGCTATAAGCTTCCCAACAAAGACGAATTAGTAAATTGTATACAAAAAGCAACTTGGTTCTCCAAATTTGATTGTAAAAGCGGTTTTTGGCAAATAAAGCTAGATGAAGAATCTATCCCTTGGACGGCTTTTAGTTGTTCAGAAGGACATTTTGAGTGGCTTGTAATGCCATTTGGATTAAAAAATGCACTTCAAGTATTTCAAGCTAGGATGGATAGAATTTTTAAAAAGTTTTCCAGTTTTTGTATAGTCTATATCGATAATATTCTTGTTTTTAGTAATAATAGATATATCCACACCGCACATGTTCATAAAGTCCTTGATTTATGTAAAGTTAATAATATTACACTTTCTAAAAAGAAATTTGAATTATTTAAAAATAAAATTGATTTCTTAGGACTAAAAATAGATAAAGGAAAAATAGAACTCCAACCGCACATAACCACTAAGATATTGAATTTTCCTGATAAATTAGAAGAGACCAAAGAGCTACAAAAGTTTTTAGGCTTATTAAATTATGGTAGAAAGTTTATACCTAATCTAAGTACCTTAGTTAGGCCACTTTACAATAAACTTAGTAAGAATGGTCAAAGATATTTTAATAATGAAGATGTAAAATTAATCCGAAAAATAAAAGAAATAGTAAAAAATTTAGGACCAATAGCTCTCCCAATTGATAGCTACTATAAAATAATTCAAACAGATGCTAGTAGCATAGGATGGGCTGGAATTCTCATTCAAAAACCTAGTAAAGGAAGCCCTAAAGATACTGAAGAAATAGCAATGTATTCTAGCGGCAAGTTTACAGAACCTGAGAGTAGAAAGTCAAGTACTGAATTAGAACTATTAGGTATAATAAACACGCTAAATAATTTTCATATATATATATATACAAAATGAATCATTTACTATTAGAACAGATTGTAATAATATAGTAGAATTTTATAAAAAAGTACAAAAGAAAAATTTTGAAAAGAAAAATTCATTCATAAGTAAAAGATGGATAAGTTTCTTAGAAACATTAACTGGTAGAGGATATAAAGCAGAATTTGAACATATTAGTGGAAAGGATAATACTATAGCAGATATATTATCTAGACTAATAAATATTTAATTTTTGAATGCAGGGAATATGGCTGGAAGTTCAAAAAATCTTCAAAAAAGCTTTACTTTCCCTACTCAAAGCAATAGTGCAAAAAAGCTCAACATAGGACCTTTTACAATAAGCAATAACCCTAAAGTTCCTTTTCAACCGTTAAATCAACTAAAAGATAAGCTTACTGAACCTCAACAAGCCTTGCTCAACAATATTTGGTTTTTTAGAAATAATAATAAAGGATTTTTAAATTCACTGAATGTTTTAAGCCAATACTTTGTAGAAAATAACAAGTTTTCATGTTATGTAGTTTATAGAGGAAGAAAAGTTGGAATTTATTCAACATGGCAAGAGACTGCTATGTATGTTGAAGATTTTCCAAATCCTAGTTTTAAAGGTTTTTACTCCTTGGAAGAAGCCACTGGATCCTTAAATATGTTTTTACAAAACCAAGATGGCTTTGAACCAATTTTAGAATTTAATGGAATTATTTATGATCGTAACCAAGTGATTAGCTTCATGAATCATTTCAAAACGATAAATGAAGCAAATCATAGAATATCAGAAGAGCTAGAAAGTTGTAAAAAGAGTATGCATGATCTTTTAGAAAAGATCCAAGATGAAAATACAGTACTAAAGCAAAAATTAGAAGAAGCTGAACAGCTAGCGGAACAACTCCGAAGAATTAGCATAACAAGCCAAAATAATAGTACATAAGCTGATGAGGAGGTAAATTCTGTAGAAAAGCCCCTTGATATTATAAATATTACCCTAATGAGGGATCAAGCTAAAAATCTTCTTAAAGCAGTAGAAAAGCTTCCTGTAGATATAAAGCAAACCATTTTTGGTATAGCACAAAATATACATTTAAAACGTTTTCTCAAAATTCAAAAGTTTTTAGCCATAGGTGTAGGATTACCTGAGGGTATGACTACATTTTTACAAGAGAAAAAGATTAATAACCAAGTTGTATTTAAGTTTGTTTTAGCCCAAATAAATTTAAACATTTTTCCATTAGAATTTGAAATCCTTGATTTTGCCGATAAAGTTAGTATTGAAGAGCTATTTAGCTATGGCATTATTGATGGGATTCATGCAACAAATATTTTAAAAATCTCCTTTCTTCCTGAAAAGCTTCAACAATCAATCAGGATGTTTGGAGGAAAGCATGGTTTTTGTCTTGACATTGATTCAGTCCCCTGTGAATGGATTGTCAACCAACCTTATCGGTTGTCAAACTATTTACCAGCTTATCACTTCATAGTGATAGTACCATACAATTTCCCTGTTGAATTTCTACGAGAAGATTATCCTCATGATTATGGTCAGGACATATGTCTTGAACATCTTCAAAGATACAGAGCACAGAAATACTTCACTTGTGTAAATTCATCCAGGCCTAAGCTGATCGGACAGACTCCTCACATGTCAATCTTCATAAGGAGTCACGATGTCATGTCTAAATACCCTATTCCATGGATATTCCTTAGCCCAGAAACAGATAACTACCTAAGAGAAATCCAGGAAGAGGAGGAAGACAGGATAAGAGAATTTCTCACTGAAGAAGAAATAGATGAACAGTTCGATGACGAAGCCTACCATAATTTGGACACTTAAGCAAGCTTGAAGCTAGTACAACAAAGTGTTGGTAGAAAAAGACAAAGATAGTTAAAAGCAAGATAAGAAGATAAGATCGACATCAAAGTCAGAAGATAAGAATATAAGATCGAAGTCAGAGTCAGAAGATAAAAAGATAAGATCTACAAGCTTGAAGATAAGACTGACAACAAGAACAGCAAAAGCAAGTATCGATAAGTTCAATTGTCAGACTTACTCTTTGTAAAATATTAATTTATAGTTGGCCGTACGTTTTGGCCTTTTCTCTGTAAATTTTTGTATAAATTAGGCTTTGCTCTCTTTTGTAAAAAACACGAGCAAATCTAGAGCTTTCAAAAACACTCCCACTCTCTCTTGTAATATTTTCAATTCCCTCACTAGCAATCAATAAAGCTGTAAATATTTTCAAGTAAGATCTTTTCTTCTTACCTCTCTACTTTACTTCTTTTTCAGTTTTTATTTAGTTGTTTCAACACCAGGAAGTCTTGCCAGGTTAACGAAAGCATAAGAAAAGTATTAAATTTGTAGAGTAACTCGGTCCTAATAAAGATTTGAAAAATTGGTTTTCAACTATAAAGGAACTTTTTCTATAAAATTACCTAGTAGAGATCCTGTTTTTATGAAAACAAAATTTTAAGATTTTCTGGAAAAAACTCCTTGGTGGTCTACGTGGGTAAGTCCTGTTTGGAAAGGCAGTAGTAGACTTTAGGGGTATTTGAAAATTCGTTTTGTTTAAATGGAAACCATGGGATCTTAAAAGGCCTGTTTGAGTTTCTCTATAGATTGCACACACCCTTTTTCAGGGCCTTTCAAGATCCCATGGTTTCCATTTAAACAAAACGAATTTTCAAATACCCCTAAAGTCTACTACTGCCTTTCCAAATAGGACTTACCCACGTAGACCACCAAGGAGTTTTTTCCAGAAAATCTTAAAATTTTGTTTTCATAAAAACGGGATCTCTACTAGGTACTTTTATAGAAAAAGTTCCTTTATAGTTGAAAACCAATTTTTCAAATCTTTATTAGGACCGAGTTACTCTAGAAATTTAATACTTTTCTTATGCTTTCGTTAACCTGGCAAGACTTCCTGGTGTTGAAACAACTAAATAAAAACTGAAAAAGAAGTAAAGTAGAAAGGTAAGAAGAAAAGATCTTACTTGAAAATATTCACAGCTTCATTGATTGCTAGTGAGGGAATTGAAAATATTACAAGAGAGAGTGGGAGTGTTTTTGAAAGCTCTAGATTTGCTCGTGTTTTTTACAAATGAGAGCAAAGCCTAATTTATACAAAAATTTACAGAGAAAAGGCCAAAACGTACGGCCAACTATAAATTAATATTTTACAAAAAGTAAGTATGACAATTAAAGATATCGATAACAGTATAATTAACGTGTCTTAGTCTACCATGCCTTAAATCGGAAGACTCAAGCAAATAAGTAGAAGAATTATTCTTATTAATATTGCGTTTCACAATGGATACATTGAGCTTAAAAAGCCCTTCGGTTACATATCCCCTACCCACATACAATCCCTGTTTAGACAACACAATCTTGTCTGATTCAAAAACCATCCTGAACCCATGCTGGTTTAGCAATGAACCGGACACCAAGTTCTTGCGGATTTCAGGCACATATAGCACATTGTTCAAAATCAAGTCTCTCCCAGAGGTCATCTTGAGGATCACTTGACCACGCCCCTCTATGTCGGATGTGGCTGAGTTGTCCATATATAGCTTCTCCCCATTCTGCACTGCTTCAAAGGTATTGAACATCTCCATGTCAGAGCATATGTGGCGAGTAGCCCCAGTGTCTAACCACCACTCCCTCGGGTTTGACCCGACTAGGTTCACTTCTAACACAACCGTAGTGAGATTGGTTTCTAAGTCATATTTTGAGATGCCTGCCACCACGTTTGCCTCATGGTTCTTCTTCTTCTTTTGAAACCTGCACTCAGAAGATTTGTGACCCATTTTGTCACAATTGAAGCACTTCCCTTGAAATTTTGGCTTCTTCGAGACGACTCCTTTTGGACCCAATTTGAACCCTTTTCCTGGCTTGTTCTTCTTGAACTTGGAACTCTAACCAAGCTCCATAACATTAGTCTTTGCTGCAGGTAGACTGAACCCTTTCTTCTCGAACTTTCTGTTACCTTCTTCAATCCAAATCCTAAGAATAAGATCTTCTATCTTCATCTCTTTTCGCTTGTGCTTAAGGTAGTTCTTGAACTTCTTTTTGGTTTGGCGTCAGGAAGCATACAAGGAAACTTGTATGCTTACATAAATGTAAGCATATTACATAAATGCTATATGCTTACATTACTATTTTAGCCATTTCAATATCAGTTGAAAATTCTCTGTATTTTTCAGACAAGCCATGTATATCTCTTTAATCTTAACATATTATTCCAAGTCTATTAGTTTCTTATTTAGCTAAAACCAGAGTAGATTTACATTAACCCAATTAAAGCAAGAAAAGCTAGTAGTGGTGCAAAAGAATTCCAATTCAATACACCAAATCATAGATTTGTTTTCTTTGATAACACAACCTGCTAACAAGCTTCTAAGTACATACACACAACACAAGCTGATCACTAAAGAAAATTACATATTTATATAGAACTCAAATCACTCAACCAACTAAGAACCCAGTTTCCAGGACTACTGATGGATATTGGGTTCTAGTGATGAAAATGTCAAAGAAGGTCTTCACTCTACAGGTCCTGATATGAGTTTCCCCTTCTTGATGTCGACAAGTTTGTCGTAGACAGACCATGCGAAGCTAAGGAAATGGTCACGTTTCATTTCTTGGTTGTAGCAGCCCCAATAACTATGATGGTATGTTACATGATACCATGCTGATGCTTTCGCATACACTTCCTTTTCAGTTGCTGGAGTGGCGAGATCACTTTCCGTCTGGTTGAACCAGGCCTTAGCTTCCTTTCTAAGTGACCTCACAGCAAAACTGATTTCTTCTGTGTCCCTCTTCCTGTCGAAAAATCTTGCCATCTTCATTATGCACCCACTTATTATCTCGGCTTCTGTATTGATCCCGTAATAGTCCATCAAGTTCCCCAACTTGTTATCATACTGTGTTTTGTAATAGAATGCTTTGTCGATGTACTTTTCAAAGCCTTCCACTTCCATTGCAGGATCATAAGACAGTATCGCCACTTCCCTGGTGAAGGATTTTATGGCAGCTGTGGGTGGCGCAATGTCTTTAACTTCCCGATAAAGCTTTCCAAGGACACTATGTGATTTGTAGGTGGATCTGTTTTCCTTCTCCATGAAATCCGGATACTCTTTGACGCGTAACGAGTGAGGAATTTCAGCTGGCACACCAGTTTTTGCGAAGTCCACAGCAATGGAGGCTAGCCTTGCAAGCTCCTTACATGAATTACTCATTGCCTTGTTCGGCTCTGTGTCCGCGGACACCACATGAGCATTGCAAATGACTCCCAAGCTGTCATTCATTATATAGTCCACGAAATACTCCTCAATGTCCTACAGCTCACCATTAAATACGTCAAGGCAAAGATGAAACAGACACGGTTTGATGTTTATTGAAAACATATATAATTCAAGAAAATCACCTCAATTGTAACATCATTCTCTGAAACCTTAGCCGGTGCTGGTGTGTAATCCATGGGTGGAACCTGGCGAGGAGGAATGAGATCAGGATCCCAACACACAAAGTATACATCTCCATCGAGGTCACTCCCAGAACATTCATCAGGATGAGGTCTAATAACGATGTAAGTTGTGTTAGTAACCCCAAATTCCAAACACACTCATATTAAATTTAAAAAAAAAAACAAGTTCAGAAGTTAACTACCTCTTCCCTTTTGCAGGGAAAACAATGCAATCCACCATGTGGTGCAGAGCGGGCACGTCCACAGCCTTTAAAACGCGCATGTCTCCTGGGTGTAGACATGGGTTTTTGGCAACAACTACCTTGCTCTCGACAATACTAAACACAGGTGAGGTGTTGTCTGGATGATGACATCTAGAGCCAGAGTACTGCACAAATACCTGACCATACTCCAAAGTTCTCGTTTCATCAAGACATCCCATCATAGCTTGTCCATTTTGGACAAATATCCTTGTTCTGCTTCGCAACTCCTGGAGATGCAAAGCGCGGAATGTTTGAAGCATCATCGATAGATATGGCTCCTCGTCTGGCTTGTAGTCGCACATAAGCATTTCCTTGAGAACATTTGCATTCTCCCTAGAAGACGCCATCAAATCAAGTGCCTCATGTGCCCTTACAGGGTCTGATAAAATTGCATCCAGTTGAGCGACTGCCTCTCTCTGCTTCCTTTCGAAAACAGAATCTCTAACACCGAGTGTGGACATCAAGGTGATCAGCTGGCGATTGAGAAAACAGGGCTGGTACCGGCTGCATGCCAAAACATCAAGACTTGTGCTGTTTGATTTGTACTTTGACATGCTCTTTCTCAGTGATAATTTCACTGTCGAAGTTGGGTCGACAGCCACAACACCTTTGTACCCACCATAACGAATCTGAAACGCCGATGGAGTGTAGCTTGTGCAGCCCCATTTTCTAGCCGCGATGTGAGCTAAATCAGCAGATATTTTGCCAATCCCATCAGAGAATGTATATTTAATCCCACCCCTTTCTGTTTTCACATCAGGAATTTCTTCAACTTCACTGCCATGAACATGCAAAGCCTCCCTGGATGAACCGAAAGACTGACCAAGTCTGGCTGCGTATCTCGCCACATTTTTTATGTCACTAAAATCACCCATCCCCTCCCTAATATCCGCCGCAGTCAACCCAGGTGTCGAAGCAAACATCCACAGAGAATTTTCTTTTAACTGACTATTCGAAAAAGCTAGAGTTTCGAACTTCTTACCTCCAATGTCTATACCATTTCTCAGGATTGACAATATCCTTCGATAAATTCCAGTTCGCCTCTCTTCGTCTGTGGAAGATGATGTCCGAGGAGACAAAGTTGTTGCATAGAGTTTCTGACCATCCTCATCAACGAAAGAGACACGAAGAAAGTTATCGATATCATCGGGATAACTTCGTAAAACACGATTGGAGAGGCTGGCCTCCGGACCACAGAAGTACATCTTAGTTGGGGTTATCAGAATCTTTCGCACGTAAACCAACCCATCTTCTAAGGCAATTTGAGGCAATTCAGGAAGTGTCCTGGACTTGGAGTATTTTATGTATTGCTCAGTGAGCCAATTTAGAGGATCATAACAGCATTTTCTAAGATGGAACAGCTTCTCCAGAGCGTGTTCAATTTCTACCATTTTGAAAAAACTTGGATCAACGAAGAGAAAGAACAGAACGTCAACTAATGGTCCAGGAAGACAACCATGGTGGACCAAAAGGTTGATTTTGAACAGAATTTTGAAAGGCAAAACAATGTCCTTGGGTGGATTTATGATTGGGACAAGATCAGAGTTGGAAGAGAAAGAAGAACCTCTCTCCAGAATGAATTCCTCTTCACTTTTTTCGTAGTAGAAGAAGTCTTTCAGAAATTTGGGCACAACATCCCTCCCTGGAAGTCTCAAACATAAAGCATTGGACTGACCAATGCTGGATGATGGAGTGAAATCAACTTCCCGAATCCATTGACCATCATTCTCATAAATTCGAGGAGCTCCATACAGCTAGAAACAGAGAAAAAAAGTGGGAATTTATCAGAAAAATGTTTCTATAAAACTTTATTGCATCTTTACACAATGAAGAAGATTGTTAATTACCTGAATGACAAGAAACATAGCGGTTTGTCCACGTGGACTATGAAGCTTAATCTTCAAAATGCTTTCATAGGAGACCTCTAGCTTATATTCCACAGAATTATAAGTTAGAAAGAAATTGAACTTTCTAAGCTCGGTGCCAAATTTCACAGAGACATTTTCCTGTGACCAAAGCACAGAAAATTTTTCTTCAGAAGTCTGGAATCCAACACTCAATTTCACATTATAGTTTTGTTCCATATCCCAAGCTTTCAGATAAGATTTCTTAAACCAGAAACGATCAGCAGCAGCAGCCAAGGACTTGATATGTTCTGCGGCTTCAATGGTTGTGAATTCCACTATAGCATGTGCTCTAGTACCTTCAAATCTCCCAACCTCTACTACATCACAAACAGTCCCTTCACCAGTATGTCTCTCCACAAATTTCTTCACGGCTGCTGGTGATTGAACGGAAGCGAATCCAAACAACTTCACTGTCTTTCCCATTTCGAGATTTTTTTTTTCAAAACAAACTTTCAACTGCAGTTTCATTAATTATCAAGTAAATTAGTACTGCTCTGCATGTAATGACTCTCAACAGAGACTGTGATAATCAATTAAGTATATCAAAACCACTGTCAAGTTTTAAGCAATTACTGATCAAACACAAATGGAAATCCCCACTTGATATATCAAAAACCATTGTTAAAAAAAATCAAACAGCTAACAGAGTCATTGATGAACAAAAAGATGAAAGCAATATTATTATTGATCAAATGCAACACCAAAAAACAAAGTAACTTGATAAATGAAACTCAATAAGGAATTGAAGTAAAAGAGAGAGACTCACAAGAGTAATTGGCTTGCACAGAATTATATTGATCGATGTCTAGCAAATGGTGATCAAGTAAGGTATATATATAGAGAGGAAGAGCTTACTATTGGTAGCCAATTTGTTATTTCTTTTTAGTTTGGCGTCAGGAAGCATACCAGGAAACTTGTACATTTTCATCATGAAAAAAAAAAAAAAAACATTATATTTATAATTTTGACAATGTTTAAGGTGACAATACATGGATTAAGGGTATGATATTTGTTAACACCAAAACTCCCATGTGACTGACACGTATCGGCATCTCGTTGGTTGTTATGAGTTGCCACCAATCAAATAATGCCATTTCAAAGCTCACTATACAGAGCTTGATAGTTTTTAAGTGTCTTCAAAGTGTTTAAAAGATTCTTTCAAGTCTTGATTGGTTGACATGAGTTGATCAGCTGTGACAGTCTCAAGTCTCCATATATTTCATAGAATCAATAACATTCGCACACATCAGAAAAGTTGAAGTCACTTTATTTCCCGAGAGGTAGGATTGGATGAATGAAGTTCTGGAATCTTCCAAGTTATATATATATTCATAAGACAGATATCATTATGATCAATATTCATGATTAGCAATCAATATCCAACTTCTAAGGGTAGAAGATGTTGGAAAAGAAGAGATTCTTTTGACTCCGTTGACCAACTTCTAAGTGGGTATGTCATATGTGCATGCATGCATGGCTCCAATGGTATCAATTTCTTTGCTTCCTATCTAAGGGGAGTGAGACTGTGAGGGTGGGACCAACTTCTACTTGATCAACAAGGGGTGAATTTTTCTTGATTTTTTTCTTATTCTTATGAAATGAAACTTTCTTGACAAGTTATTAGTGAAGCTATATACATCATGTACTGTATATGTCTTTCTTCAATTCGTCCATCATCATTCCAACGCGTTTCGTAATTTTTTAATGACAATTCATTAAGTAAAGTTAAATATAGTTACTAAGAATAAATATTATGCTGAAATGAAATCAACTAGTTGATTTTATGTGAATAGCTACATACGATAAGGACCAATAGTAGAAAAAAAAAAAAACATAGAATACTCTCTGTATCATGTTTATATTTAGAGTAAGGCTAGGTTTCCCAAAAAAAATTCCCAAAAAAATTCTTAAATTATGTGGTATAGTGAGTTGTCAACATCTTGTAAATCATACGTTTATGTAATGATGAATATGATGTTGATAACTCATCACCATATCACATAATTTGCGAAGTTTTTTGGGGAATTAAAATTTTGGGAAACCTAGTATTAATCTTCTATTTAATACCAATTAATAAAATTCACTATAGGGTGTATTCAATTTGAATTTCAAAAGACTCTTAACTTTTATCAAATTAAAAAGCTTTAGTGTATTCAATAAAGACAAATCTCACAATTTGTCTTTCATTCATACCAAAGACTTTAAATGACTTTTTTTAGGATCGTGATATTTTGTTGTGCTAATCTTTTTCCTAATCTAAAGAACTTGAAAATAAGACTTGCATTTAAAAATATTGAAAATGAAATAAATAAAAGAAATAAATTACGACCATTGATTACACATGTCAACATATTTATATAGGTCATGATAAAAATCAGCTCAGTAGATGATCCAAATTCATTTTTTTAAATAGAAAGAATTTTACTTTAGAAGAAAAACATAAAACTCTTTGAAAAACATCAACCATCAAACATATGTTACATTTTCAAATAAGAGCACACTCATTTTTAACAAATTTCACAAATAAAATAAAATGAATAAACATCATCATAAAAAAAAAAAATATATATATATATATATATATATATATATATATATATATATATAAAATAAATAAAAAAAGCATACAAGCATTAACAATGTATAACAAAATAAAAATAAAAAAAATAAAAATAAAATAAAAATAAAAATAAAAAAACTGAAAAAATAATATAAAATAACTCTTCATCGGTCTTGTTCAATATCAAATTACCCACTTTTAGTCATTTTAGGCATGGGTCTTGTTCAACAACTAGGTGTGGTTTTTATGTTAGTAACTTGTTTTAATTTTGGGTAGATTTTTATACACATTGTTATACTTTCATAGAGACATGTAAATGTTAATATTATTACTGTTTTGATACATTTATTCTAAAAATATATATATAATATTTTGACTAATTATAAAAAAAATGAATAAAATTTTGACTAATTATTAAAAAAAAAAAATTAGGTGCATAATTGTTTTTATGATGCAAAATGTAATAAAAAACAAATAAAAAGTTTAAAATCATGTATATAAATATGAATGCTTTCGTCAAGTTTAATTAATGATAGTTTTGTTTTTTATTATTTTGAAAAAATATTTTTATAGACATGATATATATATATATGTATATATAATTTTGTTAAAACAAAGTGTATATTATATTTAAAAGTCAATGAAAATCTATAAATGTCTATAAAAATCTTTTAAAATGAAAGTCTATGAAATTGTTTTAAAATGAAAGTCTACAAAAGTTTTTCACAATTATGTGTATATATAAAAGTTCATCAAAGTCAATAAAATATATAAAAGTCATCCACTTAAAAAAGTCATTTAAAATCCTAATTGACTACGTGACATATCATGATAGATATATTAATGATGTGACACGACCATTATATTGTATCAATTAAGAATTTCTTGCACCTTAGAATTGTTTATCTTATTACTGAACAATCGAGAGTTGTAATAATCATTAATCAATATCATCTCTACACTTATAACATGTCACTCAATACGGGTTTATGGTTGGAAATTTAATATACCTGAGAAAAAGCAAACATAAACATTTTAGGAGAAAAACTTGGGTGGGACAAGTGCAATGTGTTCCTCTACTTTCAATATTGTTATGTGGTATTGTAACTGAATAAAACGACGATGATGTGATAAGATCGTTTCATTCTAGATTATTATTATTATTATTATTATTATTATTATATATACAATATGACGATGACTAAAATCTAAACCCAAGACGTTGTCAAACTGTACGAGCATTATAATTTACCAATCCAAAGTTAATGGAAGTAATAGTATTTCAATATCATGGGCTTTTAAGGCATGATATTTTCTTATCCTATATATATAAAATAAAAAAAATAAAAAATAAAAAATTGATTTTTGAGAAACAATAATGCTAAACATCCCACCTAAAATCCCACATTTTTCATCCCACTACATGTGGCATATGAAGTGTCAAATTATGAATGGATACACATTAATGATAATTTATCTCACCTACCCCATGTATCCACTTATCATTTGACACCTCACATGCCACATGTAGTGGGATGAAAAAGGTGGGATTTTAGGTGGGATGTGTAGCATTATTGTTTGAGAAAAGATTAATTTGTCGGGCTGCCTTGAAATAGTAATAGTATTTCAATATCATGGGCTTTTAAGGCCCAGTAAAGTTGGAACACTTCTCTGGTTATCACGTGCAAAACACGTGGCCAAAGAGAGAGTAGTTTCTAAGTAGGAGCCATTTCGATGACCCAAACAGACGCATCTCACACGACGACGACGACGACCACCTCCTCACCACCGCCACTTCCTCCACCACCACCGCCAGGTCCACCAACAACAACAACAACTCAACCAAATTTTGTCAACTCAAAACTAAAACATAATTTCATAAAGGAGAGTTATCATGGCGACTCAACCGTCGCTGCCTCCTCCACCGCAGCAGCAGCAGCCAAACGGCGGTGTTCAGGTGCGCTGCGCCGGTTGCCGGATGATCCTGACTGTAGGACTGGGGGTTCCAGAATTCATATGTCCAACGTGTCAGCTGCCGCAAATGCTGCCGCCGGAGCTGATGACCCTGGGCGGTACCGCCAATAGCGGCAATAGAGGAGCGCTCAACAGCCAGAATGCGCTGTCGAATGCTTCGTCGATTGCGTCATCGCATGTGCCGGCGCATGGAATCGATCCGACGAAGATACAGCTGCCGTGCGCCAATTGCAAGGCGATACTCAATGTCCCACATGGACTCGTTAGGTTTTCGTGTCCGCAATGCGCGGTGGAGCTCGCTGTCGATTTGTCCAAAGTCAAACAGTTCTTTCCTTCGCCTCGGCTGCCGCCTCCGCCCGAGGACATCAACGAGGTTTCTTCTGTTTTTCTTTTTTGGTTCAATTTCGCCTTTTTAGTTTTACTTTGTCAAACAAACATACAAAAAAATTTGAACTTTCGTTATTTTGTTGTTGTTTTGGATATGTGAAAATACTGTTAGTCTGTTACTACTACAAATGATCAAAAATAATGAAATTATGCTAGTAACACTACTACTTGTACTGTTTCACTACTAATTTCATGAAACAATTAGTTACTAATTCCATCAATATTTCCTGAATCCATAATATAGGATAATACTCGAACAAGCCCGATTCCCCTCTGTAATGAATAATGATCTCCATCAGGACACCAATAACTTGGCATTCAGTATGTTAGAGAACTGAGAAGTAAAGTCAATATAGGATAATACTCAAACAAGCCCAATGCCCCTCCATAATGATCTTCAGTATGTTTGAGAAGTAAAGTCAATTTAATGGATGATTTTCATGCCTTACTTCACACTTCTTGAGTGTTTATGTTTTCAACTGAGTCTGCTGCTAATTTCTACTTTGTTGTAAATTATTAAAGCTTTTAACTGCTTAGCTCTTTGGATACAGATAATAATAATAATAATAAAACTCTTTGGACACAGATATTTTCTTCACCACTGCTATAACAACTCATGATTCTTTCTTTTTCTTATGAAATATATGTTGAAACTTGCGTGATAAGTTATCCATGAAGCTATATATATATATATATATATATATATATATATGTATATGATGTGTATATCACGTTAATAACATGATATGACCACTGCATTAGTTAAGAATTTCTTACACACACCTTTGATTTGTTTATCCTATTAACAATATTTGAATAATCAAGAATTTTAATAATCATTAATCAATATCATCTCTTAACTTATAACATGTTATTCTTACTAGTTTATGATTAGAAATTTAATATATCGGAGAAAAACAAATATAAACATTTTAAGAGAAAAACTTAGATGGGATGAGTGCAATGCATTCCTCCATTTTCAATATCCCATCACACATTTATATTTATATTACATGTCATGTTTAGGGATAGTGATTCAGATAAACTAAGATGGAAGATGTTATTAGAAAGGGCTTGATAAAGGGCTTTCTATATTCTAACTTCGAAGTGTGTAGAAAATATTGGAAATGAAGATACTCTTTTGACTCTTTTGACTAAAAGGTTTGTCATATGTGCATGCATGCTTGGCCCATATGGTATCCATTTCTCTGCTTGCTATCTAAGGGGAGTTAGAGTGGGGCAACTTCTACTATTATTATTATTTTAATTTTTTTAAGAAACCAACTTCTACTACTTGATCAACAAGGGTGAATTTTCATGATTCTTTCTTTCATTCATCAAGTAAAGTTAATTTCCTCTAGTTACTAGCTAGCTAGGAAACATTATGCTGTAGTTGATTTTATGTGAATAGCTACATAAGATATGACCCAATAGAAAAAACAAAAACAAAGGAATACTCTCAATCATGTTTATATTTAATACCAATTGAGATTACATGGTATATTGCAACAGAATAGATACGTTGATGACGTGACCACTGCATAAGTTAAGAATTTCTTACACGTTAGAATTGTTTATGTAACAACCCATATCCGAGAAATAATGAACCGGGATATTACATGATTCGGAACTTATAAAAACCTTAATTCTATAAATATTCACTATTAATATCATCAATAATTTGCACATAAAATACAATATCCAAAGGACAATGCTTGGGTACTGACCGGTCAGTACCCAAGTTAGTACCCAAGGTACTGATCAACCAATGGACCTTTACCACGTAACCCATTTATAAAGAATACAAGGAGATAAATGTAAAAAACTAAACAAAAAAAGCCATGTGGCAACACCCTATTGGTGGGCTCAGCACCTTGGGTACTGACTAGTCAATACTCAGTACCCAAGCAATTTCCATATCCAAATCTGACCAAACTACCAGATTCTAAACATAATCACCACATTAAATACATCGAGCACTTACAACACATACACACATGACACATGGAATCTAATTCTTAGGCGTTATGTATCTCCACTGTGTGAATGTAACCTCATTGCTTCATATACAAGAACTTAATTTGTAAAATGGTGGTAACAAGGGGTGAGCTGCTAACTCAGTAAGTAAATTTATGCATAACATGTAAAATAAAATAACCTTTTGTAAAACATTTACGTTCAAAAACCTTGCTCATAAACTTTTCAAAAAATTGAAAACAATGTAATATTTAATAATACATGAAATAATATTTAATACAATTTACATATTTAATATCAATAAAATGGTTGAAGCAACACTTTAAATCATATTCGTTCATATTCTTCAATCATAAAATATTTCACAAAATAGTATAAACAATATTAAATCAAGATATCATCTGATAATCATAATTTAAATCACTATAATTTTACAGAAGTAACAATACAGATCAATCATTTTATAAAACGGTAAACAGATAATTTTACGGTATAAACGATATGCATTAATCATTAAAGCGGTAAACTGATAGCTCATGTCTTGTAGTGTCATAATTACCCATGTGGTGCGGCAATAACAATATATCACAATTACCCGTGTGATGCGGTAACAACAATATGTATGCCCACAATATCCCAACTGGGTCAATAACAATAATATATGGTAACTACGGACAGTGAGCCAAAACATTAAAAATATTTTTCCATACCATTTGAATCACTTTTAAGAAACCATCCTTTCAAATAATGAAATAACAGTGGTATATTTGAAACAAAAATTATGTGATTATTTTTCAATAGATATGTAATATAAAGAATTCCTATTAGACGGGCATTCAAATACAATATATATAATTTACATACAGTTAAGATCAAATACCAAGAAATTACGGTCACTTATTTATTTTAAATTGATGTTGAAAACATTTATAACATTGAAAGTATGAATTTTAAAACAAAGAGAATAAGCACATCATAAATAAGTTTACTTACATAATATATACATACTTGAAAACATAACACACCATGGATGAGTTTACTTACCTCGAACCCAAACGTATCATAATTAACGTGTTCTAGTCTATCATGCCATAATTTGGAAGGTTCAAGCAAATAAGTAGAAGAATTATTCTTATTAATATTGCGTTTCACAATGGATACATTGAGCTTAAAAAGCCCTTCGGTTACATATCCCCTACCCACATACAATCCCTGTTTAGACAACACAATCTTGTCTGATTCAAAAACCATCCTGAACCCATGCTGGTTTAGCAATGAACCGGACACCAAGTTCTTGCGGATTTCAGGCACATATAGCACATTGTTCAAAATCAAGTCTCTCCCAGAGGTCATCTTTAGGATCACTTGACCACGCCCCTCTATGTCGGATGTGGCTGAGTTGCCCATATACAGCTTCTTCCCATTTTGCACTGCTTCAAAGGTATTGAACATCTCCATGTCAGAACATATGTGGCGAGTGGCCCCAGTGTCTAACCACCACTCCCATGGGTTTGACCTGACTAGGTTCACTTCTGACACAACCGCAGAGAGATTGATTTCTAAGTCATATTTTGAGATGCCTGCCACCACGTTTGCCTCATGGTTCTTCTTCTTCTTTGGCAACCTGCACTCAGAAGATTTGTGACCCATTTTGTCACAGTTGAAGCACTTCCCCTGAAATTTCGGCTTCTTCGAGACTCCTCCTTTTGGACCCAATTTGAACACTTTTCCTGGCTTGTTCTTCTTGAACTTGGAACTCTGACCAAGCTCCAATACATTAGTTTTTGCTATAGATAGATTGAACCCTTTCTTCTTGGACTTTCTGTTACCTTCTTCAATCCGAAGCCTGAGAATAAGATCTTCTATCTTCATCTCCTTTCGCTTGTGCTTAAGGTAGTTCTTGAATTCCTTCCAAGCAGGAGGTAGCTTCTCAATGATTGCAGCTACCTGGAAGGTTTCACTCAAGGTCATCCTTTCAGCATGAATCTCATGCAGAATCACCTGAAGCTCTTGGACTTGACTGATAACTGTTTTGGAGTCCACCATCTTGTATTCAAGAAACCGGCCCACCACAAACTTCTTGGATTCGGCATCTTCTGTCTTGTATTTTCGGTCTAAGGACTCCCATAGTTCTTTGGCTGTTTTCTTCGCACTGTATACACTATACAGTAAATCTGACAGCCCATTTAGTATATAGTTTCGGCACAGAAATTCTGAATGCCTCCATGCATCGATAGCATTCCATACTTGAACATCTCGCTCTTCACCACTATTGGGCTTCGGAGCATCTTCAGTCAAGAAGCGTGCTAGGTTCAAAGTGGTTAAATAAAACAGTATCTTTTGCTGCCACTGTTTAAAATTTAGACCACTAAATTTTCCAGGTTTTTCAATGCGATTCATCGGTATCGGAACTGAGTTCATAAATGGATTCGCCGTCGGGATATTCCCTTGACCCACAAATGGGTTCATCATAGGGTTAGGCATATTTCTCACAAATGAGTTGATAACCGGAGTCTCAATTACCACACTCGGATTTATCTTTGGATTAGGAATCTGCCCCACAATCGGGTTAACAACCGGAGTGTCTAGTCCCTCACTCGGGTTTACAATCGGAGTCTCTTGTGACACTATTGAGTTCACAATTGAATTGTTAGTCATTATGGCTGAAAATAAAACCACAAAGTTTTAGGACCACCACAATATATATATATATATATATCAGAATATATATAACAATCTATTGATTATCAAACCTATATGCAACAATTATAATATAATTATAATTTATCACCACTATATCAAACACTGGTTTGGTGATTTGAACACCAATATATAAAATAATATATCAAACACTTGAAATTGTGATTATTGATATTTTATCACAAGCACTCATGCATTAATTTATCAAAGCTTTATATATTTGTTATCAAACAATGATAACAACACTGATATCAACCATTTTGATATCAAACCAGTGAATAGAAATACGTAACGTGTATAAAGATTTGTTTCCTAAAAATAATTGTAATCAATTCACACATACCGATACATATGACAAACAGTAAGGAATTGATAAATTAACTTGATAAATGAAACTCAATAACTAATTGAAGAAATAAATTAAGAGAGAGTACTCACAAGAGTAATTGGCTTGAACAGAAATAAATTAAGAGAGACTTACAAGTGTACCATTTCGATGTCCTCGCGGAGGAAAACACGAATCAACCTTGATGTATCGTTTTCATGAAATCGGTCTCACTAAATTCGAGCCTCAAAATGTGTGTTTGTAACCAAATTTCCAACAATTTTCAACTGCAGTTTCATTACAAAGTAAATTAGTACTACTCTGCATGTAATTTAGCTAACAACTCTCAACAGAGACTGATAATCAAGTATATATATCAAAACCACTGTCAAGTTTTAAGCAATTACTGATCAAACACAAATGGAAATACCCACTTGATATATCAAAAACCATTGTTAAAAAATAATCAAACAGCTAACAGAGTCATTGATGAACAAAAAGATGAAAGCAATATTATTACTGATCAAATGCAACACCAAAAAACAAAGTAACTTGATAAATGAAACTCAATAAGGAATTGAAGAAATAAATTAAGAGAGACTCACAAGAGTAATTGGCTTGATCAACAGAAATATATTGATCGATGTCTAGCTCTGAGTAGTAAATGGTGATCAGGTAAGGTGTATTTATAGGGAGAGGAAGAGCTTAGTATTGGTAGTCAATTTGTTATTTCTTTTCGGTTTGGCATCAGGAAGCATACAAGGAAACTTGTATGAAAAGTTGATCAGCGACAGCAAGTCACTTTATTTCAGAGGTGGGATTGGATGATCAATGAAGTTCCGGAATCTTCCAAGTTATATATACATAAGATAGATATCATTATGGTCAATATTCATGATTAGCAATCAATATATAGTGATTCGTGGTAAGATCTTTAGAAGTGGGGAGCAAGAATTCAGATAAACTAAGATAGAGGTTGTTATTAGAAAGGGCTTGTTGATAAAGGGCTTTCTATATCCTAACTTGTGTAGAAAATATTGGAAAAGAAGAGAATCTTTTGACTCTTTTGACTAAAAGGTATGTCATATTGTCATGCATGCATGGCTGGCCTATGGTATCAATTTCTCTGCTTCCTAACTAAGGGGAGTGAGAGTGGGACCAACTTCTACTTTTTATTTGAGAAGGTTGGGCCAACTTCTGCATGATCAACAAGGGTGAATTTTTAATGATTCTTTTTTTTTTTTTTTTTTTTTCATTTTCATATGAAATGAAACTTGCATGACAAGTTATTAGTGAACCTTTTTTTTGAAAAGGAGTTATTAGTGAACCTTTATCATGTATACGTCTTTCTTCTTCCGTCATCATTCCAACGCGTTAACGATATGAATCATGCATTTCATAGTTATTTTTTGAATTAAAATTCATCATTCATCAAGAAAAGTTAATTTCCTCTAGTTACTTGCTAGCTAGGAAACATTATGCTGAAGTTGATTTTATGTGAATAGCTACATAAGATATGACCCAATAGAAAAAACAAAAACAAAAACAAAAACAAAAACAAAAACAAAGACAAAGGAATACTCTCTATCATGTTTCTATTTAATACCAATTGAGGATATTACATGGTATATTGTAACTGAATAGATACGTCGACGAAGTGAAACGACCACCATATCAGTTAAGAATTTCTTGCACCTTAGAATTGTTTATCCTATTAAGAATATTTGAACAATCAAGTGTTGTAATAATCATTAATCAACATCATCTTTGTACTTACAACTTCTCACCCGGTGCGAGTTTATGATTGAAAAAATAAATATACCAGTGAAAAGAAAACATAAACATTTTAAGATAAAAACTTGGGTGGCGACAGCTTGAATCTGAACTTGAGATTATTTGACTGGATGAGCATTTTTATTATCAATCCATAATTAGTGGTGGTCATTCGATTGGTTGGGTTGTTAGTTAGACTTCCAAATTTCAAAGACTTTGCATTGTTCTTACGGGTGAATTTAGATAAAGGGTTCAAAAAAAAATTGTCACTATTTGGGCCTGACTTTGTAAGAATATCACCACTTTACTAATTCAAGTTTAAAAGGCATCTATTTAGGTGACCAGACAAAAATACCCTTATTTTGTCAGTTTGTGTCTTTTGAAACGTAGAGAGAAAAAAGTTGAGAGAGAGAGAGCAATGGAGAGAGAAAGCATCAGGTGCAAGAAATCCAGTTGAAAATCTCATGGCGAACTCACCGGTAGTGACGCTACAGTCCTGAAGTCGACACTTTTTCTGAGCCTTTTCAAACAGTCTCCAAGCTTTTTAAATAGTAATCCGAGCTTTTTTAAGGAATATGAATAGGTTTGTCAATTTTGAATCTCCGAGCCTTTTAACACTGTCTCTGATCCTTTTCATACACTGTCCGAGCCTTTTCAATAGTAATCCGAGCTTTTTCATTTTTATGAATAGGTTTGTCAATTTTGAATCTCTGAGACTTTTAACACTGTATCCGAGCCTTTTCAACAGTGATTCGAGCCTTTTCAATTTTGAATCTCTGAGACTTTTAAAACTATATCCAAGCCTTTTCATACATTTTTCGAGCCTTTTCAACAGTAATTCGAGCCTTTTCAATTTTGAATATCCGAGACTTTTAACACTGTATTCGATCCTTTTCATACACTCTCCGAGCTTTTTCAACAGTATTTTGAGCCTTTTCAATTAGTCTTCGAGCCTTTTCAATTATCTCCAAGATTTTGTAAATAGTCTTCGAGCCTTTTCCGAGCCTTTTTAACCATCAACTTTTTTTGTTAAATTTATATCTCTGAGACTTTGTAAATAGTCTCCGAGCCTTTTCAGTTTGTCTCCGAGACTTTTCAATTAGATTCAAAATTCACATAACCAATTTAAGGTTTACAAAATACTCAAAGAACAAATGAAAAAGGAACCCAATTAGGGTTTTAAATTGAAAAAAAAAAAAAAAAAAAAAGGCTCTGGGGGCGCTATCCCCCCGTGAGCTGACCGAGTAGCTCGACCCTCGAATGCGTCTGCATAGTGCCACAAAACTAATTATCCAATGAAGTTGTATTGATAATGTTACGATGTTTAACCTCCATTGGAGGTCTATTATAGAGGAAGATGAAAGAATAAAATATCAGAAAACTCCAAAGTAAGAAAGAGAATGTGTAAAGTAGGGGCATTTTTGGAAATCACTTACTTTAGTGTCTTTTAAACTTAAGTTATTAAAATGGTGACTATCTTATAAAACCTGGTCAAAAATGTGACATTTTCCACCATTTCCACTTTAGATAAAGGGTTGTTCCATTTTGACAATAGTTATAGACCTATTCCTCTTTCCCAACAATACATTGGAATTTCTTTGAATAAGCCACTAGAGAGGTTCCAATTGATGAAGGCATGATTTGTGTTATGAGAAAGTCATGACGGCCGTTGCAGCTGGAAAGCGTGGTGATGTAGCGCTAAAGTTCACGGACAAAACGATCAATAGACAGAACGAGTAAC
Source organism: Acer saccharum (assembly GCA_030490815.1). Taxonomy (NCBI): domain Eukaryota; kingdom Viridiplantae; phylum Streptophyta; class Magnoliopsida; order Sapindales; family Sapindaceae; genus Acer; species Acer saccharum. The sequence continues at coordinate 68,254,221 of CM059866.1, forward strand.
CGATTTGAATCCGTTGATTCACGCACAAATACTGGAAACGAAACCTACTATTAATTTGTTGATCCGTGTACAAATAACAGAATAATATGTTTCAAATTCGTTGACCCTCGCAAAGGTACCAAAATGTATAAAAAGAGATTCTCTCTCAAATTTTTATTAATCATCCAAAACTAAAATTCCTATTATGGTACATCATCTTTAAATAGGAAAATAAAAACCTAAAATAACTAGTAAAGCAATAAAATCATCAACTTCCATGTAAAGGAGATAGTTGAGTTAACAATGGAAATTACAAATACTAGAATCCTAAAACATTAAAAAGCTATCTAATAAGGAAATAAGATTTGATTTAATAAAATCAGATCATAAAATAATTAACTACCTAATTAGATACATAATAAATGGAAATAAAATAATATGTATTAATAACAAAAATATTTTTGAAATATAAAATCTTTAAGAATATCTTCAATAATATCTCCTGCATCATTTTCTCTAGGGTGGAAAAAATTCGTCATAGAATTTCGGCATCTGTATGCTTGTGTGCCCACAACGGAAGGCATTCTACCCAATAAAGCGGATACCTCAGATCCCACTTCAATGAAATGGAAAATATTGTCGATAAATAGAAGTACGTCTTGTTCATTAACATCTTGGAAATATTCTACCAACGTTAGGGCAGTCAAACCAACTCTCATATGTGCCCCCGGTGGTTCATTCATATGACCGTAGACTCGAGCCACCTTTGATTCCACAAGATTTTGTTCATTAATTACTCCAGATTCTTTCATTTCCATGTAAAGATCATTTCCTTGATGAGTACGTTCATCGACTCCGCCAAATACAGATACACCCCCATGAGCTTTGGCAATGTTGTTGATCGATTCCATAATGAGTATTGTTTTACCCACTCCAGCTCCCCCAAATAGTCCGATTTTTCCTCCCCAACAATAAGGAGCTAAAAGATCTACTACCTTAATTATTGTTTCAAAAATAGATAATTTTGTATCTAACTATATAAAGGTAGGCACAGATTTATGAATAGGAGATGTTGTGCGAGTATCTATAGGACCTAAATTATAAACAGGCTTGCCAAGCACGTTGAAAATTCATCCTAGAGTCGCTCCACCAACTGGAACACTTAGAGGAGCTCCCGTGTCAATAACTTCCATTCCTCTTTGTAGCACTCATGGCTACAGCTCTAACTCGATTATTCCCTAATAATTGATGTATCTCACAAGTCACATTAATTGGTTGACCGACAGTATCTCGACCCTTAACTATTAGAGCGTTGTAAATGTTAGGCATCTCCCTTGGGGGAAAGGCTACATCCAATACCAGACCAATAATTTGAGCAATACGTCCCGAGTTTTTTTTCAAGTGCGGAAACCCTAGGACCAGAAGTAGTAGGATTTATTCTCATAATAATAATAAAGTGAAATATATCAACAAAAAAAAATTATGAAATTTATCAAATGCAAAATGAAAATCTTCGATAGCAAGTTGATCAGTTAATTCAATAAGAAATGGGGGTTAGCACTTGATTTCATTGGTAGCGTCCAACCGAATGCAATTCAATTGTTTATTTATGGAATTTCAATGAAGAAATTTTAAAGTTCAAACAACCCATTTTCAAAATCTCAAGTGGATGAATAAAATTCTTGAGAAGTACTTGATTTCTCTTTCATTATAGATAATACCAGCCATATTATCTACGGAATTCGAACCTGAACTTCACTTGTGTCAGAAATTCCCAGAAAGGGTTTGCCTTTTCCATAAAAGATATAATTGACAACTCGAAGGTGCATATTATCCTTTTCCCGCAGCAGATCCTGGGGGAAGAGTGTTGCTAAATTTATACCGTTCTCTATTTCATATGTGACTATGGGTCGAACCAAAACAAAATGTTTTTTCTTGGTAGGTGTGATCCGTTGGACATAGATACATTTTTTTCAATTTTTTTGATTCCCGGGTGGATTCCTTAAGTTCTTTTTTTTCTCGTTTCCGGCGGTATCAAGATGCCACTGTGCGGGATATCTTATCTGTTTCCCCAGGAAAATGGATATCCCCAGAAAAATTTTTGAGTTCAATCCTTTTTTTTTTCCTCCATTTGGACCAATTCTCCCACTTGGCTTCTTCTATTTAAAGCGATTCGGGTATCTACTCCAATGATACTATTATTCTGTACCATTACGTCAATGCACGTGATTGTCGATGACAAACTGTAAACTTCTTGATTTTTGTCACAACATCCATCCAGTCACTCCAATAAATCAAAATAAATGCTTCTATCATTAATGATTTGAGAAGCAAATAAATTGGATTGATGAAGCATGCGATCTTAATAAAAACAATCCACAAAAGTTGAATTGTTGTCATGAAAAATCTCTTCATCAAATATCGGTGGCAGATTGAAATTGATGAAAACCAGTTTTGACACATACGTATCATCAAAAAACACCGAATTGTAGGAGGGAAATCGTGTTTGAGGGTTCATGGGAATTTGATATATATATATATATATATATATATATATATATTTAATATGGAAGATGAATATTTAATGGGGAAGTAGTTTGTTGTGGTCTCTGGATGTTGAGTCTAGCACAGAGCTAGACTCAGAGGCTCTAATACCAATTGATGTAAAGAGAAAATTCATGCACACAACAATCGATAGACAGAATGGGTAACCGATTCGAATCCGTTAATTTGCACACGGATACTGGAAACAAAACCTATTATTAATCTGTTAATCTGCACAGAGATATTAGAATAATAGGCTTCAAATTCGTTGATCCTCGTAAAAATACCGAAAATGGATAAAAAGACATACTCTCTCTCAAATTTTTATTAATCATCAAAAACTGAAATCCCTCTAGGGAACAGTTTTTAAATAGGAAAAAAAAAACCTAAAATAACTAGTAAAGCAATAAAATCATCAATTTCCCTATAAAAGAGATAATTGAGATAACAATGGAAGTTAAAAATACTAGAATCCTAAAACATTAAAAACCTATCTAATAAGAAAATAAGATATAATTTAATAAAGATAAAATCAAACCATAAGATAATTAACTATCTAATTAAAAATACAATAAAAAGAAACATAATAATAGATATTAATTACAATAATATTTTTAAAATAAAAGGTTCAAGAAAATCTTCATTAATATCTCCTGCATCATTCTGTCCAATGTGGAGAAAATTCGTCCTCGAATTTTGACAGCTTCGAGGAACAAATAAATTGGAGATGTTGTTGAATGATGAACCATGGCAACATCGTAGAAATAATCCTCAAAAATTGAGTTCCTCCCATGCTCGTTCTGGAACAAATCTTCATAGAAAACTGGTGGTTTATCAAAATCGACGATAACAGGTTCCATCACATATTCCTCATCGAAAATTGGCGGCTTATCAAAGTCAACGATAACCGGATCCAACACATAATCTTCATCGAAAAACAATGAATGGTAGGAGGAGATTTTTTTTTTCTTTTTTTGGGATTCATGGATTTTTTATTTATTTTTTTGATACAGGTAGTGGTCTGTGGACGATGAGCCTAGCATAGAGGCAGACTTGGTGGCTCTGATACCAATTGATGCAGTGAAAAAATCACAAAACACCAATCAAGAAAATTCAAATGATGTAGCAACTAGGCTCTGATATCAACTGATGTAGTGAGAAAATTCACGCACATAACAATTGATAGACAGAATGGGTAACTAATTCGAATCCGTTGATTCGTGCACGAATACCAGAAATGAAACTTACTATTAATCTATGTGAAAAAAATCACAAAACACCAATCGAGAAAATTCAAATGATGTAGCGACCAAGCTCTGATACCAACTGATGTAGTGAGAAAATTCACGCACACAACGATCGACAGACAGAACAGGTAACCGATTCGAATCCGTTGATTCATGTACAGATACCATAAACGAAACTTACTATTAATCTGTTGATCCGCGCACAAATACTAGAATAATAGGCTTTAAATTCGTTGACCCTTACAAAGATACCGAAAATAGATAAAAAGAGATACTCTCTCTCAAATTTTTATTAATCATCAAAAACTAAAATCCCTATTAGGGTACATCTTCTTTAAATAGGAAAATAAAAACCTAAAGAAACCTAAAAGAACTAGTAAAACAATAAAAGCGGTGCTATTGGCACACCCCCTACCGGTCTATTCATGCTCCACTTTTTAAAATTTAAATTAAATTAAATTAAATTAAATGTTTTTTTTTTAATTTTTTTGATTTATTTTCAAAACTACCCTTTTACTTATTTTTCAAACTTAATCCACCACATCTCTGATCTCTTTATCTATGATCTCCGTATACGTCTCTCTCTCACACCTCCATTAAATGATTTATTTTTCTTCTTCTTATTTCATGGTGGAAAAGAAAAAAAAAAAAAAAAAGAACAGAGTTGTTTCAACACAACGACAACTTGATATCGTTATAAATAAATAAATAAAAAGTAATTAAACTTCAAACTTACTTCTAGAGAAGGAATTATTTCCAGATGCTTGATATCATTCTCAAACAATTCTTGCAGATGCTTCATATCATTCTCAAACAATTCTTCAATAATATTTGTATGTGTGTAAGAAGCAAATTTTAGGGCTTAAGAGTTAAGAATTATTATTATTATTATTATTATTATTATTATTATTATTTTTGGAAAGGAATATGGAGTTTTATTAGATTTACTTTATTGAAGATTTTTTTTTTTTTCCTTAAATTGTATGTCCCTTTAAGTAATTTTGATAAAAGAAAAAAAAAATACTACATAATTAAAAAATGGGGCATAAATAGACCCATATGGGATGTGCTAATAGCACACTCAACAATAAAATCATCAATTTCCCTGTAAAGGAGATAATTGAGATAACAATGAAAATTAAAAATACTAGAATCCTAAAACATTAAAAACCTATCTAATAAGGAAATAAGATTTAATTTAATAAAATCAAATCATAAAATAATTAACTACCTAATTAGATACATAATAAATGGAAATAAAATAATATGTATTAATTATAGAAAAAAATTTGAAATTTAAAATCTTTAAGAATATCTTCAATAATATCTCCTGCATCAGTCTCTCTAGGGTGGAAAAAATTAATCCGCGAGTACCAATGTATGCTTGAGTACCAATGCATGTGATTGTCGATGACGAACTGTAAACTTCCCGATTTTCGTCACAACATCCATCCAGTCACTCCAATAAATCAAGTTACAAGGTGGAAAAGTTTTGAAAAGCAAAAGTGGTCGTTAAAGATTTTAGTGTATTAGAAGCCATATTGAGATTCATATGATTTATATAAATTTTTCCGGAAGATTCAGATTTTAATTAAAAAAATAAGATTTTCATAAGATTCTCTCGTACTTAAGATAGGAGTCGGGACGGACTGTCAAGCAAAGCCAATAGCATTGACTCTGTCTAGCCCGCCTAAGAGCCTACTTCGATAAGTAGAAGTTCTAAAAAAAGCAAAGAACAGTTGCTCACTCATGTACTGAGACTGAGTATCGTGCGTTAGGATCAACTGCTGCTGAGTTGAATTGGGTCACTAATATGCTTCACGAGCACGGCCTTTCCTTCTCTCCTGATTACACCATTTAGCTGAACGAAAGCCATAATAACAAGTGGGACAGACTCACGGACCATTCTTCAATTTTCCCAGGCCCAATATCCACCTAATCATGTGATAGGCCACGTCATGTCACCGGTCACGTCGGCAAACAGCCGTGACGTGCCCACTCGCGCCATCATTTGCTGTAAATTTCTTTATTTTACTTTTTTTTTCTTTTTTTCACGAGAAACCGAACTGGGAAAAAAAGAAGAAAATTTCCAGGCATCCAAACACGACCATTAAATACGTCAACAATGGAGTCTCTGATCTCCTCCTCTCTCTCTCTCTCTCTCTCTCTCGACGAAATCTTCTATCTCGTCTCTCTGGATAAGTCTCTCCCAGATGGCACATTATTCAACAACCATAGCAATTGGATGATCTGGATTCCAAATTCAAGCCATTTATTGTCACTTCTCAGTATTCAAAGGTGTATCTTCAGCTTCCATTTTCATATTTATCTTCTATTTTTTTTATTTGTCAGTTTTGCCTATATCTATTTGAAGCACTTTTGATCACTCATTTGAAATGCCCTGCCTATTCATTAGTCATTACTCGTTCAAGATTGAGTATTTCTCATTATTATTGCCTAAAGCTTCGATAGTGAAATTTTTGAAGCAGGAAATGATCATTTCTCCATTAACCTGGAATTGTTGGAAACGATGTCTGGGAAATCAATGTGATTGCAAACTTTTTCATCTGCAGAACAAAGGTAGACACCTTATCTTTAGTGTCTGCATTTTTGTTCTTAATCTAAACATATTCTTCCAAGTCTATTAGTTTCTTATTTGGCTAAAACCAGAGTAGATTTACATTAACCCAATTAAAGCAAGAAATGCAAGTGGTAGTGCCCAAGAATTCCAATTCAACACACCAAATCATAGATTTGTTTTATTTGATAACACAACCTACTAACAAGCTTCAAAGTACTGATTACAATACATACACACAACACAAACTGATCACTAAAGAAAATTACATATTTATACAGAACTCAAATCCGAAGAAGGTCTTCACTCTTCAGGTCCTGATATGAGTTTCCCCTTCTTGATGTCAATGAGTTTGTCGTAGACAGACCATGCGAAGCTAAGGAAATGGTCTCGATTCATCTCTTGGTTGTAGCAGCCCCAATAACTATGATGGTATGTTACATGATACCATGCTGATGCTTTCGCGTACACTTCCTTTTCAGTAGTTGGAATGGTAGGATCACTTTCTGCCTGGTTGAACCAGGCCTTAGCTTCCTTTCTAAGTGACCTCACAGCAAAGCTGATTTCTTCTGTGTCCCTCTTCCTGTCGAAAAATCTTGCCATCTTCATTATGCACCCACTTATTATCTCGGCTTCTGTATTGATCCCGTAATAGTCCATCATGTTTCCCAACTTGTTATCATACTGTGTTTTGTAATAGAATGCTTTGTCGATGTACTTTTCAAAGCCTTCCACTTCCATTGCAGGATCATAAGACAGTATCGCCACTTCCCTGGTGAAGGATTTTATGGCTGCTGTGGTTGGTGCAATATCTTTTACTTCCCGATAAAGCTTTCCAAGGACACGTTGTGATTCGTAGGTGGGTCTGTTTTCCTTCTCCATGAAATCCGGATACTCATTGACGCGTAAAGAGTGAGGAATTTCAGCTGCCACCCCAGTTTTTGAGAAGTCCACAGCAATTGAGGCTAGCCTTGCAAGCTTCTTACATGAATTACTCATGGCCTTGCTCGGCTCTGTGTCTGCAAACACCACATGAGCATGGCAAATGACTCCCAAGCTATCATTCATTATATGGTCCACGAAATACTCCTCAATGTCCTGCAACACACCATTAAATACGTCAAGGCAAAGATGAAACAGACACGGTTTGATGTGTATTGAAAACATATATAATTCAAGAAAATCACCTCAATCGTAACATCATTGTCTGAAACCTTATGTGGTGCTGGTGTGTAATCCATGGGCGGAAACTGGCGAGGAGGAATGAGATCAGGATCCCAACACACAAAGTAGACGTCTCCATCGAGGTCACTCCCAGAACATTCATCAGGATGAGGTCTAATTGACAATGTAAGTTGTGTTAGTAACCCCAAATTCCAAGCACAAACTCATATTAAATTCAAAAAAACAAGAAGTTTACTACCTCTTTCCTTTTGCAGGGAAAACAACGCAATCCACCATGTGGTGCAGAGCGGGCACGTCCACAGCCTTTAAAACGCGCATGTCTCCTGGGTGTAGACAAGGGTTTTTGGCAACAACTACCTTGCCCTTGACAATGTTATATCGGCTCCCACTAAACACGGGTGAGGTTTTGTCTGGATTATGACATCTAGAGCCAGAGTACTGCACAAATACCTGACCATACTCCAAAGTTCCCGTTTCATCAAGACATCCCATCATAGCTTGTCCATTTTGGACAAATATCCTTGTTCTGCTTCGCAACTCCTGGAGATGCAAAGCGCGGAATGTCTGAAGCATCATCGATAGATAGGGCTCCTCGTCTGGCTTGTAATCGCACGTAAGCATTTCCTTGAGAACATTTGCATTCTCCCTAGAAGACGCCATTAAATCAAGTGCCTCATGTGCCCTTACAGGGTCTGTTAAAATTGCGTCCAGTTGAGCTACGGCCTCTCTCTGCTTCTTTTCGAAAACACAATCTCTAACACCGAGTGTGGACATCAAGGTGATCAGCTGGCGATTGAGAAAACAGGGCTGGTACCGGCTGCATGCCAAAACATCAAGACTTGTGCTGCTTGATCTGTACTTTGACATGCTCTTTCTCAGTGATAATTTCACTGTCGAATTTGGGTCGACAGCCACAACACCTTTGAACCCACCATAACGAATCTGAAACGCCGATGGAGTATAGCTTGTGCAGGCAAATTTTCTAGCCAGGATGTGAGCTAAATCAGCAGAAATTTTGCCAATTCCATCAGAGAATGTATATTTTTTCCCACCCCTTTCTGTTTCTACATCAGGAATTTCTTCAACTTCACTGCCATGAACATGCAAAGCCTCCCTGGATGATCCAAACGACTGGCCAAGTCTGGCAGCATATCTCGCCACATTTTTAATGTCACTAAAATCACCCATCCCCTCCCTAATATCCGCCGCAGTCAACCCAGGTCTCGAAGCAAACATCCACAGAGAATTTTCTTTTAACTGACTATTCGAAAAGGCTAGAGTTTCAAACTTCTTACCTCCAATGTCTATACCATTTCGCAGGATTGACAATATCCTTCTATAAATTCCAGTTCGCTTCTCTTCGTCTGTGGAAGATGATGTCCGAGGAGACAAAGCTGTTGCATACAGTTTCTGACCATCCTCATCAACGAAAGAGACACGAAGAAAGTTATCGATATCTTCAGGATAACTTCGTAAAACACGATTGGAGAGGCTGGCCTCCGGACCACAGAAGTACATCTTAGTTGGGGTTATTAGAATCTTTCGCACGTAAACCAACCCATCTTCTAAGGCAATTTGAGGCAATTCAGGAAGTGTACTGGACTTGGAGTATTTTATGTATTGCTCAGTGAGCCAATTTATAGGATCATAACAGCATTCTCTAAGATGGAACAGCTTCTCTAGAGCATGTTCAATGCATGCTATGTTGAATCTACTTGGATCAACCAAGCGAAAGAACAGACCGTCAACTAATGGTCCAGGAAGACAACCATGGTGGACCAAAAGGTTGATTTTGAATAGGATTTTGAAAGGCAAAACAATGCCTTGGGGTAGATTTATAATTGGGACAAGATCAGAGTTGCAAGAGAAAGAAGAACCTCTCTCCAGAATGAATTCCCCTTCACTTTCTTCGTAGTAGAAAAAATCTTTCAGAATTTTTGGCACAACATCCCTCCCTGGAAGTCTCAAACATAAAGCATTGGACTGACCAATGCTGGATGATGGAGTGAAATCAACTTCCCGAATCCATTGACCATCTTTCTTGTAAATTTGAGGAGCTCCATACAGCTAGAAACAGAGAAAAAAAGTGGGAATTTATCAGAAAAATGTTTCTATAAAACTTTAATGCATCTTTATACAATGAAGAAGATTGTTAATTACCTGGATGACAAGAAACTTAGCGGTTTGTCCACGTGGACGACGAAGCATAATCTTCCAAATGCTTTCATAGGAGACCTCTAGCTTATATTCCACAGAATTATAAGTTAGAAAGAAATTGAACTTTCTAAGGTTGGTGCCAAATTTCACAGAGACATTTTCCTGTGACCAAAGCACAGAAAATTTTTCTCCAGAAATCTGGCATCCAACACTCAATTTTACATTATCAATTTTGTGCTGAGAATGAGAAGTCCTTGAGTTTGGTTCCATATCCCAAGCTTTCAGATAAGAGTTCTTAAACCAGAGACCATCAGCAGCAGCAGCCAAGGACTTGATATGTTCCGCGGCTTCAGTGGTTGCGAATTCCACTATAGCATGTGCTCTAGTACCTTCAAGTCTCCCAACCTCTACTACATCACAAACAGTCCCTTCACCGGTATGTCCCTCCACGAATTCCTTCACGTCTGCTGGTGATTGAACAGAAGCGAATCCAAACAACTTCACTGTCTTTCCCATTTCACGATTTTTTTTTTTTCAAAACAAACTTTCACCTGCAGTTTCATTATAAAGTAAATTAGTAATGCTCTGCACGTAATAACTCTCAACAGACTGTGATAATCAATTAAGTATATCAAAACCACTGTCAAGTTTTAAGCAATTACTGAACAAACACAAATGGAAATCCCCACTTGATATATCAAAAACCATTGTTAAAAAATAATCAAACAGCTAACAGAGTCATTGATGAACAAAAAGATGAAAGCAATATTATTATTGATCAAATGCAACACCAAAAAACAAAGTAACTTGATAAATGAAACTCAATAAGGAATTGAAGTAAAAAAGAGAGACTCACAAGAGTAATTGGCTTGCACAGAAATATATTGATCGATGTCTAGCTGTGAGTAGCAAATGGTGATCATGTAAGGTATATATAGAGAGAGAGGAAGAGCTTACTATTGGTAGTCAATTTGTTAATTATTTCTTTTTAGTTTGGCGTCAGGAAGCATACAAGGAAACTAAGATGGAAGTTGTTATTACATAAGACAGATATCATTGGTTGACATGAGTTGATCAGCTGTGACAGTCTCAGGTCTCCATATATGTTACATTCACACACATCAGAAAAGTTGATCAGCAACAGCAAGTCACTTTATATCCTTTGAGATGGCATTGGATGAATGGAGTTTGGAATCTTCCAAGTTATATATACATAAGACAGATATCATTAAGATCAATATTATTCATGATTAGCAATAGTGATTCTAAAAGTGGGGAGCAAGAATTCAGATAAACTAAGATGGAAGTTGTTAATATTTGAAAGGAGTTGATAAAGACATAAAGCCATAAAGGGCTAGCTTTTGACTCTTTTGAAAAAGAGGAGATTATTTTGACTCTTTTGTATGTGCATACATGCTTGGCCCCTATAGTATCCATTTTCTCTGCTTGCTATCTAAGTGGAGTGAGAGTGGGGCCAACCAACTTATACTTGATCAACAAGGGTGAATTTTTCATGATTCTTCTTTTTCTTATGAAATATATATATTGAAACTTGGCTGATAAGTTATCTGTGAAGCTATATATCATATGTATCTTTCTTCCTCTGTCAACATTCCAACGCGTTAATGATTCATGCATTTCGTAATTATTTTTTAATTAATGACGTACCATTCATCATTCATCAAGTAAAGTTTCCTCTAGTTAATTACTAGGAAACATTATGCTGAAATGAAATCAACTGGTTGATATACAGCTACATGAGTTATGAGCCAATAGAAAAAACAACAACAAAAAACAAAAGGAAAATTCTCTATGTTTCTTTTTAATATCAATAAAATTGATTACATGGTATTTTGTGACCCATAATAGATACGTTAATGATGTGATATGATCACTACATTAGTTAAGAATTTCTTACACACACCTTTGATTAAGAATATTTGAATAATCATGAATTTTAATAATCATTAATCACTATCATCTCTTAACTTACAACATTTCTGATTGGAAATTTAATATATCAGATAAAAAAACAAATATAAACATTTTAAGAGAAAAACTAGGGTGGAACGAGTGCAATAATGCATTCCTCCACTTTCAATATGTCATATGTGGTATTTGACAATATATATATTCATCCCATCACACATTTCTATTGATATTACGTGGCATGTTTAGCAATAGTGATTCAGATAAACTATCTTAATGTAAAAAGTTACTTCAATTCAACACTATATTTCAAATACCAAAATAATATTTAGTGTTGAGTGAATAGTGCTCCAATGAATTTAGTGAAGTACTGTTCACTCAACACTATTTTTTTTTATTTCTTTTATTAAAATGTCAAATCAATGTTTTAAATTTATTACAATTCCTAATTTAACCATCCAACACTTATTTATAATAATATTTATTTTAAAAATTATACCATTGGAAAGATCTCATCGAGATCTTTAAAATAACACCAATATTAGTGTATATATATATATATATATTTAAATTATTATTTTTACTTATTCATTATGCATTTAATTAATGGTAAATTTGTTTATTAACTTAATTTAGTGCAATTAAAGAAATGACAAAATACTTCAAAAAAAAAAAAAGACATCACAAAATTCTTTTTTTTTTTTTAAAAAAAAGAACATGAAAAAATACTTTTAAAAAATACATGAAAAAAAAAAACTCTAAAATAAAACAAATAACAACATAATTTAACAATAATAATAAATAAATAAAATAAAATAAAATAAAAAACCTGATAACAATAAATTCAATGAACCATTTAGAAATCCGGAGGATTATCTCCACTTCCCCCATAACCACGAAAATAATGACCATGAAATAGATGGAGGTGCTTTGCCTTTTACAGTAGAGAATGAAGAAATAATTAGATGAGAAAATTGGATAAGAAAATGGGATGAGAAAATTAGATGATAAAATTAGATGGAAAAAAAAATTAATGTGAAAAAAATTAGTTGAAATAATTAAGTGAAAATTAGTTTGAGAAATAGGTTGAATGATATTATGGTGAAAATTTTGGGGTAAAATATGATGGTAATTATTTTATTTTTTTTATATTATGTAATTAATTATTTAAGAATAATATTTTTTATGTCAAAAAAATTAATCAATTTTGTTTAAGTTAATAGAAATTAATTAGTATTGTATAAAGTTTTATTGAAAGAATATTCTTGTAAAGATGCTCTTTTACACTAAATGGATGCATTTGAGTGGAAAAAAATTTAGTATAAGAACATTCTCACAAGATTTTTTTTTTTATACCAATTTAGTGTAATTTTTAGTACTATTGGAGATGCTAAGATGGAATTTGTTATTAGAAAGGGGGTTGATAAAGGGCTTTCTATATTCTAACTTCGAAGTGTATAGAAAATATTGGAAATGAAGAGACTCTTTTGACTCTTTTGACTAAAAGGTGTGGCATATGTGCATGCATGCATGGCCTTTATGGTATCCATTTCTCTGCTTGCTATGTATGGGGAGTGAGAGTGGGGCCAACTTTTACTATATATATATATATATGTTTTTTTAAAGAAACCAGCTTCTACTACTTGATCAACAAGGGTGAATTTTTCATGATTCTTTCTTTCATTCATCAACGAAAAGACATAACTACATAAGATGACATAGCAACTACATAAGATGACATAGCCATTTTATGTGTCATTGACATAAACACATTTGTTACATCCGTTCATTTTAAAACAATTTAACATCATGGCATTGTCAAATTTTTCATGCCACTGTTTTGGTGTTTACATTAAACCATATAAAGACTTCACCAATTTATAGATTTTTTTTTTTCTTTGCCTTGGAGCGGAAAAAACCTTCAAGTTGTTCCGTATAGATTTTTTCATCTAAATCTCCATTTAAGAAAGTTGATTTCACATCCATTTGATGTACTTCAAGATTTTGCAATGCGGCGATTGCAAGTATTATCCAAATTGAGGTTATTCTCGTCACAGGAGAATGCATATCAAATTAATCTAGGTCTTCTCATTGTTTGTAATCTTTAATTACAAATCTAGTCTTATACTTATCAATTGATCCATCTGCTTTTATTTTCCTCTTGAAAATCCATTTGGACCCTAGTGATCTACATCCCGGAGAAAGGTCCACTAATTCCCAAGTCTGATTTTGTAAGATGTAATCAATTTCGCTCTTAATGGTCTCTTTCCACAATAGTCCTTCTGAAGAGCCCACAACTTCTTTGAAGGTTTGAGGTTTACCTTCCAGTAGATAGGTCAAAAAACTAGACCAAAAGATTTTTCTATCCTAGCTCTTTTGCTATGTCTAGGTTCATCCTCAATTTCATTTTCTTGTTCTTGATCCTCATTATTCTCATTTGCAGTTTCGTATGTTTGTTTAGATGAACTCTCTTTATATTTGGATTTACACAAAAATACATGTTCAAAGAACGATGCATTTCTAGATTCCATTGTTGTGTTTTTGTGCATGTTTGGGATTTCAGACTCATACAGTAGAAAACGATAAACACTGCTGTTACGTGCATACCTAATGAAAATGCAATCAACTGTTTCAGACCTATTTTCACCTTTTTTGGTATAGGTACGGCCACTTTGGCAAGACATCCCCACATTCGTAATTATTTATAGGAAGGCTTTGTTCCTTTCCATAACTCATATGGAGTCTTGTATTCTTTCTTTTGGGATATCTTATTTAAAAGGTAATTGCTAGATAAGATAGCTTCACCCAGCTTCATGTTCTAAGGTAACCCAGAACTTATAAGCATTGTATTCATCATTTCTTTCAAGGTACAATTTTTACATTCAGCAGTACCATTCTGCTGAGGAGAATAAGGTGTCATGGTTTGATGTATGATTTCGTGTTGTGCACTGAATTTACCACATGGTGCTTCATACTCACCACCTTAATCACTTCTCAATACCTTAATTTTCTTACTGAGTTGGTTCTTAACTTCAGTCTTATAGAGAATAAACTTCTATATAGCTTCGTCCTTGCATTTTAGCAAATACACATAGCAGTATTTGGTACTATCGTTAATAAAAGTAATAAAATACTTATTGTCACCCCTTGTTTGTACAAATTTCAAATCACATACATCACTATGGATTAAATCAAGGGGTTCGGTATTCCATTCAATTGTTTGGAATGATGACCTTGTTAATTTTGCTTCAACACAAATTCCACATTTATGTTTGGAATTAATAATAAAAGTAGGTATGTGATTTAAGTTAATTAATTTACATAATGTATCATAATTAACGTGTCCTAGTCTACCATGTCATAAATTGGAAGACTCAAGCAAATAAGTAGAAGAATTATTCTTATTAATATTGCGTTTCACAATGGATACATTGAGCTTAAAAAGTCCATCGGTTACATATCCTCTACCCACATACAATCCCTGTTTAGACAACACAACCTTGTCTGATTCAAAAACCATCTTGAACCTATGCTGGTTTAGCAACGAACCGGACACCAAGTTCTTACGGATTTCAGGCACATATAGCACATTGTTCAAGCTCAGGTCTCTCCCAGAGGTCATCTTGAGGATCACTTGACCACGCCCCTCTATGTCGGATGTGGCTGAGTTGCCCATATACAGCTTCTCCCCATTCTGCGCTGCTTCAAAGGTATTGAACATCTCCCTGTCAGAGCATATGTGGCGAGTGGCCCCAGTGTCTAACCACCACTCCCTCGGGTTTGACCCGACTAAGTTCACTTCTGAAACAATCGCAGAGAGATTGCTTTCTAAGTCATATTTTGAGATGCCTGCTGCCACCACGTTTGCCTCGTGGTTCTTCTTCTTCTTTGGCAACCTGCACTCAGAAGATTTGTGACCCATTTTGTCACAGTTGAAGCACTTCCCCTGAAATTTCGGCTTCTTCAAGACTCCTTCTTTTGGACCCAATTTGAACCCTTTTCTTGGCTGGTTCTTCTTAAACTTGGAACTCTGACCAAGCTCCATAACATTAGTCTTTGCTATAGGTAGACTGAACCCTTTCTTCTCGGACTTTCTGTTACCTTCTTCAATCCGAAGCCTGAGAATAAGATCTTCTATCTTCATCTCCTTTCGCTTGTGCTTAAGGTAGTTCTTGAATTCCTTCCATGCAGGAGGTAGCTTTTCAATGATTGCAGCTACCTGGAAGGTTTCACTCAAGGTCATCCTTTCAGCATGAATCTCATGCAGAATCACCTGAAGCTCTTGGACTTGACTGATAACTGTTTTGGAGTCCACCATCTTGTATTCAAGAAACCGGCCCACCACAAACTTCTTGGATTCGGCATCTTCTGTCTTGTATTTTCGGTCTAAGGACTCCCATAGTTCTTTGGCTGTTTTCTTCGCACTGTATACACTATACAGTGAATCTGACAACCCATTTAGTATATAGTTTCGGCATAGAAATTCTGAATGCCTCCACGCATCGATAGCATTCCACACCTGAACATCTCGCTCTTCACCACTATTGGGCTTCGGAGCATCTTCAGTCAAGAAGCGTGCTAGGTTCAAAGTGGTTAAATAAAACAATATCTTCTGCTGCCACCGTTTGAAATTTAGACCGCTAAATTTCTCAGGTTTTTCCATGTGATTCAGTGGTACCGGAACTGAGCTCATAAATGGATTCGCCATCGGGACATTCCCTTGACCCACAAATGGGTTCATCACAGGGTTAGGAATATTTCTCACAAATGAGTTGGTAACCAGAGTCTTAGTTGCCACACTCGGATTTATCTTCGGACTAGGAATCTGCCCCACAAGCAGGTTAACAACCGGAGTGTCTAATCCCTCACTCGGGTTTACAATAGGAGTCTCTTGTGACACACTTGAGTTCACAATTGAATTGTTCGTCATTATGGCTGAAAATAAATCCACAAAGTTTTAGAACCACCACAAAATATATATATATCATAATATATTCAACAATCTATTGATTAACAAACCTATATGCAACAATTATAATATAATTATAATTTATCACCACTATATCAAACAATTTGAGTTGTTATGTCAACACTGATACAAAGATTTGTTTGCTGAAAACAATTGTAATCAATTCACACATACCGATATATATTTGAAATTTTTTATTAAAAAAACAGAAGAGAAGTTTGTCTTAAGACGACATGATTTGCACCCCCCTCCCCTATGCACAAAAGAGAGCCTTTATGCTACAAATCTTATAAGCTATTAAAAATCAACCAAATATATAATTGAATTAGCTTTTAATCCTCAACAATGTGTGATTCATCATTTTTTCCAACACAACAGGTTTACTTTGAGCTTCAATTTTTCCTTCACCCTATTACCATTTTGAGAATTTGATTGTACCATTTCGATGTCCTCACAGAGGAAAACACGAATCAACATTGACCTATCATTTTCATGAAATCGGTCTCACTCAAATTCGAGCCTCAAAATGTGTGTTTGTAACCAAATTTCCAACAACTTTCAACTGCAATTTCATTACAAAGTAAATTAGTACTACTCTGCATGTAATTTAGCTAATAAATCTCAACATAGACTGATAATCAAGTATATATATCAAAACCACTGTCAAGTTTTAAGCAATTACTGATCAAACACAAATGGAAATCCCCACTTGATATATCAAAAACCATTTTTAAAAAATAATCCAACAGCTAACAGTCATTGATGAACAAAAAGATGAAAGCAATATTATTACTGATCAAATGCAACACCAAAAAACAAAGTAACTTGATAAATGAAACTCAATAAGGAATTGAAGAAATAAATTAAGAGAGACTCACAAGAGTAATTGGCTTGATCAGCAGAAATATATTGATCGATGTCTTGCTCTGAGTAGCAAATTGTGATCAAGTAATGTGAATATATAGAGAGGAAGAGCTTAGTATTGGTAGTCAATTTGTTGTTTCTTTTTGGTTTGTCGTCAGGAAGCATACAAGGAAACTTGTATGAAAAGTTGATCAGCAACAGCAAGTCACTTTATTTCCTGACACTCTGAGAGGTGGGATTGGATGAATGAAGTTCTGGAATCTTCCAAGTTATGTTTACATAAGATAGATATCATTATGGTCAATATTCATGATTAACAATCAATATATAGTGATTCGTGGTAAGATCTTTAGAAGTGGGGAGCAAGAATTCAGATAAACTAAGATAGAAGTTGTTATTAGAAAGGGCTTGTTGATAAAGGGCTTTCTATATTCTAAGAGTACATTTGGGGGAGCTTCTCGAGTAGATCTTTTTGCAGTAGATCTTTTAGAAGTAGATCTTTTAGAGGTAAAGCTTTTAAATAAAAGTCGTTAGTCGTTTGGTTGTCAATTAAAAAAGAGCTTTTTTAATGATAAAATTACCAAAATGCTCTAGTAAATATTAAATTATAGGGTTATATTGGAGATTTTAGTATTATTAAAAAAACTCCAAAAGATCTACTTGGAAAAGCTTTAAATTTGGGCTTCTCCAAGTAGATGTAAAACAGTTTTTTTAATCATCTAAAAGCTCTACTGAGTGACAACCAAACGATACAAAAAAAAATTGAAAAGAGTTTTTTTAATTAAATAAACTCTTTTAGCCGGTAGACAACCTCCCCCAAACGGACACTAAGTGTAGAAAATATTGGAAAAGAAGAGATTCTTTTGACTCCTTTGACTAACTTCTAAGGGGATATGTGACGTGCTCGCATGCATGGCTCCAATGGTATCAATTTCTCTGCTTCCTATGTAAGGGGAGTGAGAGTGTGAGACTGTGAGAGTGGGACCAACTTCTACTTTTTATTTGACAAGGTCGGGCCAACCTCTACTTGATCAACAAGGGTGAATTTTTTATGATTCTTTCTTATTCTTATGAAATGAAACTTTCATGACAAGTTATTAGTGAAGCTATATACATCATGTACTGTATATCTTTCTTCAATTCCTTCCTCATCATTCCAACGCGTTAAGATCGCGATTCATGCATTTCGTAATTTTTTAAGGAAAATTCATTAAGTAAAGTTAAATCTAGTTACTAGGAAATATTATGCTGAAATGAAATCAACTAGTTGATTTTATGTGAATAGCTAGATAAGATAAGGGCCAATAGAAAAATAATAATAATAATAATAAAATAAATAATACTCTCTCTATCATGTTTCTATTTAGAGTAATGTTAGGCTTTCCATTTTTTTTTTCAAAAAATTCATGCACACAACGATCGATAGACAGAATGGATAATCGAATTGAATCTGTTAATTCACGCACGGATACTGGAAACGAAACCTACTATTAATCTATTGATCCGCACACATATACCAGAATAATAGGCTTCAAATTTGTTGATCCTCGCAAAGGTACTGAAAATGGATAAAAAGATATAATCTCTCAAATTTTTATTAATCATCAAAAACTAAAATCCCTATTAGGGTACATCGTCTTTAAATAGGAAAATAAAAGCCTAAAAGAAACCTAAAATAACTAGTAAAGCAATAAAATCATCAATTTCCCTGTAAAGGAGATAATTGAGATAAAAATTGAAATTTAAAATATTAGAATCCTAAAACATTAAAAACCTATCTAATAAGGAAATAAGATTTGGTTTAATAAAATCAAATCATAAAATAATTAACTACGAATCTACGATATATAATAAATGGAAATAAAATAATATGTATTATTTACATAAATATGTTTGAAATCTAAAATCTTTAAAAATATCTTCAATAATATCTCCTGCATCACATGGTTAGGCTCTTATTTTCATCCACTCGAGGAAAGAAACAGTGAAAACAGTTCGTGTAATGCGTGATACTGCACTTGACAAGGATACACTTGGTAGACAGGAGGACAATGTGATCAGCCGTGAGATTCTCCAAAGGCACACAGATTTGGTGAAAAGCAATGATATTAATGTTGTTTGTATGACTAAAAAACAATCTGGTTCGAATCTGCAAGAGACAGAAAACAATGAATAGAAAACAATCGAGACCCATGTTTCACACGGTGTCTTTAAGACAATTTCACCGGCTAACACCATATGTGTATGGCAATTGTCTTCCAGGATACAACAATTTAAATAGTGGTTAAATAGTAGATGTGCAGAACACAGACCACTCTCAGCGAACTCAAAAGAAAGAATTCGGCCCTATGCTATTTCATGATTTTCAGAATATATATCATGAGGAATAGACTAGGGTTTTTTTAAATAGAAAACCTAATAACTTGATTACATTTTCTTAGTGATTACGTTTTGATAGACTAGGGTGACCGTCTACTTGTCGAGAATCTCTTCACTGGTGGGCATGTACAGGTGTTGGTGACTTGGTGTCCACTGCAACTCTTGCTTTGGGGCAAATTTGCCTGCTCACACTGTGATCATCAAAGGAACTCAGATCTACAATCTGGAAAAGGGGGACTGGACTGAGATTAGTCCTTTGGATATTATAATTTAGAATCTATTGTAATTTTAAGGCCAAAAGCAGGTATTTCCTTATTTGTTTATCGCTTTAATGAATCTAATTTGCATGCAAATTCATCTTTCCTTTATTATTCTCATAATTTTCTTCGTTTAGGTACATGAACGATAGTCTAACATATACAAATTATCAGCAATTCTTCCAAAGTCTCCTCTATCTAGAATCTAGTTACTTGTCTCGGAAGTCTTTGTATTTTTCACAGATTGGGTTCGTACATTCTGGGCTGCGGCCAAGAGTATAGCTTCTGTGCCCATGTCAAATATTCCGCAGACCCTTATTGTTATGATATATGAAGATGGAATGAGAGAGTAAGTAATTAAAGATTCATCACCTTTTTTGCTATATCTGTTTATGCTCTTTTTATTAACTCTTTTTGACCTTTTCTTATGTGTATGCTTGAAAACAAACATTTATTACACTGATGCTATGCCTACTACAATACTACATTAGTATTTAGCTATTTCAATATATTACACTGATGAAAATTCCCTGTATTTTTCAGAGAAGGTATGTGTGTGTATATATATATATATATATATTTTAAAAAAAGGAAACTGGTAATAACATAGATAAGCCAAGAAGGCAAAAAAGGGGAAATCCCATAACAACACAACAGCCCCAGAACAGGGGACCCAAAGAAAGCAAAGAAAAAAAACAGAAGAACCAGAACAAAACAGCACAACAACAAGAAACACATGTGTATATCTCTTTAATCTAAACATTTTCTTCCAAGTCTATTGTTTTCTTAATTGACTTAAAGCAGAGTAGATTTATATTAACCCGATTAAAGCTAACACAATTAGGGCATGTTCGGTAGGTTGTATTGTATTGTATTAGAGGTTTAAAAATGTATTAGAATAATATAATACAATGTTTGGCTTGTTTTGTAATATGCATTGTATTATATTGCATCAGCTAATACATTTTAATTGCTCTAATACAAGTCGATGTGATTGTAAAACCTTTTAATATACAATACAACCATCTGCACAACAAAGGTAGACTACTTATCATTACATATAATTAACTTGTGCCCAAGAATTCCAATTCAAGACAACAAATCATACATTTGTTTTATTTGTAAATTGCATAATTATATAGAACTCAAATCGCTCAACCAACTAAGAACCCAATTTCCATGACTACTGATGGAAATGGTGTTCTAGTGATGAAAATGTCAAAGAAGGTCTTTACTCTTCAGGTCCTGATATGAGTTTCCCCTTCTTGATGTCGACAAGTTTGTCATAGACAGACCATGCGAAGCTAAGGAAATGGTCTCGATTCATCTCTTGGTTGTAGCAGCCCCAATAACTGTGATGGTATGTTACATGATACCATGCTGAGGCTTTCGCATACACTTCCTTTTCGGTAGTTGGACTGGCAGGATCACTTTCTGCCTGGTTGAACCAGGCCTTCGCTTCCTTTCTAAGTGACCTCACAGCAAAACTGATTTCTTCCATGTCCCTCTTCCTGTCAAAAAATCTTGCCATCTTCATTATGCACCCACTTATTATCTCAGCTTCTGTTTTGATCCCGTAATAGTCCATCAAGTTCCCCAACTTGTTATCATACTGTGTTTTGTAATAGAATGCTTTGTCGATGTACTTTTCAAAGCCTTCCACTTCCATTGCAGGATCGTATGACAACATCGCCACTTCCCTGGTGAAGGATTTTATGGCTGCTGTGGGTGGTGCAATGTCTTTAACTTCCCGATAAAGCTTTCCAAGGACACTTTGTGATACATAGGTGGGTCTGTTTTCCTTCTCCATGAAATCCGGATACTTCAGGGCTCGTAAAGAGCGAGGAATTTCAGCTGGTACACCAGTTTTTGAGAAGTCCACAGCAATGGAGGCTAGCCTTGCAAGATCCTTACATGATTTACTCATGGCCTTTTTCGGCTCTGTGTCCGCGAACACCACATGAGAATTGCAAATGACTCCCAAGCTGTCATTCATTATATAGTCCACAAAATACTCCTCAATGTCCTGCAACACACCATTAAATACATCAAGGCAAATATGAAACAGACACGGTTTGATGTGTATTGAAAACATATATAATTTAAGAAAATCACCTCAATTGTAACATCATTCTCTGAAACCTTGGCCGGTGATGGTGTGTAATCCATGGGCGGAACCTGGCGAGGAGGAATGAGATCAGGATCCCAACACACAAAGTAGACGTCTCCATCTAGGTCACTCCCAGAACATTCATCTGGATGGGGTCTAATTAAACGATGTAAGTTGTATTAGTAACCCCAAACTCATATTAAATTCAAAAAAAAAAAAAAAAAACAAGTTCAGAAGTTAACTACCTCTTTCCCTTCGCAGGGAAAACAATGCAATCCACCATGTGGTGCAGAGCGGGCACGTCCACAGCCTTTAAAACACGCATGTCTCCTGGGTGTAGACATGGATTTTTAGCGACAACTACCTTGCTCTCGACAATACTAAACACGGGTGAGGTGTTGTCTGGATGATGACATCTAGAGCCAGAGTATTGCACAAATACCTGACCATACTCCAAAGTTCCCGTTTCATCAAGACATCCCATCATAGCTTGTCCATTTTGGACAAATATCCTTGTTCTGCTTCGCAACTCCTGGAGATGCAAAGCGCGGAATGTCTGAAGCATCATCGATAGATATGGCTCCTCGTCTGGCTTGTAGTCACACATTAGCATTTCCTTGAGAACATTTGCGTTCTCCCTAGAAGACGCCATCAAATCAAGTGCCTCATGTGCCCTTACAGGGTCTGATAAAATTTCATCCAGTTGAGCGACTGCCTCTCTCTGCTTCCTTTCGAAAACAGAATCTCTAACACCGAGCGTGGACATCAGGGTGATCAGCTGGCGATTGAGAAAACAAGGCTGGTACCGGCTGCATGCCAAAACATCAAGACTTGTGCTGTTTGATTTGTACTTTGACATGCTCTTTCTCAGTGATAATTTCACTGTCGAAGTTGGGTCGACAGCCACAACACCTTTGTACCCACCATAACGAATCTGAAACGCCGATGGAGTGTAGCTTGTGCAGCCCCATTTTCTAGCCGCGATGTGAGCTAAATCAGCAGATATTTTGCCAATTCCATCAGAGAATGTATATTTAATCCCACCCCTTTCTGTTTTCACATCAGGAATTTCTTCAACTTCACTGCCAGGAACATGCAAAGCCTCCCTGGATGAACCAAAAGACTGACCAAGTCTGGCTGCGTATCTCGCCACATTTTTAATGTCACTAAAATCACCCATCCCCTCCCTAATATCCGCCGCAGTCAACCCAGGTCTCGAAGCAAACATCCAAAGAGAATTTTCTTTTAACTGACTATTCGAAAATGCTAGAGTTTCAAACTTCTTACCTCCAATGTCTATACCATTTCTCAGAATCGACAATATCCTTCGATAAATTCCAGTTCGCTTCTCTTCGTCTGTGGAAGATGATGTCCGAGGAGACAAAGCTGTTGCATAGAGTTTCTGACCATCCTCATCAACGAAAGAGACACGAAGAAAGTTATCGATATCATCGGGATAACTTCGTAAGACACGATTGGAGAGGCTGGCCTCCGGACCATAGAAGTACATCTTAGTTGGGGTTATCAGAATCTTTCGCACGTAAACCAACCCATCTTCTAAGGCAATTTGAGGCAATCCAGGAAGTGTCCTGGACATGGAGTATTTTTTGTATTGCTCAGTGAGCCACTTTAGAGGATTATAACAGCATTCTCTAAGATGGAACAGCTTCTCTAGAGCATGTTCAATTTCTACTGATTTGAATATACTTGGATCAACGAAGAGAAAGAAAAAACCGTCAACTAATGGTCCAGGAAGACAGCCATGGTGGACCAAAAGGTTGATTTTGAACAGGATTTTGAAAGGCAAAACAATGCCTTGGGGTGGATCGATATTTGGGACAAGATCAGAGTTGCAAGAGAAAGAAGAACCTCTCTCCTGAATGAATTCCTCTTCACTTTCTTCGTAGTAGAAAAATTCTTTCAGAAATTTGGGCACAACATCCCTCCCTGGAAGCCTCAAACACAAAGCATTGGACTGACCAATGCTGGATGATGGAGTGAAATCAACTTCCCGAATCCATTGACTATCGTTCTCGTAGATTCGAGGAGCTCCATACAGCTAGAAACAGAGAAAAAAAGTGGGAATTTATCAGAAAAATGTTTCTATAAAACTTTAATGCATCTTTACACAATGAAGAAGATCGTTAATTACCTGAATGACAAGAAACTTAGCGGTTTGTCCACGTGGACTATGAAGCTTAATCTTCCAAATGCTTTCATAGGAGACCTCTAGCTTATATTCCACAGAATTATAAGTTAGAAAGAAATTGACCTTTCTAAGGTCGGTGTCAAATTTCACAGAGACATTTTCCTGTGACCAAAGCACAGAAAATTTTTCTTCAGAAATCTGGCATCCAACACTCAATTTCACATTATAGATTTTGTGCTGAGAATGAGAAGTCCTTGAGTTTGGTTCCATATCCCAAGCTTTCAGATAAGATTTCTTAAACCAGAGACGATCAGCAGCAGCAGCCAAGGACTTGATACGTTCCGCGGCTTCAATGGTTGCGAATTCCACTATAGCATGTGCTCTAGTACCTTCAAGTCTCCCAACCTCTACTACATCACAAACAGTCCCTTCACCGGTATGTCCCTCCACGAATTCCTTCACGTCTGCTGGTGATTGAACAGAAGCGAATCCAAACAACTTCACTCTCTTTCCCATTTCGCGATTTTTTTTTTTTTCAAAACAAACTTTCACCTGCAGTTTCATTATAAAGTAAATTAGTAATGCTCTGCATGTAATAACTCTCAACAGAGACTGTGATAATCAATTAAGTATACCAAAACCACTGTCAAGTTTTAAGCAATTACTGATCAAACACAAATGGAAATCCCCACTTGATATATCAAAAACCATTGTTAAAAAATAATCAAACAGCTAACAGAGTCATTGATGAACAAAAAGATGAAAGCAATATTATTATTGATCAAATGCAACACCAAAAAACAAAGTAACTTGATATATGAAACTCAATAAGGAATTGAAGTAAAAAAGAGAGACTCACAAGAGTAATTGGCTTGCACAGAAATATATTGATCAATGTCTAGTTGTGAGTAACAAATGGAGATCATGTAAGGTATATATAGAGAGAGGAAGAGCTTACTATTTGTTATTTCTTTTTAGTTTGGCGCCAGGAAGCATACCAGGAAACTTGTATATTTTCATCATGAAAAAAAAAAAAAAAAAAAAAACATTCTATTATAATTTTGACAATGTTTAAGGTGACAATACATGGATTAAGAATATGATCTTTGTTAACACCGAAACTCCCATGTGACTGACACGAATCGGCATCTCATTGGTTGTTATGAGTTGCCACCAATCAAATAATGCCATTTCAAAGCTCACTATATAGAGCTTGATAATTTTTAAGTGTCTTCAAAGTGTTTAAAAGATTCTTTCAAGTCTTGATTGGTTGACATGTGTTGATCAGCTGTGACAGTCTCAAGTCTGCATATATTTCATAGAATCAATCACATTCGCGCACATCAGAAAAGTTGAAGTCACTTTATTTCCCGAGAGGTGGGATTGGATGAATGAAGTTCTGGAATCTTCCAAGTTATATATATATACATAAGACAGATATCATTATGATCAATATTCATGATTAGCAATCAATATCCAACTTCTAAGGGTAGAAGATGTTGGAAAAGAAGAGATTCTTTTGACTCCGTTGACCAACTTCTAAGTGGGTATGTCATATGTGCATGCATGCATGGGTCCAATGGTATCAATTTCTCTGCTTCCTATCTAAGGGGAGTGAGACTGTGAGAGTGGGACCAACTTCTACTTGACCAACAAGGGGTGAATTTTTCTTGATTTTTTTCTTATTCTTATGAAATGAAACTTTCTTGACAAGTTATTAGTGAAGCTATATACATCATGTACTGTATATATCTTTCTTCAATTCCTCCATCATCATTCCAACGCGTTAATGATCCATGCATTTCGTAGTTTTTTAATGACAATTCATTAAGTAAAGTTAAATCTAGTTACAAAAAATAAATATTATGCTGAAATGAAATCAACTAGTTGATTTTATGTGAATAGCTACATACGATGAGGACCAATAGAAAAAAAACAAAAACCATAGAATACTCTCTATATCATGTTTCTATTTAGAGTAAAGCTAGGTTTCCTAAAAAATTTCCCAAAAAAATTCTTAGATTATGTGTTATAGTGAGTTGTGTAAATCATACGTTTATGTAATGATGAATATGATGTTGACAACTCATCACCATGTCACATAATTTGCGAAGTGTTTTGGGAAATTAAAAATCTGGGAAACATAGTATTAATCTTCTATTTAATACCAATTAATAAAATTCATTATAGGGTGTATTCAAGTTGGATTTCAAAATTAAGACTTTTAACTTTTATCAAATTAAAAAGTTTTAGTGTATTCAATAAAGACAAATCTCACAATTGGTTTTTCATTCATACCAAAGACTTTAAATGACTTTTTTTAGGATCGTGATATTTTATTGTGCTGATCTTTTTCCTAATCTAAAGCACTTGAAAATAAGACTTGCATTTAAAAATAGTTGAAAATGAAATAAATAAAAGAAATAAATTACGACCATTGATTACACATGTCAACATATTTATATAGGTCATGATAAAAATCAGCTTAGTAGATGATCCAAATTCATTTTTTTAAATAGAAAGAATTTTACTTTAGAAGAAAAACATAAAACTCTTTGAAAAACATCAACCATCAAACATATGTTACATTTTCAAATAAGAGCACACTCATTTTTAACAAATTTCACAAATAAAATAAAATGAATAAACATCATCATAAAAAATATATATATATAAAAATATTATAAAAAATTAAAAAAAAGCATACAAGCATTAACAATGTATAACAAAATATATATATATATATATATATAAAAAATAACTCTTCATCGGTCTTGTTCAATATCAAATTACCCACTTTTAGTCATTTTAGGCATGGGTCTTGTTCAACAACTAGGTGTGGTTTTTATGTTAGTAACTTGTTTTAATTTTGGGTAGATTTTTATACACATTGTCATACTATCATAGAGACATGTAAATGTTAATATTATTACTGTTTTGATACATTTATTCTAAAAATATATATATAATATTTTGACTAATTATAAAAAAAAACGAATAAAATTTTGACTAATTATTAAAAAAAAAAAAAAATTAGGTGCATAATTGTCTTTATGATGCAAAATGTAATAAAAAACAAATAAAAAGTTTAAAATCATGTATATAGATATGAATGTTTTTGTCAAGTTTAATTAACGATAGTTTTGTTTTTTATTATTTTGAAAAAATATTTTTATAGACATGAGATATATATATATATATATATATATATATGTATGTATGTATATATAATTTTGTTAAAACAAAGTGTATATTATATTTAAAAGTCAATGAAAATCTATAAATGTCTATAAAAATCTTTTAAAATGAAAGTCTATGAAAGTGTTTTAAAATGAAAGTCTATAAAAGTTTTTCACAATTATGTACATCTATAAAAGTTCATCAAAGTTAATAAAATCTATAAAAGCCATCCACTTAAAAAAGTCATTTAAAATCCTAGTTGACTACGTGACATATCATGATAGATATATTAATATCGTGACACGACCATTATATTGTATCAATTAAGAATTTCTTACACCTTAGAATTGTTTATCTTATTACTGAACAATCGAGAGTTGTAATAATCATTAATCAATATCATCTCTACACTTATAACATGTCACTCGATATGGGTTTATGGTTGGAAATTTAATATACCTGAGAAAAAGCAAACATAAACATTTTAAGAGAAAAACTTGGGTGGGACAAGTGCAATGTGTTCCTCTACTTTCAATATTGTTATGTGGTATTGTAACCGAATAAAACGACGATGATGTGATAAGATCGTTTCATTCTAGATTTTTATTATTATTATTATTATTATTATTATATATACCATATGACGATGACTAAAATCTAAACCCGAGACGTTGTCAAACTGTACGAGCATTATAATTTACCAATCCAAAGTTAATGGAAGTAATAGTATTTCAATATCATGGGCTTTTAAGGCATGATATTTTCTTATCCTATATATATAAAATAAAAATAAAAATAAAAAATAAAAATTTGATTTTTGAGAAAAGATTAATTTGTCGGGCTGCCTTGAAATAGTAATAGTATTTCAATATCATGGGCTTTTAAGGCCCAGTAAAGTTGGAACACTTCTCTGGTTATCACGTGCAAAACACGTGGCCAAAGAGAGAGTAGTTTCTAAGTAGGAGCCATTTCGATGACCCAAACAGACGCATCTCACACGACGACGACGACGACCACCTCCTCACCACCGCCACTTCCTCCACCACCACCACCAGGTCCACCAACAACAACAACAACTCAACCAAATTTTGTCAACTCAAAACTAAAACATAATTTCATAAAGGAGAGTTATCATGGCGACTCAACCGTCGCTGCCTCCTCCACCGCAGCAGCAGCAGCCAAACGGCGGTGTTCAGGTGCGCTGCGCCGGTTGCCGGATGATCCTGACTGTAGGACTGGGGGTTCCAGAATTCATATGTCCAACGTGTCAGCTGCCGCAAATGCTGCCGCCGGAGCTGATGACCCTGGGCGGTGCCGCCAATAGCGGCAATAGAGGAGCGCTCAACAGCCAGAATGCGCTGTCGAATGCTTCGTCGATTGCGTCATCGCATGTGCCGGCGCATGGAATCGATCCGACGAAGATACAGCTGCCGTGCGCCAATTGCAAGGCGATACTCAATGTCCCACATGGACTCGTTAGGTTTTCGTGTCCGCAATGCGCGGTGGAGCTCGCTGTCGATTTGTCCAAAGTCAAACAGTTCTTTCCTTCGCCTCGGCTGCCGCCTCCGCCCGAGGACATCAACGAGGTTTCTTCTGTTTTTCTTTTTTGGTTCAATTTCGCCTTTTTAGTTTTACTTTGTCATACAAACATACAAAAAAATTTGAACTTTGCGTTATTTTGTTGTTGTTTTGGATATGTGAAAATACTGTTAGTCTGTTACTACTACAAATGATCAAAAATAATGAAATTATGCTAGTAACACTACTACTTGTACTGTTTCACTACTAATTTCATGAAACAATTAGTTACTAATTCCATCAATATTTCCTGAATCCATAATATAGGATAATACTCGAACAAGCCCGATTCCCCTCTGTAATGAATAATGATCTCCATCAGGACACCAATAACTTGGCATTCAGTATGTTAGAGAACTGAGAAGTAAAGTCAATATAGGATAATACTCAAACAAGCCCAATGCCCCTCCATAATGATCTTCAGTATGTTTGAGAAGTAAAGTCAATTTAATGGATGATTTTCATGCCTGACTTCACACTTCTTGAGTTTTTATGTTTTCAACTGAGTCTGCTGCTAATTTCTACTTTGTTGTAAATTATTAAAGCTTTTAACTGCTTAGCTCTTTGGATACAGATAATAATAATAATAAAACTCTTTGGACACAGATATTTTCTTCACCACTGCTATATCTGCAGTCATATTGCTAAGTTTTCTTATTTCTTCCCCGCTGCTTTCCTTTTGGCTTTGGAACCTATCAGGTAGCAATTGAAGTTGAGCGAGAAGAAGATGAAGGTGGCATGGTGGGAGAAACATTCACTGATTATGTAAGTGTAATATTTCTGAAGACTACAATTTCAGAAGTTCGAGATTGCCTTTTCTATCTCATACATTCTTTCTGTTCCTTGACATTTGTGTTGAAAGTTGCTGAACCAATATTTCAGATAAATTTAATGTTGTTCTTTTTTTGCTGTATAGCGTCCTCCAAAGCTATCTATTGGACCGCCTCATCCTGATCCTATAGTAGAGACATCCTCTTTATCTGCAGTACAGCCACCTGAGCCCACTTATGATCTAAAAATCAAGGATGATCTGGAAAGGTCAAAGGGTTTATCATGTTTGCAGATCGAGACATTGGTCTATGCTAGTCAGGTTTTTTTTTTTTTCTTGACAACACAATTTATGCATAATATTTAGATTCTCAATATGTAGTTTAATGTTTATTCCCACAACAGAGGCACCTTCAGCACCTTCCAAATGGTGTGAGGGCAGGATTCTTTATTGGAGATGGAGCTGGTGTGGGCAAAGGTCGTACAATTGCAGGCTTAATATGGGAGAATTGGCACCATGGAAGGAAGAAAGCATTGTAAGTCTTAGGTTGTAGTCTTTGTATGGATGCATATTTATTTATGGTTCATTTTTTTTAAGAAAAAAAGAGAGAATTTTACCTACTGTATGGAATTGCATTCTGTGGTGAGTGGAATTTCTTGTAGACTTGTAGTTAAACTAATGTTGTAATGCTTTTTTTGGTTTCTAATGATCATATACAGGTGGATTTCTGTTGGTTCAGACTTAAAGTTCGATGCAAGAAGAGACTTGGATGACGTGGGGGCTAAATGTGTTGAAGGTAAATCCTAAAATCATTGTATGCAATGACAATATTTATTTCTTTTAGAGGTCAAAATATTTTGATTCTACATATATGAAATATTCATCAAGATAGTAAGTTAAATTTGTTTGTTCTTAGTAAAATATAGTTAGGAAAGAAGGTATTGAAAGTATTAGAGAAGATATATATAATTTGACATCTTAAGCTAGTTTGTGACCATGATAGAATATCAGCTTCACTTTGTTCTTTAATTTTTTGCAATGGTTTGTATTGTTCAAGGAAAGATGATGTCAGTATGTAGGATCATTTGGACTAGAGTAAAATTTAGAGAGGTGTTTTTCCCTTCTTATTTCTAGTGCCTTTGAGGGGTTTGGGCTTTCAGGCCAGAAGAGTAAAGTTTGAGTATTGTTGGTACTAGAAGAGGCCATGATATGCTAAACAAACAAGAATACCCAAAAAAAATGCACATAGACTAGGGACCAATACCATGCAATCTGTATAAAGGAAATCTTATATCTAATTTGATAGACCTGCTTCCAGAAATGAAAACAATATATATATGTTTTTGAATGCAGTGCATGCTTTGAATAAGTTGCCATATTCTAAGCTTGATTCAAAGTCCGTTGGGGTCAGGGAGGGAGTTGTATTTTTGACATACAGTAGCCTCATTGCATCTTCTGAGAAAGGTCGTTCTCGTCTGCAGCAACTTGTGCAGTGGTGTGGATCAGGATATGATGGTCTTGTCGTATTTGATGAGGTACAAGACTTTGTTTCTCTTGGAATTGTTATCTAATAAATGCAACATTTTAGAAGGATTTGTTGTTTGATTAAAGCAATTAATGTTCCATGTTGTCTAGATATTATTCTACCTTTCATTGATACGGGTCAATGGCTTTATTGTAGTGCCACAAAGCGAAAAATTTGGTACCTGAAGCTGGAAGTCAGCCAACACGGACAGGGGAAGCTGTTCTTGATCTTCAGGTTTGTTCCTAAATAGCCTATGTCTCTCTCTCTCTCTCTCTCGTTCTCTCATTCACGGGTATTTATCCATGCAAAATATGTTTGCATGTTCTCTGTATGCTCTTGCATGTGCACATGTGCTTACACCCACACAAAGACTGATCCATGCGCAGGTATCCACAGGCATATATACACAGCTGCTCAATGCCAAATTGTGAAAACAGGCATTACTTTATTAGTTATTACAAATGCACTATGTTTTATTTTTTTCCTTTGTATAAAAATTGGGTCAATTGCATGCTGGTATGAGAAAATGACATAGGACGTTTAACTGCATTTCCTGAACTCTAAACATTTTACTTTTACAGGCCCGACTTCCAGAAGCACGCTTTATTTATTGCTCAGCGACTGGTGCATCCGAACCACGCAATTTGGGTTATATGGTCAGGCTTGGTCTTTGGGGAGCTGGAACATGTTTCAACGATTTTCATAAATTTCTAGGTGGCTCATGTCATTTGTGCTACTGCTAAATAAGTTTCTTTAATTTATTATGTGTTACAATGTTTTGTGGAAGCAGTTAGTCATTTAGTTGATTATAGGAAAAGAAGTTTCTCGTGATGACTGCTAAGGGTAGTGTAGTCATCTTATATCAATCCCCACAGACCCAAGACAAGCATTCTTTTATGCTATGCTCCTGCTAATGAGCGTCTTAGCCTCTTAGGATTCAGTCTCATGGTGCTTGAAAACATTTTAGCTCTAGATGTGATGGAGAACTAGTTATGGAATAACCTTAGAGATTTTATTGTTTTATTATGCTTAGGATTTATTTTCAATTTAGAAGTGGCTTAATCAGGAAAACAGATTTTGTTACTTATTTTAGGTTTATTTTATTTCCTAGTTGATGTTGTTTGGTCCTATAATTTGAGACCTAAATTTTATTGTTTTATCAAACTATGGTTTGATAGGCACTGGAAAACTTGACACACTTGCATGCAGTAGCACAGAGATCTTATTGAAATATGTGGACTGTTATAGTCTGTTAAACTGAATTGGGAATTGGGATTATACTTATACCATTGGGAACACAGAACACTCTAGGAACATATGTAAAATTTGTATGTTAGTAGGGTATACATGTTTGTTAAAGAGTATGATTA
The DNA here is from genome assembly GCA_030490815.1 of Acer saccharum. Taxonomy (NCBI): domain Eukaryota; kingdom Viridiplantae; phylum Streptophyta; class Magnoliopsida; order Sapindales; family Sapindaceae; genus Acer; species Acer saccharum. The sequence continues at coordinate 68,286,990 of CM059866.1, forward strand.
GTTCATTGATATTGTAGTAAATAGTTTAATTGATAAAAAAAATGTGTACTGTTTAAGGTTCTAACTTGTACTCAATTAGTTAAATATTTTATAAAATCAGATCATGTTCATTTCCTTTCCCTATCCTTTTTTCGAATGCAGAAATCTCCACCACCACCACACACACGCACGCACACGGGTTTGCTAGTGCTTTCACATGTTGGATTTCATAACAAATGGTTAAGATGTGATAGCTTCTAAAATAAATATTATTTGCAGGTGCTCTTGATAAAGGTGGTGTTGGAGCATTGGAACTTGTCGCCATGGACATGAAAGCAAGGTTTTTAAGCTTGGAATACCTTTCTAAGGTAGATTTATTTTAGACTGTATTACCTTCTAAATTCTAACTCATATTATTGTTCCACATTCAGGGGAATGTACGTGTGTCGTACTCTTAGTTACAAAGGGGCTGAGTTTGAAGTTGTTGAGGCACCATTAGAAGTTGAAATGATGGTATGAGGCATTCATTCGCTTTCATCTTTCTGGCACTGAAAATAATGGCTAAATTTATTCACCCTTTCTTTTCAAATTAATTTTCTTTTACAGGGATTGTTTCAGTTTCCTCATCTTAGATTATATTTATTGTAGGACATGTATAAAAAAGCAGCGGAATTTTGGGCAGAATTGCGCGTGGAATTGCTGTCAGCGAGTGCTTTTCTCACTAATGAGAAACCTAATTCTAGTCAAATATGGAGATTATATTGGTCAAGTCATCAGGTATTGATATGCCAAATCTCGGTGCATTGGGCAGTGTTCTTTTATTGCTTTTTCTCCCTTTATATATGTTATTTTGGGTATATTTACCAACTCTTTGTATTTTTGTATGCTGTTGTAGCGTTTCTTTAGACATATGTGCATGTCAGCTAAGGTGCCTGCTACTGTAAGACTAGCTAAGAAAGCATTACTGGAAGATAAATGTGTGGTCATTGGCCTTCAGAGTACTGGAGAGGCTCGGACAGAGGAAGCTGTGACAAAATATGTGCGTATGTCCAGGCTATCTGCTATGTGCATCCTTTCCCTTTCTAATTCCATATTATGTTGTTTATTTTTGTCATATGGTACCCTTGTCTTCTTGTTCCAAATAGGGTCTTGAACTTGATGACTTTATTTCGGGACCTCGAGAGCTGTTGCTGAAATTTGTGGAAGAAAATTATCCTTTGCCTGAAAAGCCTGACCCTCTTCCAGGTATGGATTTTATGTCTGGGGTTAGTTTGTACTTGTTGCTGCTGCAACTGAAATTCACTTTTAATTTTTTTTTTATAGGAGAGGAGAGTGTAAAAGAACTTCAACGAAAGAGGCATTCTGCATCTCCTGGTGTTTCACTAAAAGGAAGAGTAAGGAAAGTAGCAAAATGGAAACCTGCAAGTGATGCTGAAAGCGATGAAGAATCCGATAGTGAGTTCTTGGACCTGGACATTACAAATTTAGTGTAGTTTCAATTGACATTTCAAATATACATGGCTTGGCAAATTCATTTTCCCTAGTGATTATACTACTTTAATGGGAAATTTTTCATCTTCATCTACACCTTAACCTTTGGTGTTTCTTGTATTTTTTTTGGGTGGTAACTTCCTCTGGAAGTCATGGGGTGCATCATTTTCTTTCTCTTACTTTTTTCTTTAAGTCGAAGTTATTGATCATAGTGAATGGTTTACTACTTCTCCAAGTCTTACATATTTACCACGTGTACTTGATAGAAATGGTGGCGGTTGCCTTATTCTTGAATCTTGCTAATACTATTCTGATAAATGCAGCTGATTCTGCTCATGAATCTAATGAATCTGATGACGAGTTTCAGATCTGCGAGATATGCAACGGTGAAGAGGTAAGTAGTTTTATTTGTTTAGATGTTTAGATGATTTAAGTGTATGCAATATGTTATCATGCATTGTATTTCTAACTATAGGAAAGGAAGAAATTGCTCCAGTGCTCCTGTTGTGGTCAACTGGTACATGCTGGATGTTTAGTCCCACCTGTTACTGAATCAGTACCCAGTGATTGGTCATGTCATTCATGCAAGGAAAAAACAGAAGAATATCTTCAATCAAGACATGCCTATCTAACAGAACTTTTGAAGAGGTTTTATTTATGAAAATTGTTCTGGTTTCTTATATATTTTTGGTTTTATTCTTTAGAGATTTGATTGTACTGGAGTCTGGCTTTTGAATTTCTAATTGTTAAAAATATTTAACAGTTGTTTTATAAATTTAGGTACGAAGCAGCTTTGGAACGTAAGTCGAAAATTTTGGATATAATTCGGACGTTGGATCTTCCAAACAATCCTTTGGATGATATTATCGATCAGGTAGGGGGTCTATGCCCTGATTTAACTTTCCTCATGCTCTTTCTCCCACTTCCTCCTCTCTTTAACTGCATGTTTTATCCTTTTTAACAATTCATACAATGTTACTGCAGCTTGGAGGTCCTGATAAAGTTGCAGAAATGACAGGGAGACGAGGCATGCTTGTAAGAGCCTCAAGTGGAAAAGGTGTAACTTATCAGGCACGGAACACGTGAGTTTGGGTATTTCTTGTTCTATTTTTCCTCTGGCTATTGTTTGCTTTATGCCATGGTAGCTGAACTTCTATTTGTTTTTTTTCTGTAGAAAGGAGATCAGCATGGAAATGGTCAACATGCATGAGAAGCAGCTCTTTATGGATGGTAAGAAATTCGTTGCAATCATATCTGAAGCCGGATCAGCTGGTGTTTCTTTACAAGCAGATAGGAGGGCAACAAATCAGGTGTGCCTCATCATTTTAAAGTTTTCTTGTATGCATGACATTGTTCCTTGAAAGGTTTTAAAGTTGGATGCCTCTGACATGCTTCTGCCTAGTCAGAACTGGATTCATAATATCTGATGAGAATTTCAAATATGTAATTTCTTGGAGTTTGTTCTCTCAATTCGTCCCATTTTTGCCTCATGTACTCTTTTCATAACAGAAAAGGAGGGTTCACATAACCTTGGAGCTCCCTTGGAGTGCTGACAGAGCAATACAACAATTTGGAAGAACTCATCGTTCAAATCAAGCATCAGCACCTGAGTATAGGTAGACCAAGTATTATATGCTTCATTATTTCTCATCTTGTAGCTTGGTTTTTGCTTTAATATAGCTGTGTTGAATTAAATGCTCAACACATGCAAATCAAGAAATCACACTGATCACAATGGAAAATTTATTTGATGATGGTATCTTCTTACATAAGTTGAGATTGGGATGCAACAAAGATAGCCATTAGCTGTGCTTTACCAGATTGCCAAATTTGTTGGACCGATATATTATGTTGTCTGGTATACTTTGCAGGCTAATCTTTACCAACCTTGGTGGAGAACGCCGGTTTGCATCCATTGTTGCCAAGAGATTAGAATCTCTTGGAGCCTTAACTCAGGGAGACCGCAGGTAGGTTCTTGGTTTGGGGCATGAAGATATTGATTTATTCTTGAATTTGTTTATCCTTGGTCAATCATCTCATTTCCTGCTTGGATGTTTTGCAGGGCAGGACCATCCTTGAGTGCTTATAATTACGATAGTGCTTTTGGAAAAAAGGCCTTGATGGTGATGTATAGAGGAATAATGGAGCAGGTTTGATCTTTTTGTGATACTGTTATATGATTTTTATTCATTGATTTGTTGAATAGTAGGGAGATATTTTTAAAATAATAACAATAGGAAGGAGCTGGATATTGGTTTTTCTTTAATTAGAATCCGGAAATAACTAAGGTTCAATTTCAGGATAAGCTGCCAGTTGTACCTCCTGGATGTTCATCTGAAAAACCAGAAACGATTCAAGATTTTATGACGAAGGCAAAAGCTGCTCTCGTGTCTGTTGGAATAGTTAGAGACATGGTTATTGGTAATTTATTCGAGAATAGTACTTCACTACAATCAAGTTCTTTAATTTATTGTATTATATCATATTTCACAGTGCACTATTTTAGTTATTATCATGCAATTACATTTTCAGTCAATCTGCTGTAGGTAGTGGCAAAGATAATGGAAAATTTTCTGGCCGTATAGTTGATTCTGATATGCACGATGTTGGGCGTTTCCTTAATCGGCTCTTAGGACTGCCACCTGAGATTCAAAATAGGTCTATATTTTGTGGTTTTTAAAAGTGACGTGCTTGTTGCAACTAAAATCTTTACTTGGTATTCTAATCACTTCCATCTTCATACAGGCTGTTTGAGTTGTTTATCAGCATCTTGGATCTTCTTGTTCAGAATGCACGCATTGAAGGGAATCTTGACTCGGGGATTGTTGATATGAAAGCTAACATTATTGAACTACAAGGAACTCCAAAGGTTGATTCTCTTGCCATATCTCTTGGTGTGACTTTACATATTTTGTTATACTTATTTTCATTTTCTTACAGACTGTTCATGTTGATAACATGTCTGGGGCATCGACAATACTTTTTACTTTCACTTTGGATCGTGGAACCACGTGGGAGGTACAATTTCTTCTTTTACTTGATTGGTTGAATGGTTTCTTATACACTTAGTAGTGTCGTCACAATTAATTTTATTCATCTACGTTAGTCTGCAAGTACAATGCTTGATGAGAAACAAAAGGATGGGCTTGGTTCACCTAATGATGGATTCTATGAATCTAAAAGGGAATGGTTGGGAAGGCGACATTTCATTTTAGCGTTTGTGAGGTATTATTTTGTCTTACTCCCCACTGAATCTTTTCTCGTTATGCTAAATTACGAAGTTAATGTTCTTTTATTATTTACAAGGAACGAAAGAAATGTCAAGGCTAACTTACCAAATTTGTCATAATTTTCTTCTTTTCATGCCTGTAATGTAGTGTCACTAATTATCCTCAGCATAAAAGATCTTGTCATTCAAATCATATTGTTAGTTCATTATGAAATGGGTTTGGTTATTAATGGGTTGTGAATCGGAATTTATCCAGATTTGTGGAATATTATTTTTAGATTAGGTACTCTGCATATTTGATATCTGTAAGATGAAAAGGATGGATTTGTGAATGAAGAGAGATCTTTTTTGGGTTTAGTTTTTTCTTTGAATTTTCTATATAAATGATATGATTGTTTAAAATGTGAGCATCCATATTTCTTCTGCTTGACTTACACTTTTATTGTTCCTATATTAAATTTCCAGTACTTCGGCTTCTGGAATGTTTAAAATAGTCCGTCCTGCTGTTGGGGAGTCAATAAGGTATTAAATTTAATAATTTACTGGCTTCATCAACTATTGAGTCATCCTATTATGTTTACACATCAGCTTTTCTCTCTCTAGGGAAATGCCTCTGGCAGAATTGAAAAACAAATACAGAAAAATAACAACTTTAGAGAAGGCCCGTAGTGGTTGGGAAGATGAATATGAAGTTTCATCTAAACAGGTATGCATCCTTGATGAGGATATTTATCACAGCTTAGTACCATATATGGGTAGGTTCTTTCGGTAAAAATATTTGCTAAAGCTGAATAGAAGATTTTTTTTTCTATTGTCCTTGTGCAAAATTTCAAACTATTACTTTATTTTTCAAGTGATGTTGCATGAACCAGCTTGTACCAAAGTATATTGCACAAAGTACATTGTATGTACAATCTTTTAAAAACTGAAAAAGCTTTTTTATTTGTTGACAAAATTGTTCAAATTGAGTACAAATACCTGTCCTTTGGTCCCAATTTCTTACATGTGATCGTTTTCTATTTGAACTTTTATGGATCTCTGGTGGATTTGAGAATATCTAAGTTGAATTATATACAAGCTGCATAAATTTTTGTCATATATTTTCTGTTTTTTTTTTAACCCTTGTTTTGTATGCCCTGCTTGTCTTATTAAACCCTTTTCTTAGAATGTTTAGCTTATGGTTCCAGCATAAAATATTAAATTGAACCATGTTAGAGAATTGCCAATTATCAATCTACTAAAGAATTTGGAAGATAATTTTTTGGATCTCTTCTTATTTCTTTTTCCTGCAGTGCATGCATGGCCCCAACTGTAAGCTTGGCAGCTTCTGCACGGTTGGCAGAAGAATGCAAGAAGTAAACATTTTGGGAGGCCTTATTCTTCCTGTTTGGGGCACTATCGAGAAGGCCCTTTCTAAGCAGGTAATGTGGCTGCTCTGCTGCTTTGGCAATATTTCCTCAACTCTGTTGCATGGCAAAAATGCTCACTCATTGAAAATCTTAATGTTCACTTATTGAAAATCTAACCTATTTCTCATATCTTTCCTCTTTTACTGTGTGGATTAATAAATTTCTTTTGTTGTGGTATGTCTTGTTCAAGGTTTATGAGTTCAGTTCCATGAGCTTAGGTTTCTCTTAAATATGGTGTTTGATTCAATTATTGAAAAAGGATCATTTTATTTTTGTACTCAATTTCCTTGAAAAAGGAATTAAACTGATTTTGAAACATCTTGTACAAGTCACCTTGTCTTTAACTGAAGTTTAATGTTAGCATCAACAGTTACACAAATGTGTTCATTTTTATTATGTCTTTCCTAATGTTGCTAGTCTGAGTGGTTAAACTTATTTTCTGAACATCTTTCTAGGGGTCGCCAACATGTCATACGTTAGTGATATTCTTTGGTGTCTTTGATAGGTGAAGTTTGTCTGTATGCACTCATATGATGTCATAATCATTTCTTCTTGGCCTTTTCAGTTTGATCCTTAATAAGTCATTTATTACTAACGAGCCAGCCAGTTATAATGCTACCCAGTCACCAGTTCTATTGCTGGATAAATGTGCTCTCATAGAGTGTTATTAATGCTGAAGTTTTGGCATCTGATGTGGCACATATTTTGTTGAAAGACATACACTTTGTCATTTAGTTGTGAGCATTCTTACGTATATCTAACTGCTCTGTACAGGCCCGTCAAAGCCATAAGCGACTCCGAGTTGTGCGTATAGAAACCACTGCAGATAACAAGCGAACTGTTGGGCTTTTAGTCCCCAATGCAGCAGTTGAAACAGTGCTACAAGGTCTCTCTCTCTCTCTCTCTCAGCGTTGCATTATTCTGCAAATTGTGAAAATTTTGGACTTTGTCCGCATTTCTTTACTCAAACTTAGGTAAATGGAACAAGTGACTATAAAAATAAGGTTTGGAATTAACATACAAATCGGTTGGTGACAGATTTGGCATGGGTTCAAGAGATCGATGATTGAGATGCAGCTGCAGCATTGCCCTTTTGTTATTAAACGTTTACTGATGTGAACAAGAAAGCAAGTCAGCAAGTGCCGGAGTATAAAAAGAAACCAGCACTAGCCTTATACCATAACAAGAAAGAAATGGAATTGTGCAGTCTCATTCATATTGAATTTTTTTTGGCTTCTTGCTTCATTTTTTTTGCATATAATTTTTGTATATTATCGACTTCAAATGATGTAAGGCCAATGACAAATAATAGGTTGCTAGGCTGTATTAGATGATAATTCTAACTCAGCTTATATTTTTTTGTATCAGTCTTCAAACTCATGATTCAAAATCAGAGTATAGCTGAAATAGAAATTCCTTTTTTGTTCAAAAATTATCATCTCAAGAAATGCTTCAACACTGAAAATTTCCACAGAAGTACAGATAGAGCACAAAAAGTGCTTCAATTGATTCATAATAATCTCTGCAATCCTGCAACAATGTGAGATTTTCTGATATGTTTTTATGGCTCAAATGAACAAAAAAACCAAATACTACAGGCAGTACAAGCACGCCTGTTACTTAGCAATTTGAACCGATATCTCAAATAAGTTGGAAATTTTGTACAGAGGCATCAAACAGCAGCATTAAATATGTAAATGATACAAGATGGATCAATTTGGAATCCCACCAACCATCCATCCAAAAAAAAAAAAAAAGCATTAACTTTTGGCTTATTTTAAGACAGTAAAAAGAGTTTCTTTCACTCCATCCTTGTCTACATGCAAGAAAATGGCTTTAAAAAAAAAGTTGTAAACACAAACCATTTGCCTTAAAAAGCACATCACACACACTCCTGCAAACAATAATCAAATAATATGTTCTCTTGTCTAAGAGAAAGCATTCAAACTCAGATTCAGATTAGCACACAAACGGAGCATCAACGTGGTGGTCGCCGCAGTAAAGTCCAGGTCGCTGCGTGAAACCCTGCTTCTCTAGCATCTTCCTAGCCTTCCTAACAAGCTCTTCATTAGTAACTGCACCATCTGTCTCAGCAAGTATTGTCTGGATTGCATTGCTGAGAGCTCCATAAGCTTCACTAGCATTCCCTGAAGGACTAGCATCAGCAGAAGTTTGGTTAGTCTGGCACCCACTTATCAGAATCCCTCCATCAGGAAGCGAGCGCTTTGATCCTCCAGCATAAACCTCCTGCTTGCTACCCACTTTAGTCTCCATGGCAGGTTTTGCATACCCCTCATCGTTATCCTCTAGATTATGCTTAAGAAATTCCTGAGCAAGATTCCCAACCATACCCAATAAACCACCACCTCCACTTCCGCTTTCACCATCACCATGTTGAAGTTTGGTAAAGATTACTTTCATGAACTTCTTCACTTTAGGGCTTGAATCTTCCCCAAACATATCAAAAAGGGTAGGCCGAAGCTTCCCAACATCAATGTCATCTTTGCCAGTTTTCTGCTTGAGTATTTCAATTAGAGTAGATAGGGGGAGGGATTTGTTCTTCACATACCCTCGTTCACCAAAGTCTGATTCAACTTCTCTTTCCTCATCATCATCATCTTGCCTCTGGAGGTGACGGCGCAGTCCAGAAGGGATGTTAATTCCACGGGATTCAATTGCACCTTGCACAGATTGCTTCAAGAAGCTTTTAAAGCCAAAACCAGAACTGGATTCTTGTTCTTGACGATTTGTGCTCTCCCCTATTTGCTCCTTTGCTTCATCAATAAGGCCACCACTGTGGCAAGAATCAGATACAATTGTTATGCGGCACCCTTCTGGGACTTGGTCCACAAACTCCCTGAAATCATCATCTGTCCACAAATTGCTCCACTTGTTGTCAGAATATAACATCATTAGATAATCTATCTACTAAAAATTTCTTGACCTTAACAAAGTAAATGGGGATTGGTGATAGCAACAAGTAATTTTGAAGTCAGAAGAAAAGGGTTAACTAACAGAATAAGCACACTTGATCAACACACAAAAAAAGGACTCAAAGACCAGTGAACTTCTAAGGGTCAGCAGAAGAATTTGACAAAACATGATTAAAAAGCTCTAGCACCGAAATTTGGGAAAACAGATGAACTAAAAAGATAGTGGCATAGGAGGAGAACAGGGAACGCTCTCAACCAACGGGAAGAAACGGGAATGCTCTCATTCACAAAAATATGTATCATAAAATCATCTACCGATTCTAAATTCCACTTTCAAAACGTATGGATTATGAGCAAGCTATCAAGTCTCGAACTTATTATATGGTTATCCACAAAATTCTGAAAAATACCTATCCCACTTCAAGATCATAAAATTTCATAAATTTTCACTGTAAATCATATGAATCTATCTAGACAACGATTGTTGAATCAGTGACTAATCCATATCTACATTAGCTGTGAAGGTCAATTTCCATAAATCAAGCACAATCAAAAAAAGCATCAATCAAATTATGTTTGATCAGCAAGAAGATCAAAGCATAAACATTCACTAATCCCAACAAATTTAATAACACTGACATAAATAAATAAAAACTCAAATAAAAAAAGAATCAGAACCCATCAATTCACCAGTATCAATTCACACATCAAAATCACCAACACAAAACAGAGATAACAAGATTTAAAAAGTAGATATAAATATAATCACATTAAACAACAGAAAAAATAAATAAAAAGAATTGAATAGAATTGACTGACCAGTAATGAGATTCATGTCACAGGGGACAATGCACTCATCATAACCAGTGTCATCATCCTCTCCAGTCTCAGCAGGAAGCCTAGTACCATGACCACTGTAGTGCACAAACAACACATCACCTCTTTTTGCCGATCGCACCAGGTTGCTAAGGGTCTTCCTGATGTTCTTGCCGGTGGGTTGAGTGCAGGAACGGTCCGTGTCGATCAACACAGTTATGTTGTCCTCTGAGAATCCGTATCGTTCCAACAGACAAGCGTGCATTTTCTTCACGTCGTTTATGCAACCCTTGAGCTCTGCTTTGGTCCCCGGATAGTTACACCCAATCAACACAGCCTTCTTCGTCATTTTTCGATGAATTTGATTCTTCTGCGAAAAGGGTTGTCTTTGGATCTTGAGAATTTGATCGTTTGAGACTAAAAGTTTTGATCTTTTTCCCAGATGGATGAGATTGGATGAGGCCTGAAAGTAGTCGATGCCAAAATGGTAATTCTAATTAAAAGGCAACGAGCCAATGACAGCAACGTTTATGCTTTTTGGAAAATAATCTGTCGGCATCTATTTAATTTCTTATAAAACCAATAATAAAATAAAAAATATGTGAATGTGATTTGTTTACCAACCACGTCTTGACATGTATATATATATATATATATATATATAAAAGAAAAATATTGTCTCTTCTTCTTCATATTATAAATGTAGACAGTTGAAGATATGGACCAGCAAACTGTCCAATTTCAATGGATAATTATGGCACTTCAGAGCAATATATCTTATGCGTCGACATGTTGCCAAAGTTGATAATTTGGTTCTCAATTTCTGATGATCACATTTTTGAACAAACAAAGATTCTGATCATATTTTGTTAATTTTAATTTTCATTTAGTAAAGTAGCAATGAAATTTATTAGAAAAATCATCAATAATGATACTCTACATTTATGGGAATGGGACCACAACATTTATAAGTACCAAGTATCATGTAGCAACTAGGAAAGCAAGCAATACAAATTTCAAACACCAAATTAAAGAACAAATTACATTTTTCAAGAAAAATGTAGTGGAAGAGACAACCCTTGATCAATAACGATTGATAAAATTGCAGTTGGATCTGATTTCACCTTCATTTGGTCGAGTCAGGACTCCAACATTTCCAAGTTTCACCATTGATACTGCAAACTGGTCATAGAAAAGTGAAGGCTGAGAAGCAAACAATTCAACAAAATTTGATGTTCTCTCATTTGAATACAGAGACTGATCTGTAGATAACAATCCCATCTTCTTCTTAAGATTGTTGTAATACGCCACGTCGAAAGTCCTTGGAGTTGTTCCATCAAGATCAACAATGTTATAAGTTTTGCTGCATTTAGTTTTCAAGGTTTTCAAGTAATTTGTATCCAATGAAGGATCAGGCCTGCGAGTTCCATTGAAGTTATAGAGCCTGTTTTGGATTGTTTGGCAATTACACCTACCAATAGTGTGTGAACCTGAGAGAATAACCAAGTCTAGCTCATTCAAGCCTAGGCTCTCAAAAAGTTTTATAAGAGTGGTGACATTTTCATATCCCTGAGGGACGATTCTGTTAGCTTCTCTATCAATGGATATTTTACCGTCTTTTCGACCAAATGGGACTTCCCAGAATGGACCTCCAACTCTAACAGTTGCTTCTCTGGCTGCAACAGTGAGAATGTCAGCACAAGAAACAGTTTTGGGACATTTTATCTCAATCTGTTTCTTAATGTCATCGATCACTCTGTAACCTCTCAGTGTCTTGCTCACCTCAGCACTCCTCTCACTGCCTCTAGAGTTTAGCAAGATTGAAGCATCACAACCCTACAGCCAAAAACAATGACAACATGCAGATCGTAAAATAAATGCATGCAGTTTAAGCTGATAGTGTCTAAATACATATGCAGATCGTAAAATAAATACAGAAACAAATGTGGAAACTTTAACCTCCCATCACTACTCCGATATCATGTTAATAACCTAAATAAGTATTCTAACACATATATGTAATCATGAGTATATATACTGATGATCATAACGTAATACATTCATCCCATTACTACTCTTGGATGGCTAATATAATTAATTAGGGTATGTATATATATACGTACTCTGACAGCGCAGTCGTGGAAGTGCAAGCGGATGAGGCTAGCAGCCAAAGTGTAATCCTTGTTGAACCAAGCTTGGAGTCTACGATGGATGATGGCTTCGAGATCAGGACATGAAGAATGATAGTGAGAGAAAGACAAGTAAGCTTGAGGAGGCAAGAGTTTGGGCACTATGTTGTTAGGCTTGCCAATATTATTCAGTGACTTGGATGATGAAGTGGCAGCCACTAGCATCAACAATTGGAGAAGAAGCACAAACAAAGTGAACCTGTTCGATTTCATGACCATGATGTTCTTTAACATTAATGATCAGATCGATCACTAAAGTTTTTTTTTTTTTTTTTTGTGTGTGTGTGTGTGTGTCGGTGTGATAATCTCCAAATTCCAAGGGCTCCTCTGTTTAATATATATGTAACTTTGAAGAAGAAATTAAAAATTAAAATACGTGCGAGGCATAAAAAAAAGACATGCAAACAAGTAAAATTTAGAGGCTCTTTGTAATGTCAAATAATAATAATATTATATATATGGTCATCAGCTAGAATTCAGATCCTAGCTATCAGGCGCGTTGACACTGACAAATTAAAGAGGTTCAACTGGTGATCAATTATCCGTAACAGGAATATTATGCTCTTAAAAATGGTTTAAGAAATCATATACTCTGCTAATTACTTATTTGGAATTCTTTATAAACAGACAAATATATGTATAAATTAGCACTATGCAATCCCTCCGCTTATTAGATTTAAACAATCTTATTTAATTTTTTTGGAAAACAAGTTTCGAAATATATTAAAATACAGACAAGATAAGATTGATCGTGTTATAAACCTTTCACACATACACCATAAGATTGTAGATTCAACTCCTCAATTAAAGAAAAAAAAAGAAAAAAAAAATCCAAATTTATGTAATAATTTTTTTTTGAAAAGGTTAACTTCATACAAAGCCAAAAGCCAAAAGGGACCAACAAACAAGCCAATAAGAACACAACCAGAGCGAGACAGGGCAGCGCCAAACACAGACAAAACAAAACAAAACAGAAAGAAAACCGCAGGCAGCAAAAGCAAAAAACTACAAAACAGAGCAACCCCTGCAAACCAAAGAGCAGATGCCAAAGGTTGCCAGCAGCAACCAAAACTCAAATATCTCCCCGCACCACAAAATCACCACTCGAGCTAGACCCCATTTTTGCTAAGCTATCCATAAAAGAATTGTATTCTCTGGAATCATAACATGATAAATATTCCAAAATCACCATCGGCCACCATTGAACCACTAACCACCAAGATGAATAATGTAATCCCACCATCATTTATGTAATAATGTAATACTTTTAACAGTAATTAATTACAACATCAACATGAGACGATTGAAAAATCCAAATTAATTCACACCACACCATTACAAATTAATTATGCAAATTAAACAAGTGCATGTTCACACACACAATTAGTTGTTCAAGCTTTGCAGCAGACAAAACGACCAAGTCCTTTAGGAGTGTGCGCATGAGATTGATCATCATCATCATCATCCCCAGAAATCTGAACTGATTTTTTGTGGTGCTTGGTCTTGTTTTTGTTTTCATGGTCAACAGGCACAGTCACAACTAGTACCCCATCATGCATTGATGCTTTGATCTCATCAACCTTGGCATTCTCAGGCAACCTAAACTCCCTCATGATGATGCCATGTGTCCTCTCCCTGCAATGCCACTTGTAGCCTTTGTCCTCTGCAGGCTCTTGATCATCTCTTCTCTCTGCGCTTATATGTAGGATCTTACCTTGACGAACTTCAAGCTTCACATCTTCTCTTGTAAGGCCAGGAAGATCGATTTCGAATACGTGGGCGTGTGGAGTTTCCTTCCAATCCATTTGGATGTCCATGTAGTTGTCGGTGAACAAACCTCGAAATGGATTGAAAATGCTGTTTGGGTTGATCAAAATAGAAGGAATTAGTGACATTTTTGTAAGTGCTTGCTTGTTATTATAATATGTTTTGAGCTAAGCTAGTATGATTTCTATATGTTTCATTGGAATATATATATGTTGATATTTATATAGATTGGTTTGGTTGATACAAGATTAATTATGATGGGTTCTTGAAATTTCTGGAATTGGATAGAAGAATATTGTTAAAGGGATATTCTTGAAATTTCTGGAATTGGAAGCCTCTGGGAGAACCTAGAATGGTCTTATTAGTTGATTATTAGACATATGGTCAACAACTTTGACTTGGGAGAACCTATAATATTGGTAGGGGTGGGTAAAAAACCAATAAACTGAACTGAACCTGTAAATCGAACCAATCAAATCGGTATTTTTCTGGTTTATTTATGTTGATCAATTCAGTTCGGTTCATTTTTTAAAAACCGATTGGATTGGTATTTTTCATGATTCGTTATCCCAAACTGAAAAATCGAACCAAGATCCAATTTATATATGGTTTGGGTTTTGGTGGGCTGGCTGTTTTTGCTGTTGCTCTGTTTTGTTTGTTTTTTGGGCTTTGTTGCTGTTTCTTGTTTTCGTCTTCTTTGGGTCTGCGCTGCCCTTTCTCTGTTGTCTCTGTTTCCTTAATTCCTTGGCAGCCTCGGCTTGCCTTTTAATAATCTTTGCCTATTCAAAAAAAAAAAAAATAATTCAACAGTACATGATGAAACTATAAAACTATAAAAGTATTTCACAACTTTTTTTTTTCTTTGTTTTTTTGTTAATATTTTTTTAAATTAATATTTTCAATTTGTTTAAAACCATAATTTAATTTGGTCGAAGGCCCAAAAAGATTAAAATATAAAAGTGTAATAATTAAATCCCATGAATTTGGTCTAGTATGACCAAAACCAAAAAAACTAAACTGAATCAAACCAGTCCAATTCGGTTGGTTTTTTATCGGTTGACATTTATAAATTTTATTGGATCGGTTCATATTTTCAGAAACTGAACTTTATCGGTTCTATTGAAAAATGAATAGATCCGTTAAACGTCCACCCCTAAATATCGGAAAGATATGTATATATTTAATTTATTCAAAGAATTAAATGGGAAGTATACAAATTTGAGGAAACATAGATCTAAACAACCAGATTAATTAGCAAATAGCAACTAATTAACTAATTCAGCCATGCCTATAAGATTTTTAAGATGTTGACAAATTTTACCATCTCTTATTCTCAACAATTGGTCACACGACATAATAGATTCTACGAAGTAAGTATAGTACGGAAATTAAAGTGATGAATTATACATACTAACGAGACATGCATACATGCACTTGAATACTTGATAATCCAAAGGTGAGGAGAGACATTGACAAGACTAAAGACTTTCCATGTGCTTGCTATATTGCCAAGGAAACAAATGTCGTGGTCCAATTCCAAGATCCATTTAATTAAACATGTCTATATTCCAACATATATAACTACTTCTATCCAAAACATATGGACAATTTCTCTTGTTATACAAACTTTGAACACAAAAAATAAGTAATATATATGTGTGTGTGTGGATAACATTAAACCTTATCCTTCAATTTCGATGCAATATTCATTATAAGTTTATAACTTTGTTTTTCAATTTTATGGCTAACTAATTAGCTCAAAATGTGAACTCTATCTCATTAATTTCAAGCAAGCAATTTGGAATTGCATGTGAACTTGTTATAAAATGTTGTTAATCTCACATTTATAAACAAACAAAAACTAGGAAAATCACAAAAAGTCAATCGTAATTTATATATACATGCATGTGTGGGGTAGAGATTATTGACACAAATGCATATACATATACATACATATAGAATTGTACTTTAATTTTGATGATGATGATGATGTATCATGTATCATGTATCGATCATTTTCATATCTTGAAAAAAAATAAAATGGCCAGAGAGTACTGAGATCCTTTTTGTTCTCATTCAAAGACAACTCGATATTTTGGTTTGTACAAAAAATCAATAATGCAATATGTCTCTTCCAATATATTCCTTCTCATCATCATCGATAATTGCCGGGATGCCGATATTGACACTCGTAAATATGATAAGCACACTCATATTTTAATAAAAAATTTAATTACAAAAATATCTCAATATGAATTTACCAATAAGGACAAATTGGTTTAATTAAAAATAAATCAAATACTATGTACACCCATTAATTACACTTATATCTTCAACTATATAACTTTATTAAAAAATAAATAAATAAATAAATAAATAACTAAACTCTAATTTTATTTCAAGTATCAAAATCTCCAATTTTCATTCTGTTTGGCATAAATTTTAGGTAAAAATTCGAATTCTTACAGATTATGTCAAGTTTAGAGACATCAACAGTGAGAAAGAAAAGTTTGAGAATGTTGGTTTCACTATAAGAACTTTGCAGGAGTTAGTGGACAAATTTGATTTGAAGTTTTTTTTTTTTTTTTCGGACTTCAGTCTTTATTAAAAAAAAATAATAAAAAAAAAAGGCCAAGAAAGGTCAACCGAACAATAACAAAAGCAAGGAAGAGGACAACAAGCAGCTGCACAAAGCAACTGAGAAACCCCAACATCCCACACGCCTAAAAGCCAAGCAAACACAACCAGTAATCAAATTTTTTTTAGTAATCAAATTTGATTACTTGTAAATCAAACAAGTAATCAATATATATATATATATATATATAGTTTATTTGTTTGTGAGAGAATGCTTGAGGTGAAAGTAATATTTGGAAGTCAAGAATTTAAAATAGAGAGAACTTGACAACTTGAAATAGAGCTTCTCGAAATTTAAGAATTTAAGAATTCCTTGTGTTTTCGAGCCTGGAGAACCTAACAATTTATCATTTGTGAAATTGAATGCGTTAATTACTTAAGAAGGTTTATAAGTAAATTGTATTAAAATTAAGAGAGCTTCTTTTGATAATCCAATTTTATTTTATTTTTTTACACATTTTTTCTAAAGACACTCTATTCTCAAAATTTAAATTAAAAAAAAAAAAATTAAAGACACTCCATTTTAAAAAATAAAATTCTAAAGAAATTCTGTTTTATTTTAATAAAAGTTAGGACAAACTATCGTAACCTTTAGATTTATCCGATGAGTAACTTTTTTGAATTAAATTATTAAAAAAAGAAATTATATCTCCTAAATCATTAGATTAAATATTACATATTAAACACTCTCTTCTAAATTTGTAATTACCATATTAAACTCTCTCTCTTTTAAAACATATCTCTAACTTTCTATCTCCATTCTTTCTCAAGTAAGACTAACAGTTAAGGAAAAAAAAAAAAAAAAAAAAAAAAAAAAAAAAAAAAAAAAAAAAAAAACTTACTTTTGTAAGTATGTGATTGCCTAGAGAACTTTAATTCTTTCATTAGTCCTAAGAATTCTGAATTTAATCAAATCTAGTTGCAACAAATTAAGTTTTTATATATCTATTTAAAAAAAATAATAAGTATTTATATTGACTTTTTAATATGTGTGTGTGTATATATATATATATATATATATATATATATATATATATATATATATTACTGTTAGTAAAAAATCAAAAAATTCATAAGTTTTTTTTTGGAGATTAGTCGAGAAAGTATAGAGATATGATTTTTATTTTTATTTTTGAAAAATTGAGAGAGAGACAGAGAGAGTAACTAAGAGAGAGTGTTTAATATGATAATAACAGATTTAGGAGAGAGAGTTTAATACGTAATATTTAATCTAATGATTTAGGAGATATAATTTATTTTTTGATAATCTAATTAGTTTGGAGTGTCTTTATAATTTTTTGTCTTGTTTAGTAATTTTAATTCAGGTTAAAATTGGCATTAATAAAAAAAAAAAAAAATGGAATGTAAATAGATCATTTGTGAATTGTAAGGAGAAGCTCTCTAAAATTAAAACAGTAACTTAAATAAGGGTATTATTGGCATTAAGTTGGGTGTTTATAGTAATATTTTAATTTTAAATTTTAGACATGGGTGTACTTATCATATTTATGGGTGTTAATATCCGCACCCTAATTGCCGTTGGCATTTCCTCTGTCTTTCATGCCCAATATAAAAGCTAGCCTTCATGTTAGTGACTAATTAGATTCAATAATTTATGCACTTATAATAACATTAATTCAAACAAATTAATTATCTATGAAGAATTTAAAATAGAAGAAAGAGAAGAAACAAATAAAAGACTTGAATCCAGCAATGGAAGGGTCTAGGAAATGAGAATCATGTGCTATATCTTTGAAGGAAAAAACAATAATAGCAATCAATGATTCAATATATATATATATATATATATATATATATATATATATATATATGATATTATTACAATTAACACGTACTCGTATATATAATGGAGATGTATAAATTAAATAGAGAAATTATATATAGTGACATAGTTATTTATTTTGCCTTGTTGTGTGGGAGCACTCCTATAGTGCACTAATAATTGGATTACAAAGTATAAAGTGTCGGTTTATATCACATGGGTTGTCTCGATCGGTTGATGAGTAGTGATAAAAATAAAAAAAATAAAAAAAAAGATTCGAAATTATTCCAAAACTTACCAAAAAAAGATTGTTTAAATAAACGAATGTGAGAAGAAGTATCCATCCATTATTCCATTATCTCCAACTTCAATCAATCAAACAAATGTATCACACGTAGAATACTATCATGTGATGGACGGTGATCATTTATCTATATATGGAATAATCATCAAACTATATATCTACATATATATAATCTGAGGATGATAGAAAAAAGTGATCAGATTTTATTCTTTTATATGAGCGTGTATGATAAGTTACTGTTTACTATGGGGATATATATAACCCCGATCTGATCAGTGCGTTGCGTACTGATATAATTTCATAAGAATATTGAATGTGAGCCACTTATTATGGAGAAGTTTTGATAAGTGTATACATACTTGAGTCAAAGCATATAAAACTAATGGTTCGTATTTAATATCTTCATGAAGTCATATCAGTACACACCGACTTGAAAATTTATATATATATATATATACAGCTAGAGTTAATTCATTTGTTTTTGACCTTAAAATTTGCATATGAGTTATTCTCTCATCACATGTAATGTTGCCAACTTTTTTCCATGTGCCATGCTTTTTCTAGATTGTACCGAAAAGGACCATCATGATTTCAACTTTTATCGGGTCTGCTAAATTAAGGAACTAATGCGTTAATTAATTTTGGTTTCTGATATATACAATGGTAATTAAACGTTTGATCTTCATAATTGGTATAAGAGATTCGATTTTCCTTGGTGACACCGAGGTTAATTAATTACATATGATCAAATGTTTATTATTAGTTTATTACTGTAAGTTTTAATTTCTTTTGTTTTTGGTTTTTTGTTTTTCTCTCCCTTACCCGGCGTAATCCTAATGATCATCATCTATGGCCAGGCAATTAATTAGTGAGGTTGGGAAATCATAATTGTTTTGTGCAATTACACTTAATTTATCCCACATGTAAGGTTGGTAAACTTTGTCATTTACCATGACAAATTAGACTGGACCACCGTTTAGTGAACCCGCTTTTAAGGAAACAACTGTTAAGTTTTTAAGTGATCATCAAATTAATTAGATCATTAAAAGCACTTGAAGATTATATTTCTTGTCTTATAGTTAGCTTTTTACTATTTTTTAATCAATCTTCTTTCTAATGAAAAAGTATATTGATAATATGTTTTTTTTTTTATATAAAAACAAAACGAAACGAAACAAAATTGGTTGAATATTATCAC
Organism: Acer saccharum; assembly: GCA_030490815.1. Lineage (NCBI taxonomy): Eukaryota > Viridiplantae > Streptophyta > Magnoliopsida > Sapindales > Sapindaceae > Acer > Acer saccharum. Next base: position 68,306,725 of record CM059866.1, read on the forward strand.
CAACTCATCCACTTGTGTTGGTAACATATAACTTTGACTGTGGATTAGTTGATTTTCATAATAACAATGATTGATGAGTAATCTTACTCATTAGTAGCGTTTTTAATTTTTTCTTCTTCCTTTTTTGATATATCACCTATGTGCCAAAACTTATATGGTAGCTAATTTCCTCATGAACTTATATTATAAGCCGTTAAACTTTTCTGCCAACTTCTGGTTGAAGCTCAAAAGAAGAGAACGGTAGAAATGGAATAGAAGGTGCATGTAAATGTGAATGTGAAGAGGAGAGTTTATATGTATATTTGGAAGATAAAGATAGTGTGGCTTGCAAGCAAGGCTTTTAGTTTTACCATGAATATCCCTTAAGTCTTTGTGAAGTAAATGAAAAAACCCCATATCTTTGTGGGGATCTGTACAATTTTCTGACTCCACCGAACAAGCCACACTATGAGAGTCATCAATTCAATTAAATCTAACTACCAAAAGCCACCGATTCTCATCACTAGCTCTACATTTCAATAATTAGTTTTACAGTTACCGATAAAAGCTCATTGTTCAAGACTGTCTCATTGGCTTTTTTTCGTACAATTTTGGATGATCAGCACCTGCTGCTGCACCTCAGATTGATTCCATTTATCAGAAATAGTGTAAAGCTAGCTAATTAATCGGCATTAACTGTTCACAATGATTATGGCTCCACTTGCTACTGTTTTTGTGGTTCGCATTTGAGGTTTAATTTAGTACCTTTTAGGCATATTTAAAGCTAATATTGTTGTTGAATGAAGGTAATATACTTATAAGAAATTAAATTTAAATAAATTAATATAGAAAGTGGGCATCACATCTAAAGCAGGCCAATTCGTCTGGAAAAGCATAGATATATACTGCTGCCCAAACTTTTAAAGAATATAATAATTAATTAACTCATATATATAAAAATAAAGTAGTCATAAAAGGTGTTGAATATATGGACTTGTAATATCCCTTAATTAATTAGATTAATTATATATAACAATTAACAACTAACTAATCTCTAAAAAAAAGGGGACAATAAGCTCTAAAGGGTTGTTAGTGTGTGTCTTACCTTAAAAATGTGTTTGAGATTGTATGTGCTTGGAAAATATCTCCCATGTTACCACCACCACATAGAAGTTGAGAGAAAAACGAGAGATTCCCTCCAGGCTCCAGCTAAAAAGGGAAATACATCAATCATTAATTCTTCTTTTTAGTTTTTATTGCATTCTTACCTTCCTTATCCATCACTCCACCATGAATTCCTCCAGCTTACACCACCCACATATGTATACGTACAGGTGGAAATAGGGGATGCAAGTTCCTAGTCAAAAAAACCCCTTAACATAATTTAATTTGAACTAATTAACAAAATATGTATATTTATATATATAAACCCTAACCAACAAATCCCCTCTATCAACTTCTTGATTCTCTTTGTATACAATAAAAAATTAAGTCTTTAATAAGGTAAAATAACATTAATTTTTTTCTATAAGACTAGTACAACTTAATAATTTGAGTTTTAATAGAATCTAATTATAATGAAACTCACAAAATACCCTTATCAAAAGACTTGGAAAAAAAAAATAGATTGACCTCATAGGTTTCGAACAAAGGAAAATTAAGTGTCAATAGAAGGAAAAATAAGTTTCAACCATATAATATATAAAAGAAAAGTGTGATACTTATTTTGTGGTTGTGTTTGAAAGGTATTTTTTGACATTTTTATTCTATTAAAATTCAAGTTATTAAATTGATACTAGTCCTACAAAATCAACAACGAATGGTGCTAGAAAGAAATTTTAAGAAGTCTTAAAATTAATGATAACTTAGAGGAAACAATAGATGGCAAAGTGGGGGAATTAGTGTGATAAATGGGTCAGCCCCCCTCGTGGTTTAGTTAGGAAAAAGTAATGTGCATCACAAGAGTGTGTATGGCAGACCCCAACCCTCCCATGTTCCCAAAGTCACCCAAACTTCCTTTCTGAATACTTTCTCCTTTTTTTATTTTTATTTTTTATAATCTATATATAACCCCACACCCCTCTCTTCCCTCTCCTTCAATAATCTCTCATATCCATATCCATACCCTTTTAACACACTCTCTTCTTCTTCTTTTTCTTCTTCTACTTATTCTCTTCTTCAATTCTTATCATTGTCATCTTATAACAACATCAAAATGTGTAGCTCTAAAGTTAAGGTGACCACAGGCATTGAACCAATAAAGCCCGCGGTTGCCAAAATCAATGGCAGGCCGGTTCTTCAACCCACTTGTAACCGTGTTCCTAACTTGGAACGTCGCACTTCTTTGAAAAAGTTGTCACCACCTCCATTACCAACTTTTGCTACTACTACTGTTAATAAGTCTAATAATAAGACTTCATTGAGCGGTAGTGCTACACCTCCTATTTCTCCCAAGTCAAAATCACCAAGGCCTCAGGCTATCAAGCGAGGGAACGACAACAACAACATCAATGGATTGAATTCCAGTTCTGAAAAAGTTGTTACTCCTAGAAACAACACCGTCATCAAAACCTTGGAGAGGAAAAAATCTAAAAGTTTCAAAGAAGCTAGCAGTAGTGGTCATGTTCTCGGAAATTCTTATACAGAGGCATCGTTGACCTATTCTTCTTCTTTGATCGTTGAGTCACCGGGAAGCATAGCAGCTGTCAGAAGGGAACAAATGGCTCTTCAACATGCTCAACGTAAGATGCGGATTGCTCATTATGGAAGATCAAAGTCTGCCAAGTTTGAATCCAATAAAATCGTACCTCTTCATGATCATAATGATCACAATTCTAGTACCGATCAAGAAGAAGATCACAAGAGGTGCAGTTTTATTACTGCCAATTCAGGTATGTATCATGTATATATGACCATTATTCAGTTTTATTTCTTGTTGTATGAGAATTTCATATATAATAATATCAATATTTTTAATGCTACAGATCCCATCTATGTGGCTTATCATGATCAAGAATGGGGAGTTCCAGTTCATGATGACAAGTATGTCTCTCTCTCTCTCTCTCATCTATTTCTCTTTTTAATTTGATCACATATGACTAAAGTTGATTGTTCCTTTTTCTCCATATACAGTATGTTGTTTGAATTGCTAGTCCTAAGCGGTGCTCAGGTCGGCTCAGATTGGACATCTATCTTGAAGAAACGACAAGATTTCAGGTCTATATATATATATACTACTTTTACATTTTCAATAAAAATTTCAATCAAATTAAAAAGAATTCATGTAATATGACAAATTATAACATATACATATATTTTTTTTCTTTTCCATTTTTAGGGATGCATTTTCAGGGTTTGATGCGGAAATTGTGTCTAGCTTGACTGACAAACAAATGATGTCCATTAGTACACAATATGACGTTGATATAAGCCGAGTTCGAGGAGTTGTCGACAACTCTAACAGGATTCTTGAGGTAATATATTCATTAAGAAATTTCACTACATGATTTCTCTAGCTTTTATATATCTCTCTTTCTAATACTGATTTGATTTATTTCTTCTTTCTTTTCATGTCCAAAAAAGCTATATTAATTCGCCTTGAAATTAAAGCAGCTTTATTTATAATTAGTTGGTGAAAAAACACATTTGATTTACACCTGTCACTAAGAAAAGAAAGTTATTCAATGACTCGATATGTAGTCAATATATGCAACTTAATCGATCTTTCTTCGTTTTTAATTTTTGCTCCTCTTATTTGGTGAAAAGTTGTTGACAAGCAAGTTCCCATTTAAAAGTTATGTCCCTACAACACTTGATGTTCAGCACCACTTCCTGCTGTGCTGCAAACCAATAAATTTATTTATCATAAAGAAAACAAAAGTGGGAACCATCAATATTCAATATCGCATTGATTATTTATTAATTATTTGTTAATTTGCAATGGTTTGTTATTATCGGTATATGCATAGCAATTATTTAGTCTAGCTTTGTGGGGTTGGTTACTTATTAATGATGTTTTGTTGGCATTGCAGATCAGAAGAGAGTTTGGGACATTTGAGAAATACATATGGGGATTTGTGAACAAGAAGCCAATCTCCACTCAGTACAAATTTGGTCACAAAATCCCAGTGAAGACTGCAAAATCAGAGAGCATAAGCAAAGACATGGTTAGGAGGGGTTTTAGGTTTGTGGGTCCGACGGTGGTCCACTCATTCATGCAAGCCTCCGGCCTCACTAACGACCACTTGATCAGCTGCCACAGCCACCTACAATGCACCTTGTTGGCAGCAGCCAAGAACCAGCAATAACTCTATAGAAGAAGATCAAGAAGAATATATCAAAATGACATGAAAAGGAACACGTACTACTAAGAAATTAAGACAAATAAAAGCATATATACTCAAAGGGGTACTGATTTTATTTATTTAATTTTCTAACTATATATAGTTTGAATATTAATTGGGTTTGTGTACAATATAATTAATTTGAGATAGCTAAGCTAGGGTTTGTGAGTGTTTGATTGAATGATTGATTGATTGAAGTAGCTAGAGATTAATTGTAGAGAGTTGTGTTGTGTTGTGTTGGAGGAGGAGACATAGAGCATGTGCAAATGGAAAAGGGAGGCAAGGGCATGTGTGTTATGTCAGTTGCTTTTTTTTTTATTATTCCATGTGACCCATTACTCACACTTGCATTATTTGAGTGTTTGAGTTGATGATCACCATTTCCTTTACCAGGCTGTGCTGTGTTCATGTGTAGGTCCCCATCTCATCATCTGTAGCTTTCTCTTTTGCTTTTAGTTTGGGGTTTGAGTTGTAATTCTCTGATGAATATGATCGATCTTAGTACTATTGTATTTGCTAATCAACCTTTTCTGGCTTTGGGGGAAATTATTATTGTAACCCCAATGCCAATGTACGTACACGTATCTTTAATTGGATTTGGTGTGGATTTTGATGAAATTAATTGTAACGTGGATTTTGATCAGTACATATACTGTTTGCTTACAAGTAATTAAATACATACATGCCTGCATGACTTTTTATATAACCAGATAAGATAAGTATATATCTTCTCTATCTCCATGTGCCCACTATCTTTTTCCATGATCACTTGCAAGCTAAGTCTTAAACAACACCTCTTTCAATCTCTGACACAGATACAATAATAATTTTCTTCATGTGCCTAACTTTCTTTGAGCAAATTAATTCAAACATCCATATGTATATTGAAAATAATAATTAAATAAATTAATGAATTGAACTCACAAATCTATAGAACTATAAACATTAATTCATGAAGCAAAGATATATATATATATATATATATATATATATATATATATATATATATGAACCTTAATTAATTTGAAGGATGATGAGATGGCATTATATATCAATCAGCTAAGCCTCCTTGCTTCTCTTTCACTCTCAACAAAACCCTTAATTAGCATTTCTGGTAATCTGACGCTTTGTTTCATCCATAAACTGAACTCGTACTCGATCCCGTCCTCCTTATACATTATTCGCAACTAGCTCCTAATTATCATCATCAATATAACCACACAAAAATGAGTACAAAAACATCCCTTAATGGGTCTCATAACAGTATTTATTAATCCGGACCAGATTTTTTTTGAAAGCTTTCTTCCCCTTAATAGGTCTCATAATTCCTAAGTATAATCCCTTTTATATATATATATATATATATATATATATTGTGTCGGTTTGAGAGTGTGCGTGCATAAGATAGGTAATCTTGTTGGGTGCCAACCTAGTTAGGATGCTTCAAGTTATCTTTGATGTGTGCATGCACATGATAGGTAATCTTATTGGGTGTCAACCTAGTTGGGATGCTTTAAGTTATCTTTGATGCAACTGCTCTTTAACTGACTTTATTTTAAAAATAAATAAATAATAAATAAAAAAAGTATAATCCCCCCCCCCCCCAAAAAAAAAAAAAAAAAAAAAGTGACAAGAAATATATCTAATGTTTCAAATAAGATAAAAGAAAATTAAATTTAAATATATAACGTTCCAAATCATTCAAAAACAAAATTGTTATTTGAAACATTAAACTGGTACATTTTGTTTTCAGGTATGATATGTCATCAAATATAATTTAATTTGTAGTCAGATTTTTGCCAAGTTTCTAAGCTCCACATAAATATAATGTAAACATTCCATCGAACCGTGAAAATCAAACATGATAATATATAGCCCAACTCAACAAATTAACAACAACTGAATTACAACAACTGTCAGGACCGTACGAGAATTGGAATCTACTAGCACAGCCCGGACAACTACTCCTACACCTCCTATGTGAATTTGATTCCTTACTAATTGTTAACATAAATTTTATATGTTATTATGCAATTTTTAATGTATGGAACTGAATTGGTTTATACATGTTACCTTGTGATTTTGTTAAAACATCTTTCTATGTTTTAACTTTTAACATGACTACTTTTTGCTAGCTGCACGACCAAATCACTAGCTCAAATCTACATTTAAATTTAATTAAAACTTTAAAAATTAAAAAAAAAATAGAAAAGAGAGAGAGAGAAATTGATCTTGACTCTTCATTTATGTAATGGGCGGTGGAGATCAATTTTTTTTTTTATTCGGAGATCTAATATGATGAACTTTTAGGGGCTGGTGGACATCCAATATGGAGAGATTGGATATCCACTAAAAGCAGATTAAGGCTATGTTTGGGATTGCTTTACTTAAGAAAAAATCTACTTATAGCTTCACTTAGGAAATAATCAATTTAAGAAAAAGTTGATAAGTGTTTGGTAAACTAAATTTTAAAATTGCTTAACTTTTGAAAGGATGGAAAATGTATTGAATAAAATTACTAAAATAGACATCATTAATAATATAAATATAATAACAAATTTAAACAGAAAAAAAAATATATATATATATTTATGGCTGAGTCAACTCGGTTCATTTTTAAAACACAACAAAAGAACCTGACTGAGTCAACTCAGACTCCTCCGAGTCAACCCAGTCCCCTTTCTTCACCAACACACTCTTCAACCTCTGCAAACTCCGGCGTGGCGGTGTCGACTCTCCAATTCCTCCTCCGTCTCTAGATCCACTGAGATCGTCGTCAGCCTCCTTCACGTGCCACAGAGATCGCCGGCGACGAACAATTATTTGAAATCGTGAGATTCCGTCGCCGATTCGTTGCATCATGGAGGAGGCCTCCAGCCTATTCAAGATTTCGTCGAAGTCGTCGAAGCAAAACTGGCCTTTGCGATGGATTAAAGCCGGATTGACGATGAATTCGCGCCGGATTGACGACGGAATCGCAATTGGATTCGCGTCGAAGTCCTCCTCCATCTGTTCTCTCGCCTCCTCCATTCTTGCATCTTCCGCTGCCGGAGGTGCTGGTTTCTTCCGGCAACTTCATCGCCGGAGAATGTCTGTCAGCCACCGGCATCGACTTCCAGCGGTGGCCATCACGGCAGTGGCCACCATTCCTGTTTATAGTTTTTAAATTATTATTTTTTTTGAAAAGAAATTTTAAGTTTTTTTCTTTTTACTTTTTATTGTATTATTATTAAATATAAGGGTAATATTGTCTTTTATTAAAATAATGAGGGTATTTTGGACATTACATAAACAATAAGCTAGCTTTTGCTTCAAAAAGCAACCCCTTACCAACTTCTCAAAAGCTCCTTATTGAAGGAGCAAATTGTAAAATAAGTACTTTTGGGAAGTTTACCAAACACCCATTTGTTCAAAACTTGAGAAATAATTGATTATTTCTCAAGTAAAAGCAATCCCAAACATAGCCTAACCCCATCATTATCGATCGACTTCTCTGTTACCAGAGATCTCCCTGCAACCCTATCATCATCAAGCAATTTTGAAACCGAGCAAATTCAACACAAATATTCATATGGAGAGGAAGAATATTGCAAATTAAACCTAGCAAATTCAACAAACCAAGCAAAAGAGCAAATTCAACCCAGTATTCTTACAAACCATTGATCGACAATGAAAACCTAGATGGGTCTCTATAGATCGGCGATGGAGACCCGCCATCTGGGTCTTCAAGGATTAACGATGGAGTCTTCTGGGTCTTTAATGATCGGTGATGGAGTTCTAGATGGGTTTCTCCACCGAGCCTTGCAATCTTGTCACCTGTCACCAGTTTCTTTGTTGCAAAATCTTCAATATTGCAATTGTTATGTAAAACCCATAATTATTTTTTTATCTTCAAAATCTTATTTTTTGAATTCTAAGTCTATTTCTATCTTCAAAATCTTTTTTTTTTTTAAATTTATTTATTGGAAATAAGATGGATTCCCATTGATTTATCTGTGAAATCAAACACCTCTTAACTGACACTAACTAGTTTTTGGTTCATTCATGCCCTTTTTTGAATTTTTTTTATTTTTTTTTATTTTATGATTTCAACTTTTTAATAAGTGTTTTGTGGGAATGGCCAGAGATGTTAGAAAATATTTGCTACTCTTGATCATGGAAATATTTCCATATATGATGATTCTTTAGCCACCAAGATCTATGAGGCCTCCTCCTTTGAATAATTTTTTTGATTTTCTTGTATTTTGTTTTATAATATATTTAAAAAAAAAAAGATATATTATAAAACAAACCTCAGTGATCTACCAGTATTATTATCGTCATTTTTTTTTTTATAATCATTTTGGTAGTTTTGCAAATGTTTCATGATTCCTTTATAGTTTATACATGTGTTCTGTGAAAACAAACAAACGAATGAACGATTGATTTGCATAAACTAATAGAATTAGGTTTGGTTTCAAGGTGAATCAGATTAAGAACTATATATATATATTACAAAAAAAGCTGCTAGATAGTTAGTTTAATTATGTGATTTCTTGTTTATTTCAATGTTTAAAGAGAAATTTAAAAATCAGTATAAAAAACATATTAAAAAAACTTATTAAGCCTATCAGGCTTATTAGGCCTAAAACCGAATTAAACCAACTCGATTAAAATCAATTCGGTTTAGTTCAGTTACCATCTCTTATTTGGTTTAAATCGGTTCAATTTTAGGCAAACCAAAATATTTTCGGTTCATTAAAACCGAACCATGCCCACCCCTACTTTTGAGTAACAGAAGGACCAATAAGATGTATTTAGGAAAATATAGGGACCGCTGATGCTACAATGACAAAGACAGAAAAAAAAAAAAGGGACTAAAGTAATAATTACCCTATATGCAATGGTAACTTATTATTATTATTATTATTTGTATTTTGAAGACATTTGTATAGTAATTATTAGTCAAAGCTTTTTTGTTTTTTAATAAGAAATATATTTTTTTCCTCAAAAAATATATATATATATTTTGATGCACCTAAATATAATTATTTAGGGTGTTCAATTTTATTTTTTGTTTGTTTGTTTTTGGAAAAAAAATAAAAATATTACAATACTATTTTTTCCTTTAAAACGATTAGAATTATTATTTTACATGGGCGGTTAAGACTAAAAATCCGATAAATTTACAATTTTAACCTTAGAATAAATTTTTACCCTATGCTTCGTTGAAAATGTCTTTAATTCTTTTAAGAAAAATTAAAACACATATAAACTTGAGTTATCTGTTTTAAGAGATCCATTATAGTTGCGTTTGTTGCATCGGATTGGACTGGGATTGGACTATTTTAGTCAAATCCCATGTTTGGTAAGTCCAATCAGTTAGGACTATTTTTTATCCCCTTTTCAATTTATTAATTGATGGGATTATTTTATCCCATCTCTAATTCATCAAATTTCAGCCCATTTCAACAAATTTCAACGAATTTCAACAAATAAAATCATAATGTTCATGTTGATTCAACAAATTCACCCACTTCATTCAACAAATTTCATCCAAAATAAAATCAAACCCAACACAGCAAAATCCCACAATCATCAGGTGCTTCGACTCCAAAAAAAAAAAATCCAAAAAAAAATAATTAAAATTCTCTCAAACAACCCCGATCACATCACCCATCACCACCAACCTGGAATGCTTCGTCGGTAACGGATCTATTCGTCGAAAACAGCAATCGCCGATCTATTTTTTATTTTTTATTTGGTGGATCTGATATAGTCACGAAGCCATCAAATCCATGAAGCCATCAAATCATAATGTGTGAAGGAAGAAGAAAGCAAAGAAAGTAGAGACGGAGGAGAGCGGTGGATCTGATTTTGGTTGTGTGTGAAGGAAGAGAGAATAAAAAAACAGAAAAAGAAAAGCAAGAAGAGAGATCGTGGATGTGGATTGATTATAGTGATAGTGGACGTTGACTATAGTGGATGTGGATTGATTTTTTTATTTTATTTTAGTTTTAAATAAATTTTTTTATTTTATCCAATCCTATTACTTAACCAAACACAGAATTGGACTATTTTAGTCTAATCTCATGTTGTACCAAACGCGGGAAACACTATAATTAATTCAATCCTATCCAATCTAATCCAATCCAATCCAATCCAATCCAATCTCATCTCTTAAAAATAGTCCAATCCTATCCCGCGCACCCTATAGTATAACGTTGGAAAATGGAATCCATCGAACTCTCTCCGTTCAAATAGAAAATTATCTCTTATTTCTTTCGTAAAAAATCCCTTTCTCGTTAGACTCATTTCAAAAATCACTTATGCCAAAAAAGACTCTTTTCTGAAAATGTGCCCGTTAATAGTACTATCGCTGCCACCGCAAAGCCCTCGCCGACCTCATCGAGGCCACATGCACAGATCGATTTCGCGAACCATAATCGAGGTGGGTATTGGGAGGGCTAAGCCAATCTTTTATGATTCTTTGGGTTTAGATACAGATGAACCATTGGTAGGAAATGACAAGAGTTTGTCGAACCGTCTTTCAACATATTTGTTTTCTAAAGATTAATTAAGAGATAGTGATGGTGAATCTGATATCTTCTATGTAATTGAGTTGATAGACTTCCTATATTCATTGCATGAATGTTTTCTTCAACATTATGGGGACTCTGGCTCGGATGATGGTCGGATCAACTATTTCGAAGAAACTTGACTGGTATTGGGCTTTGAATTGAAAAAGGTTGTAGATAGGTTTTGGGAAAAAATTGTCCAAGACTAGAGGGGTGCTAATTTTTAAATATATATAGCAAATTAGCACTATGGTAAAAACATTCTTTAATTTCCACCATCCATCTTTCCAGATAGATGATGGAGATTGAAAGATAATTTATATATATTTTTAAATCGATAACTTACATTCACTAAATCATTAACCATCATTTACAAGTGAACCAAACAAGGCACAAACAAACCGATCATCATTTACAAGAGAATCATCAATCATCAACTATACTTATCGTACATACAACTTTTTCTCACTAGCCATCCACCACATAGTTGTCTTCCATTCTCTAAATCTGATGAAGAGTACAATGAGCATTTGCACCAGAAGAAATCCCTTTTCAACAGGGTGTGCCATCTAATGCTCGATTTTATTCACTCAATCCTACAAAACTGAATATGACCATTTTATTATTATTATTTTTTGCTTGGGGAACAAATTTGATTTTTTATTGTTGTTATTGTTGATTATATTTGTCTCATATTTGTGGGAACACATTTTTAAATATATATAGCAAATTAGCACTATGGTAAAAACATTCTTTAATTTCCACCATCCATCTTTCCAGATGGATGATGGAGATTGAAAGATAATTTATATATATTTTTAAATCGATAACTTACATTCACTGAATCATTAGCCATCATTTACAAGTGAACCAAACAAGGCACAAACAAACCGATCATCATTTGCAAGAGAATCATCAATCATAAAGTATACTTATTGTACATACAACTTTTTCTCACTAGCCATCCACCACATAGTTGTCTTCCATTCTCTAAATCTGATGAAGAGTACAATGAGCGTTTGCACCAGAAGAAATCCCTTTTCAACAGGGTGTGCCATCTAATGCTCGATTTTATTCACTCAATCCTATAGAACTGAATACGACCTTTTTTTTATTATTATTTTTTGCTTGGGGAACAAATTTGATTTTTTATTGTTGTTATTGTTGATTCTGTTTGTCTCATATTTGTGGGAACACATTTTTAAATATATATAGCAAATTAACACTATGGTAAAAACATTCTTTAATTTCCACCATCCATCTTTCTAGATGGATGATGGAGATTGAAAGATAATTTATATATTTTTTTAAATCGATAACTTACATTCACTGAATCATTAGCCGTCATTTACAAGTGAACCAAACAAGGCACAAACAAACCGATCATCATTTACAAGAGAATCATCAATCATCAAGTATACTTATCGTACATACAACTTTTTCTCACTAGCCATCCACCACATAGTTGTCTTCCATTCTCTAAATCTACTACAATTATACATGTCTCGTTTGTCGTTTCAAACCCTAGCCGAAATCAAGACCAGATCTAATTGAAAAATGGATTTGAGATGTTGTCCACTATCCATCCAGAAAACAAGAACAAGAATACGAACACAAACCCAGAAACAAGAACACCTACATCAACCTATAAACAAGTGCACCAACACCAACAACCGAAATCCAGGATATGGAACGAAGAGAGAGAAAAAAAGAGTGAGTGGTTGTCGTCATCGCTACACTTGTCTGTGTCGGTGAGTTCGAGCGCCAATCGACATGGTTGCGAATGGTGGTGAGGAACTCAGTTTTGTTCGATTTCAATTATGGGTCGAACCCAACTGTGTGTGAGAAAGTGATAGAGACAGTGGTTTGGTGTGTGAGAGATTTGGTCGAACCCAACTCAGTTTTGATTTTGTTTTTTTAATAAAAATATAGATTTGATGTTGATCCAATCAGATCCACAAATTTTGGTTTTTATTTATTTTTTATTTTTTTTACTAAAGAAATCTAGTGATGTATTTCCATCAGATCTACAATTTTTTTTAAAATTTTTGTTTTTAAAATTAAATAAAATTTAAAAGAAGATATCTCCACCATCCATCTCGAAGATGGACAGTGGAGATCCATCTTTTTTTTTTTTTTAATTATGTTTATTAAAAAAAAATTATTGCCTATTTTTTAAATATATTTTTAATTTAATAAATATTTTGGGGGTTAAATGATCATTTCCTGATTATATTGAAGGATAAAACGGTCATTTGACCTTGACAACTAACGGTCAACACATTTTTGGATGGAAATTCTAACAGAATGGGGGAGATTTACAATATTTTCATTTTAGGAGGAAGACCAGCCATTATGAACAAACCATGTCCTCACCTTTCTAATAGGGTAAAGATCAGGGGGTAAAATGATCTTTTCCCTATTAAAATCACTATGAAATACATTATTAATTAAAACCTTAAAAGACACATAGATCACAAATAAAAGTGCAAAGAAAACTGTAATATGTAAAACTTACAAACATGGCCAGTCCTAAGATTTTGGGGGTCCGAGGCAAAATGTAAAAATGAGGCTCTCGACCCTCTGTGTATATTTATTTGATTTTTTTTTTCTCTAGTAAATATTTATAAAAATCAATATAATAACTCAAAATCAAGACTATAACACAATAAAATAACAAATAAAAAGTAACTGAAATAAAATTTTTATAAATGCATCAAAAAATATATCACTTAAACCTTACTCGTCTCATATTTTCGAAAATAAAAACAAACCAGAATTCTCTAAGATTTAGGACTCCTAACTTGATTGAAAATAAAAGATCAAATTTTACTGGAAAAGTTAAGTTTGATGTATTTCCAAAACCTAAACTTTATTCCTAATCAAACTAAAAAAAAAAAAAAAAAAAAAAATCTTCATAAATTTTAAAAAATAATCAAAATCCCGCATAAAGCAGAAAACCAGCCAACGGAGGTCAAAACCAATTTTTTCTTGCAAAACATCAATCATAACAAATGTAGGGCCCGTCGATACGGTTTCAACGACATATTATAGGCCCAAAACGGACGTCGTTTGCCCCTTCAACAACCTTCCGGAAGTGTCCTACATCAATTTGATAAAGAGATTTGATATGCTGTTGTCTTTTGTAATGATTATAATTGTGTTTCCAGTGGACCTTTTTTTTTTAAAGAAAAAAACGTGTAAATGGTGGGTCATTAAGTCATATAATGGTGGGCCTTTAATTATAAATGTTATGGGGATCTCCAGCCTTATATTTATGTAATCATAAAGTTATTTTTTAAATTGAAATTTAGAAATTTAGGGGCCCATTATAATTGGGGCCCCCTAAGCGGTTGCCTCTTGAGCCTACCCTCAGATCCGGCTCTGCTTACAAGGTATATAAATGGTAAAAAATAACAATGAATCTCACAAGTAGCAGAGAAAACCCTAATCAAGAGTCGAGGAACGAATTTGAATTTGGATCCTTTATTGAGCTAATCTTTATCTAACCTATATAGATCTGTTGGCATATGTAATTAATGACTGTAATTTATTTCAATTTCATTATTTTTAAATGCAAGTCTTATTCTTAAATGTTTTAGATCAGAAAAAAGATCAGCATAGTAGAGGATCCTAATACAAGAGAGAGGTTCGTCGGCCCAATAAAACCCACCAATAATTATCAGCTTCGGGTCATGGGCCCAAAAAAGCCCAATTGTAATTATTGGATTCTGCTTGTCGGCCCAATAAAGCCCACTTATAATTGATTGCTCCGGCTAGTCGGCCCAACAAAAGCCCACATATTTATTATTGTCTCCGGCTCCTGCTAGTCCAAAATTTCAGCTTTTCACCACCTCTCAAGGTTTCAAAATTCCAACACTCTCAAAAGAACAAAAAAGAAAAAAAAAACAATTTCGCCGAAACAAATCCGCACGACCCTTCGGTTTCGCGGTTTGATTTCGAAACCAGGAAAGTGGAAAAATGCACCTCTTCATCTCCGACGAGGAGCTGTCGCGTCTCTCCGGCGACTCCTCATCGGTGGCTGCCAGGGCTGACGCCTACATCAGAGACATCCAGAGCCAGCTCGACACCGTTCAGGCTCGCGCCGATGCCGCCTCCATCACCGCCGAGCAGACCTGCGCTCTCCTCGAGCAGAAGTATATTTCGTTATCCGAGGAGTTCTCCAAACTCGAGTCGCAACACGCGCAGCTCCAGAATTCTATCGATCAGCGTGTGCAGGAGCTCGCGCAAGTCCAGGCCGAGAAGCACCAGCTCCATCTGCAATTGGTACTTTCTATAAGCTCCGTGTTTTGTCGCTCCTGTATAGGGTTTAGGGTTTTAGTTTTCGTTTTATTAGCTAATCGCCTCTACATATTCTGTATCTGTGTGTATACATGTACGTATATTTCTGGTAGTAATAATGATTACGAATTTCATTCGCATTTTGCAATAGCTTCTGCCTCAATGTCTGAATTTCATCTGCGATAATATGTTATGTTTCTCTTTCACACATACAAACACTCTCGTTCTATGAGTTTGTTTTGTTTTTTATTTGGTGTTTTTAAAGAAATAATGTTGATTCTGAAACTTCGGATTTGTAAAAGCAATGCTTTGTGTGAGGACAATGTTTCTGTATGTGTATTTTACAGATTGGAAAGGATGGGGGGATTGAGAGGATATCAACTGAGGTGTCAGAGCTGCATAAGTCAAAGAGACAGTTGATGGGGTTGGTGGAGGAGAAGGACTTGCAAATCAGTGAGAAGAATGCCACTATCAAGACTTATTTGGACAAGATTGTAAGTTTAATTAATTCTCATTCTGCTTTATATCTTGACACTAAAATTTGGTCCTATTTAACAACTCATGATGTTTTCCCTCTTATTCATTTATTGATGTGAAGGTCAACTTGACTGACAATGCTGCACAGAAGGATGCACGCCGTGCTGAAACTGAGGCAGAGTTAGCACGTTCTCAGGCTGCATGCTCTCGTCTTTTGCAGGTTATTGCCTTTTATTTATATTTTTCAAGAAGCATTATTCTTATTGTTGTACTTGCTGCTGTTGTTATAAACAGATAGGGAAACAAAATTGTTCTATGTTTGAAATTTCGTTCAAAATAAAAGTGTAAATATGATCATTTCCGAGGTATTAAGAAGTCCCTTGGACCTTGACAGCACCAATTTCTGGTGGTGCCCAGAACTTGGGTGGGTGGTTATGCTTTTATAATTTCTGTAGTTATGTTATAACTGTTTCAGGAGTAGAAGTGTTTGACAGGACAGGAAAAATGCTTATATTTTTGTTCACTGAAAGGTTATCAAGAACCATTCTATGAAAGCACCATTGCTTAAATTTTGTTTTGAGAGTCTGAAATGTTGATGGAATGTCTAGCTTTTGCTTCAAGATTTAGATTTTGATGCTTCTTGTCTTTCTTTAATGCATGTATATATATCATAATTTGGTCCATTTGGAGCAATACTGTGTTTAATATGTCAATTTTGGATGTGTGCAGGAGAAAGAACTTATGGAGAGGCATAATGCCTGGCTTAATGAGGAGTTGACTACCAAAGTTGACAGTCTTGTTGAGCTGCGCAGAACACATGCTGATCTTGAGGCAGACATGTCAGCAAAACTTTCAGATGTTAGTGTGCTGAAGTCATATTCTTTTTTATTTATTCCATTCTGTTCTTACTAAGTTTTATCTAAACTCGCAGGTGGAGAGACAATTCAGTGAATGCTCTAGCTCTTTAAATTGGAACAAGGAAAGAGTGAGGGAACTAGAAACAAAATTAACATCCCTACAGGAGGTATCCCGTGTTCTATTTGTCTATTAAAGTTTGTTTTATGTTTCATTACTTTTGTATCAGCTGACTCAACAGTATTATTTTTGTTCCCTGGGAAGGAGTTTTGCTCGTCAAAAGACACTGCTGCAGCTAATGAAGACCGATTTTCTGCTGAACTCTCTACAGTGAGTTTTGCGAAAAGTATTAGATTTGAATAACTATTGTTTGTTTGTCTCTGTGTACTTAGTTTTGCTTTTGCATCCATGTAAGTGAGTACTACTTGTTCATCTAAATCTCAGAAATATTATGCCATGCTTATGTTGGGTTGTGCCCATCCTAATCATAGAACACGAGAAGGCTTATTATAAATACATTAAATGACACCAAAAGGGAACAACCCTAATCTATACATATGATTTCTTAATAACTGATAAGCATTCTAAGGAAAATTACTCAAAGGATCTGAATTTTTTAACAGCATCGCTCTTGTCAACATTGGTTATACTTGTGCTATTGGCTTGGATTGTGCCCTCCTGGTGTGTCTTAACAGTAGGCTCCTATTATCATATAGGGATCAACCAAAATATATGTTACACTAAATTGTATGTAGTCTTAGTATGCTGGCATACTTTGATACCCCATTGAACCCTAAGTTTCTCTTAGTGAAACAAAGGACTCACCTTTGGGGGTGCAAATTTAAGCGAATCATGTATAATAATAGTTAATAACTTAATATTACAAGAAAACAAGCCCTAAAATGGTATTTCAAATTGATCTTGATTAACTCTACATTCTTAACATAAAATAGAATGAATAAAATCCAATGGTAGACTGAGTGGAAGATTTGAAGCATTTATCTCCTTCTCTTGAATTTATGGTGGATGATTTGAGTAGGATGAGAAGAAAGATGTGTCATAAAAGTCTTTGTCCCTCAAAGCCCTTAACAAAGCTAATTACCTTTGTCCCAAGATGCATTTACACCTGTTCTGTTGCATCCTAAAACTTGATACTATCTTTTTGGCTCTACAATGAATGACATTGTAGTTGCTTTTGTTACCTTGTTTCCTGGAGATTATCATAAGTCCTCTGCTTTATGTATATGTTAATTACTTGAGAAACATGTTTATCCTTATGAAACTATATATGATTTTATATTAATTTGGAATCCTTGCCAATCTTTTTAGGTAAATAAGCTTGTTGAATTATATAAAGAAAGCTCTGAGGAATGGTCTCAAAAGGCTGGAGAGCTTGAGGGTGTGATAAAGGCTCTAGAAGTGAGATTTTATAACTTCTTATTTTTCTGTTTTATCCAGTGAACTTTCTGCGATTTGTGTTTGTTTCTCTTTTGTTTAATTTTGTTGCTATGGTTAAAACAGATCCATTTGAGTCAAGTTGAAAATGATTATAAAGAGAGGCTTGAGAAGGAAGAATCTATGAGAAAACAATTCGAAAAGGTACATTTCTTTTAATTCTGTTTTTGGGTGAGTTATGCAAGCTGTACAATCTATCTCGCAGTAGTGTTCATTGTCTTGCCTTTTTAAATAATTCTGAAAAAAATTAACAAAAAATTTCCATTGTAGGCTGGAAATCTTATTAGGTCAAAAGTTTGATTGCTGTTTCTTAATACAATTAACTTAATTTTAATAGAAACTCTCTCTTTGTGTTAAAAGTTAGTTACCATTTATTACCCCTTAAATGTTTATTTTAAGGGAAAAATGGCTTCATAATTCCCTGAAATGTCCTCTTTTTAAATATGTCGGATAATTGGTGACTGGGTGTCTATATTTGCATGCTTGTGCATTTATGTTTGGCTTATACTTTTTGTTTTTGATGAAGGTGTTCAGTTGATGGTTTGCTTTTAGTCATATTTGTTTTTGGTGATTATAGGAGAATGGGGATTTGAAAGAAAAACTTCAAAAGTGTGAAGCTGAAATTGAAAGTAGTAGGAAAGCAAATGAGCTGAATCTTCTTCCTCTCAGCAGCTTCACAACAGAACTGTATGTATATGATTTGATGACAATTATAATGTATTCTTTTGTTTATAAAAATAATAATAATTGTAAGACATGTTGATGCCAATTATCCACTGATGTGATATGCATGTGACTGCATATTGTTTTTCCTCAACCATTTTTCCACTCTCATTGGGAGGTTTTATTATAGGTTGGTACTGTTATATCAACTAATGATGCATCCACATTTTCTTTCTCAAACTTACGTAGTAGCCTATATCTGAAGTTTATATCACTTTTGTTGGTACTGTTTAAAATATGCTCAAAGAGTAAGGATGTTGGTGATGGCAAAAAATAGGTATGTACCTGATTGAAATTCACAAAAAAAAAAGACCCTGCTCCTCTTGGATGGGTTAGGATGGTGTTGATTCCCTGTTGGAAGTTATATCTTTTAGAGTGTTCCCCCTTAAGGATCAGCTTAGGAATTGTTTGTTACGTATCTATCTCTCTCTCGCTCTCTCTCAGTAATTACTATGTAATATCAACAGTGCATTGCTGTGGAAGTTGTAGAGCATGGGTTTTTTTTGCTAAAATAACTATAATGTGATTGTTTTCATTTGATTTTGCTTCAGTTGCTGTGAAATTTGGAAGTTTAACTTTGATATATGTTTGGTTGTAATTTCCTATAGACTGTTGGTCCACTTTATCCTTGATATTAATAAAATACTGTTATTTCTCATTAAAGAAAAAATTAGAAGTTTAACCTTGATATATGTTGCATAGACTAAGGTGTGAGTGCAGAACAAAATTGTGGATCTAGTTTTCTATGTAGGCTTTTGCTATACCAATTAGTAAACTTATGTGTAGGGCATTAGCCGAATACAACACACTTAACATTGAATTTCTCAGTTGTACTTGTTTTCCATGCATCAAGAGAACATTTTTCAAACTTTAAGGAGAAGATTAATCACTTCGTTTGTTTAGCATGTGCAGCTTGTTACATTGTTTATACTGTGTGTTGAACAGATATTGCATTAAAGCCACTTTGACCAAATGAGTGATATTTGTAATCTTTTATCGTGGGATGTTAGTATGTATTTGAATTGATAATTATACTGCAGCTGGGCAAAATCGCGTGATACCAATGACATTGCTGAGGGTAATCGCATGCTTGTGCCAAAGGTTCCAGAAGGTGTCTCAGGAACAGCACTAGCTGCTTCACTTCTGCGTGATGGCTGGAGTGTGAGTTATAGTACTTTTAGCTGTTTCATCTGTTTCATATTTCAATTTTGATTTGATTTGATTTTTACTTCTTTTGTAGCTGGCTAAAATATATGAAAAATACCAAGAGGCTGTTGATGCTCTGCGACATGAACAGTTGGGAAGAAAGGAATCCGAAGCAGTATTACAACGGGTATGTTTGCTGTACTTTTAGTTATGCCTATTGCCTAATTTTCAGGCAGTTATTATGTCTACTGATTCCATAGTATTTGAAATGTTGATGCTTTTGGTGATATTTCATTACTCTTTGGTGATATTCATGAAATAGCAGTATTTTTGTTGTCATAATGTAATTATGTAGGGATGGTTTGCAGAAAGGAGGGGTATGGATTATTTACTCAGGGATTAAGGAATAGGAAATTGTGACACTTTAGTGGTGTATTTGTTGATCGGAGATATTATATATTATAATATGACATCAGTAATTTGCAAACATGGCTATTTTGGACAAATTTCTTGTTCAATGGTTCTGTTGTTTTTTGTGGTGTTGTTAAGGGCTAAAATTTAGTATGTGGATTATGCTTTTTTAACATTTAAAGAAATGTTATTTTTAGATCTTCTTTTCCTCCTTGGGATCAAATGTTTCCTTTTGGATGTTTCTTTTTCTTGTTTAGGGTAACTTTGACCTTCTTTTATCTTTGATTTCAAGGCTTTAGCTAGTTGTTCTCATGGTTGTTCTAGATAATTAATATATATGTTTGGAAATATTTATTAAAGGTTTTTATGCTAAAAGTATCAACTTTTTTATTTTTCTTAAATTTATGGAAGGTGTTTCATGTAAGCTCTTTGAGATAGAAAGTTAAATAAGATTGTATGCTCTTGCAGGTCCTTTATGAATTAGAAGAGAAAGCCGGTGTGATTTTAGACGAAAGAGGTAATACCAAATACTGATTGATATAAAGAAAGAGGCTGATAAATTCAGTACATAGTGATTCGTTTGTTGCTCTATTGCCTTGTGAAGATTATTTTCTGGTGGTAGAGCAGAAAACTTAATCTATTAAACATGACAACAGCCATGCCTTGTGCCACTTAAAACTTGCTAAGCTATTTCGAATTCTGTATCTGAGATTTGCTTGTGAGTGTTACCTATTTCTTTAGTTCACAAATACAATGATTTAAAATTTTCTTTCTACAGGAAATCTTGGAGAGATGACTTTTCTGATTATTTGTGTATTGTGGTGCTTAAATTACATATTGTGTTAGTTTAGATGTAATTTGCTTCAGTTAGCTGGGGCTTCTTCAGCTTCAGGTTTTACTGGAACAGACCGTAGAAATACATCTTTGGTGTATTGATGCTGCTGCAATGGCATATGTGAAACTAATCTCAAAACTTATTTTAATCTTAAAATAACCTGGTGTTTGGGCAAGTTCTAATAATCTTGGTCAAACTACCTCTCATTTTGTGAAGGAATTCTCTGTCACAAATGATGAAAGATGGGTGTTTGCTGAAACTACATGTGATTGAATTATTTTGTATTATATTATTATTTATATTATTTTGTATTGTTGTAAACTTGCGCATTCCTTTTGCTGTTTTCATGAGCATAAGCAGATACTATAGAGTACATAAATATATTGTTTACCATGGTCAAATTATTACTTGATGTGCTTAGAATGTCTGAGCTTGTTCTCTTTGACTGGGTTATATTTTGGTGTGCTGATAGAAATTTTGTTTATGCAGCGGAATATGAAAGAATGGTTGAGGCTTACTCTGTGTTCAACCAAAAATTACAGGACTCTGTCTCTGAACGGTCAGATTTACAGAAAATAATTCAGGAATTAAAGGTCTTTTTGAACTTTGTTACTCAATCTTTTTTCTTTTAGATTGTTTTTCACTCCTGTTTAGCTCATTCATTTTTGTTCCAAATCCAGGTCGACTTGAGGAGGCATGAACGTGATTATAGCCTGGCTCAAAAGGAGATTACTGATCTTCAGAAACAGGTATATCAAGTGCATGCTTGGGTTGGATGATTAAATGGTTTTTTATGGAGTTTAGTGTTGCTGCCTAAGCTGGTTTTACGAATTGGATGGTCAATGGTGAAATTTTATCTTTTATATGTGTAATTTGCTCAGAAAATATATGGGAGTATTGGAGTAGTGAAATCCATTTTCCTCTTTTTTTTTTCACAAATCCTTTTCTTACTTTTTTTCACAAATCTTTATCAATATTGTTTTTGATGAGAAATAGGAACCTGTCAAAATTGTTGTCATTGTAGTTGTATGTATTTTTAATGTCATTGTTATTGGGGATGTATATAGGTGCTGTTTTCATGTTATTGTCAAAATTGCTATTGCTTTTTTTGTTTCCTTTTCCAAAAATACATTTTTAAATCTTAGATACACCTCATTCATGTTCAACATGCTTTGAGGCATGTTTGAGCAATCACTCATACTCAGCCCCCTTTGCGCCCCTCCAAGAATTCCTTTGTTTCAACAGATAACATGATATCTTCAGGAGTCAGGACCGTATGCCCTTTAAAAGTGTCAGAAATGGTTTATTGATAGATGCCATGTTAATAAATGGGGATAAGACCTAGTTTTCTCATAAAGTTTGACTGTTTTTAGGTGACGGTGCTTCTCAAGGAATGCCGTGATATACAGCTTCGTTGTGGGTATGAGTATGCTGATGAAGGTACAGCTATTGCTACTATTGAGATAAATGCAGAATCTGATGCTGAAAGAGTCATCTCGGGCCACCTTGTATGTTTCATTCTTCTTACCTTGACTTTCTAATCCAGCTTGTTTCTTGACTGGCAAATTATAACTGTGTGTTCTGGTTAAACCATTAATAGTTGACCTTTAAGGACATAAATGGATTAGTTGAGCAGAACGTCCAGCTCAGGAGCCTTGTTCGAAGTCTTTCCCAACAGATTGAAAGTAGAGAGATGGAATTCAAGGTAACCTAGGAAAAGTTACTAGCTTTTTGTTTTTTTAATTTGTTGGGCTGAAATTTCATGTTACTTTTACACATGAAAAACCTAATTTTACAAGTATATCTATGGAAACTGTGGAATTGCAGGAAAAGTTTGAATTTGAGATTAAGAAACATACTGATGAAGCTGCCAATAAAGTAGCTGCAGTGTTGCAAAGAGCAGAGGAGCAAGGGCGCATGATTGAATCTCTTCATACCTCTGTAAGCCTTTTGAGGTCTATCATTTTTTTTTTTTTTTTTCATATCAGTCAGATATTTCATTTTCTTTCCTTTACACATACATAATTTATTATCATTTTCAAACTTTTAATGTTTGTGTATTTATTTGTTATCATTTTTTCTCCGAATAGGTTGCTATGTATAAAAGGCTTTATGAAGAGGAACAAAAACTGCATTCATCTTTTACGCATCCCATTGATGCTGCTCCAGGTTTATTTCTACATTATTTTACTAGGCATTGTATTATTTCATTCTGCACAATCCTTGGCCCTATATAAAAATGTTAAAAGTGATTAAAAGGATGAAAAGAGGAAACTTATGTGATGGAAGATCATTTTTAGGGGATGATGCAGCCATTAAAATACAAGTTTGTTGCTCTTCTGTGCTTCATTATTGGCAACATCGGATATTAAATATTTGGAGCTCTCATGCAAGGATATTGAGACTCATTTTTTACCCTAGGTGGACTGCCTCTTGTTTAGTGTCCTCTGGCTATGCCACAATCTGTTAGTTTGTGTATAGGATCTACTTGTATACTTTCTTTAATCTACAAAATTTTATTGTTCCTACCAAAAATGAATAAAAAAGAAACAATGTAAAATAGGGTTAAATGAGGTTTGAATCAATGGACTGATTCTGCTTACTGTTAGCCTGTGATTTACTGTATTAATGTTGTGATGCCTCAACTCTGCGCAATTTTTAAGAGCAAGAATGTGATGATTACGATTGTTGTGGTACTGATAAACCCTCAAAGCTTATACTTATGAGAAGCAACCAACAATAGTATGTAAACTCTAACAATGGTTTAATCTTTTTGTTTTCCTGGATTACACCCCTAGAGTTTGCTATATTCAGTATGTTTAGCCATAAAACCCACTAGGGCATTCATTTTACGTGGCAATGGAACTGTATAAGCTGCTTTGGTATTCAACTTTTACCTTTTGGCATAAAATTGTTTTTCTGTAGTTCCTGTGATGTTATGATTTTTGAGTTTTTAAATAGTCTTTCTATTGGTACTTTTTGGTGCCTTCTAGCTCACCTTTCTATACTAATTTATTTCTTTAATAAATTTGTATCTGTTTCTTGTTTTGCAATGGAGAGAAGAATTTTTTTTTTTTTTTTTTTTTTTTTTTTTTTTTTTCTGTATGTCCCACTGTACTATGAAAACTATATAGTTGTTCTACTGGTATAATTTGTGACTCCATTGTTGCAGTAGATGGAAGAAAGGATCTCTTACTTCTACTCGAAGGTTCACAGGTATGATACATTAATGACTTATTTTTCTTCTTCTTGGGAGAAGGGGCCTGCTTAGTTTTATTGTCTTGGGTACTTAATTTCCTATTACTCTTATATCTAAATACAGGATGCTACTAAAAAGGCCCAAGAAAAGGCAACTGAAAAGGTCAGATGTCTCGAAGAAGATTTGGAAAAGTCTAGGTAAAGCTATCTCTTAATCTATGCATTCTGCATTTATGGTTAAATTCAATTCCTAATGCTTGAAAAGATCTTCAATGAATTTAGGTTTGTCATGATTTTGTGACCAACTTTACTTCAAGAATGGTCTTGTTGGTGCTTGCTATGGCTTTAGTTATAGAATGTGATGCTTCACTCTGTTCAACATGATTGTTGTTGGCTTGGTTGATTATTTTATGGTTATGGAATGTGGATTAAATGCTGAAACTCAGAAGAAATGCTTTAAATTTCTGTATACATAGTTTTTAGTTGATATGGATTATGTTTTTAGTTGACGTGAACACTGTATCATTAGTATATTTCTCCTTATCATGTTAGGAGTGAGGTTATTTTACTACGATCAGAGCGTGATAAGTTGGCCTTGGAAGCAAAATTCGCTAGGGAAAAGCTTGACAGTGTTATGAAAGAAGCTGAACATCAGGTGAAATTGATACTGGATAAT
This sequence comes from Acer saccharum, assembly GCA_030490815.1. Lineage (NCBI taxonomy): Eukaryota > Viridiplantae > Streptophyta > Magnoliopsida > Sapindales > Sapindaceae > Acer > Acer saccharum. The sequence goes on from CM059866.1 coordinate 68,331,682, forward strand.
CTGTGCTCTTGCTTTATAATATACTTTATGAACTTGTACTTGTATTTGTGTGTATTTTGAAACAAGTGTTCTTGACATTTTACCCTTATTTGCACATGGCATTTGGCAGAAAGTTGAAATTAATGGCATTTTGTCTAGAAATGTGGAGTTCTCACAGCTGATCGTTAACTACCAACGAAAGATACGTGAATCTTCGGACTCTTTGAATGCAGCTGAGGAACTTTCTCGGAAGTTGAACATGGAGGTGGAGTGGTGGACATTATATTGAGTAGAACTAAGTATACTAATCTGTTTAGGAGATATTCACTGAATATCTTGTTCCATTACAGGTGTCTGTTTTAAAGCTCGAAAAAGAGATGTTGTTAAATGCTGAACAGAGAGCTACTGGTGAAGTTCGTAGTTTGTCGGAGAGAGTGTATCGTTTGCAGGTTAGGAGTGCACCTTACTCAATTTTCAATCTTGTAAATGTTTCAAATGTTCTGACATTGGTTCTTGCAGGCTAGTTTGGACACTATTCAGAGTACTGAGGAAATTCGTGAGGTAACTTTTTCTGTGAATTTTTTTATCAAACGTGGATTCTTCCATAGTCATTAGTTGTTTTACTCTTATCATTGGAACCATAGGAAGCAAGAGTTGCAGAGAGGAGAAGACAAGAAGAGTACATAAAACAAGTTGAGGTATGTTTTAATGGGTTCTTAAACCTTTTCTTTGATGTAACTTACATAATAAGCTGTTGTGGTTGTATTATTTATTCACTGTATGAAATTGAATTTGTTTTGAGTTCATAATGTTGTTTTATTCTAATTGAATGATGACACAGTTGATCCTGTGCTTTGTGGTCTTTACTTTTGCCCAGTTTTGCTACTTGAAGGTTTATTATGTATAAATTGGTCTAGCTAAGTTTTCTGCATATCCTTGAAATATATTTTGCATTCCCATAGTCTTCCATGTGTGTATGAGTAATTGAAATAGAATGTAGCCAGAAGTTGTGATATAGCCTCCATCCTTTCAATTTGTTGATGTTGTAATTTGATGTGTTTGATTTTGCTCAGAAATTAATAATCAGTATAGAACAGTGTTTTTTACATCATGGCTCTGTTATGATATCTATCGAAATTGTTTTAAATATGATGATATTGAATGTTAAGCATCGATTCTGTTGATTGTTGGAACCTTTGGAGAAATTTTTGGTTCATTGCTCTTGATTTTTAATGTGATGCTTTACTTTTTCTGTTGTTTTCCTTTTCCCCTAACACTCCTTAATTCTTGTTTCACAATACTGCACCATAAAAAAATATTAGTTGCAGCAGTAGCTTCTGTTGCGTACAGAAGTAAAGAGTTAATTTTATGATGTTGCTCCAAATGAAATTTATTCAGAGGGAATGGGCTGAGGCAAAGAAAGAGCTGCAAGAAGCGCGGGACAATGTTCGAACTCTCACATCTGATCGTGAGCAGACATTAAAAAATGGCTTGAAGCAAGTTGAAGAAATGAGAAAGGACTTGGATAATGCCCAACGTGTTGTTTCAGCAGCTGAGACTAGGGCTGCTGTTGCTGAGGTTTTATTTTTTGAAAAGCTATTGCTTTGTTCTAATGCTACTTTTTTTTTCAAGAAGTAAAAAGAAGTTATTATCAACTTTGTGCTTCTTTCTTGCTTTATCATAAGACAGAATACTTGTTTGATGGCTTTTTGGATTTATTGTTTATCAGGCCAGGCTTTCTGATCTCGAAAAAAAGATTAAATCTTCAGATGCTAAGGTATATACATGTTGAGTGTGATTTGTCAGTGACTGCAATTTTAGTTTAAAGTGGATTTTTATCAGTGTACAAAATGTCTGAGTTAAAGTTCCTAATTAAGATATATTCATATTACATTGTGGCAAATTCTAGTTCCATAACTCCTACATTTTCATCATTATCTTAATCCCCGTTAGTTTTGCAATTGGTGTGATATGTCTCCTCTGAATCTGATACATTTTCATGCTTTCTGTTCTTGATTCTATTTGTGCAGGTTGCTGTGATGGATAGTGGTAGTGAATCGACCTCTTTATCAACTAATGAGGTAGTGTTCATTTAACATTTTGGTGCTACTGATAATGGTGCATAGTCACTATCTCGTGGCTAGTGCTCTTCATTATGCATGAGAATTTACGGTTATTCTAGAATTGGAGTTGTTTGCAGAAGCTTTTATGATGTTGTTGAAGTTTTCAAATTCAATATCAAATTCACTATCAAAGTGTGAATTGTTTTTGCTTTCTTTTTGTTTTGTCTAAACAAAGAAAAAAGATCTGGTTGCATTTTCCAAGAAACCCTGTCAACATAGTATTATAAATTGCTGTCTTCCTTGACCTGCTGCTCTTAATGTTGAGTGTGATCTTTTAGAATGTCAACATGAAAATTTTGGGATGTCCAGTTCCATCAATGGATCTTTTGCATTGTGGATTGGTCTTAGACATTCTATGAGTGAATATAAATGGATCTCTCCTTTTAATATACTTTCTTTTTTCCGGTAAAAAAATATAAATTATTAGTTTGGGATGGTTTAATTCCATGTACATGGTTGCATTGAAACTTTGCAAACAGAAAATTCCTATAAAGGTTAAGGTATTAATGTGTAAATTAGTATCGCTTTCTTTAATTTCACGGTTGCATGTCTGAGTGAAGTCATGAGAACTTGAATGTTGGATACATGTACACTTTTTTATTTATAATAATATAAAAATTGTATACCAGTTTCCATTTCCATCCCAACTGCCTGGAAACTTAGTTGGTATTTGTAACTTGAGCATACGTGAAAACTTTTTAACAGAAAATTTTAGTTGGTTATGATACACCTGTTTGATGTCCTTGTTCTTACTGTGTTCAATTCATGATCTCTTTTTGCAGCAATCAATTGTGCAAATTCAGGGTTTTTCTTCATGTTTCTGTGTAGATCTGACTCTATTTTGGTTAAACGTGCTTTAGATTGTTGTAGAATTGCAAAAGGCAAAGGATGAGCTGCAACAATTGAGGGAAGAATCACAGGCTAACAAGGATCACATGTTTCAGGTGCTTATCTTACATCATGAGATACTTATTATTCCTGTGCAATGGAATAATGAATTGACATTTCTCTTCAACTTTGCAGTATAAGAGCATAGCTCAGGTGAATGAAGATGCGTTGAAGCAAATGGAATTTGCTCATGAAAACTTCAAGACTGAGGTACTTCTTGTGTTATGAGTTCTCAGAGATAAGCTTAAGAATTATTATAATTAATCTGCTCAAAAATTTGTTAGGCTGAAAAATTGAAGAAATCATTGGAAGATGAAATTATTTCACTAAGAGAGAGGGTCTTGGAGCTTGAAAAAGAAAATGTTTTGAAGTCTGAGGCTGTAGCATCTGCAGCTGGGGTAAAAGAAGATGCTCTTGCCTCTGCCCAAGCAGAAATTACTAGTTTGAAGGAAGAAAGATTAGCTAAAATGTGAGACCATACCACTGCATATTACAATAGTGATTATACATTCCTTCAGTTTTCTCAAATATTCACTTTGCTTGTAGTTCTCAAATTGTCAACATGGAAGTTCAGTTTTCTGCTTTAAAAGAAGACTTGGAGAAAGAGCACGAGAGGTGGCGTACTGCTCAAGCCAATTATGAAAGACAGGTTAATTTTAGCTTTTCAATCTTTAAAATAGATGCATTCTCCTTATGGCACATACTTAAACTTGGCTTGAATGCTAAAAATAAAGTTCAAATTTCATGTGGCCAATGTCTTGGAAGTTCCATGTACTTGAAACTGAAAACATTGCTCAAATCAGATTTGAATTTGATCTGGCTTGCCTTACACTTGAAAACATTTTTCCGTCTTATAACAATTATCTGTCTAAACTGTTATTCTGTATCAACCAAAATTGTTGCGTTTGCAGATAAGTAGTGGCTGGAATTTTCATATGTTTGAAGTTGAATAATGCTTGATAAAAATTGCAAATGTCATATGCCATAGGCTTTCTAATTTTAAGCATCAGATGCAATTTCATATTTAGTGGTGATTTAGGCTGACTTTCTATTTTCACAGGTTATTTTGCAGTCTGAGACAATTCAGGAGTTGACGAAAACGTCACAAGCTTTGGCTTCATTACAAGAGGAAGCATCTGAGTTGCGTAAATCAACAGATGCATGCAAGGCTGAAAATGTAATTCTTTTGTTTTGTATTTGTTAAGTTAGCATACTTGATGTATTTCTTATGCTTATAAGAAGTGGTATATATATATAGAGTACGTTTGGGAGAGCTTCTCAAGTAGATCTTTTTGCAGTAGATCTTTTAGAGGTAGAGCTTTTAAATAAAAGTCGTTGGTCGTTTAGTTGTCAATTAAAAGAGAGCTTTTTTAATGATAGAATTACTAAAATACTCTAGTAAATATTAAATTATAGGGTTATGTTGGAGATTTTAGTGTTATTAAAAAAACTCCAAAAGATCTACTTGGAAAAGCTTTAAATTTGGGCTTCTCCAAGTAGACGTAAAACAGCTTTTTTAATTGTCTAAAAGCTCTACTGGGTGACAACCAAACGATACAAAAAAAATTGAAAAGAGCTTTTTTAATTAAAAAAGCTCTTTTAGCCGGTAGACAAGCTCTCCCAAACGGACACATAGCCTTACAACCCAAAATCCTAGCTGGTTGTGACATCAATTGATATATATATATATATATATATATATATATATATATACACCCTTTTCTTGCCTTTTATCTTTTCAACCTGGGATTCATCACATTTAGCTTCACATCTCGGTTTTACACTCCCTCTCACATGTTAGCCAGGTTGGCTTTGGTTAGCCACCCATATTTTATTATTGTTATTTTTTTTTCGGGGTTGCCGTTTAGCAGAGCTTGGCCCTAGCCTGGCCCATGATGATGTTTGTCAAAGGCTCTGATACCACGTTAAATTTGCATACTTGATGCATTTTTTATGTTTGTGAGAATTGGTATATATATTTGGTGGATAACCTTACAACTCAAAAGACTATCCTATTGGGCTATGACACCCATTGATATACCTTTCCCTTGTCTTTTATCTTTTCAATGTGAGATTCATTCCATCTTCTTTAGCTTCACATGTGGGATCTCTAACAATATTGTTATGTTGTTTCTCAATTTTATTTGTTCTTTGGCATGGCAAATCAATTTATTTCTTTGTGTTTTCTCTTTTTTATATTTTATTCTCGATTTTAGATATGAGAAGCTTTAGCACAGACACCTGGTTTTGGAACTTTTAGGTTTTCGCGTGTTGACTTTTGACTGGTTCTATGGAACTAATTTGGAGTTCCTCTGCCACCTTTTATTTTTATTTTTATTTTTTTATTTTATAATGTTATTATTAATTATATTATGTTTATTGACTTCCTAGCACAATTTTTTTTTTACACTACAGAGTGAACTAAAGACTAAGTTGGAGGTGGACAGATCAGTGTTAGAGATATCAAAGAATGAAGCTGAGAAGAAGTACAATGAAGTTAATGAACAGGTCACTGCCATTCCCCTAGTTGCCTTGTTATGGTTCTATGAATTCTCTGCTTTAATCATTGTTTTTAGTTATTTTAGTTTTCAGTCAGTATGCTAGTTGATCGCATTCACAGTTGGGGCAAATGGAAATTGTCATAAAATTATAAATCTTAAGTTATTGGGTGTTATTGATAACATCGACAATCTGATGAATTGGCATGTGTCAATTTGATCCGGCTATCTAAATAACAAAAGCAAATAAAAATGTTGATGTAATTAAGTGAATTTGATTCTCTATGATGTGCGCTTGCTTGTGTGCACGTGTCATTGTGGCTGCATGGCAGTGTACCTTAAGTAGTGTCTTGGTGTATTTGTATTTTTTCTTTTGTTTTTTCCTTTTAAGATAATAATTCCTCTTAATGCTTTTTTATACTCTATATGACTTAACACTCAATTTTTGATTTTTTTTAAGTTGTAGTTCTAGATCAAGAGTTGCACTTTAAACTGCAGAACTGATTTTGAGATCTACAAATCAAATCTAATCCAAAAGCTACTTTAATTTATAATCCAAATTGTTTGTAATCACACAACTCCAAAGCTTAATCTTGTAAGTATGAGCCTAAATAGTATTATATATAATATATATATACAATATCTTGAAAGGGATTTGAACTCTTGTATTCCTTGTAAAATGACCTGTATTCCCATGTCAGTAATCATTCAACCCTTTAAGCTTGTAAGTAAAGACCTAAATCATAGTATTAAACACTAACACAAATGACCTATATTTGATTCATTAACTTTGTGGCTTTGCACAATGATATTTCCTCATCTTGATTCAATTTTGCAGAACAAAATACTGCACAGTCGACTTGAGGCTTTGCACATTCAATTGGCCGAGAAGGATCGTAACTTTGTTGGGACTCCTTCTGGAAGTACTGATCCACTTGGTGATTCTGGTTTGCAAAGTGTGATAAATTATCTTCGAAGATCAAAAGAAATAGTGAGTATACTTTACCAATCAAAATTTCACTCTCTGGCTGCATGGACTTTCTAATTTTCTCTAAACTGCTGCAGTCAGAAACAGAGATATCATTGTTAAAACAAGAAAAACTTCGATTGCAATCGGAAGTAAGTCGCTACTTCTTTTGTTGTATTATTAGATGTTCAATATTTTGTCTAATGATTATATATCAACTGTATATGTAATTCCATTTCATTTAACTGATTTATTTATGAAGCATACTCATCGAGTGTCCTACGGGATGTTCCTATGCCGTTTGTGTATCTATTTGGTGTTCATATTAGTATGAAAATTTAACATTTTGTGTACATGATTCATCTACTAAGTGTACCAATATCTCTCGACTCCATCTGTAGCTTGAGAGCGCTCGTAAGGCAGCAGAGAAGGCCCAAGCGTCACTTAATGCTGAACGTGCAAATTCAAGAGCTTTATTGTTGACCGAGGAAGAGATCAAATCGCTACAACATCAGGTTTTGTTTTATTTCTTGAAGTAGTGACATCACAGAAAGTCAAAACACATATTACTATTATTCTCATCTGCTTTTTTATGTATTATCTTGTAACTCTCATTTTTATCTCTGATATCTTACGAAAAGTAATCCGTCTTTTGTCGTCCTTGAGACAATTTCCAAAGGCCACTTTGTTGCTAATATCTCATCTGTTGTTTCTTTTTTAATTCGAGCTATATTGTTAAAATACTTTTACAGGTTAGAGAAATGAATTTGCTTCGTGAAAGCAACATGCAACTGAGAGAGGAAAACAAGTACAATTTCGAGGAGTGCCAGGTATGTCTCAGGAGGGACTTCAGCAATTAAAGATTTGTTTTCATTATTAATCAATTGATTTGTGTTTTCAAAGTGATTTGTTGGTATTCCTAAATAGTGAAATCTTATGTTGTTTATATGATCATAGAAACTGCGTGAGATAGCCCAAAAGGCTAGGGCTGCTTGTGACAATCTAGAGAATCTACTGAGGGATAAACAAATTGAGGTTGAAGCTTGTAAGAAGGAAATTGAATTGCAGAGGATGGAGAAAGAAAACCTGGAAAAGAGGGTCTGTGAGGTATTGCATTGTCGAACTGCTTTTGATCTTATATAATATTTTACTGCAGCGTTCTGACATTTAGTTTTTCATGAAGCTACTTCAGAGGTGTAGAAATATAGATGTGGAAGATTACAACCGCTTGAAGGCTGACGTTAAACAGATGGAGGTACGCTAACGCTAACTATTATAATTATTTGAAATTCATTGAACAAAATGATGTTATGTATTTCATTTTCTTAATTACATGAAACGTTTTTTTAGATTTTTTACACAGTGGAATTGCATGGGTGAGGCCAGTCTCTGGACTTTCTGCTTGTTGGTACTAGCCTAGGCACCTATTGTGATGGACATTTTATCTCATAATTATATGGTTCAGCAACAGGCTTAGCTATAACGTTGCAAGTTTTATCTGAAAAATTAGCTTTTAAGAAAAATCTGAACACGGACGTGGGTGTCAAATATCATTTCAAGATCCGTAATGCCTTGTTAATTCTCTCCTTTTGCTCTTATTTTGTATTTTTGGAGTAAACAAAACATGAAAAATAGTTGGGAACATGTTTGGCAGTATGTTATGAAAAAATATTTATTATTTCCATTGTGTTCAAGGTAAAATCGAAACGTCTCGAGTTTATGTTTTATTTTAACCATTTACAGCTCTTACTATATGTATTGTTTTTCTTATTGGTCCCAAAAGGGCTCGAGTATCTTTTGTGCTAATTTTTATCCATTAGAGGCAAGATGTCATAGATGTTTTGTTTTTTCTTAAGTGATATGCCAACTTTATAGATGTTTTAATTTCTTTTATCCATTAGAGGCAGGATGTCATAGATGTTTTGTTTTTTCTTAAGTGATATGCCAACCTTATAGATGTTTTAATTTCTGACAATTGAAAAATGATGCTGAAAGAAATTAATTTGAAAACTAGTTAATGTTGAGAAAGAAGAAGAAGAAAATGAAGAAGCTTCCCCTCCATTATTTTATATTTTCCATTATGTTGTGATTCTTGTTTTCATATCAATTTGATTTTCCACCAGGAAAAACTGAAAGGTAAGGATGCTGAGATAGAGGAAATGAAGAACCTTGTTTCTGAAAAGCAGGATTCAGTTTTGCAATTAGAGCAACAAGTTGCAAAGAGCAAAGTAGAACTGAATGAGAAGGAGAATGATATTTTGCAAGCAGAGGTACACTGACATGAACTTATAGTATAGATAATATCAAGGTTTTGCATGCTGTGTCCTCAATTTGCATTTTGTTATTTGGTCTTATGTACAGGCTATGAGGAAGTCAGAGACAGAAAAGCAGAGGAAGTTGGTGGCTCAGCTAAGGGTAGTTATTCTACTGATTTTTGTGCAGTTTAATAATTTATTACGCTTCTGATGATTATGTAATTATACTTTTGTTCATTTTAATCTAACTCTTTGTCGCCATTAAATTGGTACCTTCCAGAGGAGATGTGACATTTTGTCAAAGGAAAAGGAGGAAAAGATCAAAGAAAACCAAGCTCTTTCGAAACAGTTGGATGACTTTAAGCAAGGTAGTTATTTTCTTCTTTGATTTAATGTAGTAACACCATTACTACCTTGTTGATTGAATACTTTGGATTTTAAAACTAGCTTACTTTGGATATCATTTTTTAAATAAAAAATTTGTGCTTGTTAATTTCCTTTATAGGTAAAAGATCAACCAGTGATATTACGGGTGAGCAGGTCATGAAGGAAAAAGAGGAGAAAGATACTAGGATACAGGTTCAAAAATAATCACTTTTGTTTTCCTTTTTACTTTTTGTTTCACTTCTGCTTTCATTTTTGAACTTTTGTACCATCTTTGGCCAGATCCTAGAGAAAACTGTAGAGAGACAAAGAGAAGAATTGAAGAAAGAGAAGGATGACCATCAGAAGGAGAAAGAAAAACGTCAGAAGGGGGAGAAAGCAATTTGGGATTCTGCCAAGAATGCGGATCAGGTTATCCAAGCATTCATCTCTAAACAATGTTTGAAATAATCCCTTATTAGTTACTCATATCTATCATCTGTGGCAAAAAAATTACATGACAAGAATAGTGAGTGTTTTTATTTGTTGTTCTATTTTAGTTTGCCTCACAAGACTATATGAGTGTTATTCTTCCATTATAATGGAAGAGGTGCGATTGTCGCTTGCAATTGGGTGAAAAGATGTGTCTTCTTACCCTTGGGCCTTGGTCTGAATATTCGGTGCCATTATGTTCCGATAAAATATGTTGTATGGGCATCTTAAAATTAAAACGCATCCATCAGAATCTCTGCTCACACAAAGCAAAAACATAAAAGCAGTTCATTACAATGTCATGTAATTTTTATCCGAAATTTAATTTTTGTTCGGTATGCATTGTCTTGTCTTATTCTATAATTGTCTCTTTTTACCCAATTTTAGTGGAAAACAAAGATTTCGAGTGAACTTGAGCAGCATAAGCTGATTGTGAAGCGCCTTTCAGATGAGTTAGAAAAGCTCAAGAATGCTGAAACCAATTTGCCGGAGGTAACAATCATTTATAACTATCAATTTATTAACAGTTTTTCCATTCCTTTTACGAACTTTCAAATTCTGAATCTTTGTTCAATGAATCCATAATGTGATTATTGACCATGGTTTTGAAGCTACTTTCTTAGAATTTGCTTTTTGTCATTTTATTCTTCTTTCCAAAGAGTTGAAAATAGCAGTTTCTTATGATTTAATAAGGTATCTCAAAAGAAATGCCTAGTTATTGTTTTCTTTTGGATATCTTGCTCTACATTTAAGATATATTCCAATTTAACGAGTAATTATCCTACAAATTTATGTTGTAAGCATTGCTTGTCATCTGGAGCTGTTATTTTGTTGCCATCGTTACCCAATTCTCATGCTCAGTTCTATGAATTTTTTTCAGGGTATTATAGCAGTAAAGCATCTTTCTGGGACAATCTTGGATGATCATGCTTCATCCTATTTTTCAGCTGTAGAAAATTTTCAGAGGGTGGCACGTTCAGTTATTAGTGAGCTTGGAACTGCAGCTGCTTTTCTAGAAACTTCTTTGGTCTCAGATGCTCCTGCAGCATCTACAGGTAGAGTGTGCTTCTTTTTGCGTTTCTGATCTGACTTCTATATGATTTTTTTTTCCCTTCTTTTTTGGCATTCAAGTCTGAGAGTAGACGTTTTCGCCCCTGTTGGTCCACAGTTGCCACTCAAGCACCCGTTACCAGTTCTTCAGCAGGACCTACAACTAGTCAATCACCAGCTAAAGCAATAGATGGAAAAGAGAGACCAGTTCTGCCCAAAACCAATGTGGCAACTCGTTTGAAACCAAGGAGGTTGGTTCGGCCGATGCTAAAGGACACGCAGGGTGTTGATGTAGAAATGTCAGAGGTAGATGGATCTAATATTATGGGGAAAGTTGCACAGTCCCATGATTCAGAAACTCAAGGAAATATGTCTCTAGATAATCAACCATCAGTCCGTAAACGCCAAGTTTCGTCCACTCCTGAGTTGCGTGAGGAGTCACTTTTTCAAGGAGAAGCTAGCTCTGATGTTGTGGCACCTGTGCTGAAGAAGTCCAAGGGAACCAATTCCCCCCCAGAAGATGCTGGAGGACAATCTGTGGCTCCATTAGAAAATATTGATTCTCAAATAGCAATTGAAGAATCTTCTGAAGCTGTTGGTGATTTACCTCAAGGTTCAAATGAGGAAGGTTTTGATGCCGAGAAGGAAGAGATTGACAATACGGGAGACAAGGCTGAGGAGCTAAAAGAATCAGAGCAGGTTGATGGCACCAGTGAAGTGGAATTGCAGAATGATAAGAATAATGGTTCAGGAGAGAATTTGGATAGGCCAACAGGAGCAGAGATGCCATCTGATGATGGATCAAAAGATCAGGCTGAGCAAGAGAACCAACAGTTGATACAAGAATCCGAAAGTGAGAGGGAAGAAGGAGAGCTAGTGCCTGATGTAACAGATGTCGAGGGGGTTACTGATGTGTCTAATGTGATGGGGAGCCCAGAAATTGGGGAAGGTCAGCCTGATCTTACGGCAACGCCTGTGGCCTCACCAGCTAGGGTTGATGATGAAGCTAATGTAGAATTAAATGAGGTCGTAAATGATGAAGGTGATACAATTGAAGAAAATGCTGAAGGTTCCGATAAGTCAAACGATGGTAATGACCAAATTGCTGCAGAGACAGATCAGGTTCCTGAAGCTAGCATGGTTGCTAGCGAGATTGCTTCAACTAGTTCAACTGCAGAACATGACATCCCAAAACAATCTAGTTCCACTGTAACATCGGCAGAAGTAAAACCAGTGTCCCCCGTAAGTAATGCCCCACATATAGTAAATCTACGGGAGCGAGCTAGAGTGGGAGCTATGCAAAGGCAAGCCGGAGTGATCACTCCTTCAGTTGGTAGGGGACGTGGAAGAACAAGTGTACGTGGTCGAGGTGCTCGACGTGGTGGGCGCGGACAAAATACGGGATAACAATGATATGCATTTGTTTGAGGTTCTGGGATTGAGTAAATGATCCATATTGAACTTGTTGAAAGATTTTTACTTATAAATTGATGAGTAAAAGTAGTAGATGCTTGAGAAAATTATTAGTAGAACCGAGATATATGTAGATTCTGTTTCATTCAATGATAGACCTTTTCTCATACTGTTGGCTTGGATGCTTGATTTCAGTTCTATAAGTTGCTCTCTACATGGCACTGAAAACAGATTGCAACTTGGATGTCTCTTTTGGTAACATTTTATTGGTATATTATGAGTGAAAACTAAAAATTTGTATAATTCATTGTAAAATGTGATTTTATCCAATTCTTTTCACAGAACTTCTTAAAATACTTTTCTTTTATACCTATGTATAAATTTCGAGGCAATTAAATTTTTTTTGCCAAATATGAATTTTATAATGGTTAGTAACGGAAATATGAGCGAAAATTAAAAAAAATCGTATATTGCATTTCTAAAATGCGATTTTATCCCAAAAAAATATATATATATATTTAAGAAAAAATTTGATAGAACTTCTTAAAAAAAAAAATTATACTTATTTTTAAATTTTGAGGAAACTAGAAAATTATCACCAAATATGAACTTTTATAATGGATAGTAAGGGAAATACGAGAGAAAACTAAAAATTCGTATATTTCTTTGTCAAATTCAGTTTTATCCTTTTCTTTTTTTTTTTTTTCATAAAACTTCTTAATTTTTTTTTATACCTATGTATAAATTTTGAGGCAATTAAAAAACTTTCAAAAAATATAAAATTTTAAAATAGTTAGTAAGGGAAATTTGAGTGAAAGCTAAAAATTCATATATTTCATGGTAAAATGCGATTTAATCAAATAGAACTTCTTAAAATACTTTTTTTTTTTTTTTTTTTTTACCTATGTATAAATTTTGAGGCAATATATTTTTTTTAAAAAAAATATATAAATTTTTCTAATGGTTAGTAAGGGAAATTTGAGCAAAAACTAAAAATTTGTATATTTCATTGTAAAATGCGATTTAATCCAATTTCTATTTCATGAGTGATGCTATTGGCACACCCCATACTAATCTATTTATGCCCTACTTGTTTAAATTTTGATTTAATTAAATAAAGTTAAATGTTTTTACTATTTTATTTTATTTATTTCTAAAACTACCTTTTTACTTATTTTCTCAAACTTAATAAACCCATCTCTAATATCTCTATATATCTCAGATCTCTATCTCTGGTCTCGTCTTTCTCTCATCTCTCATGAATGAATTTATTTTTTATTTTTATTTTTATTTATTTATTTTTACATCAAGCTTTATAGAAAAGCTCAAGAAATCACAAGACGAAGAACAAGCAAACAGCCCCAAGAAAAGAGTAAAGAATAGAGCAACCCAAGACAAAACATAGAAAGAGAAAAAAAAAAAAAAAACGAAACAACCCACAAACAAAACGAAACAAGAAGCAAAGAGTAAGTATTTGTTTTGGTTATCATCATTTCATTTTCATATTCTAAAAGAGTAATGAGTTTAAATAATAATCAATATCTCATCTGTCTAATGCACTCCAAGTGTTTGATTTATTGTTTAAATAAGATCCATTGCAAGTATTTTTAGGGTTTAAGAGTTATGAAAAAAAAAATTTCAAGAAAAGGATTAAAAATTCAAAATTTTTTGATTTAATTAAATAAAGTTAAATGTTTTTACTAATTTATTTTATTTATTTCCAAAACTACCCTTTTACTTATTTTTTCAAACTTAATAAACTCATCTCTAATATCACTATTTATCTCAGATTTCTTTATCTCTAGTCTCGTCTTTCTCTCACCTCTCATGAACAATTTTTTTTTCTTATTTTTTTTAGTGTTTATTTTTTAATTTTATTTTTAACATCAAGCTTTATAGAAAAGCTCAGGAAATCACAAGACAAAGAATAAGCAAACAGCCCCAAGAAAAGAGTAAAGAATAGAGCAACCCAAGACAAAACACAGAGAGAGAAAAAAAAAAAAAAAAACGAAACAACTCACAAACAAAACGAAACAAGAAACAAAGAGCAATTATTTGTTTTGGTTATCATCATTTCACTTTCAGATTCTAAAAGAGTAATTAGCTTAAATAATAATCAATATCTCATTTGTCTAATGCACCCCCAAGTGTTTGATTTATTGTTTAAATAAGATCAAATACAAGTATTTTTAGGGTTTAAGAGTTATGAAAAAAAAAAAAAAAGAGTGTTCTTTTAGGATTAAAAGAACATTTTTTATTTTTTTATTTTTTTATTTTTTATTTTTTTATTTTTTTATTTTTTTTTTATTTTTTTTATTTTAAGGAATGTGGGGTTTTATTAGATTTACTTTATAGAAGATTTTTTTTTCTTAAATTATATGTCTCTTTTAGTAATTTTGATAAAGGAAAAAAAATAATACTAAATAATTAAAAAAGTGGGGTATAAATAAATCAGTAGGGGTGGTGTGCCAATAACACCATTCCTATTTCATAGAACTTCTTAAAATAAGTTTTTTTTTTATACCTACGAATGAATTTTGAGGCAATTAATTTTTTTTCTAAAAATATAAATTTTTCTAAGATGTTTGAGTGAAAATTAAAAATTCGTATATTTAACTGTAAAATGCAATTTAATCCAATTTATTTTTCATAGAGCTTCTTAAAATACGTTTTTTTTTTATTCCTATGTATAAATTTTGTGGCAATTAAAAAATTTTCAAAAAAGATAAATTTTTATAGTGCTTAATAAGGGAAATTTGAGCGAAAACTAAAAATTCATATATTCATTGCAAAATGCGATTTAATACAATTTCATTTTCATTGAACTTCTTCAAATACTTTTTTTTAAGCCTATGTATAAATTTTGAGGCAATTAAATTTTTTTCAAAAATTATAAAATTTTAAAGTAATTAGTAAGGGAAATTTGAGCGAAAACTAAAAATTCGTATATTTCATTGTAAAATGCGATTCAATCAAAAATATTTCATAGGGCTTCTTAAAATACATTTTTTTAATACCTCTGAATAAATTTTGAGGCAATTAATTTTTTTTAAAAATAATATAAATTTTTATAGTGCGTAAGGGAAATTTGAACGAAAACTAAAAATTCATATATTGCATTGTAAAATGCAAATTAATCCAAATTCTTTTTCATAGAACTTCTTAAAATATGTTTTTTTTAAACCTATGTATAAATTTTGAGGCAATTAAATTTTTTTCAAAAAATATAAATTTTTAAAGTTGTTAGTAAGGGAAATTTGAACGAAAACTAAAAATTCGTATATTTCATTGTAAAATACGTACGCCATCCGTTTCGCAAGGAATGCTATCAATGAGCCCTAATTAATCCCTTGTTTACTAGCTGTTGGCTCTATTTTCCACAAAGGATGGCGATGAGTATTTTGCGGGCATTGATGAATTTTTATGGAGGCAGTGTTCACTCCTTGGGTTTGTGCCGTTTGAAGATTTCCAGAGCAAGTGGGTATTCAAACTATAGAAATACCAACGTAATGTTCAATGATGATGTCCAGATCACCAAGTTTCTCTACTACTTATTACAGGCTTACAGCTTTATTTATTTATAAAGTGTTATTTTCTACTTAATAATTTACTCAACCATGAAAGGTAAAGTGGAGGTTGCAATTGCTGGTCTTTTAGGAGCTGTGAGGGCACAAGGAAGACGTGTACTGACTTTCCAAAGCAAAACATTGTCAATGATCCTTTACGAATAAATTATGCAAGTTCTGGTTATATTGGTGATATTGATGTTTTCAATGATCCATCTAGAAAATTATGGTGGGCGCGGCTGTGTGGTGTGTAGAAACAGTAAATGACAAGTATTCCAACTTTGTTGTACATGAGGTAACTTTCTTTTATTTATTCTTTCTAAAATTGTTTCTTAAATAATAATCATCATCAGTCTTCATCATACATCAATCCTCATCCTTATTCATGCATCATCTTCTTCTTAATCGACCACCAATGGAGGTCGATTTCAACCTCCATTAAAGGTCAATTGATTTCGAACAGATCTTCAACAAAGGTTGAACGACTTCGACCTCCAATGGAGGTCTGTTCAACTACCAATGAAAGCCAATGAAGAAGATGAAAGGAAAAAAAAAAAAAAAAAACTGAAAAGTAAATAAAATATGTAAGTAAGAATATTTTTGGAAGTTCACTTACTTTGATGCCTTTAAAACTTAAGTTATTAAAATAGTGACACTTATGAAACGCCAACTCAAAAGAGTGACAAAACCCCTTATTTCCACCCTAGAGGACACTATAACAACAATGTAATCATTGTAAAAGATATAGCAAATTAATGATAGCATGAGAGAGATCAGAGGGTGTAAATGTGTAATTAACCGTGTTCCTAGTGAAATTGTTTCTTCGTCGCTAAGCAACAACCTATGAATGTTTCTCCGTTATCGGAGTTTTACCACGTAAAACCGTTTCCCTTATTGTTTATTCCATTTTTATTTTGTCTTGCCTACATTGGACACGTTACATTGTTGACCGGTTGACTTCTAGCAAATCCAGAAATCACCATCAACACTCATATCAGTGAATACATTGGCACCGAGAGCTGTGGTGACTTGATCGAAAATTATCATGATCATCATCATCATCATCATCATCATCAAGATGATCATGTGAATTGTTTACGGTTGAAAACGAAAAAGAAGAATAAGAAAGTTGCTAATGAGTACCCACCACAAATAACGACGCTGCCTTTTGTGATGAAGAGATCTAACTGCACGAGTGATGGCCGTTTGATCCTCACCATGGAGAAGCCTCATGATCGATGATCATGATGAGTACAAGAAGGCCAACAAATCCAACGGCCACGATGACATGCATGTTTGATGCCACCCCAAGCTTCTCTTGTTAGCTAGATCGTCATGTTTTATGACGTACCACTACAAGAAAAAAAAAAGGTTTAATGACGGAGAAAAACCGTCATAACAGACAATTCATGACGTTTAAAAACCGTCATTAATCTCAGCGTCAAGAACAGTTTCTTGACGGTTTTAAAAACGTCATAATTTTATAACGGAATTTGATATCATAAATTCTTGATGGTTTTTAAAAGTCACAATTGAGCGTCATTACATCTTGATAGTAGTAAACCATCATAAATTTATGATGGTTATAAACCATCAAATTGTTTTCTTATAAAAAAATAAATTATTGTTGCCATGCCATCTATAATAAATAAATATAATATTATATAAAATTGAAACTCAACATATTTTTTTATAAAAAAAATAAAAAACTCAATAGTATAATTAAAACTCAATATAAATATAGCAAAAAAAATCTCTAATAATCAATATCATTAAAACTAGCAAAAATTTCATTACATATACTTTTTTTTAAGAGACATTACATATACTTTTGAAATTTGAACAACATAAATTTTGCTACATAATCTTCTACTAACATAAATCAATGATTTGATATGTGTATCTCCCTCCGAGGTCAATGAGCTCATGAGAATAAGTTGTTTTTCTTCTGGATCTTTTTTACTCCCACTTCTATTCACCAGTAGATGCATTCCAAGCAACTAATTTGCAAAGATAACTTCAATTTTTCAATTTCGATATTATGTACAAGCGTCATTAAATCTTGACATTTCCAACTTAAAGAAACCATCAAGTTTTATGATGTTTTTTTAAAAGAGTAATGCTAGACGTCCCAAATTTTTTTTCCCAAATTCTGTCTCAAATGATGTGGTACGTGAGGTGTCAGTATCTTATTAATCATAAGGTTATATGATAACTGATATGATGTTGACACCTCACGTGCCACATCATTTAAGACAGAATTTGGAAAAAAAATTTGGGATGTCTAGCTTCTTTTTTTAAAACCATCATATAGGTTTGACAGGTGAAAAAAAACATAATAAATAAGTGTCATAAATCATCTTTTTTTTTTTTTTTTTTTTTTCTAGAAGTATACATGCATCGTTAGTGTCTTTTCTAGTCTTTTGTTTGATTTAGTTGTTATGAATTTCTAAATGATCATTGAATCTTAAGTTGTGGTACCAACCACACCCTCACTAAATTACATTAAAATATCATCAATGTTTCTTTTTCTATTATATATGATCAATGTAATCGCTGCTTGCACGTGTATATATATATATATATAGAACGTATCTCTAGTGCATGTCTATATAATAGACGTACAGATTACTTGATCGGTTCAAGAATATTGCTTCTTGTTATGGCTTGAATTCAAGCAATCCTAGTAAGATCCATTTTCAACCCCTAGTTAATTATTTTCCTCGTAGGGTAGGTATCTGGACCTCGTGCGTTTGATATATTGAAAGAGATTTGTTCAAAACTAGAAAGAAATATGTGTAAGAACATGATTAGTTGTGATTGGACGAGTTTCATTACTCTAATTTTGATTTGATCTCCACCGTATTCTATTTTTAAGAAAAAAAAAATGTTGAAAACTGAAAACATAAGAAATAAAGCAAGAATCAAATAATAATAAAAAAAAAAACATTATAAAGAAACCAAAATAAGGTTTTTAAATGAGTTTTGATTGCCAACTAATCTAACTGAAATACCTTAACTACGTTTGGTTTAAATGGGCTTGGCATGAGATGATGAGAATGTAGGTGGTTTGGATACATCGTACATAAAGGTTTTGGTGCGGGAGATATGATATGATTATTTTTATGGAATAGGATATTTAGATAGGATATGATTGAAATAATTTTAATGTTATCATGTGTTTGGTGCAACATCTGATAGGATTAAAAATACAGTAATCATATGTTTGGTGCAACATAGGATAAAATTTATAACAGAATAGAAAATATTCTATACAACAATTTTCCATGAAGCAGATTCATCAATCCAGAAAGAGTCATGACCGTACGCATAGGTCTTCCAATCAAAGATCCAATCAGATTCCTCAATTGAGGCTACATCAAAGATTCAACACAATCAATACATGCACCAGAGATTCAGCACCACCAACACCCCAATGGATTGAATATTGGATAGCAAGCAAACATTAGCTCTTACGGATTTGATAAGCTCTCCTGCTCTCCGATCAAAGTACATAAGAAGCCCCGCAGGTGTCTTCAAATCTGGAAAAATTTACAGATTTCAAGAAATCTTGAGAAATTCCTATATTTCTTCAAACAAATTAACAAAAAAAAATAAAAAACTTTTTAAGAGTCCATGTCTCTTCAAACAGAATTAAAAACAAAAAACAAAAAACAAAAGTTCTTCAAAATAAAAAGCTAGAAGAACAAAATAATTTTATAGTTGTTAGTGAGAGAAATTTGAGTGAAACGTAAAAATTCGTATATTTCATTTTAAAATGCGATTTAATCCAAATTCTTTTTCATAGAAATTCTTAAAATACAGTTTTTTAGACCTATGTATAAATTTGGAGGCAATTAAAAAATTTAATGTAAGGGAAATTTGAGCGAAAACTAAAAATTCGTATATTTCATTGTAAAATGCGATTTAATCCTTTTTTTTTTTTTTTTTTTTTTTTTTGTATAGAAATTCTTAAAATATTTTTTTTATACCTATGTCTAAATTTTAAGGCAATTAAATCTTTATTCAAAATATATAAATTTTTATAGTGGTTAGTAATAGAAATTTGAGCGAAAACTAAAAATTCATATATTTCATTACAACATGCGATTTAATACAATTTCGTTATCATTGAACTTCTTAAAATACTTTTTTTTCAACCTATGTATAAATTTTGAGGCAACTAATTAAAATTTTTTCAAAAAATATAAAATTTTAAAGTGGTTTGTAAGCGAAAACTAAAAATTCGTATATTTCATTGTAAAATGCGATTTAATCCAAAAATTTTTATAGTACTTCTTAAAATACATTTTTTTTTTTATATACCTATGTATAAATTTTGAAGCAATTAAAATTTTTCAAACGGTTAATAAGAGAAATTTGAACAAAAACTAAAAATGCGTATATTTCATTGTAAAATGCAATTTAATCAAATCTATTGTTTATATAGCTTCTTAAAAATACTTTTTTTAGACCTACATATAAATTTTGACACAATTAAAATTTTTTCAAAAAATATAAATTTGTATAGTGGTTAGTTAGAGAAATTTGAGCGAAAACTGAAAATTCGTCTATTTCATTGTAAAATTCGATTTAATCCAATTTTGTTTTGATAGAACTTCTTAAAATACATTTTTTATACCTATTTATAAATTTTGAGGCAATTAAAAGATTATTAAAAAATATAAATTTTTATATTTCATTATAAAATGCGATTTAATCCAAATTATTTTTCATAGAACTTCTTAAAATATGTTTTTTTAAACCTCTGTATAAATTTTGAGACAATTTAAAAAAATTCAAAAAATATAAAATTTTAAAGTGGTTTGTAGGGAAATTTGAGTGAAAACTAAAAATTCGTATATTTCATTGTAAAATATGATTTAATCCAATTTATTTTTCTTAGAGCTTCTTAATATACGTTTTTATACCTATTTATAAATTTTGAGGCAATTAAATTTTTTTCAATAAATATAAATTTTTATAGCGGTTAGTTAGGGAAATTTGAGCGAAAATTAAAAATTCGTATATTTCATTGTAAGATTCGATTTAATCCGATTTTGTTTTCATAGAACTTCTTAAAATACTTATTTTTATACCTATTTATAAATTTTGAGGCAATTAAATTTTTTTCAACAAATATAAATTTTTATAATGGTTAGTAAAGGAAATTTGAGCGAAAACTAAAAATTCATATATTTCATAGTAAAATGCGATTTAATCCAAATTCTTTTTCATAAAACTTCTTAAAATATGGTTTTTTTTTTATTTTTTATTTTTTTATACCTAAGTATAAATTTGGAGACAATTAAAAATATTTAAAAAAATATATTTTTTTTTCTAATGGTTAGGAAGTGAAATTTGAGTGAAAACTAAAAATTCATATTATTTCATTGCAAAATGCGAATTGGACAAAATTCTTTTTCATAGAACTTCTTAAAATACTTGTTTTTTCAAAAAAAAAAAACAAAAAATAATAAATAAAAAATAAATAAATTTAAATGTTGAGTAAATTAAAAAAATTTCAAAAAATATAAATTTTTTCTAATGGTTAGGAAGTGAAATTTGTGCGAAAACTAAAAATTCATGTATTTCATTATAAAATGGGATTTTATCCAAAAAAATTTCATAGAACTTCTTATAATACTTTTTTATACCAATGTATAAATTTTTACGCAATTAGAAAATTTTCACCAAATATGAATTTTTATAATGGTTAGTAAAGGAAATTTGAGTGAAAACTAAAAATTCGTATATTTCATTGTAAAATACAATTTTGTCCAATTTTTTCTCATAGACTTTCTTAAAATACATTGTTTATACCTATGTATAAATTTGAGGCAATAGGAAAATTTTCACCAGATATGAATTTTTATAATGGTTAGTAAATGAAATATGAACGAAAACTAAAAATTTGTATATTTCATTGTAAAATTCGATTTAATCCAAATTTTTTTCTTAGAACTTTTTAAACTTTTTTTTTTTTTTTTTTATACCTATGTATAAATTCTGAGGCAATTAATATTTTTTTTTCCAAATTTAAATTTTTATACTTGTTAGTAATGGAAATTTGAGTGAAAACTAAAAATTTGTATATTTCATTGTAAAATACGATTTAATCCAATTTTTATTTTTTTTCATAGTACTTCTTAAAATACATTTTTATATCTATGTATAAATTTCAAGGCAATTAAAAGTTTTTAAGCAAATATGAGTTTTTATAGTGGTATAAAGGACATTTGAGCAAAAACTTAAAATTTGTATAATTATTTTTAAAATGCGATTTAATCAATTTTTTTTTTCTAAGAACTTCTTAAACTAATTTTTTTATACCTCAATATTAATTTTGAGGCAATTATTTTTTATTTTTATTTTTTTCCAAAATAAAGTTTTATAATGGTTAGTAAGGGAAATATGTGCGAAAAGTAAATATTTGTATATTTCATTGTAAAATGCTATTTATTTCAATTATTTTTCATAGAACTTCTTAAAATATATATTTTTAATACCTATGTATAAATTTTAGGGCAATTAAAATTTTTTCAAAACATAAATTTTTTTATAGTAGTTTAATAAGGGAAATTTGAGCGAAAACTAAAAATTCGTATATTTCATTATAAAATATGATTTTATCCAAAAAAAAAAATTCATAAAATTTCTTAAAATACTTTTTTATACCTATGTTATGTATAAATTTTGAGGCAATTAAAATTTTTCCAAAAATATAAGTTTTAATAGTAGAATTTTGGTTGAAAATTACGAAATGGTTAGTAAGAGAATTTTGAGTAATTATTACAAAGTGCTTTTCTGTATATAAAAGGGAAAGTATCATAAATTTGCCATATTCATAAATTTGCCGCCCACACCCCCCCCAGTTTTAGAAATGGTTGATATTTCCCTTGAAAATTAAAGTATTCGAATATATGCCCCCTGCTGTTAGGATTTCTGTTAAATTGAGCAACTCTGACAGAAAAAAGAAGTTTAAATATATTTTTGCCCTTGACAGGTGATGGTGATGGAGAAACTATATTTTTACCCCCCTAAGGTAACTGTTGGTGATTAATATATATATATTTTTACAATTATATTATTTTATTATTTTTGATAATTTTTTTTATAAATTATTAGTTGTTTTATTAATAATAATTTATTTAATAAAACAACTAATATTAAATAATAAATTAATAAATATTATCAAATTAAATAATAAATATAAAAAAAAACAATAAATAAATATTAAATAGTAATATCCCAACACCAAATCAATACAATCAAACACCAACCCAAAAATCAATCTCCGAAAAAAATGAAGATTTTGTGTTTTATGATGGTGATCTGGATTTTTTTTTTTTTTTTTTTTTTTTGTTGATCGAGGGATGGATGGAGATTTTTTTTAAATGATTTTTGATTTTTGATATATATATATATATATTTTCATTTGGTTGATTTTATTTTTTGTTTTGTCTTTATAAATTATTTTGTAATCTCTACCATCCAATATATGGGATGGATGG
The DNA here is from genome assembly GCA_030490815.1 of Acer saccharum. Classification (NCBI taxonomy): domain Eukaryota; kingdom Viridiplantae; phylum Streptophyta; class Magnoliopsida; order Sapindales; family Sapindaceae; genus Acer; species Acer saccharum. The sequence goes on from CM059866.1 coordinate 68,354,790, forward strand.
TGGAGATCCATTTAAGAAAAAAAATGATTAATTTAAAAAAAAAATCCAATTCATGTCACAATTATTATTTGATTAGGTTTTTTAATTTTTTTTTTAAATTTTTAAATTTTTTTTTTACAATTATATTATTTTATTATTTTTGATATTAATAATTTTTTATTATTTAATATTTTTTTATTGTTTTTTTTTAATATTTATTATTTAATTTGATAATATTTATTAATTTATTATTTAATATTATTTGTTTTATTAAATAAATTATTATTAATAAAACAACTAATAATTTATAAAAAAAGTAGTAATAGTGGAAGGGTGAGTTGTCAATTATCTCTTTTGTCTTTATAAATTATTTTGTAATCTCTACCATCCAATATATGGGATGGATGGTGGAGATCCATTTAAGAAAAAAAAATTGATTAATTTAAAAAAAAAAATCCAATTCATGTCACAATTATTATTTGATTAGGTTTTTTTAAAAAAAAAAATTTTTTTTTTACAATTATATTATTTTATTATTTTTGATATTAATAATTTTTTATTTTTTTTTTAATATTTATTATTTAATTTGATAATATTTATTAATTTATTATTTAATATTAGTTGTTTTATTAAATAAATTATTATTAATAAAACAACTAATAATTTATAAAAAAAGTAGTAATAGTGGAAGGGTGAGTTGTCAATCATCTCATCCACATGTTTTATTTGTATTTAATAAATCTTAAATTTGCTTTTGTTTTTTACTTTCTTGCCCTTCAATTTTTAATTGCCATTCAAGTCCTCCAAGCAGAGTTACAAGATTGCCCTCGCTATTTCACAGTCAAACCTCAATTTAACAAAAATCCTAATGGCGGGGGGCATATATTCGAATACTTTAATTTTCAGGGGGAATATCAACCATTTTTGAAACTAGAGGGGGCAAATTTATGAATATGGAAAACTACAGGGGTAAAAATGATACTTTCCCTATATAAAATTCAATTTTACACAAAAACTGTTACATATAATTATCATAAATACTCTATTTTATTTAGTTAGTAAATATGGGGTCATTCATAGACAGTATACCCCACAAAATAAAAAAAAAAAATAATAATAATAATAATAAAAAACCTATTATTTTTATGGTGGTTTATAAGGGAAATATTGATGAATTGCGATTTTATTCAAAAATAAAAACAAATAAAAATACTCTATTTTACCTCCATACCAAATTTGATGTAAATCCAAGAAGGTCGAAAATATACAATTTGTTAAAGGGTTTGTAGGGGAAATTTGATCAAAAATTTCAATGAGCATATTTCAATGTAAAATGCTATTTTATACAAGTTTTTTTTATTTTTTTTGAAAATATACAATACGTTGCAATTTTGTCCAAATAGTTTTTATGGAACTACTAAAAATATTCTATTGTTTTCGTAGAACTACTAAAAATATTCTTTTTCTTATCTAATGTTAACACAATATAAAGGATAAAATATATAGACGAGAGTTGAGAAAACCAGGAGAATTGAGAAAACCAAGAGAATTGAGAAACCATACAACAGTAAATTGTTTTCTTTTTCTTTTTCTTTTTCTTTTTCTTTTTTGTACATGACCATTATCGGTTCACCTTTTTTTTTTCTTTTTCTTTTTCTTTTTTTTTCCCCTAAAATTCAAATGTACAAACCCACCTCCAAATTAACACAACACAACACATCATGATACAAAAAGAAAACTACCACCAACTACCACCACTACCACTACTGTTCTATTGCAACCACAAACCAGATTGATTGTCCATATCACATCAAATCACACCACCAACACCACCACCACCACCACCCCCACCCCAAAAAGGAAAATAAATTCATACAACACTTTATCACAAAAGAAAAAAAGTAAGGAAACAGAAAATCTTGCATATCATCAAATGACATCCCATTTCCACCATCTCTAGTGGCATCACCTTCTTGTATCATACACAAAGAAAACCACCTTATTAGTTTTCCTCCCTGGCAACCAATTAGTGTCAACTAGTAAACCACCACCACAACCACCACCAAAACATTTCCCCATTCCAAATGCTATTTTGCATCCAGATGGCAGTGCCATCAGCAGCAATGCGGCTGCTGATTTTGGTAATCAATCACCATATCCATGTTTCTTTATTCCTTGCAAGGCTCCTCTACTTTTTTTGCAGCTGATAGAACTACTGACTGTAAACCAGAAGTTAATTCATCTGCTTTCTGCTGCCAAATAACCAAATTACAAAATTAAAAGATCATTAACAAGAGACAAATGCATGTTCAGATATTTGGCATCAACATACTTTTAAAATAGAATAAAGTCATGGCACACACTTTCAACAAATCCTAGCATACACAACTCTTTTTTATTCTTAATTTATTTGAAATGGAAGAGTACTAATTTTAGAATCTTAAGATGATCGATTTACCCATTTTAATAATGGACCACACAGCGCATAAGATTCCCAATCCTCCACCCCCCCCATGATGTCAACATGGTCCCACAATGAAAGGAATAAAAGATTGCCAAATGCCAAGTAAAAGAGTAGAATGGAGGAAGAAGCAAACCTGTATGAGATCAAAATTGGGCATAGATGGCCTTATTCTCTTTTCTTGCATCACCTTTTGACGGTTTTCATAAAATTCAAAATCATCCAATATTGATGTCTTCGAAGCATAGTTCTTAAATATGTTCAGCATTTCAGTACCCTGAGGAAATCTCACCTGAGAATGGAGATAATGACAATAAGCATAGTTAAAAGGGATGATCAAAGTCTAAAATGAAATCCAAGAATATGGCATTACTTGAGCGTAGTAGTCAGCCTTACCTCCTGTGTGTCTCTGCTATTGGTTACAGGTTTGTTGTCATTGTTTTCAAGTATTATATGCCGTAACTGAGGGTTTGGAACATCTTTAATGATGTGCCACTTGACAGGGAAATAACCATTCCACTTGTCCTGTTGCCAAAAATCCATATTCCTATTGAAATCTACCCTGCCAATCATCTCGGCAACGCCACAGAATTGACCACTTGCATTCACCTGAACCACATATTAAAGCAAGACAAAATTGCATTAATCACTATCCTCGTAAAAAGCCAAGGTAAACACACAAAGCGTTAATCCAATCTAACATCAAAATCCAAAACATACCGAAAAGAAGAGGAACACAGGACACTTGCTGCCTTTTGCAGCCATCTTATCTTGTGCATCTTCATATGCACTATCCAGCCTCTTATTTCCATTAGGAGTGCTAGCCCACACATTGTACTTTATGCTCTTATGGATGTCATCTTCACTGTAAGATTTGATAACAAAGAAAAATGCTTGATCATATTTGTTCGGAAAGTCAGAAAGGTTATACTGATCCTTCCTAATAAGAGAATTTATGCTGTTAGTCTTTCCGTTTCCATCTATAGCCAGAGGTGCAGCAGCATTACCTCCAGAACTGAAAGAACCTTTGTCATTTGTTGTCCTAGGACCATAATTCTGCTCACCGAGAGAACCAAAATCACTAATACTATTAACTTGGCCTTTCGTTTTTGGCTTTTCAATCCCATCCCAACCCCGTGTATTTGCTTTAGCTTGGTTATTCGGATAGAGCACTCCACCCTTCCCTTGATTATACAGCGGAAACTTCGCTAGGTAATTTTTTCCCAGTGCATCTGACTGGAAAGTTGGCCCATGTTGCAAGGCCTGCAAGTCATAGAACAATTTATCAAAAAAAAAAAATTTCCTTCAAAAACAAGTTATCAAAATTTCGGGAGAACAGGATATAATACAAAGTACAACATTCTATAATACCTTGCTTGTTGATTTTAACTGGTTGTGCATGCCATGACCTGATGAAACATCTAGTGACGGTAAAGAGTTTTTCATTTGTTGTGAATTGCTAAAGTCGGAATGAAGATTCTTTTTAGAAAGAGGAGCACACTTACGACTTGCTGACGATATGTTATATTTAGAACCAGGAGTTTCAGGAACTCCAGTATAACCATTTCCAAACAGTGCATCCCCAACATAAAAGGAAGGATCCCAAGGGTAAGCAGATGGAACTAACTCTCCATAAGTAAGAGGGTTTGGATAGTATCCAGGGGAAGCAATAGGTGGTTGGATCATGGGGGTTGGTGAATACGGCTGTTGACCAAGATACTGCCCATCAACACCAAATGCCGCTAAGGGCAGATAAGGGCTGTATGAATTATAACCAGGCTGAACTGCTGGCAAGACATACATGAAAGCTCCATTGTCTGCTTGTACAACCTACATAAAGTATAGAAGAAAATGAGATCAATTTAGTTCTTAATTACTAAAATGGCAACAGCAAAACACTAATAGTAAGCAAGCATCAAAAAGCAAAGAAAATATTTAATCCTGCTTAGTGTGCATCATCTTGTCCAAAAGTGCTCAAGCTTTAATTAATATTATTGATAGCAATCAACTTTGTAAAATATTCAGGCTCAAAATCCGATATCATTTTCGAGACAAAAAGTATAGGGAAAAAAGGTCACACATTCCCAAAAATGAAAACCTCTGCCAACATCGATTCATTGAGACACAAGAAAAAGAAAATGATAAAAATGAGAAATTTTGGCAACCAAGCCACCAAGGACTTCCACTCCAAATGCAATTACAACTTTGAAAAATACCAGAAACATCAACCACATGTAAGATCATACAGGGCTGCATAGGGAATATATGTACTCACGGGATATTGAAGTTCCATCCCATCATTAGCTACATAGTAACCGTGATTGTCTGTCTCTCCGGGAGAACCATAAAAACCTGCCAACACTCTATTGTAAGAAGTGAAAACATACACCTAATAATATCAAGAAATATGCATTCATAACAAGAACAAATTGTAATTGTCGGGCGAAAACAAACCAGGGTAATAATAACCAAAAGAAGGAGCAGCAGAATAAGTTGAGGCTTGATCGGTTGATGTGGATTCATGATCCACGTCATCACTCTCTTTCACACTGCCGGCGGCATCTCCTGCGGAGGAAACACAGGATGTTGCGTCCGAAGGGCTCCCCTCTTTCGACAAAACCTGATTTTTTTTACAATCCCCATATGCACAAATTTATCAAGCCTAAATTTTTTTGGTAAATCCAGAAACAGGTCATAAAAAAATGAATAGTATTATTGTTTCCACGTCGTTTATAATTTGGCATGAAACAAAGATGTGGAAAAGTGATAAAGCAGATAAATTGACATAAAATCAAAATTTGATACCTCGTCGGAATTGGGGAGCTGGGTAGAAGGATCAACCTTGAGATTGTTCATCATTTCTTCCGTAGCTGAAAAAAACAAACAAATAAAAATTGAATCAACAAATCATGAAATATTGTTAAGAAGTAGGTCAAATTCATTGCTTAATTAAAGAAAAAGATGAGCAAAAGATGGAATAGATAGGTACGTTGAAGTGGGAGATGAGGAGAAGCAGAGATATGAGTATGACACCACAAGTCTCCACAGTAAAATCCTCCTCCTCCTTTCTCCTCCAGCTTTATTTGTATTACGAAAAATCCAAACAACAACCAAGGATTTAGAACACCTTATTATACAACCCGATTGTTGCGTTTGCCGAGATTCGCGTTTCTGTTTCAGTTTCTACTTTCTAGAATAGAAAAACATAAGCAAAAAAAACCAAATCAAACCAAATACAAATGTTTGAGAGCCTTCGAATTCGAACCAAAACCAAAACTGAGTTTTATCGAGACAGCTAATCAAATCAAGCAAATGCTTTCTGTTTCATATGCCATCAAAACAACACAACAAGAGAAACTAAGCTCAAACCAATTTTTAAAACAAATAAAAAAGGGACGGTAATCGGCCTTCCACGTCATACTGTTGTCAGATTATTCGACGGCCATTTCTTTCTTTATTATTATTATTTTTTTGGAATCTTCTTCCTGTATGAATTTTTCTAACAACAATTTTTAAAAAAAAAAAAAAAACTAAATTTACCTTACACACAAATAATTAAAGAAAATGATGGAATTTAGATTAAAAATAAAAAATTTATTTTGATTTGAGTCAAAATGTAAACAAAATATTTAAAGAAACAAAGAAAGATGAAACCTATATAAGAAGGCAAATATATTTAAATAATAATAATAATAATAATAATAATGATAGAAAATGGAAGTAGCAATTGTTTCTATTACCGAGGAAGGAAATCATTTGGAATATGCCTCTTTTAGTGAATAGTGATTAAATAAATTATGATGAAACCAACAAGTGTTTGATTTTATTATTTGGAAAGCTTTTGTGTTTGTGTACGCATTTGCTACATCACTAAATCCAACCACTTGTCCTAATATGCTTTCACACACGGACCACACCAACACCATCATCTCCAGTCTCCACTTTATTTATTTTATTTGTGTAAATGCCCATAAAGTTTTCATAATTGCTTCCAACACCCCCAAAGGTCTCTTCTCCTCTTAATTATTTAATTATTGTAATTATTGTAATGGAAAATGACAATAGTTTAATGAAAGACAAGAAAAGAGAGTTCAATTTTGTAATGAACTTATTTTTTTAAGTTTGGAGTTTTCAAAGAAGTCAAATTGAAGGAGAGGGCTAGAAGCAACCTAAAAATAACTCAAAATTAAATACCATTTTCACCTTTCAAGAGTTGCTTGGGGGCAAAGTATTCCCATCCATCCATTCATAATCACTATTTAATTAGTAGCACTTCCTCTGCTGCCACGTTTCACCTTCCTTATGATGTCCACGTGTCTTCCTTTATCTACACTGACTGCATACCTTGTGTTTGGATAAAATGTGGAGATGGTTGTATAAATGTGGCTTCAAAGCAAAACTTGGAAACCCAAAAGCACAAGTCCATCATAATTAGGTCAAACCTAGAATGGCCCATAACTTGGTCAAATGGTAAGTATGGTCCATCTTCAATGGGCTCAAAGTTTGTAGTATGCTATCGTGGGCTCAACTCATCCTTATAGTCATACACTAATCTTTATGAAAAGAAAACTCAAGAATGGGAAATTAAATCCATTCCATATTTGCATAGGTGGTTGGAGACTTTAAAATGAAGGACCCTTCTCTTGAGTGGAAGTTGCATTTCAGATCGTGCTTATAGAGTCTAATTTTCTAGGTTCTGGCAGATCGCTGACGTACAATGGTGTGAGCTTTAAAAAAAGAAAAGAAAAGAAAATAACAATCATTTTCACTTTTCAGGTGTGATGATAATCATATCTCAACTGTTAAAGAAGGGTTTGACGTCGGGGGTGATTTTTGTACCTACTCTCTTTGGATTTTGGAATCCAAGACCTCCTCAATCATATATATATAAAAAGCTCACATGGGGATTGATGAGTTTTTCAAATGCAACCAAGAGGCATTAGGTAGCGGAGAAAGCGCCTTGATTTGTGAGATTTCTATAAATCCATTCTGATTTGTCGTAATTTATATATATATATATAGATTATAGATATGATATGATGCATGGCCTGCAGCTTCATTATTGGCAATACAAGGCGTGCACGTCACAGATGGTGTCCCTCCTTCACTGATTACACAATCATTGAATCTTTAATACATTAATTGAACGCTAATGTTTCTCCTTGAGGAAAACTAAACATTCATTTCATTGTTATATATATGAATATGAATATTTCATTTGAATGATTGATGAACAGGACCATTTTGTTGTCATCTCCGACTTGTCTTCATCATGTGTTGTCCACTAAGCATCCAAAGAAATAGGTAAAATGTAGGACCTGAGAGTGAGTGGCATTGGTGTTTGGTACAAGCAACTCTTTTAACTTTGTGACTTTGTTGCTTCTACTTTTCAATTTTCATACACAATCAGGCATGAGGCACCCACACCAGCTGGCTCACAACACACAACATTTCTGGATTTATATGTATATTACAAGAATTACTACTATAATGCCTGTAAAGATACAAATCATGTATAATTGATCATTAGACTTATATAAATATTAGAAAACGGTGAAAAATTGGGATAATTAGAAAGAATTACAATTTAATGACCTGAACAAATTTATGTGCAGGTTGAGGGAGCAAAACCCAATTTGCTCTTTCCAAGGTCAAATTCCCACAAATTGTTCTGTTGCATAATGTTGCCAATGGAAGAGATACCAGGCCAACCTTGGGACACAAATCCAAGACACTTCACTCCATCTGCTACATCAATCACATAACTCTTTGTATGTGGTTCAAATCTAGCTCCATCTGCAAAATGGAACACTAATTTTGGCACCAACCGATCCTCGAAACCTGTTGAATTGAAGCAGTATTCCATTGGTAACCCACTCAGATTTAATCTTTCGAATTTAGACACAGATAACTCTAGTGCAGCCATCAACGGCTTATATGCTGGCTCTGTCAAAAACGTTAGGCTTGTGCCTGAATCAACGATTGTACCACCCCCACTCTTCACATCCCATACAGCAAATGGTATTTTCAGCATCGCCCCACCAATGGAGATTCCCATGACATTTACCGCGTAAAATGGACGAAGCAAACCAAGCTCAAGCTTAGTATATCTCAATTTTCCTGACAATAACGATTCATTTTTACTTGCACCAAACATGAGATAATTCGAAACGTTTTTGTGACTTAAGTGATCAACTAAGCAATAAGAGAATTTGCCACCGAATTTCTCAGCAGCCTTGTTTGCAAAAGAGTACTTGTGATAGGCTAACCCCACAACACCATCAGCATTGGCGAAGCTCTGGCCCTGGAAAGAGCTGCTGCATCCTATCAGCACGTTCTTTAGCTTAGTCCTCCTGTGATTCGCGAGGCCTAATGTAACTGTCTCGTTGGCAAAGATCCCCAAAGCAGCTGACCCGTCGACATACCTAACCAAATCAAAGAAAGAAATGAACAAATTAAGCACAATACAGAAGGGACATTAATGAGACAGGTAAGGTTGTAAGGAAATTGATGTTAGGGATGGTACAGACTACAGAGAAATGTGGGTCATGTGAAGCTTTACCTACTAACAATAAGTAGCATTAAAATTTGCTGCTGGATTTAGGTAAGCCTTAAAAATCCATCTGCTGTGGTTTCTTTAACTTAAAAATCTATCTGAAAGGAAGGCCAAACTATAATTGAGGTCGAGTCTTTATTGTGAACATCTTAATTATACATAATTGATGATAAAAACATAATGTCTCCATCTCATGTGTCACAAGTTTAAACCTATTACTAATTTATTACTACCCTAATTCAACCAACTCTTTTCCTTTCCAATCAAAACTTATCTGTACAAACCTGCATTAAATAACATACAGCTCATACAAAGATGGATTTTTTCTGCAATTGGATTTGGGGACTCAACTCTACTATCAACACAATCAAAATGCTAACTTCTGGATTCTAATGTTAAATGTGAATATGGGAAACCGGAAAGTTTTAATCTTTAGTATGAAAATGAAGATATATATATATATATATATATACCTGTAATCATAAGCACAGGGATTCAAGGGCGTGGGGCAACGGGCGAGAGAGAAGAGATTCATGAGATCAACCTTACACATCTGAGACAAGCAAGGAAGTGTTTTGAAGGAAGAGGAGAGATCAGCTTTGAAGACGCTCCTGTGTTGTGTTGTTGTGTTTTTCTTGTTACAATTACGACCACATCGGTATCTGCAATCGACCCATGTCAACTCGGTTGATGTATCCGCAATCAAGGTGAACTTTTGAGGCGGTGTTCCAACCTTGAACTGAACAAAGTACTGGCCTGTTCCAAAATCTCTACCGGCGCGCAATGGCATTTCAACGGCAGTGTTGTTGATAGAGGTTTCACTTTCACAGGCCTTTCTTCGCTTGTGAGAAATCATCTTCTGGCGAGTCATGTCGCTGTGAACAAGCTCTTTAATCCTCTCAAGTTGAGTTTTAGGCCTTGCATTGCCATTGAGCTTAGGTGAATGCCGATGGAGTAACTCTATTCTTGCAGGATCAGAAAATGCAACGACAGAGGCCTGGTATTGAAGGGTAGAGAACAAAAACATGATCAACAAGACCCTCTTCATCATTATCAAGTTGTTAGAGCTTTTGAACAAGAAGAAGAAGAAGGAGGAGGAGGAGATAAAGTTGAGGGGTCAGAGGGGTGTTTGGGACAACTTCATTTGGCTCAACGAAGTTAATGACCGAAGGGGAGGCGCAATTATTTTGGTTTGGGGCTCTATATATATTTATATATACATACATTTGTCCTGTGACAGGTCAGACATCCAGAAAATTAATCGAGTTGTTATTACCATACAAATTATAAGATAATAACAGCTCATTTAACAGATTATCGACTAATTTTTTGAATTGTTTAACCGTATTGATGTAATTATATTGAATTATTGACTTAATTGGTTAGTCAAATATAATATAATTATATTCCAATTTCCTTTTATCTCTCTCTCTTTCCATCACACATGCACGATTATTAGGATCTGCAGTTCAACACGTAGAGAGATATTTGTGTGTTGTGAGCGGTACTGTTGAATATGAGAAGCCCAATTATTAATAGTAGAAAACTAGTGTAGTAATTGCATACAAATTTCATTGAAGGCTCCAGAGTATTCAACTCTTGACAAAATGAAGCCAAAAAAAAAAAAAAAAAAAAAAAAAAAGTCGGTCATAAAGTGGACTTACTCAGCACGCCCAGCTGGCTCAGACTCATAACCATCATCATGCATGGTTGTCAATTCACATAATATTTCTCCTTTCACTGTTACTAGATTTTATTAATTTATTTATAGAGGAGTAGGTCATATTTTTCATTTTAAAGGTAAATATATATAATATCAATGAGATAATGCAGAGATTAAATCTTAATCTTTTTTTTTTTTTTTTTTTTAACTTTCCCTGCCTTTCTTTACAAGGCATCCCCATCAGGAGATTGGTCGACCCAATAAGTTACAAAGACTTTTTGAATGAAAATGTTCGTGCTTAGGACGTTTTTGTATCACAAGATAACAGCTAGTACATTGTGGAATAAAGTAATTAAGATAAAGACTAATTCTTCTTGATTGATTGAACTTCAATATATCTTGCTTCTACTCCTTAATTTCAATGATCTACACAAGCCAAGCCGGCATCAGCAATCAATAGTTGGATCCCTGTAGTAGTAGCAAGCAAGGAACAAACATTAATTTTAAATGGTAAGTTGACTTTATGGAATCATTCTCATTCACATCATATCTAACAAAATAAACAAACATGAAACATGTACAGCAGTCCCTAAAATATTCTGGAAAGTAAAATATAGAATAATGATTTGCTAGTCAAAACCTGCACTGGTCGGAGTTCATATATTCTCAAGGCTCTGTATACATCATTATATTTGACACGGATAATTAGTTGAAATAAATGATTAATATATGTATGGCGGGTAATATTTGTATAATCACCGTTTGATACAGAAGTTGGATACAGCTAGAAATGATGAGATGATCATGAGTTTGCACCATAAATCCTGCCATGTTACCTGGAGCTTTTTATTTATTTGACCACCGTTTTTATTACTTGTAGTCCGAATAAATTAAAATGATTTTTATCCCATTTTGTCTCTATTCACAACATCAACTCTCTTTCCTGGTAAACATTCATGAACATCACTACATCAAATATTTGCCTCAACATGAATAAGAGAGATCAAGTACTGCAAATAATTATATGTACCAATAGAACAGCATTCAAATTTGGAACAAATTCATTCTCATTTCTACATATACAGTAGTAGTTATTGCTTGCTTCTCTCATTCTGGTCATATATATATATATATATAATCAGCTTTAATTTCAACAAATAAATCCATTCTTTGTTCTTTGTACAAAAGTAAATATAACCCCCCACCAAAAATGCATTTTTATAATCAAAAAGTATTAAAGAATGTTTGTTGATCCTAAAAATACTCAAATTCTACGTAGGAATCTTTAGGACTACCACTGTTTTTATCTGCTACAGTTTCTGTTGTTGCCATCTTCTTGTTGTCTACTGCAGCAGGTGCAGATGCTGTCTCTTTCGAAGCAAAAAGTGAAAAGTCTACGGGTTCAGGTATATGTGGAGGCATTGCACATCTCACTAGAGCCCAATTCACTCCCTCAAAAAAAGGGTGTTGTTTGATTTCAGTAGCACCTCTTTTATAAGCAATCCTTTTTTGTGGTTCTTTCACCAGAAGTCCTCTTATAAGATCACGAGCCACGAAACTCACTTGTGGAGTGTCTGGAAATCTCAATGGTTGTCCTACAACATTAAAAAGTGTTGCACGATTTCCTTGTCCTTTGAATGGTGTTGTGCCGTGCAACAATTCATATAAGAAGATACCAAATGTCCACCAGTCCACTGCACTACCATGACCCTCTCCTCGAATGATCTCAGGAGCTAAGTATTCATGTGTACCCACAAATGACATTGATCGAACATTCGTAGGCTCTGCCATCAATTCTGGCAGTGCACTAGCAGCAGAAGGCCCGAAATCTGATTTAGATTTCCGATTCTTCTTAGAAGGCAAAATGCGTGGGAAAAATGTTGATGGTTGCATACAACCATGGACTGCAAGCTCATCGTTTAAAATCCCACCACCACCACCACTACCATTGTTTACATGATGAACAGATGAAGACTTCACTAGTGTGGGACTGACAGAACAACGAAGCGATAAGTCAAAATCCGAAAGCATGATATGACCCTCATCTCTTACCAGCACATTCTCTGGCTTCAAATCTCTATATACAATGCCTAGCATGTGCAGATACTCAAGTGCTAACAACACCTCTGATGCATAAAACCTGTTCAACACAATAAGATCCACTTCTTCTAATTAAGTCCAATATCCAAAATGTGCACACACAAGTAATGTAGTTGCAAGATATATATATATATATATATAAGAGAAAAAGAAAGTAACCTTGCAGCCTCCTCTGTAAAGTACTTGTGCTGTTGCTTCTGTCGAAGAGAATGGAGATTGCCTCCACTGCAGAATTCCATGATCAAGCAATAGAACTTATCAGTCTCAAAGTAAGAATATAGAGTTGGCAAAAATGGGTGGTCAAGAAGTCCAAGAATTTCCCTTTCAGTCTGTGCTCTCAACAACTTATTTCTACTTGCAAGAGAAGCTTTGTCCATCACTTTCATAGCAAAGTGTGCAGTGGTTCTTCTGAGTTCCACAAGATACACACTACCAATGTCTCCATAGCCAAGGCGCTTCAGAAGCCGAAAATTGCTCAGACCAATTGAACTTTTAGAGTTCATCACATTAATGGCCTCCCATCGTACATCACCACCAGTGTGAGGCCTAAGAGGTGCAGTGGAGCTCTCTAAGCTGTCGCTACGACTGCTATTTCCGCTTGCTTGTCCATGATTGGTCATTGAATTGGTGGTAGCACCTGTTGTGATTTCGGAATTTGGTGGCTTTTTGCGTTGATTAGAGATTGGCTTGTTAAGAGGATCCATCTTTTTGGGATCAAAGTGAGGGTTACATATTACATTTTCATTAATCTTGGAAATACTGTGTTTAAATTCTGACTTTCTTGGTGAACCATGAGCTGAATTAACAGTCATAAGTTTAGCTTTGCGATCCGCATCCTTCTTCAGGTGAGGCAGTGTTGTTTCCCTTGAATCCACCATCTTTTGGGATTCACATGGTGCTTCTTCTGATGTTTTGTAGCTCAACTGCATCAAATGATCAACACATCAAAGCTTCTAATTAACATTTTTCCAACTAGGAATATGTATGTAATTAAGGAAACAGATAATGAAGAAAGAAGATTTACGTACCTCGGAGGAGTCGAGCATAATGTTGATCGGGTTTGATGACATTAAAGGGAGGAACAGTACAAGAAAACCCCTCAATAACAACGAATATTCCTAATCAAAGTTGAAATGGAACATGCATTAGTTAGCAATAGCATGCAATCTAGATCAGTCACATTTTCTACAAAATGTTGACATGATGCAACTCCTATCAACTCGATCGAGAGGTGTAATTGCAATGTGTGTGTGCATGCCATGATTGGTGTGCATTGAAATGGAGGGCACGTCGTGTATTGAAATGAAATGATACACAAAGATCATAACAGCAACAAAGTTGGTAGTAATATTTCATCAATGAATTAAATATATTCAAAGATTGACTCCAGTTTCATTCTATATATATATATATATATTCAACATTCAATGGAAAACATCCACACAACTTAAGAAACATTGACAGTAATAATTCTTACTAAACCAAACAATAAAAACATCATCTATATATGATATCATAAAAAGAAAAAGAAAGAGAAACAAATACTGGGGAATGCAGAACAAACCAGGAAGTGGGGAATGCAAAAACAAATGGGAAGTACATACAAATGGTGGGTTTGATTGAGATAAAGAGATTCATGAGTTTGGTGTAATGCTTGTTGATGGGGAGAGAGATTTGTGGAACAAATAAGAAAATGAAAAAGAGACTAAGGGATTGTTTGTATTGTAATTGGTTTACAACAAACAACGTGGAGCCGTGGAGAAACGGTCTCAGCTATCAAGACGGGAGGGAGGTCAAGTCATGAGTGGATCACCGCTTTATCCTCCTCAATATCGTCAATATATATGATTTTTTTTTTCATCTTTAAAACTTTTGGCCTGCAATGCAACTTCACCATATCCATCCATTTTTTTTTGTAAACCTTTTATTTAACTTTATATATAAAGCATCCATTTCTCTGTCTATGCATTTATCAACTTTTTTACATTCTAAACAGATCAATCTTTTAACTTTATATGTACCAATTAACTTTGTTAATAAAATAATTTAATTTTATAATAATATAGATTTATGAACCACATTATGATCTATTAATTATTTAATGGATTTCAATTGAAATATTATAGCATGTATTTACTTTAACATTATTCATACATAAGTGTCTGCCTTTCAATGTTATTATCTAAGAATTAATTTTCTTTGGAAGAAATAATCTCAAAAATATATAAATTTTTTTTTACTTCACTGTGAAATGTGTGGATTGTGGAGAGTGCTTGTAACTTGTAAGTGAAACACAAAACATGACAGAAGACTAGATGAGACACCCCTAGGGATGGCCATTTTCCCCCGGGGCCCCAAATTCCCGCTCTCCCATCCCCATTTGGGGGAAATTTTTTGGGGAAAAATAGGGAAATGGTGGGGGATGGGGATGAAAATCATCCCCAAATTAAAACGGGGATGGGGATGGGGGGACCTATATCCATCCCCATTCCCCAAACGTGCATCTCACTGGGGGGACCTCCCCCCAAAAATTCCCTATCCCCATTTTCCCTAAATGGGGAAATTGGGGGGGATGGAGGAAGGGTTTGAGAAGTGGGGATAGGGATGGGGATTAGGGGACCTATATCCATCCCCATTCTTCAAACGTGCGTCTCTAGTGGGGGGACCTTCTCCCAAAAATTCCCTGTCCCTATTTTCCTCAAATTGGGGGGTGGGGTTTGGCAAATGGGGATGGGGATGGGGGGACCTATATCCATCCCTGTCTCCCCATTGGCCATCCCTAGACACCCCCTTGGTCTGTTCTTGTTTTGGAATATAATAAAATAAAATAAAATATTCTGTAGATAGAAGCAAAGACGGGAAAATCAGAGTAAAAAGAAAGAAAGAAAAGAGGGTTGTTTGAAAATGGAGATGGGTAGTGGTGATTTGCACCCAGCAATCGCGCCACTATCCTACTTGTTGGGGACATGGAGAGGTCAAGGGGAGGGAGGTTATCCAACCATCAACTCCTTCAATTATGGGGAAGAGCTCCTTTTCTCCCATTCTGGCAAGGCAAGCTTCTTTCTTTCTTTCTATTTCTCTATAAATTTGATTGCTTTTTTTCCAATTATTATGTAATATATATGTGGGTGGGTTCATTTCAGCCAGTGATAGCATATACTCAGAAGACATGGAAGCTGGGTTCTGGAGAACCCATGCACGCTGAGAGTGGTTTTTTCAGGCCTAAACCTGATGGTACAATTGAACTTGTCATTGCTCAAAGCACTGGCCTTCTTGAACTTCAGGTATTTATAATTTACATATATACATAATTCAATTTCAATTGCTTCCTTCAACCCTCTTAATAATTCCACTTCCGCTAGCTAAAATTATGCCATTTAGTTTTGTAACTCTGCCTTTTTTACACAATTATTCATTATCAATGGAATATTATCTGCTGATTTCCAGAAAGGGACTTATAATGCACAAGACAAAGTAATTAAGCTTCGTAGTGAACTTGTGGGGAATGCTTCTAAGGTAATTTTTATCTTAACTTCCTCCTTCAAAATGTATTATCTCTCGCCTAATAATTAATTACTTCTCTATAGGATATTGCATTTTTGGCATGATTGTGCTACAAACTTTGCGGCGCTTTTAGGAAAAATCTTTTATGCTGTCTATATTGATAGAGATTCCTTTCTATCCATATAAATCAAAAAGTTGCAAATAGTGCTCTTCTATTTTGGGTCTGTGGAGAATACTTAGATGTGTATATCTTTTAAAATAGTTAGTTGATCACTGGTTCAAATTTAAATATTTCTACTTCTATTGTCTTGTCCAAAAGTCTTGTGTTGGGAAAGACCCAACGATCCCAATTTATCCAATGTGATCCACCAGTGTGTGGGCTGTGAAGAGGTTGCTTTATGAGCTTTTCTTTGAAGAACTTTCTACTTGTTTGGATGAATCCTTGTTTTTCTACTAATGGTTTGGAGATCTTTGTAACTTGTAAATGGCCCTTTGCAGTTTCCCCCAGAGCCTCAATTTCTACATTATAACATTGATTTTGAATTGAGAGGCAATGACAGATAAATATAGGATATTGAAGCCAGGAGAGCTTTCCTTCATTCTCTTTCACATTTATCATTTAAGTGAAATTCTATTTCTCCATTGTAAAATTTCAGTCACTTGTTAAATTTCATGCGGTTACCTCCCCATCCCCATCCCCATCACCATCACCATCGCTTATTTGTACTGTAGGAATTTGGACTTTACCCCCTCATATGGTACTCATGTCATCTTGTTCCCACTTGTAGAATATCTACTTCCTTGATACTTTATCCACCAAATTGTGTCTGTTGCTAGAATAGACAGATAAACAGATATGATAAAAGTGGCTAAAAGAATCTGGATCATTTTTTCATCGTACCATATAAACAGATATCTGGTAGTACCTCCAGTTGCTTGTTTGAAACATATCAAAAGATGGATGGTGGAAGCAGATAAAAGTGAGCTTCTTGGATCCGAAGGCTAATACCAAAAGTGAAGATGTAAACCAAAACACAAATAAATAATTTGAGGGCTACTAGAACATGTCATGTTCTGTATTATGATAAATACATCTATTTCATATTTGTTTCGTTTTGTGCAGTGGAGATTGGTTATGACTGTTATTAATTTTGTGATGCAGGTGAGGGAGATAAGTCGAGTTTTTGAGTTGGTGAATGAAGAATTAAGTTATGTGGTTGAAATGGGTACCAATCTTACGAGTCTTCAACCACATCTAAGAGCTACGCTCCGGAAACTTTGATCGACTCATGTCTTCCTCAATACATATATAGTTGTGCATCTTGTATGACTCTTGTGTATTTGTGATGTATCCTTGGAACACAAAAAGAGTGCATTTCATCAAGTTAGACAATTATTTGTGTAAAAGCGATTGACAAAACTCTCTTGTTGGATTATGATGGCTTTGTGTTCATATACGATTGCTGTAGATTATTCAACATGTATATAATTCCACACTTGGCTGCAAGCCAAGCATAGTGAAAAGTAGAAACAAAGTTTTGTATAATCAAGATGATGAAGTGAACAAGTGGGACCTATAAATTTTGGTACAAATTTTGGTTAAATATTATAAAAAACCAAAAAGGAGGTAACAATGGGACCTATAAAAGAAAAGAAAAGAACAAGTGAGAAGAATCAAGATGATGAAGTGAACAAGAGGGAATCGGAAATGCTGACGGCAAGTATCAATCTTTGCAAATTCCAATGTTGTCCCGAGTGAGTTTGGGCTACCGTACGTACGCATAATTCGAGATAGTAACCAACTGGTGTTTTTGTTTTGTCGTGTAGTGTCTTGTTAAACGCCTCGTGTCAGTCCGTCTTTTTGGGATCCTTTGAAATACAAATATTAATGTGTATTAATCTGAAACTAATATTGAAAAGAAGATATCAGCAGAGTGAGAATCATCGAAGCAGAGAAATGGAATTCGAGAAGATCAAGGTGGCCAACCCCATCGTCGAGATGGATGGTCAGTCATTTCCCCCTCTTATTTTATGCAGGAGGAGCACGAGAATCGGAATTGATCCATCCATTTTATTGATTTCTTTTAATATATAAACGCAGGAGATGAAATGACTCGAGTTATTTGGAAATCCATAAAAGATAAGGTATTTCTTTTCATTCTTTTCTTTGATTGAATTTGCGTCATCTAATACTCTAATGATGTTGTGTCAGCTTATTTTTCCGTTTGTGGAGTTAGACATCAAGTATTTTGACCTTGGCCTTCCCAATCGTGATGCTACTGATGATCAAGTTACCATCGAAAGCGCTCAAGCTACTCTCAAGTATGTCCATATTCATTTGATCAAGTTACATACTCACTCCTGTTGCTCTCTCAGTGTCAAACTTTTGTCTTTATGATTGTAGGTATAATGTAGCAATTAAGTGTGCAACTATAACTCCAGGTATACATGTTTTAACTATTTGGCATATTTGTTACTTGTGAACATTGACAAAGTTGCATATATTTTGGTTTGGTTTCCAAATTCCAATAGATGAAGCTCGGGTTAAGGAGTTTAACTTGAAAAATATGTGGAAGAGTCCAAATGGTACCATTCGAAACATCTTAAATGGTCAGTAACCCTTCAACCCACCCTATGCTATTTTTCTTTTGCTTAATTAAACCCATTAGGTCCCAACGAATCTTTCAGGTACTGTGTTTAGAGAACCAATTATTTGTAAAAACGTCCCCAGACTTGTTCCAGGTTTGTCATGATTTCTTTATAGTCCTTTTCTTTGTTATAATTTAAAGGAAACAAGAAAATCTCAAGTATCATCTTTTTCAGGATGGACCAAGCCAATCTGCATTGGAAGGCATGCTTTTGGTGATCAGTACCGAGCAACTGATACAGTTATAAAAGGACCCGGGAAACTTAAATTAGTTTTTGGTAAACCTACCCTTTTTAATCAAACCTTCCTTTTCAAAACATAAATGTTACTATTGCACAGAGATTGCACAGTTGCTCCACATAAACCCACACTTTGCTTTCTTTCCCTTTCTGGTAGTTTTTCATTTTTTTTTTCCAACGGTTGCATCTTGTTTAGGCAATTGCTATGTTTGCAGTACCAGATGGCCATGATCAGAAGACAGAGTTAGAGGTTTTTAACTTCACTGGTGCTGGAGGTGTGGCCTTGTCCATGTTTAACACTGATGAGGTAGATACAAAGCAAATGTGTTTTTTTTTCTTCGTCGTTCTTACTTCTTCCAATTGACTAGGCTGCTAGAGACCTTTAATTATTGTTCTTCTGCTTGAATTGGCAAACAGTCTATTCGTGCTTTTGCTGAGGCTTCAATGAGCACTGCTTACCAGAAAAAATGGCCCCTCTATCTTAGCACAAAAAATACCATTCTTAAATTATACGATGGAAGGTATGCATTTACGTAGTCAGGATTTTTTATATCATTATATCATCTTTTCCTATGTTCAAAACCATTTTAAATGTTTAAACTATGATTGTAGTTTGGTTGGAGAGAAAACTTGTGTTGTTTGTGGAAACTCTCAGGCTGCATCATTTTCACTTGTTATACATCCTTTTTCATTTTTATCTTATGTTGAAATCGTATTGCTTAACTCAATATTATGTGTTGAGACTGAAAATACCTACAAAATCCTAACAGAGACTTTCTTACTTTTCACTTTTATGAAGATTCAAGGACATATTTCAGGAAGTCTATGAATCTCAATGGAAATCCAAGTTTGAGGCTGCAGGAATATGGTGAGAGACATTGCCCAGCATGGTGGCTAGTTTAAGTGGTTTACATTATTCTTCGATAACTTGAGTTATTGAATTGTAGGTATGAACACCGCCTTATCGATGATATGGTTGCTTATGCTCTGAAAAGCGAAGGAGGTTATGTATGGGCATGCAAAAATTATGATGGGGATGTGCAGAGTGACTTCTTAGCCCAAGGTGTGTCAGTATGTGACGATGACCGCTAAGAAACATATTTTTATATGATTCTTGCTATCTCTCTCCCGAGGAATGAATGAAAAGTTGGTTTTTTTTTTTTTTGGAGGATTGCTGCCTTGGTTTTGAAACTTTATTTGACCTTTCAAGAAATTTGTTTCCATTGGTACAGGATTTGGATCTCTGGGGCTGATGACATCAGTACTGGTAAAATATGCTATGTTCATTACTGTTGCCAGATGTTGTATCCCTTGATTTTTTTCCTTCATTATCTTCATGTTGGATATTTAGAAGGAAGTTGAATTGGCTTCTAGGTGTGCCCAGATGGAAAGACCATTGAAGCCGAAGCTGCCCACGGTACAGTTACCCGCCATTACCGTGTTCATCAGAAAGGAGGTGAAACAAGCACAAACAGCATAGCATCCATTTTTGCTTGGTCGCGAGGTCTTGCACATAGGTAAAGATCTGATTTTACCTTAACCTAATCATTACCATTTATAGCTTAAATATTAAAAACAAAAAGTGTAGTATCTTATAGAATGGTTTTCAATGCGAAGTTTTTGAAACATTAGATAAAACTTGAACATAATTGTTTCCTTGTCAAAAGAAAATTAAAAAAAAATAAAATTGAGCATAATTATATGTTGTCAGGGCAAAGTTGGATGGAAATGCCCAACTACTGGATTTTGTTGAGAAACTGGAAGCAGCTTGTGTTGGAACTGTTGAATCAAGGAAGATGACTAAGGATCTTGCACTTCTTATTCATGGGCCCAAGTGAGTACTTCAAAAAGATATTTACTTCGAAAGTTTTGCGGTTGCTCAAGTTTATTTATAGAAAAAATTTCATATTTTCTGTAGGGTTCCGAGGGCACAATATCTGAACACGGAAGAGTTCATTGATGCTGTTGCTGCCGAACTGAGAGCAAGACTGTTCATCAAAGCTAAGTTGTAAAATCCTGACGACACGACAATTTGGTTCAACTCACTTATGGTATTAACTTGTAAATACATTTACACTAATGCTTTCTTTTCTCTATTTTCATGTTTTTTCACTCTTCAACTCCTTTTGATGATAAATAATGGAGTGGTAGGAAAGAGTTTGACTTTTTTGGTAAATGAATGGGAAATTATTAGATTCATTGTCTGGTGTTAATGCCAGTTTGCTGTTCTGTTGGCTGCCTGATGCCAAAAGTAAAATCTTATTTATGTATATTCTTTTAATGAGGAAACTTGTAAATATGAAATACTTAGTTTGAGGTTCTGTTCTGTGCATTAAGGCTATGTACAACAGCTGCCATTTCGAGGCAATATAAATTCGAAATGTTGTGTGCATTAGAAATGATGTGGTTGTCGCTGAGGTGACGTGTCCTTTAAGGTGGATGATACAACCATTACAAGTTAGCTAAAGCATTATGCAAGGGTGATGTAGGATGAGTTTGCAAATTAAGAATTCTAGGATTCAGATGTGGAAACAAAGGAATTTGGGATTAGAGCGGCAGAATTTTGTTCATTAGCATATTATTATGGTTAACATCCTCATTAATCTGAAAGTCTTGAATGAGAATTGATCTAAGAAGTCTAAATTGACTGTTTAGGGGTATTTCTCGACCATCAGTTTTTGCCACATCCTCCCTTCTAGAGCTAATGTTACTTAAATGCATTCATGTAGTGTTAATCCTAATTTTCATGATCAGTTATTTGGTCTTCAACTACTGTTATCTTACCTAGTGTTACAATGTTTTGTAGTTGGCGAACAAAATTCAACTAGATAGAATTTCCATTTGTCTTTATTTCATATATTTTACGCATACATAATGACTTCGTGACAAAAATAGGAGTGCAGCGCCAAGTTTTCAATTGTTGGGACATGTCCTGTCACCGGAAACTATTGAAGATGCTTGATTTTTGAACATCTGGATAAAATTGTGGCTTCCTTGTCTTGCTTGCTTGTCAATAGGTTAAGAGGAAGTGATAAAAAGCAGGGTTACTTTTTCTTTCTCTTACTAATGGGAGCCAAGATTTCCAAAGATTACTGTTGAGAAGTTGTCTGGCCAATGATGTGCATTTTGATTGAGCATTGTATCCAGCGAGTCTAGCCAGTAATCTATGGCCTCTTGGGAATTGTCAGTTGCATTCTCGTTTGTCCCGACCTGGGATGCAAATTTTCCTTTGAATGAAAAGCTAACGTGTTATTTATTTACCGGAAAAAATAATCTTTTTTATGCCTTTATAGTCTTATGAAGATAGTTAGATATATGACCATTTTTGGCATTTGAAACTTGAAGCTAATTGCAGATATCATTATTGTTTAATTATTGTTGCAGGTGTGGCTAGAAGAATAAGCATTGGGTGTAATATCGTTGGCCTCAGACCCAATTGACAATAAAGGAGTAAATGATGTTACTCTCCGGTTCATTTAGCAAATAGGATGAGTAATCATCTAGCGCATATTACCAACTTGATAGCACATGTTGGTGTAGTACCAACACTTATGATCTTGTATTGAACTAATGTGAGAGTGGTCACAATTATCGGATATTCTTTGTATATTAAATGAGGAATTGATGCTTATTTACATTGTTTTATCGGTGAAGTTGAATAAATCGAATGAATTATAAAGTTGTTATATAGAACACAGGGTCAAAAATGGTCGGTCCTCCTCTCTAGATATGGGACTGCTTGTGGTGTGGTTAAACCAAAGCAAGAAAATCCGAATAACAGCTTCAGATTCTCGTTACATTTATTAAATAAATTAATGATTAATTAATAAAAAGATGGAACATTTATTAAAGGATAAAGTCAAGTACATAAGACTGGGCCTCGTAGTTTTGGGCCCTTGTAATTTTGGGCAGATGAAGCGAAAGTTTCGTTGGATTGCCTTCAAATAAAAAGAGAGAAAAGGAAAACAATACAAGACGACTACAGTTTACAGACAGATAGTAAATTAGTAACTAGTAAGGAGAGGAAACAAAGCCACATAGATAAACATGGTATTGCAGTGTAGTACATCTCCTAATTCTTGTGCTCTGTCGTCCCACAATATCACCTTGGCCTTTTCAAATCCCAAAAACAATCACAAACTCAATCGTTGCAAACACTTGAAAAGAGCCCCTTCTTGTCTTATCAAAGTTGGAGCTGCGGATATTGCTGAAATCGTCCATAACAAGGTTGGTCTCTCTCCTCCACTTTTTTAGTAATTTCCTCATCTGGGTATTATAATAAAAATGTAAATGAAGGTGTTGATATCAGCTGGGGTGTCGGCAGCAATTGGGCAGCTCTCGAAGCCATTCACAGGCTCTCTTCTATATGGCAGACAGTTTGATTTAAAGGCTACCATTCAAGCCGGAGGCTTCCCTTCTACTCATTCCTCTGTATGTACATGTTACTTATCCATTCAAGCCATTGCCTTTTCTTTTTCTTTTTTCTTTTTTGTTATTGACATTTTTGTTTTGTTATTGCTTCATGAATAATAGTCTGTTGTGGCTGCTGCAACTTGTCTTGCCCTTGAAAGGTACTTTGTCAAATTGATGATGATGATTTCGGTTAGTAAAGCATCTACCTTTTGTTTGATTTCTATGTATTGTTTGATTGCAGGGGTTTCTCTGATTCAATTTTTGGCTTAACTGTGGTCTATGCTGGCCTTGTCATGTATGACGCCCAGGTATGGTCTTCAGTTACTGTGTTTATTTATTAATGTCCTTTCAAAACTTTCTCAGTGATCCACTGATGCCTTATTATCATGGAATTTTTAATCATACAAATACATACGGGGGCAATTTTTCTCAAGGAAGCCTCTTTTCTCTTTTGATTGCAAACGAGTCTGCAACCATTTTCCAATCTGACCTTGAATAGCAATCTGATGTCCATACATGGTAGCATAGACTAGTTTAGCAGTTGATGCTTTAAGGCTACCGAAGGGGGCTACTTTTGCTCATTGTTACCTCCTCTTTTCCAATCCCTCAAGCTTCTCTTAGTTCATCTCCAGCTTTTCCATGACTATTAAATTCCATTTAGTTAAGTTAGATTTTTGTAGATTTCCTTGTTTACATGAGAAACAACGCGATTGTTAATATCATTAGCTTGAGAAACATAATGTAAAAGAATGTATATTGCTAATGCCCACATATCAAAATTCAGCTGAAAAAACTCTAGTTGGTAAATGATCTTTGATTGAACTGACTATTGATCCAAGCTCAAGCGAGTCATTAAAATTTTTCAATTCATCAGTCTTACTCCTGATAATAACCTGATTCATTTGCAATAGACACAATTTTCTAAATGGGATTAGTTGTTAATGAAAAAGCCCCCAACAAATAAGCATAGTGGATAGATCAAGTTACAACAGCAGCTGAATTAATAGAAAGTATATCTGTTGAGCATTAGTAGGACTTTGTTTTTCCATGTAAAAGTAACTCTGCATTGATGGATTTTGATTAGTCAATTAATAGGATAATATGGTTTACTTTTTGCAGGGGGTGAGAAGAGAAGTAGGAATTCATGCAAGAACACTAAACAGAGTACTGGTACCCAAGACCAAGGATGGAGATTTGATTGATGGTGAACAAGGAGCACCATCCACATTGAATATGGCCAAGGATGCCAGTCCATTACCATCAAATTCAACAAATACTGATACTCCCCCTCTTTTATTAAAATCTTATGAGAAAACTGGGTTGGCAGATGATGATTTTAAAGAACCAAGTATTGTTTTGAAAGAATCAATTGGGCACACTGAGGTTGAAGTAATAGCTGGTGCTTTAGTAGGATTCTTTGTTAGCTTGGCTGTGTATGCTATATTTTGATTTTTTTAGCTTGTCAATCAATGAATGTATTGACCAACTTTACAGAAAGTGATGATGCATTGCTCCTTGTTACTGTATTATTTATTTATTTATTTATTTATTTTTTTATTTTGATATCGAGGATCCTGGACTTTGTCCAGGCACCTATTTGCATGTCCTCCTCCAACTGCATGACTCGCCATGGCCTGTATGTTGGTTTCGTAGAGTAGGACAGATAAGAAACCTCGGCCCACACCCTTGGCCCTACAAGGATGTAAACAGATAAATCAGAACTCGTCCTCGTCTAGGTAGAATTCGAACTGCTGACGTTAGTCCCATGTCCGTCCTTCCAACAGTAGAGCTAAACGCCCTGAAGGTGGCTACAATGTAATTGCAAGAAGTAGAACCAAGGACTTGGGTTTTTAATCCCAAGTCTTGGACCACCAAGGCAACCATCTTGTAGATAGACAAGGGAGCTGGACGTGACATGTGTTACGGTGCATGACTGACACGTGGAGCTGCTGATTGAAACGTGGCATATTTGGTCAAATCTCTTCCTATCTTCTTGTATAAAAATTAGGATCGATCTGTTTATATGTTGGGACAAGTATTCTTGAGATAAACTGAACATGTCAGGAGCACAAGGAGCACAGCCACCAGGTGCAAGGACGGCAACAACGTACGAGTCAGTGCAAGACTCGAACAGGCCCAAGACAGACCTCCGTTCAAAGGAAGACGAGCGTGGGATCAAGATTGATAAACTCCAGGACAAGGTCCAAGATGCTGCTGGTCAAGGAGGCCCCGTCTTTGGTGCTGCTAGAAAAGATGATGATAACAAGCAGGATATAGGTGCCACTGGCACTGCCTAGCCTCCCTGTAATGTTTCTATGTAAAATACTAAAATCAAATAATGGCAATGATCCTCTTTTATTTTGCTTTGGGTTTGATTTCTTGTTAGATCGTAACTCAACTCCCCCAAATACAATCAGGATCTCTCTCTAAAGACAATAAATTTTGCAAAAACCAGAAGAAATTGTTCATGTACACAGTATAGCAGAAAATGAAACCTTACTCAAGCAAGATATAGAGCATCTCCAATCCAAATATATTCACCTTTTTTAATACATAAAATGACCAAAAAAAAGATATAAAATTGAACTCGATTCAAAACATTTAAACGTGCCAATCAGCTTGCACTTATCGGCCTTCCAAATCCAAGTCCATTGTATATTGGAACTAGTTGTAACAAAGTCTCGTTAAAAGATTGATTCTCTTCTCAAAAACACCCAAAAATCCTGAGGAACATGCTACACTCTCAGGCCGATACAGCTAAAACATATATGTATTATAAGCTGTAATTCAAAGACTCAAAATCCAGCTTCGTCCATTGAGAGCTAAAAAGCATCTACCCTTTTACTCAACAGCTGTACAGACATGACCGAAGCCTATTAAAAAAACAAAACCCGCAGAAGAGCACAAAGCCAAGCCACAATTACTGTCATTACTAGTAGTGCACACCATTCCCGTTTCCATTACTATACACCACATTCAGTGATCCATTGGATGACTTCATTGCGTTTCCGTTTTGGTGGACTTTCACCGATGCTTTTCCGTTACTCAACCCATTAGTCAATAAGCTGCTCGCATGGCCGCCCTTTAAGACTGTTTCAAATTGCCCGCAAGCTGCTGCTATAAGTCCTGTTACATAAAACACAGCTTATGATGAGCACTCACCAACTTAGCATGCATTAAATAATTTCATAGCAGTATGTATACCTAGGAAAAGTGCAGAAGGTTTCCCTGGCCAGGACTTGAATTCAGGATGGAACTGAACACCAACAAAGTATGGATGACTGGGCAGTTCAACAATCTGCAGGTGTAATACAGCAGCAATAAATTGCTAGTGACCAAATATTCTTATAACCCCCCTGCTTTCATAAAAACTTACCTCCATGCGCCGTCCACTTTCATCTCTGCCAACAAATGATAGACCAGCATTTTCAAGTTGTGATACCATATCAGGATTGACCTACATAACATAAGTACCATTATTATTTAGTTAAGAAACCTCACGATTTAGAGAAGAATATGGATAATGTGACTGCACGTGCTCTCTTTGGGACAATTACCTCATATCTATGTCGATGCCTCTCATCAACATAGCTTGCATTGCCATACCTATATACAATTCCAAATCAATTCATACAAGTGTATATTAAACAAATATATTATCTTGCGGAAATCTGACGTGTAAGTACATATGTTCAAGTCATAAGTCCTCACAATTTTGCAGATTTGCAGTCAGCAACCTCAAAATATGTCCTCCTTGATCCAAGGCGCATAGTTCCTCCCATATGAGTTTTTGAACCCTGTCCAAGAGAAAGAGACTTTAGCAGATAAAACATAGAAACAACGAAAGATCAATACAAAGTTTTGTAAAACTCTGGACAGAATTACGTACCTCTGGCATAAATATGACACAAGGATTTGAAGTTTTAGGATTAAACTCTGTGCTGTTTGCATCACACAAACCAAGAATAGAACGTGCAAACTCAATCACAGCAATTTGCATCCCCAAGCAAATGCCAAGGAATGGTACTTTATTCTCACGAGCATACTTTGCCGCAAAAATTTTCCCCTGCACCCCTCTGTCACCGAACCCTCCAGGAACAAGAATGCCGTCAGCACCCTGCGTTGAAAGTAGTCAGATGGCCCAATGGACAAAGTAATTGGACAAACTCAAAATATAATCAATAAAACATCAACTCAAATGACGAATTCAAGCCAATCAATCCATAAAGAATAATTACCTTCAAAAGTTCCCATGCCGCTTTATAAACATCGGGCGCCTACAAGGTAAAAACAAATCAATACATATATTTATTGGCAGCATGAAATTTTTAAACCACTGAAAACAGTATCTACTTACCTCTTTTGCAGTAGAATCTTCCAGGTCACCAGCTGCAACCCATTCTACAATAAGCTTCCGATGACAAGCAACAGAAGCGTGCAAAAGAGCCTATAACAACAACCTAAACATCATAATCTAATTTATAACATAATAACTTCAAGAATAGACTTGATTCAACATCCCAATTCATTTATAAAGTATATATGCATAAACTTGTTAATTGTTGAATACATTGATATGAAAGGCTACTTGGAAGGGGGAGAGAGAGAGAGAGAGAGAGAGAGACTTGTACATTTTAAGATGAATAAATTAAATTTTAAATTTTGGGGTAAATTTGAAAAGTCCAAGGAATGAGAAGCGTTTGGTATCGTTTTTAAAATGGTGTTTTTGAAAACTTTTTTTAAAAATGGAAATCATGTTTTAAAAATGTAATGTGTTTGATAGTGTTTTTAAAAAGTAGTTTTTTGAAACGGAAAACGATGTAAAAGTGTTTGGTGGTTGTTTTTAAAATGAGTGAAATAGTTGTTTGGAGGGAAAAGTTAAAATTTATTTTGAAAACCTGTTTTGAAAACAATAGAAAACAATAAAAAGTTGTTTTTAATTTTTTAGTTATAACTTTTAAAAAGTTGTTTTTTGTTTTCAAAAACAGTTTTGTAAAATGCTCAACCAAACAACATTCTATTTGTTTTTTGTTTTTAAAAACAAAAAACAGTTTTTAAAAATGGATCCAAACAGCACCTTACTTTTACAATTAATAAATCAACATTTAAATTTTGGGTTAGAAATTTATGATCTCAAAATGTATATTTTACTAAGACAGTAAGACCTGGCAAAGTGAATGAAACTTTGGAGTAAAAAGTCATAAGGTTTACAACACAAAATGAAAAAGAACCAAGGAAATGTCAAGAATGAGGATCATATACTGATCTTGACTCTCTTGAAATACAATAAAGGGAAACAGAAGAAAATGGCATCATTAATTGGAAGCTCATAAACTAGTGGACAAGTAAAATCATGAGTATCGTATTAGCATATAGCATTTTGTTAAAGGAATGTTTAAATAAATAAAAAGACAGTTTGTACTGTTTGTTAAAGGAAGCATGACAAAAACAGCATACAGATATTTGTATATTTTTGAGCAACAAAGCATTCACCTTCAAAACCGAGAGGTAAGCATCTGAAAGACCAGTGTATTTTCCAACCATGGCAATTTTAACCTGTTATGTACAATTAAGATTTAAGAGCATGGTACTTGGAATTATACAGACGAAAAAAAAAAAGAGAAATATTGTGTGAAAAGCTTGAGACCCACAGTATCATGCAACACATCACAAATCTTAGTCCTGGCTTTCCACTCCCCCAAATCAGGTTTCCTGCCAACACTGCAGATCATAGAAATGTCAATACAATAGTACAGGAGTAAGGGCAGATGCTGCAGCATCAACATTGGTATACAGTCAATAGCTAAGAGAGCCTACAAGAATACAGAAGGAGTCAAGGAGGGAGAGATCATGTAATAAATAAAGCGTGAAAGGAACTATGCAGCATATGAAAAGTGAGTTTGCAAGACAAACCATTTAAGGTTTAATACTTTCAAGATAGCTTCATGGGCCTTTTGATCCTATTACCGGTCAAGGAAACAGGAAAACAAAAAACAACAAACTTAGAATTTCTAGGTTACTACAGCTTCAGCCAAAATAGTTTCAGAAGAACTAGAAAAGAACTTACTTTCAGTAGTAGAGGAATGTGCCAAATGTTCGGAACATCATATAGAGTAACAATGTTTTCAGCCTGTAAATAAATCATCATACTTAGAAACAGAAACTAATACTTCATAAAGACATAGGGAAAAAGAATACAGGGTTAACTTTGCATACCGGTACATGGCAGAATTGAGAAAGTTTTGACTTGACATTCTCCTCAAGTGCCTATTAAAACCAAATAAAAAATTCTGAAAGATTAGACCTCCCCCTGGAATATGCAGTTTACAAAAAGCAGACGCATCAGGAAGGAAGATGAAGCAACCTTTGTACTGCGGCAGGCTAGAATATTCGGTGTTAACCCAAGTCCTCTAAGTCCCCGGACACTATGCTGGGTAGGCTTCGTCTTCTGTAATTGGAAAATTAAACCAAAGAATAAGTGGAAATGAACGATTGAGGAAAAGGTTAATAAGATGCTTAAGGCTATGCTCAACCAGCTTCACATATTAGACATTTTATAAATCTAGATTATCAAATTAATACCAAACAACATAACAAGAAATATAAAAATTGTGTAGACATACTTGTTCACCAACAACACTGAGAACAGGAACAAGGCTGACATGAATCAAGCAGAAATTTCCAGGGCCTAAAACAAGCAACAGTTAGATAAGAAAATTACTCAACTTAAGCGATATCTGGAAACAAACTGATTTACATGTACAAGATACAGAGCTTTTTAACCTTACCTACACGATATGAGAATTGGCCAAGTGCCTCTATAAATGGCATTGATTCAATGTCCCCTGCATCGAGAAAGCTTGGTCTTTAAGAGAAGTGGAAACAGGGAAACAATTCATATTGACACATAAAATTGAAGATGTTAATGTACCTATAACTCCACCCAATTCAATGACACAAACATCAGCTGGACCTTCTTTTCCATCAACTGGAATCATAGCAACTCGCTCTATCCACTCTTGGATGGCATCTGTAATGTGTGGAACTACCTATAAAAAAATAAATAAGGTAACAAGGATAAGAAATCAAAAACCTCACTAGAATAGCATTATGTCATGCTTAGAACAAGGATATCAGTCGCAGAGAATTGAAATAGACCTGGACAGTTTTTCCAAGATAATCTCCTTTCCTCTCCTTGTCAATAACAGACTGTCAAAATCATGAAAAAAAAAAGAATTAAAATCGTAGACAGTAATCACACTAGAGATACAAGAATCTGTAACTTAGAAACTTTCAGCTTTCTGATCAATAAGATAGCCCTAAGAACTACAGCAACATATATTATATAATCTACCTGATATATTTTGCCAGTAGTTATATTATTGTCACGGGTTAACTTGATGTCTAGAAATCGCTCGTAGTTACCAAGGTCCAAATCCACCTAAGAAAAAACAACAAATAAAGTTATTTAGTTATATGATGATTGAATTATAAGCATTGTGTAAAAACAAATAAAATTACCTCGCCGCCATCATCTAAGACAAAGACCTCTCCGTGCTCAAAGGGAGACATTGTGCCTGCATCCGTGTTTAGGTAAGGATCTGCACCACCACCATTAGACAAACATCAACTAATGATAACGAGAAGATATATTTGAATAAAAGAGGCATGGGAAATTGTAAAAATACCAATCTTGATAGAAGTAACGCGAAGGCCGCATGCTTTAAGGAGAACACCGATGCTACTGGCAGTAACACCTTTGCCGAGACCGCTAACAACACCACCAGTGACTAATACGTACTTCATAGTCAGTCACTGTGTTTGTATCTGTTAAACTGCAAAACGTGAGTTAGTAAATATAGTGAAGCAAGGGTCTGATAAAACCAAAGAAAGAAGAGAAATAGATATTATAGAAATCGAAAAAAACCTTGTTAGCAATGACGGTCCGTACAAGGCTGCTTGCTTGCTTGCTTCTGCTATTGCTACCCCTTTTATCTATCTATCTATCTATTCACAGGTTTCTTGAACAAATTCTCCTTTGTTCCTTTGTTTCTTTGTTTCAATGTGAATCCGCATAAAAAAAAAGCAAAAGAAAGGAGGGTGCCGTGGTTCCCCAATACACACACTGGCCAGTCACAGTCTCACAGACACCCAAAGGCCAAAGCTTTTACCTTTGTGTTTTTCTTCCAGGGGGCGGCGGGGCGTCTTTGAGACCTTGATAATACTACTGCTCCTTCACTTTTTATTTACCCGTATAAATCCCCTTTTTTTTTCTTTTTTCTTTTTTTCTTTTTTCTTTTTGTCTGGAATAAGAATAAATAAATACCGTTAACAATAAAGCATTAAAAACAAAAAGATTTTTATTTTTATTATGAATAATAAATTATATAGAGGGTATTAGGGTTTTTATGGGATTCTCTATTTACTTGGATAGAGAATCATTTTTCCTTTGATTGGTAGTTTACTTGTTACCAAATAAGGTTAAGGGATTGTTGGTTGCTATTTTGAAGAACCAAAATGGAGATATTCATTCACACGAGACAAATTTTGATTTTTAATAAAGTGAAAGTAACAAATGGCGCTCATTTATAGATCAAATCAAAGCCCCTATCTATGCATATCTCATCAAACAAGACACATGACACAGGGCAAATGTGCCTAATTGGCTAATACATCCCATGTCCAATGAGGCCCTAAGGAGGAGGCCCTACTACTATTACTAGCAATAGTCAATCTTTTGGTTTTGCTCTCTTTTTTTTACATTATCCCTTACTTTGTTTACATCTAATTAATACACACTTTGTTTATTATTCTTTTCTAACTTATCTTTTGGTTTGCCTCGTGTTTTCATACTTATACTTGACTTTTAGTGCTTCCAAACATTATATTATATCATGATGACTTAAGTCATTTTGCTCAAATCATCACCTTATCCAATCCTTTCACCATTGCTTTCTGTTATGCTAATTTAGGCTGCTTCCATCTACCACCTAAATCATGTTTGGTTCTTTTTCCCTAAATTTGATTAATTCTAAAGCAACGATAAAAATGATTAGAATCACGGCAACTTCAAACCTTATTATAACTAAATAGGTTATTATATCTCCGATGTCATCTCAACCAACACATCGAGCGATAACCTAAATATAGAAATAAGTTGTAAAGCATCTCCAACCATGCTACTTAGCTAAAATAGCTAGTGAAGATGGTTTTAGAGCACTCCAATGGACTCTACAAATGTAGGGAGCCATTCCATGCTTTATATCTTCTCTTTCTTATTATTTTAATATTTTTTAACTAAGGGGGGTGTATTGAATTAGAATTATCGAGGACATTTAAAGACTTTATAAATCCGGGTGTATTCAATTTGAACATTTAAAGACTTTAAAAGAGTCTATATTAATCCAGTAGTATTCAATTCAGATTTCTATGGACTTTTAAAGAGTGCCTCTAAATCCAGTTGTATTGAACTAGGATTTTAAAAATGTCTACAAAAATTAAGGTGTATTCAATTGGGACTAGATTTTAAAGGATTTTCTTAAGTTATGGATTTTGATGGACTTGATGGTAAGAGGTATATATATCAAAGGCCATAACAAGTTCAGCCTTCTCCCCAAGGATTTTGAGTTTTTCTTATTTCTAGGGTTCATTGCTTCTATTTTCCTTTGTTTATCTCTTTCATGATTGAATTTCTAGAATATGCTAGGTTATGATTCTTGATATGCTTAAATTGATGAAAGTAGAGACCATGACGATGATTTATAGCCTATTCAATTGATAGTGGTGGCAGTTATTAATTTTTTATGTGTTTTCGAAATATACTTGCTTTTTGTAACCTCTCTATTTTGACAAATGGCTAGAATTCGTAAATTTATTTGGGTGGGTTCTTCTATCTAGAAAATTATGAAAAATTATACGTAGATAGAATACTATGTCTACTGTTATTTTGAAAAATTTCGTGATTTTGAAATGAGTATAAAAATTGTTATAATTTTTGGAGTGGACAAAGGTCAATATTAATTTATGCTGGATAGATTCGGGAAATAGGAAAAGAATGAATGTTTTTATATACAAATGATCATGGATTAAATTGATAATTTTACTGTAGTATTTTCTATGTGTCTAGATTATCCATGTCAAATTTTGTAAGATTTGGAGTTGTAGAGAATAAATTAAAAATCGTGGATCAAAGGGTGGTCAGTTGTGACAACAAGGTTTGGGTTAGGGTTATGCTTTTTTTTTTTTTCTATTCAATATTTTATGTATAGCTTTGCTTGGTTATTCGATTTGTTGATTATTGTTTGTTTATATCATTAGTTGAATAACAATGATAATCAGTGAATATGAGTTATGAATGATGAGTATTTTCCTTTAATTTTGCTATCAAAATTGTTATAAACTATGTCACTCTCTTTTATTTATGATTGACTTTAGTAATTGGGTGGAAATTATTGTCATTCGTTTTATTTATTTTTTATTTTTTATTTTGCAACGTTTATTCATATGTGAAGTTTTATGTATTCATATGTTTTTATTTTTATTTTTTGGGTTTATCATGAAAATTGAGATTTTTGTGAAAATTGAGCTTTGAAATGGAGCTTCTCTTCGACTGACTGATTGAGCCATATACCGGTATAATTCATCCATCTATAATAGAAGTCTAAGATAACAAATAGTGGCGATATTTACACCCCTCAAGAACTATTTGTACACCCAAAGTCATTATATTTTCAAAATTTCAATATTACCCTTAACTATAATGACTATAATGACTAAATAGTTTGTAAGTACAACAACAAATTATTTTCTAATATTTATTTGATTTTCATTTATATCATATAACCATTTCTATTTTCTCAAATCCTATATATTCTTCTAAATAGTAAATACTAATTCCAAAATTCCAAATAAAAATTGGAATTGCCCACGGGTTGCAGCAGCGATTAGAACACAATCAGGAATTCATAAAAATCTCATATGTTCACAATGCAAAAATCCACCCTATTATGATAAAGAGGAGATAAAAATCTAAATTGATGTTTCTCTACATTTATCCAAGCTTTTTTTTTGTTACACAACGGCAACTAGGGATGGTAATTTGACCCGTAACCGCGGGCACCTGTTCGAACTCGACCCTGTAGGGTCGGGTTTGGGTTGTGAATTTATAACCCGTGAACCCGTATAAATAAAAGCCCAACGGGTTCGGTGCAGGTGCGGGTGCGGGTTGGGAAAACTAACCCACGGGTGAACCCGCGAACCCTTATAAATAAAAATTATATAATATTTATTATTTAAAATATTATAAATTTAAACTCCAATTGAACCTTTTTAACCATATAGAGAATAAAATATAAAAACTCCACTCATTTTAATTTTGAGAATTACAATTCTCAACTTTCATTTATATATAGTTAATGATAGGTTACACTTGTTGGTTTTACTCTTATGAAACATCGTGCTTGCTTATTTGTTTTGCCTTTGGAGATCAATTTGGAGATAAAGAGGAGTTTTGTGTTATATATTATATATATATACAGTGATTCTCTCATAAGGGATCTCTTATTTTAATTTCGGTAAGGACCACCATGAAATCATATCGATTTGAATGAATTTTAATCTGAATTTTTTTGTGGATGATAAGTTCATTGAAATCTACCTATGAATAAAATTTGAGAATTTTTCAAGCACGAAAACTATTTTTCTTGAATTTCCTATATTTCGTCTATTTTTCTAATGCCTTCATATTTTAAAAAAAATCGGTAAAAATAGTTTTCGTGCTTGAAAAATTCTCAAATTTTATTCATAGGTAGATTTCAACGAACTTATCATCCACAAAAAAATTCAGATTAAAATTCATTCAAATCGATATGATTTCATGGTGGTCCTTACCGAAATTAAAATAAGGGATCCCTTATGAGAAAACCACTGTATATATATATATATATATATATATATATATAATATAATCAAGTATTAAATATTTATAAATTAATATATGGGTTGATGGGTGTGACCTGCAAACCCATATAAAACTCGTGGGTGAAACCCAAATCTAAATCCGTTTATTTTCATGGGTTCGCAGACGGACGTGGGTGAGAAAAATTTTCACGGGTGTGGGTTTGGATTTTACAAAACCCACCTGAACCCAACCTGTTGCCATCCCTAGCGGCAACACAATGACATATACAAGCACAATTCGCTTTGTCTCCTTGTATTGCCTTTCGAGGCACACACATCTGTATATTTGTGTTTTTCTAGACATTTTATCTACTATTGGCAGCAAAGGCAGTTGCCTTATTTTTTTATATATTGTATTATCTTTAATTTACCACTTGTAAATAAAATTAGCTCAAAACCTCCAACTCATTTTGGTATAATTTATGTATATAAGAGTTACAAATTATTTATTTGATTCAGGAAATAAAATAACAAAATTTTAAATACGAATAAAATAGATGTAGGTGGGATGTAGTTACAAAAATACAATACAATACAAATAAAGAAATGATATTTTTGTCATTAAATGGGGTTTATTTACAAAATATAGTTTTTTTTTTTTTTTTTTTTTTTTTATAATCTCAATGGGGTGCACTTATAAAAGGGGTGTACATACATTTTTAAGGGGTTTAAATATCGTCACTCGATAACAAATCCATGAAAGTTTGAGATATATATCTAAACAAATCCATAAAAGTCTAAGATAGATGTCAAACAAATCAATGAAAGTCTATGTGGATTTATAAAAGTTGGTAGAAATCCATGAAAATTTGTCACTTAAAAAATATCTTTAAATGTTCTCAAGAATCATGATTGAATACACCCCCCTAATTTTCTTGATGTCAATTTTGAATTATTAAATTTATTTCTATTTTAAATTAAAAAAATATTAAAATATTAATGACCAACTATAATAGAGAGGATAGTTAGAGTAACCCCATAAAAAGAAACTAGCTAAAATAGCTAAAATTTAGAGAGCCCATTGGAGACGCTCTAATGCATGTGAGTTGAGTTAGGTTTCATTAAACATCAAGTAGATTAACCTCTAGTTCTATATAACACTGTGCACATGGAGACATTATGAGTTCTGACCATTTTTATCAGTCCTGCCAAACTCACTAGCCGAGTGATCAAATCTTACCAAACTTGTCAAGTAGTGTCACATTCTTCAAATCAAATTTAAAGCGATGGATCTATGAAGTATAATCTGGAAAACTCATGGCAGACATCTTGCAAAATTAGGTATTGATGGATAAACTGTGTTATTAGCAACATCGATGAGCCAAAACAAGTAAAAGACAAAATGGAACGGTTTAGATATACTTATAATTGCAGCTGGAACACACAGTAGCAATATGCATATCTTTTTAAAATCTTATAGAGGCCTTCCTTAGAACAACTATTTTGAAGGCACAGTTCTACCTAAAAAAAAATGGCATCTTCCTTCTAGATTCCCAATTGAACTGTATTTATCACCTCATGGAAGGCAGGCAACAAACTTCACAATTAACTTCTATGGCAACTACAACTACATCTTCTTCGATATATTATACAAGGATTCCCGATTGATAGACTCAATCTGCCAGTTACGTTCACTACTGTTTGGATCAATTGTGGATATGCGTAATACCCTGTTGTGGAAATCATATAAGGTTCTCCGATGGCCAATGCTAATATATGTTATGCCTGCTGCTTCAATTTGCTGGTACAAATGGGCCTGCAAAAGAGAATCAACACCATGAAAACATTATTAGTCAAATAACATTGGCCTTATGCACGAAAACTGCAAAGAAGTCACTGCTGAGTGCTGAACAATGTTTTAGATGAAATTTTTCACAGAAATAAAAAACTGATGCTAACAAAGTGTGTTTTGGATCTCATGGGTGCAGTGAAGACAAGCAGTTGTCTCCTGAAATAAAATCAAATTTCCATATAACTTTAGTACCATCATGTTTTCCAAAATATTCAATGCATCATCTACACCCCTGTTTTCTCTATCTGGAGTTTATACATACTGCAGAGAAGTTGATCAAAATATGCAGCAGTAGACCTTTATTCTTGCAAGAAAACTTGTAATTTGTTTCATACAATTCCAATTTTGTAGGATACACAAGGGTTCTGTTGTTATTTAACCGTGTTGGGTAAAACTTCACTAATATGCATGACCAATGTCCACAAGGTCTATATGTGAATTAGTACGAAGGTTTGTTACTTTGACAAGAAACATATTTAACATCTATTGGAGAAATCCAGTAAGATCTGTCACATTCAGTAGAAATGTAGAATACAAAAGGTACAATTAGTGAAGATAAATTTAGAATCTCAAAATACCTCATTGGCTTCATCTAATGCACTGGTAGACTCATCCAAAAGAACCAGCTTTGGTTTTGAAAGCAACAAACGGGCAAAAGCAAGGCGCTGCTGCTCGCCAAGGGACAGAACACTGGACCACTCAGATGTTGAATCCAGTCCGAAACGAGACAGTATATAGCCAAGGCGTACATTCTCTAGAGCCTGTGTCATTTCGTCTGTTGAGGGCTTGCTAGACTTTACACTCACATTTTCTGAGTCTTCTCCCCGCATCAAGAATGGCAATGAACCTATAAAATTAATTTAATTACTCCAGTTTCAAAGGAGATTTAGCATTCCTCATTTTCCTTTTCAGAAAATGCTTTGTAATATGATATTATTAAGCACAAATGCATAAAAACTACTTGCAGAATTTGCTAAATGGAAATGACAATTTGTTATATGGACAAAGAAGATAGCCAACATCAAATTACCCCAGATGCACTAGATCACCGATGTATATGTTACAGTAAATATAACACAATATTAAGATCAGTATGTAGCATGTTGTCTAGCTAAATTTCTTGGCTAACTTGAATCATTGGCCCTTTACAATCCCATATTTCCATCCTCGGACAAGTTCAGAAATCACACATAGCATTCTCTTATTCGTGCTTCTTATCTAGTGGTAGACCTAATGTACCCAAACATCAGAAAATTGGATCCACACTCACGTCAAGAACTCCTATTGTAACAAACATAAAGCTTAATCTAGGAAGCAATCCTTCTATGATGCAGGTAATAAGGTGATTCGTCAATGTCAATCGTATTACTTAAATCTTCACAAGCATGGAGTGACAACCAGTAACTATTTTTTCAAATGTCCATCATTACTGGATATCTACTTGGAAAGAACTTTAGCACTGTCTAGTGATTATAAATATTCGAGAATCAGAGGTATTACGTTACATTAAAAGTAAGAGAGATATCTGGTTGTGTGATCAGCAAGTAAGATTTTTTTATTAGAGCTTCCAAAATCACCATCCCAATTCCAAGTTATGCACATACCAGCTGGTTTAGTACTATCTGGTGGAGGTATCATTTCTTCGGCCCATGTAGGGTAAAGCAACTGTTGACGAAGAGTTCCTAAAACCATATAGGGTCTTTGAGGAAGGAAAAATATGCCTCTAGAATTTCTTTTCGTGGGCTTTTTAAATTCACCATTCGTATTTTGCAAATTTACTTCAAGAGAAGTGAAATCTGAAGAAGTGGGTCCCTCAAAATTTTCTCCGACTGTCACATAGAATGTAATTTTTCCTCTCCCAGTACTCCATAGACCAGCCATAGCTCTTAACAAAGAAGTTTTGCCACTCCCACTAGGGCCCGTTACCTGTTAAGACGTTTATAAAGTGAGCGACTTCAGACTATCCTATGTAAAGTCAAGGAAACCAAGATATGAAAAGATTCACTGACCAACAAGTGCTCTTTTTCGTCAATCACCAATGATAAGTCCCTAACCAATGTAGCTTTACTTGTTGGTGTCTGCAAAGTCAAATTCTCTACATCCAGTAATTTCCGACTCTCTTCTGCAGGCATGGATCCATTAGACTCTAATACAGGAGAATTTATGGCATTGTTGAATGTAAGACAAATTGTTTCTAAAGAGTCAGAGAGGCCTTTAGAATTGCTGCTATCCAGAACATCATCAAATTCACCTGCATTCGAGAGAGGTGCCAAAATTGTTATCATCATGTAAACAACTGTTTGAAGTTACAGAAATCAATGCTATCAACAATCTTTTCCCAGTTTCATTATGTCAAGCATAATCAATCATACCATGGAAACAGTGACACCACAAGAAGTTGGACATAATTATGAAGGAAAAAAGTCATTTTATAACATTTGGCTGAAGAGATGATAGTAGTATAATAAAATTGACAATCAACCTAGCTGGTACCAAAAAATCACAATTCAATAACAAACTCTGCAACAATATCCTTTTTTTTTTTTTTTTTTTTTTTTTTTTGGTTTTTTTGTCTGAAAATACAGAGTTTTAAATGCAGAGTTCTACATTCCAACTTATATGTGTGGCGATAGAAATATCCTCACTACATTTGCGAAATTACTCATCACGGTTACAAAATTCTAATTGTTTACAGAGATGCAATAAAGCCTCATTAAATAAAAGTTCGGATATAAAAGGGCTAAAGCACAGTACCTAGTCGGTCAATGACTGCTGAAAAAGCACTTATAGCTTGAAACTGGTACACGATGAGGGAGAAGTCTCCAAGTATGTGATTAAACGCAGATACAGACTGATTAATGACACCAAACTCAATTTTTCCTGAGAAATACATAGGAGCTACAACCGCAGCAGGAAGAATCTGAATGAGATATCGGTAGCCATTGGTGAAGAACTCTAGATTTCTAGAAGATATCAACAATTGCTGAAAATGACAAAAGAAAAAAAAAAATCAGACCAGAGGACATGTGTAATTACCAAGTACCAACACAATTTTCTCCATGCATAACAATAAAGCTATTGAATGCAAAACTCAAGCTTTGAGCAACCTCTAGAAAGAAATATATTTTACAAGAAAATTTTATGAGAGAGCTTAGCAATGTTTTAACAAAATTTTCATACCATAATGAATATATCTAAGTAAATTTATGTGATCAATATTAAAAGGATACGGGTTGACAGAATCAAACAAATGTGAAAGCAAACAATCATTGATACAAACAGGCTGTTGATAAAATCATGTGAATGAAAGCAGAAGAACTGAAGGAAATGAAAATGAAAATAGCCATACAGTTAAATTATCAAAAGCACTTCTGAATCGCTGCAGCAGAAGTTGCATTTCGTTATCCTCTCCACCATAGAAAGCAATGGATTCAGCATTTTCTCGAACCCGTACAAGTCCATAACGGAAATCTGCCTCCTTTTTCTCTTGCAAGAAGTTCAAAGACACCAATCCCTAAAATTGCAAGTGTAATAGTTTACATTTTATTTTTCTTTTCAAATTAGGATCATCTATTATTGCAATAAGATTTTCACACACATTTGAAGTCGAAGCCAAAGAATTTTACCTTTCCAAGGAAAACACTAATGACAGTTCCACCAATAGAATAGAGAAGAAGAACAACAAAGAGCGGAGGATAGATGCCATACAAGATGTTACTAAATGAGATCAAATCAACAGCAGCATTGAAAAAAGTCAAAGAGAAGGAAAGGGCTGTCCCTGAGAAGGAACTCAGATCATCAACAATCCGCTGGTCAGGATTATCAATAATAGACTGGGACTGAATTTTGTAAAATGTTTGATTATTGAGATAGCGCTCCATGTAATGTTTAGTCATCCACGACCTCCATCTTAGAGCAAGGGTTTCTCTTGCATAATCTCTCAGAACAAAAATCTGCGAAAAACAAAAATGCATATTATGATTAAAAGTGGAAGAAAGCATAGACAGAAGCAAATGGAAACTCATACCTCACCGGAATTCCACCAGCAAAAGCAGCGAGGTAGTAGAGCAGTTGCTTAGTGAACTGCTCTTGGTCCTTGTTAGCGAGCGCATTGTAGAAGTCACGGCCAAGGAAATTGAAGCCGACGCTGATGCCGGTGGTAGCAAGAGTTAGAGCAAAGACCGATGCGAGCTGCAATCTGGCTTGTGCTTTGTCATCCGAGTACCAATATGGAGCTGCAACTTTCCAGAATCTCCTAAAAAGCGTATTCAGTTGAGGTACCTTTCTAATTTTATCTGGATCTGGTTCTGGTTCAGGTGTAAATGGTACGGCAGCAGACGTAGACGTAGACGTAGAAGAACAACACTTGATTTTGGAATTCGAAATCCTTCTACGGCGAGCCATACAGATACTATTATTAGTGGTAGAGAATGGTGGACAAGTATTATATTTATTGTAACTGCAAACAGAGAGACTGCTTGCTTGTGTGAGTATCATCATCATGCTTGTGTGAGACTGCAATACTACAATTAGAAAATAGCAAACCGTGTCACGGACTCTGCTTCTTCTACGCTAATCTTTCAATATTATTCATGGCAAATCAATTTATCCATAACGACGGGACGGCCTTAAGAGTCTTACACGTCACTCCAAGTTACGCATTCTCTCTCTTCCACCTCATAATTTTCTCAATTAAATATTACTGAATTTTCCCAATAAAAAAAATATCTACGAAATTTAAATATTTTATTAAATGTTGGTGTAAAAAACAATATTCAGGATACGTATAAATTGAATTTGAATAATTAAATGGTCAATAATTTTTTGTTACTCAAGTTAGATAATGCAGTTGGTTCCCTATTTCCATAACATTTGGCAGCAGCTATGTTCCAATATCAGCAAGTTACCATACCAAACAGAATCACATGCTAGCTCATTCCAAACATTAAAAACATAAGCACCACAATAGTAAAAGCTTCTACATGGATCAGTGGCAATCTGCATTACATTCACATGGCTGAAATAGGTCTAAAGAACAGAAAATCAGAAACAACGGGATCAATAAAATCAACTCTATTCTTCAGTAGTTTCATCATCTTCTTTCTCATCCCCCTCAACTTCCTTGCTGGACATTCCTTGTGATGCTGCCATGGCCATTACCTCCCCTGGTGGTGGGTGGTCAAACTTGCAGGTTGCACCATACTTGCATGTCCCAGTCAGCATATAATAAGGGCAATGAACAGAACCCTGTAATAGTGTTGTGCACAATGTAAACGCCCTTCTCTATGGTGCCA
Organism: Acer saccharum; assembly: GCA_030490815.1. Taxonomy (NCBI): domain Eukaryota; kingdom Viridiplantae; phylum Streptophyta; class Magnoliopsida; order Sapindales; family Sapindaceae; genus Acer; species Acer saccharum. The sequence continues at coordinate 68,397,396 of CM059866.1, forward strand.
TATTAAATACAGAAATACAAACGCCCGAAAAGCAAATGTACTTTCACTTTCTTATAAAGCTCATAAGCTCAAACGTTTATTTGCATTACTATCACTTCCCACTTTTATGCCGTATGGGTTGCTGGTCAACAAAAATAAAAGTTCAAGGCAACAATAAGGTACCTTGACCATTTGTGTGATAACTACTTGTGGAATGGATGTAAATAAAATACAAACTTCAAACAAGAAATATACATATCCAATCCAATGCCAAAATTCTTATCATACGAATATTGCATCAGCCTTACTCCAATTACTTATTCCTTTATTGAGGGCTAAGTGAGTGCTGAGGATTTCTTTCATAACCCTGATTGTTAGGTATTTCGAATTTCGATGCCATAAAACAGACTTCAATCAAGCTGCGACAGTAAAAAAAAAAAAAAATTCCCAACCATGTAAATGCAACACATGTATAGATGAGATATTTAAATTTGCCATTTACTTGGAGAGATAAAATTGCTGCATGGTTTTACATAGTTCACAAACACCTTAGATCAAAATTGTAACAAGAGGTCTGGAAAATGAGGAAAGTTTTTTGCTACTCTCTCAAAGCAAACTAAAAGAATGCAATGTGATTTCATGCAGAATTACTAACAATAAACAGTGTGTAGAAATAGACTAAAAGAGAACTGATCCACACTGAAGTTAATAACAATATTTTATCGAGACAAAATCCAACATTTTTTACAACATATTGACCCAACCTTTTTTGTGCAAGCAACCTGGATATGCTACAAACTGGATTCGTGGATAAGAAAAGATTCAAAATAAAATCCTTACCTCTCTCCTAGGCAATCCTGCACGAGAGAGCTTAACAGGCTCTTCAAAAGCTTGCTCAGATGCTGATAATGTTGGGGCAGACCGGTCAATAGGGTGATGAAACCTGCATCTTTCCACAAACTTACACTCCCCAGTCTTCATGTAGAACTACATGTAAAATACAAATGCAAAAGGAGAAGTCATAAGAGGTGTCTTGAAAACGTAAACACTAATCTTTACAAAAGGAGCTTAGCAATAAGGGAAGTTTTCATCTATGGTATTTGTATAGCAACAAATCTAGAAAATCCACCCCCAAATGTAAGCGAACAAAATTATTGTACAAGAATATAATAAAAAAACTTAAGGAAAATTCCCCAAGTCACAGCAATTACAGTAACAGAGACAAGATAGATAAGATAAGTTGCAACTAGAACAAATTAAATTAAATAAATGCGCACATCACATTCCATCTGCCCAGGGCGTTGAGGGTAAATAGTTGGGCCAACTCCAAGCTGCAAAAGGCAAACAACAAAAAGCATCAGCACCCAAATATGACCACAAAGTAATTTTCATTATAGCCACAATATCAAGAGAAAACAAGTAAAAACTGGTCATTTTCTTGGGATATAATCACAAACATAATGAATTTAGAGGCAGGGAAAGCAATGCAAATGATATCACACTTACAGTTTGCTGTGCCAATCTGGGGTCTATAGTTTGATATATTGAGGCAGCTGGATTAACAACACCAATGTTCAGACTAGATGCTGGGGAAGCTATAAGTGAGTGGCCTATTGAAGCAGCAGGAGGATTAATTGCTGCGCGCATTAGGCAATGAAGTTTCAAAGCACAAGTGTTGAAATTGACATTTTAGAAGTTTAAACTATTTATCTGAATTCTACACATACCATTCCTGTCAGGATGATTGTAGCGACAAGTGGTGCCATATTTGCAACTAACACACAAAAATATAAAAGAAATTTAAGCATCTTTTGTCAATCCATCTATATGTATTTAAAATATTAAACATCAATGGACATATATTCACCTCCCAGTTTTCAAGTAGAATGGACAATCTGCTTCACCCTGAGAGAAGCAAAAGATACATGGTCAATGCAAGCCCTGGTTGTAAAACACTATTATGCTATACTAAAATGCTAACACTAATCCTTTAGGAAAAAAAAATGCTAACGATAAAATCCTAAAATGCAAATGCAAATGCTAATGCTAAAATGCCTAATACTAATGCTAAGCTAAAATGCCTACTGCAAATGCTAAAATGCCTGACACTAATGCTTATGCTAATGTTAAAAGGCCTAATGCTAACGCTAAAATACCTTATGTTAATGCTAAAATGCCTAATACTGATTGCAAATTCTAATATGACTAATGCTAAAATGCCTAATGCTAACACCCCTAATGATATAATGTTGATAATGCTAATGCTTATGCTAGAATGCCTAATGCTAAAGTGAAAGCGAAAGCAAATGCTGCTAATGCTATAAAATGCTAATGTTAAAATAGCTAATGCTGAAATGCCTAACACTATAAAATGCAAATGCTAATGCTAAAATGCTAATACTAAAACGTCTAATTCTAATGCCAATGGTAAAATACCTAATGATAATGCAAAATGCGCTAATGATAATGCTAAAGTGTCTTATGCCCAGTGCTAATGCTAAACCACCTAAACGCCCAAAGCTAATGCTAAAATGATTAAGGACCAATGTTAATGATAATGTTAAAATGCCTAATGCTAATGCTAAAACGCCTAATGCTATAAAATGATAATGTTAATGCTAAAGCTAAAAGCCTAATACTAATGCTAAGCTAAAATGCCCAACACTAATGCTTATGCTAGTGTTAAAAGACCTAATGCTAACGCTAAAATGCCTTATGTTAATGCTAAAATGCCTAATACTGATTGCAAATTCTAATGTGACTAATGCTAAAATACCTAATGCTAACACCCCTAATGATATAATGCTAATGCTTATGCTAGAATGCCTAATGCTAAAGTGAAAACAAAAGCAAATGCTGCTAATGTTAAAATGGCTAATGCTGAAATGCTTAACACTATAAAATGCAAATGCTAATGCTAAAATGCTAATACTAAAACGTCTAATTCTAATGCCAATGGTAAAATACCTAATGATAATGCTAAAGTGCCTTATGCCCAATGCTAATGCTAAACCACCTAAATGTCCAAAGCTAATGCTAAAATGACCAAGGACCAATACTAATGAAAATGATAAAATGCCTAATGCTATAAAATGATATATGTTAATGCTAAAATGCTTAATACTAAAGCTAAAATGCCTAATGCTAAAACTAAAAGCCTAGTACTAATGCTAAGCTAAAATGCCCGACACTAATGCTTATGCTAATGTTAAAAGGCCTAATGCTAACGCTAAAATGCCTTATGTTGATGCTAAAATGCCTAATACTGATTGCAAATTCTAATGTGACTAATGCTAAAATGCCTAATGCTATAAAAGCTAATGTTAACACCCTTAATGATATAATGCTGATAATGCTAATGCTTATGCCAAAATGCCTAATGCTAAAGCGAATGCGAAAGCAAATGCTGCTAATGCTGAAATGCCTAACACTATAAAATGCAAATACTAATGCTAAAATGCTAATACTAAAACGTCTAATTCTAATGCCAATGGTAAAACACCTAATGATAATGATAAAGTGCCTTATGCCCAGTGTTAATGCTAAAGTGCCTAAATGCCCAAAGCTAATGCTAAAATGACTAAAGACCAATGCTAATGATAATGTTAAAATGCCTAATGCTAATGCCACACTATAATGCTAATGCTAATGTAATGTAATATACAAGTGCTACACTTAAAGACTAAGATACTAAACTACTAAAGTACTGAACCTAATACTAAAATGCTAATGCTAATGTACTAATATAATCAACTAAATGACTAAAATATTAATACAAATACCACTACAAATACTATTACACTAAAAGACTAAAATATTAATTCCAATACTCATGCTAATCCTGATATGCTAATGCTAATGTACTAATACTAATATACTAAAATAAAAATATACTGAAACTAATACTAATATTAAAATACTAAAATACTAAAACTAAAACTAATACTAAAATACTGAAATCGTTTTGCCTAATAATAAAAAGCTAATGGTAAACTTAAGACTAAAATACTAAACTACTAAAGTACTAATCTTCATACTAAAATCCTAATGCTAATGTACTAATACTAACTAAGAGACTAAAGTATTAAAATACTAAAATAATGATAATAATACTAAAATGCTAATACTAATACTAATATTAAAATACTAAAATAATGATAATAATACTAAAATGCTAATACTAATACTACTATTAAAATACTAAAATCCTAATGCTAATGCTTATACTAATACTAATACACTAAGCGACTAAAACTAAAATACTAGAATCCTAATGCTAAAATGCTTAATGTGCATGCTAATGCTACACTAGAGGCTCAAATATTAAACTACTAAATTGATAATGCTAATGTACTAATACACTAAAATAGTAGAATACTAATACTAATACAGCAATACTAACACACTAAAATATTAAAATACTAATACTAAAATACTAATCCTAATGCTATTTCTAATGTACTAATACTAATACACTAAAAGACTAAATTACTAACACTAACACTAATACAAAGACTAATTTTATTACTAGAACTACTACTAAAATACTAAAACAAAGCTTATACTAAAATACTAAACTACTTTTCCCTAATGCTAATGCTACACTTAAAGACTAAACTACTAAAATACTATAATGCTAATGCTAATACCAATGCTAATGTACTAATACTAATACACAAAAGACTAAAATACTAAAGCTAATGTACTAATACACTAGAGACTAAAAGACTAAAAATACTAATACTAATACTAATACACTAAACGACTAAATTATTAAAATACACATACTAATACTAATACTAAATTACTAATACTAAAATGCTAATCCAATGCTAATGGTAATGTACCAATACTAACAAACTAAACGATTGAAATACTAATACAAAGACTAAAACTAATACTAGTACTAAAATAGATTTGCTACATAAACTACTACTAATACAAAAATACAAAAATAGATTAGCCACAAAGGCTAATACTAAAATACTAAAATAGTTTTGCCGACTGCTAAAAATGAAAAAATGCCTAATGCTAAAATGAAAAATGCCTAATGCCTAATGACTAAGGCCCAATGCTAATACTAAAATGCTAAAGTGCCCAATGCTAATGCTTAAATGCCTAATGCTAATGCTAATGTTACACTTAAAGCTAAAATACTAAACTTTAAGCCTAGTGCTGGTGCTAATGCTAATGCAAAAATGCCTAATGCTAAGATGCCCAATGCTACACTTATAAAGACTAAAATACGAAACTAAGAAAATACTAATCCTAATAATAAAATGCTAATGCTAATGCAAATGTACTAATACTAATACGCTAAAAGACTAAAATAATAAAATACTAACACAAATACTGAAATGCTTATCCTAATGCTAATGCTAATGTACTAATACTAATACACAAAAATACTAAAATACTAAATACTAAATACTAAATACTAAAATACCAAACCTAATACTAATACTTCAATACTAAAATAGTTTTGCCTAATGATAAAATGCATAATGCTAATGCCTATTTGTTAATGCTAATGCCTAATGCTAATGTGAAAATTCCTAATGTGTATGCTAATGCTACACCGACTATAATACTAAACTACTAAAATACTATGCTAAAACTAATAGTCTAATACTAATACTAAAAATACTAAAATAGTTTTGCCTAACGAAAAATGCCTACTGCTAAAATGCCGAATGCTAATGCTATTGCTAAAATGCCCATTGTGTATGCTAATGCTACACTTAGAGGCTAAAATACTATTCTTAATGCTAAAATGCTAATACTAGTACACTAAAAGACTGAAATACTAGTGCTAATGTATTTATACTCGAAAAACTAAAATACTAATACACTAAAAGACTAGTACAAATACTAAAATGCTAATCCTAGAGCTAATGCTGATGTAACTAAAAGACTAAAATACTAAACCTAATAGGCTAATACTAATAGTAATACTAAATTCATCTTATTTTTAGTCTCTAATATTTAATTAGAATAGAAATTAGACAGATCTGATAAATGACTACTACTACTACTAATGCTAGATTCATCTTATTTCTAGTCTCTAATATTTAATCAAAATAGAAATTAAACAGATCTAATAAAAGACAATACTAATACTAATACTACAACTAAGTAACTAACTAATACTAAATGCATCTTATTCTTATTCTTTAATATTTAATCAGAATTGAAACTAGACAGATCTGATATATGATGATACTGATACTAATACTAATACAAATAGTTCTACTACTACTTCTACTAATACTAAATTCATCTTATTTTTAGTCTAATACTTGATCAGAATAGAAATTAGGCAGAGCTGATAAATGAGAATACTAATACAGTAATACTAATATTGATCCTGATACTACTAATAATAATAAATCCATCTTATTTTTAGTCTATAATATTCAATCAGAATAAAAATTAGACATCTGATAAATGACAATACTAATACTGCTAATACTAACAAAAAACCACACAAGCACAATTTGCGAATAAAAATTATATAATTAAAGAACAAAGTAATTCAATCCATGTACACCAATAAAGCAGAGGAAATAGTCACTTACTGGTCTCACGGGAAGTCCTTTTGAGTTATGTAACATCGCTGGGGCGAATGATACAAGAGGATTATAGGGATTCATATCTCCATTTGAGCCACCAGTCTTAAATACTAATTCGTTATGCTTGCCATTAGCAGATTCTTGTCCAGCTGATACTATTTGGATATCTTTTGGATGATGAAATTTGCAAGTTGCACCAAATTTACAAGCTCCAGTCTTCAAATAGAACTGTTCAAGAATTACAGGATATAGGAAGACCAAATCATGGAACTAAATATTAATGCTCCCCCAAGGAAACAAACGTAGAAAATCTTACAGCACATATGGGCTCAGAGGGTCTCTCTGGTAAGGCAAAAACATCAGCATTTCCTGAAGCACTCTGAAACAAGAGTAAAACAGCATAATGTTATGACTAGAAAATAACTCAGCATAGAATTGAACTTATTTGGTAAACTATATGCAAATTGCACCTACCGAAATAACCGATTTATCCCTTGGATGATTGAACTTGCACTTCAAACCAAACTTACATCTTTGAGTCTTCAAAAAGTACTGCAACACATTAAGCAGAAGATGAAATGGTTACGACTTTAACAACTCCAAAAATAGTTACAAAATTTGCAAATAGAACAAAATTTGAAATCCTGCTTACAGGACAATCTGGTTCTCCTGGTCTCTCAGGAAGAGATTCAGTTGTTGTGATAAGTGGAACCTGAAAAACGACAAATCAGTTATAATATTTATATTAATGTAAGAAGTGTTGCTCATGATTGACACTAATGAAGTGCATGTGTAACAAAGAGAAGCCAACATGGTTACCTTGATCATTTGTGTATCCATGGTATATGATGAAACACAAATAGAACATCCTAGAAACATATTCATTTCTGATCACCTAGAACAACTACAGATACCTTTTCCAATAACAGAGTTCAATCTTAAAACATCACCACAATCCACTACCAATGATCTCATGAAATTCTCTTTTATAAAGAAAACTTTTAGTAAACTAAGAATATTGCTTTCTTACACATCCGGTACAACGATTAACGATCACTTTAAATAGAGTATATCCAAGAGAAAAATGAGTGTAAAAGAAGGGAGAAACAAGTAGGGGTGAACAAGCTGTCACGAAAACAGATGAAAGGGGAAGCCTAAGGAATTATATAACATATATTAAAATAAGCTCATATATTATATCAATATCCTCATCAGTATAAAGCAAATTCCATCTCAAGATAAATATTATTGAATTATATAACAATGTTTATCTGCATAGCAGCATAGTTTAATAAGATATATTATCATAGACATAGAAAATAGCAATATGACTTTCACCTCTTTCCAATCTGGGATTCCACCTTCAGGAACCCAAATAGGATGGTCAAACTTGCAGGTTTCTCCAAATTTACAGGTTCTTGTTTGCATATAGTGGGCACAATCCTTCTCTCCTGGCCTTTGTGGATATATAGGTAAATTGCCAGCACTCTCGAATCTAGGGCGCTTGGCTAAAGAGTTGGTAGCATACCAAGCTTCACTTTGCCCAATTGTGGTATGGGTACCCAAAACAGTCGGATGGTAGAGCGCTATAATACATAGTAAAAATGTTTATACAAGAAAACAGGAAAAGTTATATGTTACTATATAAGTATAACGTATAAAATAATTTTTATCTAGGAATTTAATTACTAAATATGGATACATGGAAATAAATATTATAGCAATTGTATAGGGAAAGAAATACCAGATAATAAAATTGCAGTAAAAACATTGACTGCAGTTAAAATATATAAGTAGCTAGATCATACACTCAATGGAACATTACATCAGTAAGCAAAAAAAAAAAAAAAAAAAAAATTAAAAAAATATATTTAAGGGAAAACTAGTAATAATATGACTTGAAATGTAATTATATATTAGCAACTATTATAAATTAATGATACAAACAAATGAAAATATTTTGATATTTCTAGCATATGTTACGATTAAGTGGCTCTCTGGGTGAAAGGAAGGAGAAGTTGTCAATTCAAGCATGCATGCCCAAGCAAGCATGTGGTATAGTATAGGTGCCCACTACTCTGCACAGAAGTAGCCCATTCGATATATTGCATAAAAAAGAAGCACAAAGTATCTGTCTATCTGAGATGTAAAATATAGCTGTAGAACAAGTGAAGGAGGAAACACATGATTCCACTACACGGTGATTAATAATACAAGTTGGAATATCTCTGATCTGGGTCAAAGATGAAGATGAAATTATTTTCCTTAAGTAGAATTGAAGTTTGAACTCAATTTATTGAATGATAGTGATGAAAGTGTAAGTACATAGCAATTGTAGATAGTTTGAGAAAAGGGAAAAAGAGGAGCAACCTGGAGAGGATCGTTTGATGGAAGAAGTGGGGTCGACACCGGGAGGCCAGGGTTGGTTGGCCATATTGATACTGGAGTACCTCAACATGTCGGTATGAGAATAATGGTAAAGAGAATGGTCGGGATCGTAACGAAGAGCAGCGTCGGTCAAGGAACGAGAAGTGTAGATGCTGGAGAGAGTCGGTTTTGGGGATTGTTCTGATGCCGCTGAGCCGTATCGGTACAGCTGCTTGGCCATAAATTACACAGTTTCCCTCTCTCACTCTCACTCTCTACTCTCTACTCAATATCCGATCCCAATCGTTCCAAACCCTAATACTAATATCAGGTTAAGCTCTCTCCCATAGTCCCATTCCCATTGATCCCTTAAACAATGTCTACTGTATATCCAAATTCAAATACACTAGATTACTCTCGAACAAAGTTTATACCAGATTCACTTCACCTCGCATATTTTGGACGTGGCCTCGTGGGCTCGCAATTTGATTGAATGGGCTTTAATGGTCTATATGTCGGCCTTTTAAGTACTATTGGGCCTAATTCTAATCTTTGATTACTATACTCTGTTTACCATTAATTGAATTACTGGATCTGGTTCTGATGCTGAGAGATTGAATTACACACTTGTGTTTTTTTTAGGTTGGGAATTTTGTAAGCTCCATTAGCATATGACTTTTTGCACTTTGCTTCTCCTTTTTATTTTTATTTTTTCTGATTTTTGGAGAGTTATTCAACTTTAATATAGATTTTTATTTATTTTTTGGAAACTAGGAATGACATTGTTGAATAGTGTATTAGTGTAGTCAGTGTTACTACTTACTATTGATGCTGGATTCATCTTTGACATTGATTATGAATTTGGTGGCTAGGATATCATTCAACTTCCAAGTTTTACGAGCACCTTAAATTAACATTAATTTCTTAATTATTGGTGTCTGTACATATATTGTTATCAATTTGAAAAAACAAATTAAAAAGAGAAATTAAGCAATTGATTTCCATGGAGGAGTACCAGTTACTCATTAAGAGACAAAAGTTACGTGTACATATATATATATATACATTTCGAAACTCAAAAGCAATTGATCAGAAATTGGCAAAGGGATCATAGGTTTGATCAAAGAAGTAAATTAATTAATTAATTGAACTGCAATCCTAATTAAATAGATCTGTCTCATAGCTTTAATTAATACTGGGGGATGTACTTGCAAGTAGAGCAAGTTGCAACCCTAGCTAGGCTACTTGGAAAATTTTAAAATGTCGGTCTCACTGCAGCCAAGGTAATGAAAGGGAAATTTCTGAGACGAAGTAGACACGTGATCATGAACAACTTGAGATGAAGGGGGGTTGCACTTGTTTTGTGAGTGGTGATCAAACTGGTTTATTTGTTGAGATGATGCGAGAAGCTTGTCCAGAAAAGACCAATCGCCATTGAACCTCTCGTGATGCACAGGTCCACAACCGGTTGATGTCAGCCTCAACAAGTTCTGTGAGCACTCAATGTCCATCGTGTTCAAAGAGAGAGGTGAAATGAAGGATGGGCCTACAGCTGATGATTCTGGGCTAAACAACTGTGGAAGATGCATGGAACCATGATCAAAGCTATAGTCATGATGATACAGTGGTAGTACTGCTGGTTGTAGATGATTTTGTTTTGGTTCCAGCACTAGTGGAGCAGAAGATGCACTAGCACTACCCTTGATGTAATTCGAGTGTTCTTCTTGAGCAACTTCTGCTTGGAAACATCTAGTGTGATTCTTCTTCTTAAAAACCCTGCAGACCACCCACCCATCTTCCTGCTAAAAACAGTCATTAACAACATTTTAATTAAATTAAAGAGCAATATATATAATGAAACAGTACGTAATTCTATATCTTTATATATAATTAATGTTCATATATACCTGAACCTCAGAGTTGTCATCCTCCAAGCGGTACTCATGCATGATCCAGTCAGTCTTTTGGCCATGAGGGGCACGGCCAGTGTAGAAAACGAGGGTTTTTCTCATGCCAATTCTCTTAGAGTTATTGCTAAGGTGGATGGCCTTGTCCCTCCCGGTTGCTTTCCAAAAACCGGCTGTAGTTGCCCTATTTGTTCGAGTTCCAGTTGGATATTTCTTGTCCTTGTGACTGAAGAAATACCACTCGTTTTGAGGACCCGATCCAATCCTACATTTATCTGCATGAAAAAAGCATATTCATATATTCTAGTTTTCAAGCTAAGATAATTAGTAGTGTCAAAGATCCAGCTCCAACCATATTAATTATATGATTTTTATCATCAACGTAACATACATATAATTAAGTCATAATCTTAGCTCAACTTGAACTGCCTAGCTATTACATGCCTTGATTTTGCTAGATTAAATTTATATATAGAATCCACATTAATACTTAATATCATTACTGAATTTGAATCTCTTCTTGATTCGAGCCGTAGGGGTTATAAAATATATGTAAAGATGGACCTGAATCCTTGCGCCCTTCTATAGTTTAAACTCATGATCACCTGGCATTTAATTAGTATTATATATCAATTAATTATCTTTTCTATTTTTCTTACAAATTTGTTTAAAGGTATAAATGTTTGTAAAACAGAATTCATATCCAACAAGAATAGCCTACATAGGTTCAATTGGTATGCCTGCATGTCTGCTAACAAAAATGAGGAAAACATGTAACACCTTGAAATCTGAATGTATGGTTTGGCTCTAAAAACATGCCCTGTGTACGTACATAATATTTTTGAGTAGGGGAAGTTGATTAAAGGATATTTATAATATTACATGCAATATCAATAAAATGATCGATGTATGAGGATCGAAGTGATCTTCAGATACCTTTGAGGTCCCAGGGCTCGAGTTTGTTGAGATCCACCTCCCTAATAACATCGAGGTCGATGGCTTCATAAGAGACCTTCTTCCTTAGATAATAGTACAGGAGTTCTTCATCCGTTGGATGGAATCGAAAACCTGGAGGAACCGAAAATTGTCCACTTCCTGCCATCATGATTTTTTCTACTATCTTATGTTCGATCGCCTGCAAAGAACTATAGATTACAACATATATGATAGTAATAAAATAATTAGATATATCATACTTGCTCTACTGGAATCTTAACCCTAGAAATATACAAGATCTGAATAACAACTTTTCAAATATATTTTCTTCTTCTTCTTTTTCGGATAAGACATCAGAGATTGAAGGGTTTGGTCCCTGGAAGAACTATATATAATTCACATGCATGGTAGCTTGCTTAACTGCAGCATGCTGTGATTCTGACCAGAAGAAACGGGGTTTCTAATAATTACAAGTGCTAACACTCACATGTATCGTAAGCTAATTAAAACTGTAAGTTTCATCAAAAACAAACATGTAATAAGATTATAAGAACGTAAGAGAATTTCAGAACCTAGTTCATCCTGTACTTTCCCCTATATAGTATATATAAAATCATTACTCTCAATTGGGTGGTTCATTTCAGAGAAAAAGAAACCAAATAAGTTTGAAAAATCAACACCTAATATATTACACTTGGTTAAATTAACTTTCTCACTTTGCCTTCATGAAGACAAAACGTACTCAATATTTTCTAAACCAAAATAAATAAGTTATTAAAAGAAATTTGAATATATAAGTGAGGATGAATCAAACCTTGATGATGGAGATATTTTTCTTCGTGACAAAGGAAAAAGGACAGTTTTCAGTAGAGGAAAAGGGACGTAGCCGGCGGTCAATTTCTTAACTTCAAGGGCAAGATCATGTGCCTTTTAAGAGAGAGAGAGAGAGAGAAAGAAAGTGTATCAAGTATGTGTGATTGTGAAGAACTGACAAACCTAGAATGGGAACAGAAATATAGAAAAAATTAATAATAAAAAATTTATTATTAGTTAAAAAAATAGGGTAAGGTTGATTTTGTCTCTTCTCAACTAGTTTTATGAGAGTATGAATTAACCATAAAAGTCTTTGGCAAATGTCCGTTGAATGGGAGACCCTAATCCCGAAATTCTCCTAATTAGAGTGAAGAAAATCTGCTTTACTGTCAATTATTATATAATTTGACAGTTTTTCTTTTTAATTCTATCAATATCTGATGTTTAATTTGTATTAATATATTCGAAATCTATCTATCTGTGATCTGTCTACAATTATATACACGGTGATCAGAGTCAGCGAGGAATGAAGAAATAATGCCCCTTTTATTCCTTTATACTCTTTTTATTATCTGTATATTCTTTTCCTCTTTTTCTTTATATTATATATCAAACTTGTATTTAGTCATATACTGTATATATGATTCTTCCACAGTTTTAAAACTATAAAATTATTCACCAATAAGATACAATGAGCTCGAAAAGTATTATAATAATAATCTTCCATTTAATTAACTACGAAGAGTCAGAGACCACCATGAGATGAGGGGTTTGGCATGTAATTAATTATTAACCATTAGCCAAGTAGTATGTTGTTATTTATATATTTAACATCATGACAATTGAAATAAATATTAAAATATCTTTAAATATTTGTGTGTTCAAAACTTGTTAATAATAAGAAACCTTAATACTTAAAGATAGTACTGATCCAATTCAGAAACCTTAATTGCAGTAGTAAAATGAAATATTACATCCTTAATTAATTGGGTCAACTCATAATAAGGACTGAGGAGGATCGTATGACATCAAATTCAGTGCAACTGTGAAAAGGGGCTGAAAAATTACTTTAAATTCCCACACTAAAAATAGTTTAGTTTATTTAATCCTTTTGTGAAACAGCTCCGCGGCATTGTTGGAAGCCGTGTTTGATGTGATTCAATGATACGTGATCCAAGCTCGAATATGTAAATTACAAAGTCCTCTATATCCTCCAAGAAAGTTTCAAATTTGCTCCGTTTAGGGCTTTTTTTGTTTATCTGATTTCTTATATATGAATATTATCAATATACTACTCATAATGAACATATATTAAGTTAAATAATAAAGTCCGAAAACAAGAATGGAGAGGGACTAAGGAAATGAACCGAATGAATTAAGAAATAATGTGATGGGTGGGTGGGTTTTCACATGAAAAGTTTGTTGATGATGCACAATTAAGAAAGCAAAATCCTGAAAGTCCGTGGCACATACACGTGCTGATCCAACACACACTACACAATCCAAGGTCTCGGGTGACTAAATCTAATAATAATAATAATAATATGCATGGAATTGGGATTGCATTATTTCACACCCAAATAGATTCTCACGCAAGCTAGCTAGCGATTCCTGGTCAAACACGGTGATGAAACATCAAATCATGACACAATACAGTTCCGTAGTTAATTACCCTTTTAACAACACTAAATTGCAATGTCAAATGTCAGACCATCGTGAATTTATATTGCTAACACAACTGGTGTGCCGTTCCCTTTACGAACACTACATTTTAACATTAATATCATGAGATCATGAGACTTTATGACAAAGGGAATCCCATGTTTGCCTCTTATCTTCTGGAATCTCGGCCTTCCTACTCATTACTCAACATCAACATTCAACATTCTTTCTTTACAACTGCATCGCCTTATTCGCAACTCCAAATTACATGACAGATTTTGATCAATAACTGTACAAAAAATCTGAAGTTTAATCAACAACAAAAGTTGTAAAATTGCAATTTTTATATAAATCTTACATAAATAATAATCAAGACAAAGCGAAGAACCGCCCCCAGCAGTGTATCTCAGTTAGTAGATGGACGAACTTGGAGTTTGGATAAATTTCCTCCAGTGACGCTGGCGTTTACTGGGCCCGAGTTGTTGACACCATGCGGGGTGTTAACATCATTGTCACTGGCGTTTACTGGCCCTGAGTTGTTGACACCACGCAGGGTGTTAACATCATGCGGAGATTGGCTTCCGTCTCTAGTCTACTATTTGCCATGCTGGTTTTTCACAAGTTCTTGAGGGTTAATTCTGTAACACAGTTGTTTTCAATCCCTTCCTTCTAGCGTCAATTGTTGATGATGATTTTTGGGTTGTGTTAAATTAACCATGCGTCCAACAAGTTAACACGAATTAACAGTCAAACTATAAAGTAAGAAAAGAAATCAAGCATGCAAAACGTAAAGTTTTACCTGAAAAACCCAAAAAGGGAAAAAACTACAATTGCCCGAGACTGCGAGGGAAAATCTTCACTATGAAAGCTTAGGATTACACACTCAATCGCTCTACCACTCTTTTACGTATTATTGCACTAACTGTTACAATGACGTTTTATGGTCTATTTATATGTACATAGAATCCTAATTCTTGACATACAAGCAAGGGGAATCAACGAGGTTCAATTGAACTCTAACCTATCGGAGTCATTCTTTTCTTGTTTTGTATCTTCTGTACATTAAATGCATTGGATCCCTTGCCTGATTTAGACTCTAATATCTTTAAGGAAGTTTGTTTCCTTATCATGGTATATTTCCAGATGCCTTGTTCGAGTGAGATTCTTTCTCTGCGTATTTGAATCGTGGACGCATTTAATCAATATCTTCACATGTTGCTTAGACGACCAGCTATCCAACCCGTTCAGACCTTATTCACCCTGATCGGTTTCTTAACCTCGACCGGATATCTCAACCCGATCAACTTGGTTACCCCGATCGGGGCACCTTTACCCAATCAATCTGATTATTCTGATCGGGTTTCCTTAGCCCGATCGCCTATAACTTGACTGGGTCTTGAGAACATCTATTGGTCAACAATCAACTTGGGTTGGCCGTCTTTATCCGATTATCTTCTGATGACATGGCACATCTAGTCACCGTATTTTTTGGTAACTGTGCTGACTTGTCAGTTCTCCGAATTTTACCAACAACATATTTGTAAACTGATTTTTGCATCATTAAGTCAGTAGCCTGTTCTTTGTGAATTAATTTTACTGGAAATTTTTGCATTGTGTAGAACTGTCATTTTATGACGGATCGATGTGTTCGGGAACACAATTATTTGTGTCGACATTTTAGAGAACTTAAGATGGTGAAAAAAGGAAAGACATATTGATTACATGGATGAGATGGCACCATGCCTACTCAAACATTTGATCTCTGACTAAAGCTACTGATAAGTTTTGGACTTTCCATTGACTTAGAATATAGGCTTGGAAGAGTATACTAAAAATCCACCATCTAATTTGGAAGAAAAAACTAGGTATAAAAATTTGTATGTGTTTATATTGCTTTTGGCATGTGAAATCTTTCGTGGTGAAAGCATCTCTCTATTTATTCTGAGAAAGAGAAAAGGATACCGTCCTTCTGAAGTTGTAAATGTCAGAATATAACTTTATGTCCTAATATTATTTTGGATAATATTTAGCATTAGTACTTGATGAGCTAAAACTTATATTTTTATATACGTTATTAAACTAAAGGTTTCAATTTGTGATGCAACCATCTGTCCTTGAAGGATGTTACTGAAATTGAGCACTTAATAATGCAATATAGAGAACTGTATTAGAAAGAAAAGTAATCATATTTATGGCTCAACGACAGGAAGTAGTTTTTAATTTTTAATTTTTTATGTACATTTTCTATAGAAAGGATGACATTGCACCATTGGGATCAAAACTTCAAAGAGTGTGAACTTAAATGTGGTTGGAAGAACGGCCTTGAAGCACATTGGAGATTTTGTGCGCTCATTTTCTGATCAGCATACCTTTGCCATCGCGGCTACATCAGCAGCCCCCACAGCTTTGGCACAAATAACATATCAGAAGCAGGGCATCTCAGATGCAGGTTTTCATTCCTTTTTTTTTTTTTTTTTTTTTCCTTTTCTCTTTTAAATGCTAACTTTGAAGTCTGATACAATGTCATATACTTTCCAGTATTGGTAATATACAGAAAAATAAGATAAGATTATACACACACATATACGTTTTTTTTTACAATTTTCTAGTTTGGTCAAATATGTTCAGCATACTCCTTATAGGATTCTTTCTTGCGGTTTATATATTGGCTTTTATTGTTTTCCTCTCCAGCGGATCTGACATTGGGACCATGTTAATAAATCCTACATCGGTACTTTGGGCTAAGCCAGGATAAAATAGTAGAGTGGGCTAAACCAATTTTTTTTTAAGGAATTTAAACTACACGAAAAAAATTTATTAATCGATTTTTTTCTTCACTTTTGTATATAATTTTTATTTATTTATTTATTGAAATATTATAATAATTCGGGATTTCAGGAGAGGAGAGACTTAAGCCGACAATCTCAGTGTAGGTGTGAGAGACATACCACTGGCGGGGGTGTCATCTTGTCAAAATAAAGTTAGGTATATCAATAAACTTTATTTACTTTCAAAGAAAATTTATTTACTTTTTATGATTTTTTTAGGTTAACAATCAACATTATAAATGAATCATGTTTGAATAAATTCAAAGAAAATAGCATGATTTGATTAAAATTAGTATTTATATGCTAATCCCACCAACTACTAGCACATTATAAAATATCAAAAGAAAAAAAAAAAAAAAAAAAAAAACTTGGAAGATCAAAACTTTAACTACTTTAATTAACTCTTGAGAGTGAGACACATTTTGAGAGAATGAAGAGATTAAATTTAGTTGGTGGCTTGGTGATTCACTGCTTAAAAGTTATGTTTGAGCCTTCAATAGTTTATTTTATATATTTGTTTTTTTATTTTAATTAAAATAATTTAATAAATATAATTATAAAATAGGGGTAATTAGTAATAACCTTTACCTTTTTTCCAAAATACCAACCTGGGCTACAACCTAGGCTGGTTTTCAAACACCTCCGCAGGCTCCGCCCCCGTACTTAGACTTGTCTTCTCCAGGTGAACCTCTTCTCTCAACTTAAAATTTGACATTCATGACGTGTATAGTTCAACACCTAATCCAATCAAATAGTGAAATTGTTTATATATTAAAAAAGAAGGATAACTTACAGAAGTTACAAGGTGAAGTATTTACTTGTAAATCATTTCATAAGACTTATATATATATATATACATATATATTGGATAGACCGGTTAATATTCTATTTTAAATTGAATTTCCTATTGCAGTTTACCATGCCTAGAGGACGGCACCATACAATCCTCGTGCAGGATGTGGGAGCACCAAGGATAGAGAAAATCTTGGATGCACCTAGTGCAACACTCAGCACATGCTAATTGTTGCATCGGGGCCAATTAAATTCTGACACTCAGCTTTTATCCCACTCAGTCTCTGTAACACAAAAACAATCTCACCATTAAAAACCTCCAAATCTCTCTTCAAAATTGCCTCGCCGCAGAAACATCCCGCGTAGCCACACCCCTCTTCAAGAATCTGCCTAGATCAAAGATCTAACAGGTTGAACTGAGTACAGTTCTGACCCCAATATTGGACACCGTGTCATCGTCAAGGGTGTAGAATTGTTAGGTGCTCCATCTGTATCAGCTTCTTTACAGCTTGTTGACGCTTGCCCATCACTGCCAGACTCTTCCTTTGTATCAGAGGTTTCAGAACTATCAGAATTATCCACCTCAGCCTCTACATGCTTGTTAGTCGATGTTGGAGTCCCCTGATCTTTCTCAGCCGATTTAAATCCGAGGGAAGTCACAGACACAAACGACTGGTTGCTACCACTTACTGACTTGAAAATATGGAGTACCAATTGAGGATTCTGAATTACTGGAGGGTTTAAAAGCCGACGGTATACATGAGTGGATTGTTGTATTTCTTAACTTCATCGGAGTTTGAAATACATTTTCAGCTGCCTTTGGTGGTACAGATCTTTCTACGACTTTGACCTTAATTTCATTCCATGAGGATTGATTATGAGAAAGCAAACATGATACATCAGTGTCAGTCATAATGGATAATGTATAACTCCATTTCATCATTATAAACTTTGACAAAATTATGAAAATAATCATTTTAGCTAAATAAATATCCATTTTAATACAAAATACAAAATAATAATAATAATGGAATTTTATTATTATTATTATTCATTTAAGATTTTTTTTTTTGTAATTTATTTATTTAAGATTTTATTGTTGAGAATTTTATTATTTTTCATTTTAATTTAAAATTAAGATAATCATTTTATCTAAATTAAATAGTAATAAGGGTGAAAATGTACTTTTATAGGTTTTAAAATAGTTGCCTTTCAAATATTTAGTGAAATGGACTAAAGTGATGAGTTTTGGAATAAATATGAACTAAAGTGATGTATATGGAAAAACATTTATAAATGTGACAAATCGTCAAAAAAGTGAGACTTATATGAAAGGGGAAGGATCCCCGGCCCCCCAAAATTACCCAATTTCTTACAGAATTTGTGGACCATTGGATTATGATGAGTTGTATGGTAGAGATGTGCTCATACCAATCTTCTCCATCAGCTATATACACCTCACTCCATCTTCTCTCTCCTTTTTAATTGGAATAATAATAATTAAAAAAAACGATGGACCGGAGGATCTCCATCCTCCACCGCCATCTATCTCCAATAACACAATCACATCCACAAACCCAGAATTGCCAAACCCAGAGTGTTTTGTAAGCTCTTGCCGAATGAATGAATGATCATGTACAATTTATTTATTTTTCTTAGAAAAATCTAACAAAAAATTTGTCTAAAAAATTGCCAAGATACATATACACAAATCAATCTATTGAAAAACTTAATCAATCAGATTTGGAGTTTTTTGTATCACTATTGTAATAAAGCTTGTCATAAGCCTCAAGCTTCTCGTAATACACATCCCGTACGCATCGTACGCATCCACTCCCAATCTCCACGTTCCGGCTTTTCCGACGGAGGAGGCGGCGGCGGCGGCTGCATCGATTTCTTCGATTCCCTTTCTTCTTCTTCTTTTTTCTTCTCGATGTTGGCCTCAATCGCTGCTTGATCGGTCTTCGTCGTCGTCACCGCCATGCGTTTAACGATTGTTGATGTGTTGTCGTCGAAGCAAGAGACTCGCGAATCGCAAAACGGAGAATCATTTTTGGTGGTGTTTGCACAGACGACGCATTTGAAGAAGGTTAGGTTGTGGTGGTGGTGGAGGAGGAGGAGGTCGATCAGCTGTGGATCTGATGATTAATGATATGACAAAAAACAAAGCATGGTTTGGTGATTTTTGGTGGATGTGATTGTGTTAATGGATATAGATGGCGGTGGAGAATGGAGATCCTCCGATCCAAATTTTTTTTTCTTCTTTTTTTTAATCCAATTAAAAAGAAGAGAGAAGATGGAGTGAGGTGTATATGTCTGATGGAGAAGATTGGTATGAGTACATCTTTACCATCCAACTCATCATAATCCTATGGTTCACAAACTGTGTAAGAAATTGTGTAATTTTTGGGGCCGGGGATCCTTCCCCTGAAATTCGGTATTTATTTATTATCAACACCATTCTCAGTCAATTTTCAACCAAACATTTGCCGACACAAACATCCGCTAAGTTATGTATTATTGATTTCCAGCTGTATCTTCCCCACGATGAGAAAATCTTCTGTGTACTAGCTGAGGTGCATCGGACCACTCAATGGTTGACATGTGTTAACTTTAGTATTAACTATAATATTTAAAAGGACTAATTGCACAAATGTCCCCTGAGTTTAAGTATAATTGCATGTATATGGAATTTTATCCATAATTACACAAACATCCGCTATAATTAGTTAACTTCGTTAAATCTAACCATTGACCACAATTTTAACCAAAAAATGACTAAAGTGCCCCTAGTTACCTATTTTATAATTAATTATATATATACTCTTTTTTTTTTACAATTTATATACATACTTAAAAGAATAATTATATATATACTTAAAAATAATAATTATATATAATACTTAATTTATTTATTTAAAAAAATGGATTACAAAAATATAAAAAATGGAATAAAAAATGGATTATAAAATTTTTAAATAAATAAATTAAGTATTGTATAAAATTATTATTTTAAGTATATATATATAAATTGTCAAAAAAAATAAAGTATATATAATTAATAATAAAATAGGTAACTAGGTGCACTTTAGTCATTTTTTGGTTAAAATTATGGATAATGGTTAGATTTAACGATATCAACTAATTATAGGGGATGTTTGTGTAATTATAGGTAAAAATTCCATATA
The DNA here is from genome assembly GCA_030490815.1 of Acer saccharum. Classification (NCBI taxonomy): domain Eukaryota; kingdom Viridiplantae; phylum Streptophyta; class Magnoliopsida; order Sapindales; family Sapindaceae; genus Acer; species Acer saccharum. The sequence goes on from CM059866.1 coordinate 68,418,440, forward strand.
CATGCAATTATATCTAAACTCAGGGGAAGTTTGTGCAATTAGTCCTATTTAAAATGTTTCTCTCTTCCCTCAATATTTTAAAAATATTTTCTGAACTAAAAAGTTATCACATGTCTTTGAAGTTTTTCTCCCCTATGATATGCCCCCTTTTTTCTTTCTCTTTCATCAAATTATTATAAATAATTTATACATACTTTGGCCTTTTTATTATGGAGAGTAGATTTAGATTAGATTATTACTAGTTTTTTTTTTTTGGACCCAATCTGTATCATGCTAAACTTGACTCCATCCCCAGCCCATCTACAGCAATGTACAATATGTACTCTTTCAAGTTTCAAGTTGTCTGTTACTTTGTCATTCCGACATTGATTTATATTACATTAAAATATTTGATAACTTAACAAGTTTTGTTACATCAAAAACTCATAAGTACCCTACAAACCGGAAACCAATTAGATCACTGAGGGATGCTGCTGTGACAAGAAGATCATATATGGTCTCAACCATAAATGGAAGTAATAAAGTGTCTGATCATCAATCAAAATCACTAATAAGACTACTCCTTCAAATCAAAACTAAGGCTGTTGGAAATTGGAATGGAAGATCGAGTAACTGTCTTTTTTCGGGTTTATTTTGAAATAAAAGCCTAGCTATTATATGAATTTTTTTTTTTTTTTTTGATTGAAAAAGAGAGCAAACACAGAGAGGAAACAAACATCAAACAATCGCCCAATAGTAGCCCGGGAAAAGCTCAGGGTCTACCCACGAAAACTCCTTCGCAGAGGAGAAAGAAAGAGAAGCTAAGTTCTGGGCCAAAGAATTTCCCGAGAAGGGAATAGCCATACAACTACTAATACCAAAGTCTCCTAACAAAACCTTAATGTCTGACACTAAATACTTAAAGTCCCCAAAAGAGACAGCAGAATTGTTGATCAAAGAGGCTGCTTCAGGGGAGGAAATCTCAGCAAACGCAATAGGGGCACCAATAGAAACAGCAAAAAACAATCCCGAACGTAAAGCCAGCAACTGCCTAAGGTCATTAGAAAAGGAACCTTTCAGCACAGATGACCAAAAGGCAACAACCTTCCCTTTATATGAATTATACTCTGGTAGCATCATCTAACAACATTATAATTTTTTCTCTTTAAGTCTTACCTCAATGGTTCAGTTCAACCCCATTTCAAGCTGTATGAAACCATACATCATACAAGGAGAAATATAAAAAATATTTAATGATGGTGTTGACACGTACAAATACAATTACACGAACGTTGTTCCTTTAGTATAGTTAATTTTCAAACAAGAAAAAAAGAAGAAACATATGTACCTTTGAAGTCTGGTGCGCAACCATAATACAATCAAGAGATTCCTGGCAATCTGGAATATCATATATGTTTGTCTGCAACTTATTCCTCTCTTTCTCATCTTCCTGATTGGTTTAGTGGAACTATTCCTTCCCCAACAATTCCATAGAAGAACATCTTCCTGACTTGCAGTTGTTCTTAAAAACACTCTTCACTAGAGATACAGATTAAGATGTGGAACAGCAAGAAGTGCAATGATGGGAATTGGACTGGACTATAATTATTATAATAACTCTATTCTCTAAATAGAGCTGTGGAGAAAAACTTAAATGGACGGTTTTATTGCTTCCGATGAAAGTGTGACGCGTGCTATTTTAAAAATATATTTTATTCAACCCAAAAATTTAATTTTATTAGATTTGTTAATGATATTGTTTCTAGAATTTATCTCAGGTAGATTTTGTCTTGGAGATAGATCGAGAATAGTGAGGTTAAGTTTATTTATATCAATTAAGTCTCTTATTAATTTTGATCATTACCTCAATTCGGATAATTAAGAACTAGACTACAACTTATTGACATATTTTTTTCTATGACTTATGAATAGTTATGATGCAATCAATATTCAAGTTTTACTTGCCTCTATGTTGTTTGTTTGATACCCATCAATGTGTTGGAAATGGCATGAATTTCCAACGGTTACCAAACGAGATACAACTAATGCGGAGACTTTCAGGAGACGTGAGAGCGTTTGGGAGTATGAAGTTATGTTTGAGGGAGACTTGAAAACCGAAGAAGAACTGAAGAAACGGATTCTGAAGGGAACCGCAGCATGGACCGCTGTGCGGACAAGGCACACCAACTGCAACATAGGGAGCGGTACATTCCAGCAAGTATTACGCGGTGTAGACCGCGACAGAGGCAAAGGCACCAACCATGGTATTCTGAGCGTTGGACTTCAGTGGCTTTACGCGGTTGAGGTCATGGGTTGCAAACCGTGACCCAGACTGCGACAACATCGGATTTTGCTCAGATCAGGAATGTTGTGTGAAAATAGGAAAAATGTTTTCTTCTGGAAGTTCTTGTGCTTATGGAAAAAGGAAAAAAAGTCTGTCTTCATGTGGATTAGGAAAGTTTTGTACTTGAAGGAAACAAATTCCTCCTTAAAAGAAGACTTGTCATAAATAGGAAATAGTATTTATGTGGAACAAGTAATTCTTGTATGTATAGGAGTAGGATTTCCTTTTATCTTAAACTCCTTGTAATTCATATTAAAACACCATAATAACTAAGTTATGATGTGTGGAGCAAAATAGCAAATACTAGAGAGATCTCAAAGTGAACATTGGGTGTAATAGGGTTTAGGGTATTATTTAGAGAGAGAATCCTGAGTGTGTGGTTGTAATTACTACATATTGAAACTTTCTTTTATCGTCCTGACGACTATGGTTTTTTCCTTGATTTGGGTTTCCACATAAAACTCTTGTGTTGTGTGTGATTGAATTTTATTACTTCTCTTCATCTTATCTTTCTTTATTATTGTGTTTGTTTATGTTTTATCCGGCAACACTTCTGCACGTATAGTGACGTTTGTTCGCTAACAATTGGTATTAGAGCCCCGGTTTCTTGATAGTGGTTTTAACAAATTTTATGGCAAAGATGATAAGATTCGATGTTGAGAGGTACAACAGAAAGATGAACTTTGGGTTGTGACAAGTACAAATAAAACTAATGGCATCATCTATGGCATACAAGTTTGATAGCTATTGGAGTACATTTCATGGTATTATGGTTGTGGCAACCATTTTAGATCCTAGATATAAAATGAAAGTCATGGAATGTTACTTCCCTTCGCTCTATGGAGATGGATCTTCATATGAGATTAACAAGATTCAAGAAGTTTTGTTGAGGATGGTTGAAGAGTATGAGCAAAAGTCTAAGGCCAGTCAAGCTTCATCAAGTAATCCTACCAATATTTCACCATCTCAGTCAGTAATGGGTCCTCCCAAAAAAAAAATGTCTCGATTCGATCATTATATTACTGAGGTCCCTTGCACTACCATTCATGTGAAGACAGAGTTGGATTATTATTTGGAGGAACCTGTCATTCCAAGAGTTGAGAATTTCGCTATATTGACGTGGTGGAAAGTAAATGCATCTAAATATCCTACTTTGCATTGCATAGCTAGAGATATTTTGGCTATTCCTGTTTCTACGGTTGCATCCGAGTCAGCTTTTAGTACCGGGGGTAGATTTGTGAGTCCTCATCGTAACAGGTTACATCCAAAGACAAGAGGCATTAATGTGTGCTCAAAGTTGGTTATGGTCCGAATTTAATGGTATAAAAATTATTACATTGTTCATTGAAGTTTTTATATTATTAATTTTATTTCTTATCTTATTCTAATTCATATATTTTACTTCTAACTAGATTCAACCTTGGAAAGAAAATTTGAAGCTTCTATTTTTGGGGAAGATGACGAAGAATGATGATGATGAGGTAAACTCATTTTGTTGTCATGAATTTATTACTATTTGATCTTATTTGAATATATACTAAATTGATTTTAAATTGAATTTTATAGGAATCAACAATCATTTTGTGAAAAACTTGAGTGGAGGAATGGAACTTTGAAAATTGGAAGTGGAGAGGAAATGGAGGATGAATGCCATTGATTCATTGATAATTAATGATTTATTTGTTATGTCCTTGATTTTAAACTATTTGTGTTTGTTTAGGATGTTATTTGTGCAATGTTTAACGTTGTGTTTATGAATTTTTGTATTATTGATGCGATTTGTTTAATGTTTTAGGATGTTATTTGTGTAATGTTTAATGTTGGTAAAATTGAATGTATAATGTTTTATAATTATGACTTTTGAACAAGTTTTTATAGTGAAAAATTGAATAAAAAATATAAAGGAAAAAAAAAAGGGTCAATGGGTCCACGGGTCCAGACCCGGACCTATGATATTTCGTGGGTCCACGAGGTAGGTCTAGGTCTGCCTAAGACCCGAACCCGAACCCGAAATTTTTCATGGGTCTGGGTCTGGGTCTGGGTCTAGTAGGACTCGACCCATTGCCATCCCTAGTCCCAAACCTTGGGTTAACTTTGGACTTTGGATTAAGTTTGGGACACATGGCAACACCTGAGGTCCGGGGTACTGCTTACCTCTAGTTAATGTGGGTGAGCAAAGTGGCACTCTTGTTTAAGGGAGTTTCGATAGTTTTTTTTTTTTTTTTGATTGGAATACAACAACAACAGGAATACAGGATTACAGATCCAGAACATGATTATATGATTACAACAACTAGGACCCATCAAGAATCGATTTCCAAGCGCAGCCCAGACTGGAGCTCTCACGGACGGGGAGAGAGAACCCACACAAAGGATTTTTCAACCACCCACACAAAGTGGGACAACACCCATGTTTTTAAATGGGCCAAGGAAAATTTGCATAATTCTATGCACACACTATGTCTTCAACCTTGGTAGTGGGGGGTTCCCAAAGGAAGGCCCACCATTATGGCAAGGGACCATGTGTGAGTTTCGATAGTTAAATAAGCTTGATTAGTGGCCTGTACACATCACATCAACACATTACAATAATGCATTGGATAATTACATATAATAAAATCAATATTGTTGCAATATTTTATTTTTAATCAAAAGTAACTCTTGTCTATTGATCTGCTGGCAGATGCATATTTATAGGCAATGCGGACGGTCAATTGGATTTTGTAAATAGTTTTCTTTAATTGGAATTTATTTCATTTAAACTTTAAGGATGTTTTTATTATTTTGTTTATTATTCCATAACGGAAAGTAGGTGCTCACAACTGAGAAGTGAGAACTGACTAACGGGTAATTGAGTCATTATAAAAATTTGATATAGTTGATGTTTGGAGCTAACTGACATATTTTTAGTGGAGGGAGGCGATTGTTTATTTTTCAGAAAAGTGATTTGTAGTTGTCTAAAGAGCAAACCTCAGGGTCCTTGGTTGCAATTTGTGATTTTAATCCTAATATAACAGACTTAGAATATTCGTGTATACTTACTCAAAGACATCTACCGTGTAAGCATCAAAGGAGGGACTATTATGCCGTACCTGGAACAACTTCTTTAATCGACGGCGCACCCATTCTAGTCGAAGGTATGGCGATGTCTGTTTTGATTAGGGTTGCACATTTTCCCCCGGATCCCCATTTCCCCGCTTCCCCATCCCCATCCCCATTTGGGGGAAATTTTTTGGGGGGAAATGGGGAAATGGGGGGGGGGGGGGGGGGGGGGGGGGGGGGGGGGGGGGAGAATGGGGATGATTTTCATCCCCAAATTGAAATGGGGATGGGGATGGGGAGACCCTCCCCCATCCCCATTTTCCCCATTTTCCCCATTAATATAGTGAAATGGGGATGGGGATGGGGGGAACTCCCCCCATCCCCATTTCCCCATTTCCCCTAAAATATTATAAAATAATTATATATATATATATATATATATATATTAATATATTTTGTAATGTATTTTCTTTGATATTATTTTGTAATGTGTGTATATATATATATATATTTGACATTATTTTGTAATGTATTTTCTTTTGCATTTGTAATGGAATTTTTTATTTATTTTTAGTTTAATTTGTAATTTTCAACCAAATGGGGAGATGGGGGAATGGGGGAAACGGGGAAACGGGGAAAATGGGGAAATGGGGATGGGGATGGGGGGACCTCCCCCCAAACTCCCCCATCCCCATTTTCCCCAAATGGGGAAATAGGGGGGGGGGGGGGGGGGGGGGGGGGGGATGGGGAAGGGTTTGAGAAGTGGGGATGGGGATGGGGATGGGGGGACCTATATCCATCCCCATTTCCCCAATGTGCAACCCTAGTTTGGATCCTAATTTTGTTTCTGATCATATTTTTGTTTGTTTCGATTTCATTATTAAGGCTTGGTATGTATCTGTTGTATGTATAAACTCGCCCAACTGACACGTCATCGAAGGAGCAAACAAAAGGTTGCCACGTCATTCATTGACCGGGTAAAAGAAAGAAGTTTGACCAGTCAGGATGAAAAAATAGCTTAGACCAGAGGGAAGTCAAAAGGCATGGTCGCCAAAACCAAAAATCTACTCGCCGAATATAGAAGTGCACTCGCCAGATATGCAGTACCCAGAAAATAAAAGTACTCGCTGGACCAGCACACTGGGCTCGAACCGACTCGGCATAAACACAGAAACAACAAGGAATCATAAAAAGGAAAGAAGACCCAAATCCGCGACAGAAAAGGATCCTAATGCAAATCAACAAAGGGAAACCCTAAATAAACATGTATAAATAGAATCACCTATCCCACGAGGAAGGGGTTCAGAAATATAGAGAGAAAAGAGAGCAATTGTGAGAGATTAGAGAGTGTAACGAAGCAACGAAAACCTAGTATTATTCTTCTGCCCTCAGGGGCGCCGTGGTTTTTTCCCATTCAAGGGTTTTCCACGTAAAACTTGTCTTTTGCATGTGTTCTTAATTTTCTTGCTTTATATTAAATTGATTTAATTGTTGAGTGTGTGGCAATCCAAATTTCACCGTCAACAATTGGCGCTAGAAGAAGGGGGTTTTGAACGAAAAACTTCGAGGGACCCTTGCGAAGTTAGACAGCATGAACAACGACAGCGACAGAGATGGTAACTCCAGTGGAGATTTAGTTGTTGAACCAGCTGCGCCAATGGGAGACAGGGCAGGTGACAGTTGGGGAGCAGTCAGCAGCAACGCCAGGAACTAGGGCGGCGGATCCCGGGATTTTGCAGCACTTCCAAGCCGTATTGGTAAACCTAATCAGCGAAGCCAGCAAAATAGGACTTTCGCTTCCTATAGGGTTAGGAGTCTCATCTCCTTACGAGTTAACCACCCCTGGAACCCATCCACCCGGAAGGCTGCGGTCAGAAGTTCATATCACAGTTCCCGACAATCAAGCAAGACAATCCACCGAGGAGACCCCCCAAGACCACATTGAGGATTTCGAGGGGAGAAAACAGAGGAAGGGAAAGGGTGTGATGAATGAAGAGTCCAGGGAGGAACGAGATCAGGTGCGAGCACATAGGGTCAATTCCAGCGACACATACCAGCGAAACCGGTGGAGACACCAGTCCATCTCATCTGAGGACAAGAGTCCTCGTCCGCGAAGGGAGTTGCGATCTAAAAGAACGAAGCGGAGAAGATCCGAGAGCATCGAAGAAGCCCAGATGAGAGAGGCAATCATGGTAGAATGACAATCAAGAGTAGGCTCGACCCAGCAGGAGAACCAACTGGTCAGCGAGATGTCACCTTACAAGAGCTATCAAGAAAGGTTTCAGCAATGGCACGAAGGTATGGACGTAATGTATCCTCGGATGATGAGTCAGATAGCCCATTCGTCGAAGCTATTGCTCGCACCCAATTTCCAGACAGGTTTAGAATGCCAACTATTGAGCAGTACAAGGAGAACATGGATCCCAAAGAGCATGTTCGCCGATTCTGCAATATCATGGCCCAGTATTCATCCAATGACGGGTTGCTGTGTCTCACCTTCCCGCAAACATTCGGCGACCTCGCCTCTAGATGGTTCGGAAGGCTTCCACCCGGAACCATAAGCAGCTTCTCAAACCTCAGCAAGGCATTCATAAGGCAGTTCATGGGAAGTGTCCAAAGAAGAAAGTCACTCGCCCATCTATCGAACTTGAAACAGGAACATAACGAATCAATCAAGAAGTATCTGGCCAGGTTTGGGAAGGAAGTAGCTCAAATTGAGGATGCCAGTGATGTAGCTGTAATCGCCGCTTTCACCAATGGGTTACAAAGTGGACGATTGTCTTTTGACCTGCGAAGGGATAGACCTAAAACTTACGAAGAGATGATGGAAATAGCTGGCGATTATGCACTGGCAGAGGAGGAAGAAGTAGCACAAGGGGGTAGCTATGTGCATGGGCACAAGCCTAACTTGAAAACAGACCATAAGGACGACAAAAAGATGCAATCACGTGATCGCCAGAAGGATGAGAAGGGCCAAAAAGGATACTCAAGAGAGAGCAGGGGAAACACTCGGGCCAATAAGTTTCGAGGAAGGTACAACCATTACACCCCTTTAAACGGCGACCAGGAGGAGATATTATCTGTGGTAGAAGACAAGGGACTCGCCAAATACCCCCGACAGCAGTCAGCGAATGCAAGGAGAGATACAACCAAGTACTGTCGATTCCATAAAGATCATGGACATGAAACTTCAAAGTGTTTCCAGTTGCGCGATCACATCGAAAGCCTGATCAGAGATGGGCACCTGAAAGACTTTGCCTTGAAAGGGGACAAGCACGGGGGTCGCCAAGATAGCCGCCAAGGAAACGGGCAAGATAGGAAGAGTCCAAGGAGGAACAGTCCTAACGCAGCCATAACACTATTTTCGGCGGACCTCACACTGGGAGGAGCAATCGAGAAAGGATGTCGGAAGTTCGAGAAGTGATATATGAAGGCAGAAGCATGGAAGTCAATTCTGTGCAGAGAAACCCCAAGAAGGGGAGAGAAGGACATGATCCCATAACGTTTACAGCAGAAGACTCAGACGGGATTGATGCAAAGCCTAATGATGCAATAGTCGTGGGAGTTCGAATAGCCCATAGGGATGTCCTTCGAGTGATGATTGACAACGGGAGTTCAGCTGATATTTTAAGTGCCAGAGTGTATGACGAGTTGCGGCTGGACGGAAAGATCTTGAACCGTTCCATGTACCGTTAAAAGGATTTGGTGGCGCAGAGGTTAGGTCGTTAGGAACAGTGAAACTACCGGTAAGATTTGGAACAGCACCATGCCGGCGAACAATCCTGTTAGACTTTGTCGTGGTTGACATCCATAATTGGCCGTATAATGCACTACTCGGCCGACCGTTTCTTAACAAAGCTCGAGCTGTAACCTCAACCCATGCACTGAAAATAAAGTTCCCTACAGAATTCGGCGTCGGAGAATTGAAGGGGTCGCAGGAGATGGCTCGCCGCGCCAACTTGTCAATCTTCAAAGATAAAACAGGGATGGAAACTTTGAACATATTCGAAGTAGACACAGAGACGCAGGAGGATAATCCGGAAAACTTCGAACTAGATCCAAGAGACAAGACAAGTAGAGAAAAGGAAGAACCAACTGAGTCGATTATTCTAGATGAAGCGGAACCAGATAAAACAGTAAAAATTGGAGCGAGGTTGACTGAGCAGGTTAAGAAAGATGTGACGAACTTGTTGAAAGAATATAGGGGGATTTTCGCTTGGTGCCACGAAGACATGCCAGGGATTGATAGAAGCACAATTTCCCACAATCTGGCTGTGAATGAGAAATGCAAACCGGTAGTACAGAAAAGGAGAAGCTTCAACCCGGAAAGGAGTGCAGCGATTAAAGAGGAAGTGTCAAAATTGCTCGCCGTAGGGTCAATTAGAGAAGTTAAGTACCCGGAATGGGTGGCGAATGTAGTCTTAGTGAAAAAGAAGAACAATCAATGGAGGATGTGCGTCGACTTCACCGACCTGAACAAAGCTTGCCCCAAGGACAGCTTCCCATTACCAAGGATTGACCAGTTAGTAGATGCAACAGCCGGACATGAGACGTTGAGTTTCATGGATGCATATTCAGGGTACAACCAGATAAAGATGCACAGGCCTGACGAAGAGAAAACGGTATTCACCACAGATCAGGGGCTGTATTGTTACAGGGTCATGCCATTCGGCCTGAAGAACGCTGGGGCAACTTATCAGCGCTTGGTCAACAAGATGTTCGCCAGACAGATAGGGAGAAATATGGAGGTTTATGTTGATGATATGCTGACAAAGAGCATTACCTCAGATAAACATGCAAATGACCTGAGGGAAACGTTCGACGTACTGGTCAAGTATGGAATGAAGTTGAATCCGGCAAAATGTGTATTCGGCGTACCATCTGGGAGGTTTCTCGGGTATCAGGTGAACCAAAGAGGAATAGAAGTGAACCCTGAAAAATCCAAGTACTAGCAAGAATGGTCTCGCCAAAGACTCTGAAAGATGTCCAAAAACTCACAGGGTGCCTAGCATCGCTGAGTAGATTCATAGCCAAATCAACAGACCGATGCCTACCATTTTTCAAAGCTTTAAAGAAGGGAAAAGGGATCGAATGGAATGAGGGTTGCGAAAAAGCCTTCCAGGCCTTGAAAGACTACCTTGGACGGGCACCATTGCTATCAAAGCCAGAAACAACCGAGACATTGTACATGTACTTATCCGTTTCTGAAGCAGCCACAAGTTCCGTGCTAGTACGACAGGAAGATGGAATCCAAAAGCCAGTATACTACACCAGCAAGGCACTGTTACCAGCCGAAACAAGGTACTCGCCGGCAGAAAAAATGGCACTCGCCCTAATAACAGCAGCAAGAAAGCTAAGACCATATTTCCAGGCTCATAGAATCAGGGTATACACCAACTGCCCACTAAAGTTAATCCTGCAGAAACCAGAGGTATCCGGTCGGTTAACAAAGTGGGCGATCGAATTAAGTGAATTCGATGTAGAATACCTCCCAAGGACAGCAATTAAAGCCCAGGCAGTGGCAGACTTCGTAGCAGAGTTCACTGAACCAAGCATAGAGGTGGCGAGAATGATGGTGGAGCAAAATAAGAAAATATTCAAGTGGCAACTTCGCGTTGATGGCTCATCAAACACGCACGGCAGCGGGGCAGGTATAGTGCTGACAACACCGGAAGGAGACTCAGTCGAATGTGCCTTGCGTTTTGACTTCAAAGCCACCAACAATCAAGCTGAGTACGAGGCACTTATAGCAGGTTTAAAGATTAGCACAATCTTAGGTGCAGACGAGGTGGAAATTTTCAGCGACTCTCAAGTTGTTGTCAATCAGGTACTAGATGAATACCAGGCGAGAGAAGAAAGCATGATCACTTACCTGGAATTAGCAAGGGAACTGTTAGAAAGATTCAAAGAGTATAGAATTGTTCACGTCCCCAGAGAAGAAAATGAAAAGGCCGACGCCTTAGCCAAACTGGCATCTGCCACGATCAATATTTGGCCCAACAATATCTCTATGATCCGCCTGTTGCAGCCGAGTATAGTTAAAACAAAAGAAGTCGGGGCAGTCTTTGGCGAGAGGGACAGCTGGATCACGCCAATTAAAGAGTATCTCATCAACGATATACTTCCAAGTGACCCACTGGAAGCAAAGCGGCTAAAATACAGAGCAACAAGATACTCGGTACTCAATGGAGAACTATACAAGAGAGGATACTCGAGGGCACTGCAGAGATGTGTCGGGCCTGAAGAAGCAGAAGGTATCCTAAGAAGCATACACAGTGGAAATTGTGGGAACCATGCTGGGGGTGCCAGCCTAGCCCACAAAACATTGAGACAGGGTTTTTACTGGCCAACCCTGTTCGCCGACTCCAAAAGGGTGGTAGCGAGATGTGAAGCATGTCAGAAAATCGCCAATAACATCCGACAACCACCTGAGCTCCTGCAGAGTATTACCTCGCCTTGGCCATTTGCCATGTGGGGAATAGACTTGATCGGCCCAATGCCAACAGCAACTGGAGGAGCAAAGCATGCCATAGTAGCTGTGGATTATTTTACAAAATGGGTAGAAGCCGAGCCATTGGTGCATATAACAGAAGCAAATACCATTAGCTTTGTGAAGAAAAATATCTTGTACAGATTCAGGATACCAAACACCATCATCACAGACAATGGGACCCAATTTGATGGCAGGAAATTCAGGGAACTGTGTGATAAGTATGGCATCAACAACTACTACGCTTCTCCAGCACATCCACAGACGAATGGCCAAACTGAAGCAGTGAACAAAATCATCAAGCACAACCTGAAAGCTAAGTTAGCAACCAAAAAGGGGAGCTGGGCGGATAAGTTACCACAAGTGCTCTGGGCATATCGCACAACGGAAAGGGGTTCAACAGGCGAAACCCCGTATTCCATGGCTTACGGAGCAGAAGCTGTTATTCCCGTGGAAACATCGTTCTCTTCACCAAGGGTACAACTCTTCCAGCCAGAAATCAACGTTGATATGCTAAAGTGCGGCCTAGATGAGTTAGAAGAAAGAAGAGAGCGAGCACAAATAAGAATGCAGCGTACCAACAGAGGGTAGCCAGATATTACAACTCGCATGTGCGTGAAAGGAGGTTCACACTTGGTGATTTAGTACTGAAGAGGGTGAATCCGGGAACAAGAGACAAGGCTGCAGGATCACTCGCAGACAAATGGGAAGGGCCTTATAAGATTACGGGGATAGCTGGCCATGGGGCATATCGCATTACTCGAGAAGGATTTGGCGAGTTACCCCCGTCCATGCAATGCGCAGTACTTGAAGATATATTATCCTTAAGGGACAAGTTAGATTCTTTTGAATTCCTTCTATTTTTCTATTTTAGCTTAGAGAAGTTGTTCGTTTTAGCATTTTTTCTTTATGACTATGTTAATAAAGTTGCAGGAAGCATTCAATAAAGAGTAATTTATTACTAAGAGATTCTCGATTCTGACTCGCCAAACGCAAAAGGCATTCGCCAGCACACACAGCTACATCACACGAAAACAAGCTTTATGCTCGCTGCAGCAATAACTGGCGAGAAATAAAAACTCAGGGCATGGTTGAATAAACCTGCCAAAAAACTGAGTACGCCAAAATACAGCAACGGCAGCTGAATAAAAGATGAAAACATGATAAAAACTCAGGGCATGGTCGAATAAAACCTGCCAAAACACTGAGTACGCCAAAATACAGCAATGGCAGCTGAATATAGCTATAAATACAATAAAAACTTGGTATATAGCCGGATACGTCCTGGCGAATATTAAGTATGCCGAAACCCAGCAATGGCAGCTGAATAAAAAACAACAGTAAGCTAAAACAGCACTTGGTGGAAAACCAAGCCAAAGCCAAAACTCAGCAAAGGCAGCTGAACGAAGAAAAATATATATATTCATAACTTTGTATTATTTACAAATGAATGGACAAAAAATAAATTTATAGTCTTCCAAAACAACAGAAGAATCAACCGGCTGCAGGAGGGCCCTCGCTATCTTCCTCGTCTTCGATCTCCTCATCTGAAGGCCAAATGACTGCCTCATCCTCCGTTGGCATGAAGGGCTCATAATCTCTCCCAGCAACGGGACCCAAATCGGGCTCAGCACCAGAGCCAGAAAAGCTGCCCTTCTGACCCGAGTAGTAAGTGTTGAAAGTACGCTTACTGGGAATCTCAAGATGCATAGGATGAGGCTCAGTCCGGTTATAACGGCAGTGGGCTTTCCATCGTCTCATCTGGTCTTTAATCGAGTCCACGCCGTGGGCCATATGCTGCTGGAGGGACTTGTCAAAACGCTTCAGAGCTTTCTCATTGGAATGATCCTTCATGGCAAAGAATTTCTTCGCCTGCCTCATGCCTTTCTCAAATTCGCGCACAAAAGCGCATCATAGGCAGGGGATCTCTTGAAGCGATCAACAGACTCAACCTCCAGCACTGCTTTCAGGTTTTCAAAAATGAGATCGCGGGAAGATAGCTGGTTACGTAAATCCGCCGCCTCCAGTTCAGCCTTCTCCTTAGCCTCCTCAGCTACCCGCTCAGCCTCCAAACGCGCTGCGAAGGATTCTTGACTCGAGGATAGGAGCTCTTTCAACGAGCGAATTTCCTCCTCAGCAGCAGAAAGTTTTTCTTCAGCGGCTAGCCGAGCAGACAGATGACCGTCTGAGGACTCTCTCAACTGAGCGAATTGTTGGGCGTGGGATTCTTCAGCGGAAAGCTTCTCGGCCGCCAAAACAGAAGCCTGCTCGCGCAAGCGCTTAATTTCACGAGAAGCTTTGATCCCGAATTTATAACTATCGCCCATCTCAGACATCATCTGAGGAAGAAGACAGCCAAAGTTAGAAAAAAGAATAAAAATAAAAATACATAGAGATTTGCGGCGAAGAACTTACCAAGGAGTGGCAGTTGAAGAAAAACTCCATCTTCTTGTTGCAAGACTTGTTTTTAACATGCCCCCAGCCTTCGCCGATATATACATCATTATTAGCCAAGTGGGAGCATATTTCAGTGGCAGAAAAATCAAAAAGGGACACGCTCCCTTCTTCAGCTTCAACCGGTCCGGTAGGAGGAACTTCACGGGCCGAACCCGAACCGGAAGCAGAGGTCCCCGCCTGATGTGGTGGGCCTGGCCGATCAGTCGACTCAGATGGGCCAGATGGCCTAGGTTGATCTGAGACACCTGGCTCGCCCACAACCACTGCAGGAGAAGCTGGCCGAGGAGAAGCTGGTTGAGAAGGAGCAGCAGGGGGAGTCTGTTCATTAACCCCCTCAGAGGGAGGCGCCGCCACATTCTCCGCTTCAGCAGACCTCTCCGGTTGGGCAGGAGGAGCCTCGGCGACATCCGGCTCCCGAACATCCTCCTCATCAGAAGAGACAACAAACTGCACTACCCGCGAAGCCCGTTTAGGAGGTCGAGCTGAGTGATCAGGAGCGCTTTCAGCAGGGCGTTTATTCCTAGCTCTGGGAGCCAAGTCACTCGCGGGATCGAGGGGGGTCTCAGGAACATCCGCGTCAAAAATAGGGATGTCGCTAGCCACGCCTGAAACCCCCACCTTCTCCTTTCCCTTACGATTGAGGACTGTGGCAGCAGGGACAGTCGCAGCAGTACTCACAGCAGGAGTAGAAGCCGCAGTGGGTGTACTCGCGACAACCTTCGGGCGAACAGGCGATGGCCCTGATTCAACACGCCTCTTGTCAACACTGCCGACCCCCCTTGAAGCACCTGCTTTCTCTTTGCCTTTACGGCTGGGGGTAACAGCTGCAGTTGCAGCGGGAGTATTCACAGCACCCCCCTAGAAGCATCACCAGCCTCTTCGCCGCCGTCTGAGTGATCATCACCGTCAGGACTAGCGATTCCATCCTTAGCCAAACCAGCAGCATGCCTCTTGCTGGCAGCCTCAGAATTCTTCACCGCCCGTGCTTGCAAATCGCAAACGGTGTCAAAATCACACACTGCAGGGAAAATAAAACCAAGTGTCAAACTAAGAGAATAAAATCAGGCGAGAAAGTAAAGGAAGAACAGAGTGAAACTTACGGCGAGGGAGCCTTGCGTGAAGCCGAGTAAAGATTTCAGAAGAAATCATCTTCTCCTCATCCAAAAGGAAGGACCTACCCCTCGAGTCCGAAGGAAGAACAGCCGCCGCGGCCAGATGAGAAACCTCCCTATCCGTCAAAACAGGGGCCGCCTTCGACCAGGCTTCAGGAGAGGTAAAATGCCTGGGAACTTTCCTCGCCAAAAGATTGTGGCGATTGTGGGCAGGTACATTTCGACCCCACTCGCCGCTGGCGAAAAACCAACTGTTTTTTCCACCTCTTATTTGAGGTAGGGAAGCCCCAGATGAAACCCTTTTTCTTCTCGTCACTGGAGACCTCGACCTGACCAGGGTTCGCCACACCCTCGGGAATCCAGTTCTCCACCGGCGAGGAAAGGAGAAAGTATGTGCCACCATTGCCCGCCTGTCTCAAAGTATAAAAATGGCGGATCTCACGAGGCGTAGGAGGCCCGTAACCCTTCAGCTTCCACATGAGACACAGGCACATCAGTATCCTGTAACTATTTGGGGCGAGCTGAGCCGGTGCGATTTGAGCCTCCGCCAAAAACCTGGCAATAAAAGGCTGAAGGGGGAGAGTCACCCCACAACTGAGCATAGCTCCATAAATGGCGACCGCATTTTCAGGAGGATTCCACACAGCCCGGTCGCCAGGTAACACAAGAGTCACCGAGTCTGGAATATCGAAACGACTCTTGTATTTACGAAGTTCGCCCTCGCCGACCACATTTACTTCCGTATCGAAAGAACAAGGGCGAGCAGACGAGAAAAGCAACCTATCCCTCTGATGATCTTCAACATCAGAGTCAACGACCGTCTGCACATCCAGCAGAGATTCGCGAGGAGCCCTAGTGGAGCGTCGTTTACTACTTGCAGTTTTAGGAGATCTCGTCATTTCTGGAGAATCACTGTCAAAAGGTGGAGGAGAGATGTCAGGATTAGAAGCATTCTCAAAAAATGGAATATCAACAGAAATCGGGACCGGAGAATCTGGACGAAAGTTGCGAATCAGAGATTCAATTTTATCCGCAGTACACTTATCACCAAGCTCCATAGCTTGCATCATCCTATTAAAAGAAAAGAACGCAAGGAGGGATCCATGAGAACTCACCAGAAAACCCTAGACTCGCAAGATGTGCAGGAAAGATCAGGAGACACGGAGAAACAAGAAGAGGCGAAATCCGGTGAATCGACCGACAATAAAGGCACAAGAAAAGGATTGTAGTTAGCTCTCGAAGAAATAAAAGAGACGAAAGCAGGAGATCAGCTGTTCTCTCTTTTGCTCTGATAAAAACACGATGAAGCAAGTAAAGAAAAAGAAGAGAGACGATCGGGCCTTAAAAAGAGGGAATTTCGAAATTCAAAAAAGAGCAATCAAGTACAATGATGCGTATTTAATGGGAATGACGGCCACTATACCAAACCGCGATGGTCACCACCCAATAAGTGACATGTGGCATCTTGGGGAAAACCGAGCCGTCAGAACGTCCCTTCACCTGTCAAGCAAGTGGAGACGCCAGAAGTTATGTGGTTCAGATTGAAAGCGTGCACCGGAAGAATTAATTAATAAATACAGCGCGTGGTTAAAAGGAGAAATTATGGCAAAAATGCGTGGAAATCTCATAAACATGAATATAAATACTGCTCGCAGAGGCAAACGAAATAGGAAGGACAAGTCATTCGCCCAGCTCGAAGTATTTATGGGGGTATTGTTGTATGTATAAACTCGCCCAACTGACACGTCATCGAAGGAGCAAACAAAAGGTTGCCACGTCATTCATTGACCGGGTAAAAGAAAGAAGTTTGACCAGTCAGGATGAAAAAATAGCTTAGACCAGAGGGAAGTCAAAAGGCATGGTCGCCAAAACCAAAATCTACTCGCCGAATATAGAAGTGCACTCGCCAGATATGCAGTACCCAGAAAATAAAAGTACTCGCTGGACCAGCACACTGGGCTCGAACCGACTCGGCATAAACACAGAAACAACAAGGAATCATAAAAGGAAAGAAGACCCAAATCCGCGACAGAAAAGGATCCTAATGCAAATCAACAAAGGGAAACCCTAAATAAACATGTATAAATAGAATCACCTATCCCACGAGGAAGGGGTTCAGAAATATAGAGAGAAAAGAGAGCAATTGTGAGAGATTAGAGAGTGTAACGAAGCAACGAAAACCTAGTATTATTCTTCTGCCCTCAGGGGCGCCGTGGTTTTTTCCCATTCAAGGGTTTTCCACGTAAAACTTGTCTTTTGCATGTGTTCTTAATTTTCTTGCTTTATATTAAATTGATTTAATTGTTGAGTGTGTGGCAATCCAAATTTCACCGTCAACAGTATCCATAGGTAATGGGTTTCAGTCTGGCTATGGAGTGTCGAACATACAATGAATATTCTATACCCAATTTGCTTGTTACTGGAACCAGTGATATTGTTGTACTTTGCATGTTGGCTCTAAATATTTTTGGTTGTGTACGATTTACGTTTTTAGGGCTAATTTCATTGTTTTGTTTTCGTTTTGCCTAACAGTGAGAAATGGGTTTTTTTTTTTACAAGAGATTGTGCAATTCACGACCCGTTTGAATGATATGGTTTAGTGTGATGCTGATCACATTACTTCATACCATGGTTCTGTTTTATTGTGTGTGTTGTTGCTAGTTATAGGCCTTTTTTTTTGTTAGATGCTGAACTTTAGAATTTGGTTATGATTATGTGTTATTGGTAGCGCAAGAAATTTTTAGAATTTTATGGTTAGTAAACCTATTCTCAAAGGTGGTCTTTTAGGCTGTTATGTATTTTTAAAATTTTAGCATGCTAAAATGAAATACACAGCTCATAAACTCAAAAAATCGTTCCTTCTAAAACTACGCAGCTTATCACTTTTTTCTTTATGACGAGTACCGGAGCTGATCCCGTCAGTAATGAGGACGACGTTATTAATGTCTTACTGGACTAGGTGCATAGGCACATCAAACTAGCCGAGTTTTTTTCCAAGTTCCTTGAAGGGAAGCTTGTGTCAATGTCTTCCAGTGGGTCGTCGCTTGCATCTAGCGTGAATATACATAAGATTATGAAGACGTATACGGTGATAAAGCAGAATGGGGAACGAGTTATTAATGACCTACAGAAGGTGAACAGATGTAGCAACTGACAGTTACAAAAATAAAAAGAACGGGAATGGAAAGTTGTATTAGGAAATCTGTTGGGGTCTTATTAGTTATATAGCTTTTATTTGGTAGTATGTTGCAGTAAAGAAAATAGTATGGATGGCGATTGCATGATCAAATTGTGGCTGTGTTCCCGTCACCATTCGATGACAGTGTATTAAAGTATGGTATATGATTTTTTTTTTGTTTTTTTGTGTTCCTTAATGAAGAGAAGGATGTATGGATCATATCATTTCAGTTATGCCCAGTTTTGTCTAGTAAACATATAGTAATTGATATATATCCTAATGCTGATCGTAAAATGACAATATGAAATGTACTTCACAAGGGTGGAAAACCCTATCCGGATGATGCGATGAATGTAATAGTCATAAAAAACACCATGCTTTATTGATTGCGAGACATCACCGAAATCAATTTTATACAATTTCATCATTACCTCATTCCTATGTCTACTGACAAAACCTTCATTACTGTAATCCTCTGATCGAATACTGCAAGCCCCATTGATTGCCTTTGAAATTGGCTTCAAGTTGACGTAGCACTGACGCATAACACTTTGCATTTAAAATTATAACACGAATCTTTACAGAGAAAGCAATACACGAGTTCAAGTTCCTAATGTAATCCCAATGGACAGATATTGCTGTGATAAGATAATTTTTTTTGTCACCTGACGTGTGGGTCGATCACGATGCAATCAATCAATCAGAATGATATTTTGACAGGGAAAATTCAGGCAATTAATGGTTTTAAATGACCTGACGGAAGATTGCGTTGGGAACAGAAGGATATTCTGACGGGTGGAGTGTTAAAGATAGAAATAAAAAATTAAACTACAATCAGAAATAAAATTCTCTCTCTCTCTCTCTCTCTCTCTCGGACTATCTTGTGCAATCTTCTTCTTCTTGGTTTCTTATTGTGACTCTTTCTAGGCGTTATTTCGATATTGGGAGATTATCGTGTAATAATCTTTCACGTATCATGTAAGGAGTAGTAACTAATGTTTTATATTATAACTAAAGGTAAATAGGTAAATTTAAAAAAAATTGTAAAATTTTTAACAATTCTTATTCAAAGATTTAATTCAGTCTCCCGATTTCCTCTCACCCTCTCTCCGACTTCCTCTCTCCCTATCTCCGACTATCTTCTGTCATCATATTCTGGTTCCTTTATGTCAACTGCAAGTCGAAAAACAGACGGGGAATTGGACTCTGTGTGGAGATTGTGGTTTTGGAGTTGGTTGTAATTATTACGGTTTTGGAATTGGATTTGACATAAAATGGGGTCAAAGAAAGGTACATCAGTTTCATTATGAAAACCAATAAAAATTGGTTGTCTTCTAAACTTAAAGTTGTTCAGGAAGGAACCTTATATCGATCAAAATTTGGGATTCATGGATTGGAGAAGCCATTTATATATAATTCTTGATCCGAACCTCCACCTACCTGTTATTGACTAAAAATTCAGTTTGAAATTGTAACCCAAATAGATGTAAGGTGGAGACTGGGATCCTACTATTTTTAATTTGATTTTACAGAAACAAGGGGTTGAGTGGTTGTGAGGTGGACGGTTAGGATAATTTTCTGGGTTTTTTATGTATGTTTTCAAGTGTTCTTATGTTTAGATTACAAAAAGTTATGTTATAACGAGGCTAATTATTTACCGGGGATGGGGGTAATGCTCAAGAACTGGGAGAATTTGACATCGAATATAAACCTAGATCATCCATCAAAGGACAGGCCGTGTCCGATTTTATTACAGAATTTTCAGAAAACACAATTGAAATGAGTTTGGCCGAGTCCGAACCTCATGAAGATGATTTACAATGGAAACTCCATGTAGATGGTTCATCGAATACACACGGAAGTGGGGCGGGAATAGTAGTAACTACTTCGGAAAATGATCAGATTGAGTGCGCCCTCAAGTTTGATTTTAAGGCAACAAACAATCAGGTCGAGTACGAAGCACTCATAGCAGGAATGAGAATTGCCACAGCATTAGGGGTGGACAAGATCGACATTTACAGTGATTCACAGCTAGTCGTCAACCAGATGCATGACAAATATGAGGCAAAAGAAGAAGGGATGGCTGCTTATTTGGCCATGGCAAAACAGGCCATCAGACGTTTCAAAGCCTTCCGGGTCACCCATATTCCCAGAACCAAGAACAATCACGCGGACGCACTCTCTAAGCTAGCCTCGGCCACCAATGCGATCATCACGAAAATGATCTCAGTAACACATTTGTAATTACCAAGTATCCACCCGACAGTCAACAAGTAATCTCTGAAATCTCCTCGGCGGAAACAAATTGGATGACACCAATCAGATCTTTTTTACTAAACGGTTAGGTACCAGAAGACAAAACAGAGGCTAGGAGGCTCAGATACCGTTCGGCCAGGTACACCCTAATATCTGATGAGTTATAAGAAGAGGCTTTTCCAGATCTTTACAGCGCTATGTGGGTCCGACAGAAGCAGAAAGGGTCCTTGGCGAAGTCCATGCAGGAGTATGTGGTAATCATATGGGCCAACTCAATTTAGCCCATAAGGTTATGAGACAAGGTTTCTACTGGCCAACATTGTTTGGTGACGCAAAGAGGGTAGCGACCAGTTGCGACAAGTGCCAAAAAATTGGCGAATATTAGACAACCACCTGAATGGCTCCGAACGATGGTGTCAGCACACTCGTTCGATCGATGGGGAGTCAACCTAATAGGTCCAATGCCAACCACTAAGGGTCGGGCAAAAATATGTCATCGTAGGAGTAGATTATTTCACCAAATGGGTCGAGGCAAAAGCTTTAGTCCGAATAACTGAAGCCAAAACCACCAACTTCATCAAAAAGTCAATTATTTACCGTTTCGGTGTTCCAAATGCCATGGTCACAGATAACGGAACGTAGTTCGATAATGCTAATTTTTGAAGTTTTTGTGATGCTTGGAACATCAATTGCCTATTCGCCACCCCGGCTCATCCTCAGACAAATGGACAAGTTGAAGCAATAAACAAAATAATCAAACATAACATCAAAGCAAAACTGGATGTCAGGAAGGGATGTTGGGTTGATTTATTGCCCGAGGTTTTATGGACGTACAGAACGACATCAAGAACATCAACCGGGGAAACCCCTTTTGCAATGGCGTTCGGAGCAAAGGCGGTCATTCCAATCGAAACCGAAGTAGCTTCTCCTCGGATAAGATTTTACGAACAAAGCAACAACATTGTTTTACTAAAAGCCGGTCTTGACGATTTAGAAGTGCGCAGAGACAGGGCTCGAATCCGAATGGCCGCCTACCAACAACGAGTCGCGCGACACTACAACAACAAAGTCAGGCTGAGGTGTTTCCAGATAAATGATTTAGTCCTACGAAGAGTAATGCCTAACACCAGGGACAGGGCAGCCGGGATACTAGGCGACAATGGGAATGGCCCTATCAAGTCATCAGCATAGTCGGGCACGGTACTTACCAACTGGCAAAGCCAGGTGGCGGAATCATACCCCGTCAGTGGAATGCCTAGTACTTAAAAATCTACTACCAGTAAAAAGACGAACGCTCTAAAAAATCGACCAGATAGCACCTCTTGATTTGACAGCCTTCGCATGTCAAATTTTTGTAGCCTACGAGCATGAACAAAAAAAAAAAAAAAAAAAAAAAAAAAAAAAAAAAAAAAAAAAAAGAGAAAAAAAAAGGGGAAAAGGGGCCTTTAGGCCACTAAATAAAACAGCTATCTGAATAGCGTCATTAGAAGTACTTTATTCCAGTCGGTTTGAAAACAAAGACATAATAAAGTACAAACTTGGCTTCGCAAGTTATGTATTGATCGGATCATTACCGAAGTACTACAAAGCCTTCAGAAACGACCAAGTCAAAATCGATTTACGAATGTTACGACAATACTGGATCATAACCAGAAGCTAAAAACCATCAGAATAATCAGATAAAGTCTAAAGCATAGTCAAAAGATTAAATTCTTATATATGAACCAAAAGGCATGCTTCAGCTGAAAAACAAATAAAGACCCCGACACATGTCATCGGGCAAAACAGGTCATGAAAATCCAACATCATTTACGAATACATATATCTTCGGCCAAAATGCTTACATGAACTAAACAAAACAAAAAGAGAGCTAACACTCGCTCTTCAGCTGTCATCTCCATCCTTCCCATCTTTTACCGTTCCACCTGTCTCTCCATGGAAATCTTCAGCAGGGATTTCTTCTTCATTACTTTGGTCATCCTCGTGATCTCCTTCTCCTTCTCCTTCTTCTTCTTGAAATTCCTCCTCATGAAGCTCATCATCTTTGGATTCGGAATCAAGACCATAATCTATAAGAGGATCGAGCCACAAGTTGCCCAGGTAAGAGGTCCCAAAACACTGATCAATCCTAGCCTCCAAATCAGTGTGCACTTTCAACAAAGGTTGTTTTTTCTTCTTCCTATATGATTCCCACCGAGTAACCTGTTTTTGTAAATTTTGTTCGGCCTCTTGAACATTAAGCCGTAAGGATTCATCAATTTGATCGGCCACAACGGGATAATTCAGAGTCCGAAAAAGATCTTTACAAGCATCAGCTCCCCTCATAAACTCTATGAGTAAACGCCTCGAAAGTAGAAGAATGTTTGAAAAGGTCAATAGCACGAACACCAACTTCAGTTTTTGTTGTCTCAAAGTCTGATTTATAATTTTTCAGACGAAATTCTGAAGAATCCCTCTGCTTCTCAAGGGCGGCCACTCGGCGAGCGCTTTTTTCACTCTTTTTCTTTTCGGCAGCCAGGGCACTCCCTTGACTGGCCAAGAGTTTGGCGTTGTCGGCCAAGAGCTTACCTTTCTCTTCAACCAGCTTATTCACTTGGCTGGTAAGCCTTTCACTATTTTTCATGGCCTGGTCACATTTCCGCAAAAGCTGAAAAAGTAACAAAAGAAGAGATAGTCGGTCAAAAGGTCAAGTATAAATAAAAGGAAGAGACAAAGCACAAATATGAAGAAGTTACCATAGTCAAAAAATGAAGACTCTTCTGGCCTTGATCCGCCACATTATCAGCATTAAAAGCCTCGAAATCCCCGACCGGTCCAAAAGTGAGTTCACCTGCCATGAGGGCAACCGAGGGATCCAGGTGATCCGGTTCGGACAACAAGGACCTAGCCGCCTCAACCGAAGCAGGATGGGCCGACCCTTCACCACCAAAGAAACCTGATAAAGTGACCGAAGGAGGTGCCACATTCGGAGCCGAACCTCGTTCGGGCAAACCAGTAGCAATTTTCTTTGAACTTTGATCGGTGAACTAGAAACCAGGTGATCATAATAATACACAATTTCTGTGTCATCAGCTATATTACAAGGAACCAATCTTCAAAATTGTTGAAAATCTATTGTGCAATTGGAAAAAGTTCTCTTGCATTCTCTCATATTGGTTGCAATTCTTTCAAAATGCAAAGGAAGCATTGACAAAATTTAGGGAACTGGAAGCAGTAGCATCAGCATAGAAAATTTATATGGTGGCAGCACAGAATTTGCCAAGGCATGAAAACTCTGTCACAATCGCTCTTCTGCTAAGATCCTGTCTATTTAGCATCATACCAGTTTTGAGCACACTTAGCATCAACGTTTAGATCAACGCTAAGAATATTCTTGCCATTGAAGGGTTTGGTCATGCACTCAACAACTATGGCCTTAGCAGCTTCAGCTGATTCAATTGGACTTTCCAAGATCACTTCATCATGAACCTGATGTGTTAGTCTGTAATCAGTTTTTGCAATATAATTCAAACTTAATGAACTTTGCAGGAACATATCAGACTAAGAGAAGAAGCAGTGTTAATAAGTTAAAATAAAAAGCAATGAAGGAATAAGCAAGTCATGACTGAAACTTGTTTCTTGAAGCATTTTATATAGACAACAAATCTAGAAAATTGGAAGATAGTATCCAAGTTACCGACTAGTTGGAAGGAAACTTATTTGTCTTTGCCACATTTGTTACCCGTAAATGCAATAGACGTTTTATTTTATTTTATTTTTCGAATAGTTCGAACATTTGAAAAATAAAATAAAATAAAACAAAAAATAAAATAAAATAAAACAATGTCTATTGCATTTACGGGTAACAAATGAGGCAAAGAAAAAAATTGTGGCAAATAGTGAATGCATCCAAGTGTGAGACAACCATTGATATCTAAGATAAATTTGAGTCAAGTGTGAGAGCAATTAAAGATTAAGGTTTTATGCATATGCATTATAGATCACTGAGACAGAATTGAAATTACTACTATCATACCTAAGAAAAACCAAAGGAAACAATCATGATAAAACAAGGACATGGACTAAACCTGTAAAAGCAGTGTGCCTCCAAGTTCCTTCAAACGTGCATTCTTTGATATTTCTAACATGGCACACATGGCAACATCAGCTGCACTACCCTGTGGAAGTCACCTAAATATATGAGAGAGAGAGAGAGAGAGAGACAGAGAGAGAGAGAGAGCTTAGTTGCAGGTTAAAGAAGAGAAACCTGCACTGGTGCATTTATGGCAGCCCTTTCAATACCATCCCTATCAGCCCGTGTAACAGAACTGAATGATTGGAAATGACGGGCCCTTCCTAGCAGCGTGCGAACTTCTGAAAGTTCACGAGCTTCTCTTTTACGAGCTTCTTGCCATCTGAGCACCTCTGGTCTTTTTTTATACCAGCGATCAATCATGCGCTTTGCTTCCTCCACAGAAATCTGATTAAGAAGGATGGCAACCAACATGTTTTGTGGATCAACTAGTTGAATTTAAATTAATTGGAGCCACAAATTTAGGTCTGGTAAACAAGCATACCTTCAAATTCCGAGCAAGGCGCTGTGGAGTTATTCCATATGCAATGGAAAAGTTAAGCATTTTAGCTTTTCTTCTTTCAGAAGTATAGACATCCTGACATGAAGGTTTGTAATTCAGTTAAACAATAATTGAAATCATTCATTTTATTATTACATTTAAATTAGAAGATGATAGTTAAGATTAGATTCATGTATTAATCTATTTTAAACAAACTTTCAGGTTCTTGGACATATTTGGACACAAAAGAATCAACAAAATAATAAGCAAATGCCAAAGACAGCATCTCATATCATTAACTCTGTTTCATCTATAAACTATATCCTGGCACCATCTCTCTTTCTACATCTATAAATCCTGGGATGAGAGCTTTCATTGATGTTGAAGCTCATGCTTATTTTACTGTAAGACTGAACTCAACTTTGGCTTCAACTCTTCATGCTCATGCATTATTTATATTAATATTTATTACTCTCTCGAGCTTTCCCTTATTCCTTAGGTCCTAAACTGGGGGGTTACCGTCACTCCGTCAGACTCTACAACCTTGATAGTCATGAAACTTGTACGATTTTAATATCCTAGGTAGGTGACCCAGTGGGGTTTTGAACCCTCGATCTCTTGGTTGAAAATTGCACCCCTCAACCACAAGACTAACCCTTCGAGGTTCAACTCTTCACTAACATTTAATCTAACCAGCCAATGATTATTTTAAATAAAGGTCTAAAGAAAATATTAAGAATTTAATATCTTTCAAACTTTTTTCCAGTCTCATAAACCGTTGCCAATGCAAGTGTGCATTCCCCACCATTTGTCCGAACTCAAAGTACTATCAACATACTTTATATTTTTGAAAAACTTGTGCACAAAATACTCTGATGCCAAGATTTCTATTTGATCCCCCCAATAGTCTTTTAGGCTAAAAGACTATTGGGGGGATCAAATAGAAATCTTGGCATCAGAACCAATTTCTTGTTTACCATTTGCAAATATAAAATTTGATAGGAACCATTTGGAAATTTATTTGCTATCACATTACAAGATGATTTTCATGTTTACCTTTAATAATGGAACAGGGGGTTTAGTTTCACCAGGTTGAGGAAGCCACTCAAGAAGCACTTGCCCCATTTCAACGGCTTTACGAATATGAGGGTACATATCCATTGCTGTTCTTGAATGGAAATCTCCACCAGCTTTGAAGGCATCCAACATGCTCTTACAATCAGAAAGATGTGCGAGAATCCTAAGTTCCAGCTGTAATATGAATAAACATTTCAAATAACAAATTAAATTCAATAAAAACAAGCAGAAAATTCAATCAAATACCTGCCCATAATCAGCAACAACAAGAGAATTTCCAGGTGCAGCTATGAATGCCTGTCGGATCTTATAGCGATCCTTTTCCAGAGCAGGCTGATTCTGATTTACAGAAATAAACTTTAATCAGTAGTTTGTGTCATATTCAAGAATTGTTTTTTTTTTTTTTTTTACTATTTCTTATTATTATATTCTTTTAATATCATATTAGGATATGACTACCGAAGAGACTCAAACTAGACTACAGTATGATCCCCTCGAAGTATGGAGAAAGAAAAAATAGTTTCTTTTGGAGTTGAAATTTGGAATTACCCTATCTCATAACTCATAAGCCTTCAACTTTAGTGTATATACACCTAAGGCTGGCAGAGCTTTCCTATCAATCTTAGAAGGAAAGTGGGGGTTGAGATGTTCAATCATGATAATGCAATTTGGAAAAATCTTCCAAAATTAATTGAGATTATAGTTATTCAGATATTATTTTTACACATGGCAAAGAAAAGCTAACCTGTAAACTTGGCCTCCTAGCAGACAAACGCCCAGTTTCTGTGTTGATATTTAATGAACAATGAACACGCCCATCCTTGCCAGCTATATCACTCCCCTGTTGTAAAAAGAAATGATATCGTCACTAAGCACTTAACAAGTTCAATATCATAGAGTAGAAGGATGCTGAACAACACAAGGCACTAATGTAATGAGTACTCCTTTATAGAGTAGTAGAAACCATATATATCATTTATATGAAATGATCTTGAAACACTGAAAATAGTTCAACGCAATAACAGAAGAATTACGCCGGGTAGAAATGAATCATGTGAAAAAAAATAATATTATCATTGCAAAGCTTACATCTTTTCTTTTCCTGTTATTTTTGGACAGGTAAAGAGTGGACAAAAATACTAAGGCAACAACAAGAGATTAAAATTAAAATGGATTATTTGGTACAAATCCCACTGAAGAAAAAACAATATTATTTCCTCTTACTTTTGTTTCAAGTATATGATACCAATATATAGCAGTAGAAACCAAGCTATCTTTCATAATCATCTACCAATTGGAAATCTATCAATCCTAGGTCATAAGTCATGGGTCAACTATTACAAATAGGAAACTAGAAGATAATAGAATTATTTACAGAATACCTCATATAAATGTGAGATTCGATTTGGTCAACTTTCTCTCTTTGGAGGGAATTTACTAGATTCTCCAACACCCACCACCCAAGTTTTATATTGCAATAAAACAACAATTACCATGCATCACCAGTAAAATATGGCAAAAGAAAATCACCTGCAAAGGGAGGATGAAATTGGATATCATGGAGTCAATTGAGCAAACTTTGCTTAAAGAGGCAATGGCATGGAAAGCCTCCTTCCTCTCCTGCAGTGTATGAAATTTCATTTCAGAATCAGCTTCATCTACATAAGTCATCACAGCATTGTCAGCATCATCTTCTAAGAGCAAGTCAGCAGTCTCATCCGTAAAATCATATTGTGCGGAAATTTTTGTAGCTAAGCACTTTAAAGCATCTTGACCAACTGAGGGCTGATTATTTTTTGTGTAAATCTCAATAGGAAATGTAATGCCAACAGGATGCAGCTTGATATTGCGGAATTTTGTGGGAGTCTTCTTGCCTTCTTCAATCACTCCTTCAGTGTTGGGAACTTTGAAGATTCTCATATCGTCATCCTTACTGTAACAAGAATAAACAACTTTGGATATCTAGAGCTTTCCTTGGCGCCATTAAACTAGGAAAAACAATATGACAAAGTAGTATTTCTTGTTTGGCATTGTTCTGACATTTGAATCATATAAAATTCTTTTTAAAAAAAAATTCAATTCACCCACATAGCACTTATGCAAACAGAATAAATACCATAACCAATACTGAAGAATATTGAACAGTGAAAATTAAGAAAATATGGCAAACACCATTGTCAGTGTCCATAGGAATATTGTAAATCCTTCAGCTGAAGCATGAATAAAAGAATTTGATACAACTTAAATAGCCTAAAGAAAACAATTTACTGACATT
Source organism: Acer saccharum (assembly GCA_030490815.1). Lineage (NCBI taxonomy): Eukaryota > Viridiplantae > Streptophyta > Magnoliopsida > Sapindales > Sapindaceae > Acer > Acer saccharum. The sequence continues at coordinate 68,447,203 of CM059866.1, forward strand.
GCAGTATTTAATACAATTTTCCAATACCAAAACACTCTTGAGATAATACGGACTTGATTCCAGGACAAAAAGAAGGGGAACTGAGTTAATCAGTATTCCCCAACTTTGAAAACATCAAAAACCTTATAACTGAAGACGACTCAAAGCTAACAAAAACATTATGATGTTGATATTTATCATCTAATTTGCAACGTTGGATTAATATATTGCAACTGACCTAGCAAAGATTTTTATTTTCTTATATATTGATCATTTCTCAAGTAGAAACAGCACATTATCATCATCTTCTACGGTTGAACCTGTAACTGCCCATTAAAAAATAGGTAGTACAGATACCAGTGTGCCTGTACCTGAAATACTGGATTTGTACCTGTATGTGGTTCCACCAAATAAGAGATGGCGCAGTTGTGTATCACTTCCTACATTCATATACTTGGCATCAGGACAATACTTCAAAGCCCAGTTACGAAATGTGTTAACAGCTACCTCTCGATCTGCTTTGGCCACCTTCTCAATCTCGGCAAGATATGGCCGATCAACCAACATCCCTTCAGTTTCAATTTTTACTAGAACCTCACCAAATTTCAGCCAGTATTCCCGATAGAAATCCAACATGGATTTTTCTTGAAGTGGTTTCTTGTCGGGTTTACATGACTTCGCCGCCAATTTCTTTTCCAAGCTCTCATGAAGCTTCCATGTGCTTATTGCATCTAAGGCAGAATAACAAATCCATAATCTTCGCTCTTCTCTTTGGAGCTCTTCTACAGGAGGAATCATTGAAGTTTTTCCTTCTGATCCATCTTTTTTCAGCTTTTTCCGGGTAAAGATTGTTTTCATTGATATTTTACCAATCAAACCTTTTTCATGTTCTAACTCAGCTCCAGACATGAATCTTGGATCACCTGTAAGTTTCTCAAGAGAGTAATCATCCTCTTCTAGTGATGAATTCAACAGTCGTGCCATATGCTTTGTATCTGCATGCAAACCAGAAGGTTTAATCCCATAGTTCTCAATTACATGGTTGTCGAAGCTATAGTTGTGAAAAACCTACAGAAATGGAGAGTGGCATCGTCAAATTCAAATTGTGTCCAAAAAAAGCAGACAAAGTAATTTTTTACTGTCTCAATAGAATTATACGAGCAAAGAGTCAAAATTCTTCTAGATAATTAATGAAATTGGACCATTTACATATATATTACTGCAGTAGTTACAAAAAAAACATAAAACATAAAAGAGAAAAAGAGAAAGAAAAAAAGAAGCTACCGTCAGTTTGTAATTATAAGTAGGATTTCTCAAAAGTACTGCATCTACTCAAACTATAAGATAAATTACAGCAAATATTAGAAGATAAATCAGAATCTGAATACACTCATCCAGAAAATTTTCAAATAGAGTTACCAGTTGCAGGCTCCGGTCCATGAATGATTCACAGCTAGTTTAATGACAAAAATAGTCAAAGAAGTTATCACAAGCCATTTCTCAATAATGCTAAGTGCCAACATATTATAATTATACTGATACAAGGTGTAGCAGATCAAGAGAACCATAATGATGAAATAATTGTGGTGATTGGGGGAGAAGTGTGGGTGGGAAGATCACCTTTTTGATGGCTGGATCTTGAAAAAATGGGGCGAATTCATTAAAAAGGGCACTGCCACCGCCGTCAAGAACATCTACCCAGATGCAAGACTTCCCATCTCCAAAATCTGCTTCCGGTCCTGAATAAATACTGAAGCATATTACCTCTCCATGATCAATTGGTGTCTCCTTCACATTAATCTTGGTCACCTGTCAATAGCTACATCAGCAAATAGACAGTAGCTCATGTATATACGGAATTTCAGAATGCTTAGAAGTAAGCATGACTTTATACGTTCATAGATCTAGAGAATGTATCTTGAGCAAATGTATGCTTCTCTCAGTGATGCACCGCTACATAAGAAAACATAAAATATAATGTAACTAAGACATACCTCAGTATCGCATGCATGGACCCAATGCCTGTATTGACCTGTAAGCTTCCTAACAACCTCCTTTGCAGCAGCAATATTATCAACAACCCGAACTTTGCTGTGAAGGCTACTAAGCCTTTTGCAAAAATTTTCCAGGGTTTCGGCATCTACTTGTCTACTCTTTTTAGTTTCACCTTTCTTTTTAGCTGTATAATTAGTTTGTTTAGGAATTTTTTTTTTCCAGGAATTTGGAGTCTTCCTTGATAATTTTGCATTGGGCTCCTTGGCGAAGTGATTTTGGCTCGAATTGTTTTTCTTTGAATCACCATTCACATAATCTACAGCTTCATTTCCAAAGCCAATATCCTTTGGCTCAGTACCAGATGGCACAAAGCTTGAATGACCTGGCGGCTTGGAATTCTGTAACAATCTTTGTATTGATTTGGGCTCTGGAGTCTTCCTTGATAATTTTGCACCGGGTTCCTTGGCAAAGTGAGTTGGGCTCGAATTGTTTTTCTTTGAATCACCATTCACATAATCTACAGCTTCATTTCCAAAGACAATATACTTTGGCTCAGTACCAGATGGCACAAAGCTTGAATGACTTGGCGGCTTGGAATTATGTAACAATCTTTGCTTACAACTCACAACTTCTTCATTGTAAGAACTACCATCTTGCAAGCTCTCATTCTTATGATAGGGAGATATTTTTCCTTTCATCATTTGTATAATCTTCCTTTCTGTATACCACCTATCAGGCATGCTGGTTATAGAGGGAGAAGCAGCAGTAGCCAAAGCTGCATTTTGGATACCGTTATGTCTGCAAGGATTATTATGCCCGGTCTCTGGAACTGGTGGACCACTATGATTTCTAGAACCTCGATGACTTTTAAAATCGAAATCTGGCCAGGGTTTTCGCTTCAAACTATTCAGATCTAAATAGCGGGACGTCATCTGAGTAGAAGCATCCTTCATAGGCAAACAATCATGTTTACTCACACAAGAAGTTTCTTTATGGTAAGATGAACGATGGAAACAAGGGATACGACTCAACACGATGATGTTGAGAATGGTACTGCGAACATTCTGGATTGTGTGGATTTCTCTTCTGTAGATTATATCAGTGCAAAAAATATATATAAGGTCAGCAGAATGTCAGTTAAAAACAATATTAGATTTCTTCTAGACTTCTAGTATGCAAAATAAGAAAGGTGGGAAGAACAACCACAATACATCTGCATCAGATAGAAGATATTAAAATATTGTGAAATTGGAAACTTTTAGCTTGGATTATTGCTCATGGAAGATGTAATACTTGTTACTAACTCTAAGAAAGAAGACATAATATTTGTTTCCTAGACACGAAGCTAATAGCATTGATCATCTTATTCTCCATAGCTACACTGCACACAAGTGTGGTTTATTTATTTTCTTAAGATGGATTAAATTGGGTGATTCCAGTTTCTTAAGATAAACCGAAACAAATGCAAAAGTTAAACTAAAATTCACATAATGCAAAATCTCCATTAATTGGTAAACGTTCTTGAGTAAGTGATGTAGGACAAACAGTAGAAATAGGGAGACTAATACATAATTAAGAGAGAAATAGGGAATTAGGGTTTAGAAACAGATATACCCTGAAGAACACACGAGACTAGAAGAACACAATAATCATTCAATTCACTGATAGCAAAAGTAATAAACAGCACAAAACACAGCAAAAAAAAAAAAGGGCAAAACAATTAGAGCAGAAAAAAAGGAGACAAAACAAGCGAACCTTTTGAGGGCTTTAAAAGAAGCTGAACAGAGAAAGCGAGAAGAAGAAGAAGAAGAAGAAACAGAGGAAGGCCAACGGCAAAAGGGTCCTTTTGTGGCGGTGGAAGAGAACCCCATGAGCATTATCAGCTTCTCAGCAACAAGACTTGATGTTGTTGTTGTTCTGGTGCCAAGCAAAAGCTTGTTGGTAGTAGTGAAGCAACTTGAAAGAGCCGTTTTGGAGGGTTTTGTTAGCTGGGTTTTGAGGGTAGGGTTTAAGAGAACTAGGGTGGGCAAAATGGGCTGGGTACAGAGGGTTTGGCCCTTACCCGTATGATATGGTCCGGGTTTAAACCCGGACCACATCATTAAAAAGCCCACTTTAAACCCTTTATTATAAACCCATATGAATGTGGGCCGTTTGAGGGTTTTGCCCAGGGTAATTTAAAGCCCTCAAAAAACCCGCTTCACTCAAAACTAAACCGGCTTCACTCAAAACTAACGACAACAGTTCTGTCTTCTTCTCCATACACGCCTATCTGTATCTCTATTCTCTACTTCAAAAAACGAAACTTCTCAGCTCTCATCATCGGTGGTCTCTACCATCTTGCCCCCGTGCCGCCATCGTGTCGTCGTCGCTTCCGGTCGCCACCAGTCGCTTCCTACGAAGTTTCTCGCCATCGACAGAATTGCTTGAAACCCACATTCAGTCGTAAGTTTTCCTTTTTTTTATGAGTTAAATCATCTTAAATGGTAAAGAATTGGTCTTATTTAGAATATTTTATGGGTTTGTCACATAAATTTGATTAATTTCATTAATTAGAATTTTTGTTTTCTGCATTATATTACACTTTATGAGACTTGCAAATTCATGACACTCAATCTCTTGCTTCGTATCAAAAACAGAGATCGAGAGATAAAAGAGAAGAGCTTTATCTTGGCTTGAAGAAATTCGATCCCCTTCTTGTAAGTCTCTTCTAAAGTTCTGGGTTCTGTTCCATTTTTTTGCCTTTTGTTTGAAACTTTTATCTTTCTGGGTATTCTCCAAATTTCTCTCTTTTAAAGTTCTGGGTATCAAAGAGGTATTCTAGGGGATGATGAAAGCCAAAATTGAGCAATTTGTATCTGCTTCTCATGCCCATGTAAGTCGATTAGTTAACAGCAGCCTTTTTAAAGATGCCAGTAGATTAGCATAATATCAGTTTAAGCTTTTGGAAGAATGGAACATTTGTAGTAGATGAATGTAGATTGCGAGAGCACAGCACACACTTATATAATTGTGACATGAGATAAGATTGGATAATAATATGTGATTGACTAACAATGCAAAACTGACATTTGATGTTGGCTGAAAGTATAATTAAAAACACTTAAAAGTTGATAACACCTTCAATACGTTGGTAATTTTGTAACTATAGTCTGTAGAAATCGGAGTCTGAAACTGCTTGACAAGTGTAACTTGCAAGCAAACAATCGAGAAAATACACAACCATGTAGACATGTAGTTTTCAATCTTCCAAAAACACCTTAACAAACTCTACCAACTTATATAAGGTAGAGTAGTTTGCAAAAGGCAGATATCATTGTAGGAATGCACCCACTACTATAATGAATGGGAATATGAGATATCCAAATAAGGAAAACCAACAAAATTAAAATAAGATGATTGTATGCTTACCCGAAAAAGACATTAGGATGCATAAACTTACACTACTTACATTAACAACTATTATATGTACAAGGGATGGTGGGGAAAGGCAAGAGGCTACGTTTGCTGTGCTCAAAATGTGTTTTTCTCAATTGGGTTATTGTTGTTTTCTGTGATTGTTGGAGATTTTATTGTTGGGTAGGGGAGCTTTGTATAAAGTGTCTTCAAAAGTGGCTTTTTTATTCATGTTACAAAACTGTGTAGAGGACTTCAAAAGTATGGTTGCCAAGTTTGAAAAATATTGGAGTGATATTCCTGGTGTGATGGCTGTGGCAGCGGTTTTGGATCCAAGGTATAAAATGTTGCGGGTTGAGTTTCATTTTGGTAGACTATATGGCTTAGATGCAGATCGTCAACGAGATAAAGTGCATGGACTTCTGAAGGAGTTAATTACAGAGTATGAGTCTGTCACTTTACTCATGGGAGTTGAACAAGATTGCCAAAGACATCTACGGTGGCTTCTGAGTCTGCTTTTAGTGCTAGTGGTAGATTTTTGAGTCCACATCGTAGAAGATTGCATCCGGACACGTTGGAGGCCTTGATGTGTGCACAAAATTGGATATGGGCTCCCCTTCGAGGTATGAAAATTTTCAAATTATGTTATACTTTTTATATAATATTAGTTGCCATTGATGTTGATTATACTTTTTTTTGCTTTTTATTTTATTTTATTATTATTAGGTCACATCCCAGAAGAAGAAGTATATGCTACAGAAGGAGTGGATGACGAAGAGCCGGTAGCGCCGTCTTGATTTGTTGTTGTGTTTTGGATTTTTATATTTGGGTTATTATTAATTTTAGTAGTATGTAAACTTTTTTTCTATTTGAATTAAGTTGTAAAAATTGTTCTGTTTGGATTAATTGTTTTAATAGAATTTTTAATATGGGTCAAAAAATATATGTTAAATCATAATATGGGTCACAATGAGGGTAAAAGGGTGGGCTTGGGTAAACCCTGTTTTTTGCGGGCTTGGGTAAAGCCCTACCCTCATGCATACAATTGTTATTAGGGCTGGGTTTAAGCCCTTTGAAAATATGAGGGCTTTTTGAGGGCTTGGGTCAAGTGAGGGCTTGGGCCCTCAAATTGCCAACCCTAAAGAGAACCTCTGTGTGTAAAATAAGAACCGGTTCCGGTTCTAATTTTTTGGGAACCGCCCGGTTGCTAGTTCCGGTCCGGTTCGAACCGGCGGTTCCATCTTTTTTTTTTTAATAAATATTTTTAAAACCTATTTCTCTCTTTCTTTCTTCACTTCTTCATAATCTCAGATCTCTCTGTCTTCTTAAATCACGTTCGTGACTCTCTCAGATCTCTCTCTCTTCGATCTCTTCTTCATCCTGTCGCCGATCTCTTTTTTTGATTTTTTTTTTTTCTTTTTCTGATTTGAATCTGGTTGAGGAGAAGATTGATAGAACCCTTAGAAATGACTTTACACAGAGAACAAAAGGTAACCATTTCTTATTTTATTTCTAACATACTATTACAATCAGTTGAAGGTAGCTTAATAACCCAGCTAAAATCGATACAATATAAGGACTCACAAATGAAACCACAATTGGGTGACATGTGTCCCATTAGTAAATTGTATTTTACTAATTACAAATGAGACCTGATCATTTACCCTCTCTTTTGGAAACCAAGTTTACAGACTGTAAACTTGAAATCAAACAATCAAACAAGAATACAACACTGATATCAACATTATTACAAACACAAAATGGGACTTGCTGGAGATATCAGTCTGTATTGGAAGGAGCTTCAAGTTGAGCTATAAAATCTGGAAACCTTACCTGTAGATCATAGTAGTCTTCCCATGTGGCATCATCCATAGAGTGATGTTTCTAGTGCACCAATACATCCACACCAGAAGAGGTACCTCTCTTGACAAGCTTCCTTTCCAAAATGGCTAAATGTTCCTCTTGAACTATTCCATCATCAGTTATGTGAGGCAAAACCAAAGTAGGAGCAACTTGCTCACCCAAGTGTTCCTTCAAACATGATACGTGGAAGACGGGATAAATTCGACACCCTTTAGGCAGCTTAAGCTTATAAGCAACAGACCCCAATCTTTCAAGAATCTCACAAGGACCATAATACTTGGGTAACAGTTTGTGATAAGAGTGTGCAGCTAGAGACTTTAATCTGTAGGGAACCAGCCTTAAGTAAACCATATAACCAACTTGAAATTCCTTCTCCCTCCTATGCTTATCAGCTTGTACTTTCATTATGTTTTGAGCCATCACCAAATTTGATTTCAACAAGTTAAGCATCCGATCCTTTGCAGCCAAACTCCTATCAACACTATCAAACCTTGTGGTTCCTGGTTCATATGGTGTGATAGTAGGAGGCGGTTGTCCATAAACCACTTCGAATGGGGTAAACTTGGTAGCAGTATGAAAGGAAGTATTGTAACTAAATTCGGCCTATGACAGCCAATGCACCCACTTTCTTGGTTGAGCCGCAGCAAAACAACACAAATAAATTTCTAGGCATTGGTTAACAACTTCTGTTTGGCCATCAGTCTGGGGGTGATATCCTGAACTCATTCGTAGGGCCACTTCATGTAATTTGAAATATTCCCTCTAAAAATCACTAACAAATACTGGATCTCTATCACAGATAATAGAGTTTGGCATCCCATGTAATTTGCATACATTATCCACAAATACTTAAGCTACAACAGCTGTCGTATAAGGATGAGATAAAGCTATGAAGTGAGCATACTTACTCAATCTGTCCACAATCACAAAAATCACAGATTTACCTTGGCATGGTGGGAGGCCAATCACAAAATTCATAGAAATGTCAGTCCGCACTTGATCTGGTATTGGTAGGGGCTGCAATAAATCAGCTGGAGAAAGAGTTTCATACTTATGTTGCTGACAAACATGACACTCCGAAACCATCCTTTGAATGTCAGATTTCATCCCTGGACAATAAAAACTCCTTGTTAACTTTCGATAGGTTTTAAGGAACCCGACATGTCCAGCTGCAGGAACTGAGTGATGAGTTTGAAAAACTTTGGTTTTCCAAGCAGAATTAGGGCTGAGAACTATTTTGGAGTTGAATTTGAGTAGGCCATTGTCAGTATGAAATTTTTATAAATGATTTACTGCTGAGGTAGATTGGTTATTAGTTGGTCTTGTAGTAACATCTGTAGCAATATCTTGCATTTTTTGTAGAATCCATGGATCACTCTCATTATGCCTTCTGAGATCATCCATCCAACTATGGTATGGGTATGAAATAGCAAGGTTAACAGGACAATCTTCAAGATTAGGAAGCGACTGTTCCAATGCAGAAATTTAAACCAATTCATCTGCACTATAGTTAACCATATGAGATCTAGATAAAGCATCTGTAGCTTTGTTGTCATTTCCTTATCGATAATGGATCTCATAATCATATCTTAGCAACTTGGTAACCCACTTCTGTTGAAAAAGGAGTATTAGCTTTATGGTTCAAAAAGTATTTGAGACTATAATGATCTGTCTTGATCACAAAATAACGCCCATGTAAGTAGTGATGCCATTTCTTGATTGCATGGACTATTGCCATCATTTCTCTCTCATAAGTAGAAAGAGCTTGATTCCTTAGACCTAAAGCTTTACTTGTAAAAGCAATTGGTCTACCATCTTATTATAGAACAGCTCCAATGCCTCTCCTTGAAGCATCACTTTCAATAATGAAAGTTTTTGAAAAATTTGGTAAAGCTAGAACTCTTGGAGACAACATTAAAGCTTTGAGCTTGTGAAATGCAGTAGTAACCTCAGGAGTCCAGATAAAACTATCTTTCTTGGTCAATTGAGTCAAAAGATAACTCATCCGACCATAATCAGGGATAAATTTTCAATAATATCCTGTAAGCCCCCAAAAGCCTCTTAAACTCTTCACTGTAGTAGGTAAAGGCCATCCAGCTACAGCCTTTAACTTCAAAGGATCAGCTGAAACTCCTTCTCTAGAAACAATGTGACCAAGATATTCAATTGTGGTGACACCAAAAGAACACTTTGACAATTTAACATAGAGTTGATGCTTCTGTAGAATACCAAAAACCACTTTCAAATGTCCCAAATGAGCTTCCCAGGTAGTGCTATATACTAGAATATCATCAAAGAACACCAAGACAAACTTCCTCAAATAGCCTTTAAAAATTTCATTCATTAAACCCTGAAATGTAGTAGGAGCATTTGTAAGCCCGAAGGGCATTACTAGGAACTCATAATGCCCCTTATGAGTTCTAAATGCAGTCTTATCAATATCTGCAGGGTGAACTTGTATCTGGTGATATCCACTTCTCAAGTCAAGCTTGGAAAAATACTGAGCTCCTTGTAATTCATCCAATAAATCATCAATAAGTGGGATTGGATACTTGTCTGTAATTGTCAACTCATTTAGCTGTCTATAATCCATACACATTTGCCATGTCCCATCCTTCTTTTTAACCAATAAAACATGAGATGGGAAAGGACTGTGATTGTTTCTAATAAATCCTGAATCCAATAGTTCTTTGACGCACTTTTCAATTTCTGTTTTTTGAAGTGGACCATAAGCATAAGGTCGAATACTTGGTGGCCTGCAACCATCAACCAAAGGAATCCGATGATCATGCTCCCTCTCAGGTGGTAAAGTAGTCGGAGTACCAAAAATAGATGTGTATGAACTCATCAAACTCTGTAATTCCTGTTGTTATTGTTGAGACAATTCATTAGAAGGTTTTCTAGTAGCATCACAGTCCACAGCACATAACACTACCCCATAACAATAATCAAAATGTAGTAACTTTTCCATTTGCTGAATAGAAATGGACTGAGGAGGTTGAGGTTTAGAACTGGACAAGCAAATTTTTACCCCTTGGTGCCAAAATTCCATTGTAAGTTTCTCAAAGTCCCATAAAACTAGTCCAACAGTCCGTAACCACCGTACACCTAGCACAACATCACAACCACCTAATTGTAAAGCAAGCATATCAGATTTATACTCATATTGCCCAATCCTTAAAGGAACTGCAGCACAACCTCCCTTACTCTCACTTATCCCCCATCCCCTATCATGATGTCAAATATCTCTGGCTGATCTAATGTCCAACCCAGTTTTTTAACCAAAATATGATCTATAAAGTTGTGTGAACTACCCGAATCAAAGGGCATCACCACAGGACAATTTCTGATCAAAGCCTTGACCTTCATTGTTTTTATAGCTGCAGGTGCTGGTGTACCAAATAATGCACAAGCAGTAATACAATATGTAGTAATTTCTACTTGTTCACTCTTTTGTAATTCTTGCACTATTTCCTCCTCCTCATTATTATCATAACCTAAGTCCAATAACAAGATTTGTTTCTTGGAACAATTGTGACCCTTTACAAACTTTTCATCACAATAGAAACACAGATTATTCTGTCTTTTATATTGAATTTCATCAGGTGTTACTTTTCTAATAGGCAAACCTTCCTTAGGCTTAATATCATTTTTCTGTGAAAATACTTCATTTTTAGCAGGCAAAATAGGCAACTTAGACTTATAATTTCCAAAAGAAGTAAATGACTTCATTTTTTGAAGCTTAAGATCCACCTCAATAGCAAAAGACATGGCCTCCTGAACTGTAGCAGGACGAAGCAATTTCACATCATGCTTAAGTTCCTCCTTCAATCCACCGATAAATCAGCTTGAACAAAAAGATGGACTGAGATCTTGAATACGAGTTGCCAAACGCCAAAATTTAGAGATGTAATCTCTCAAAGATCCAGATTGTCGTAGCTTGAACAAAGATTCAGCATAATCCACAAACCCATGATTACCAAATTCTCTACAAAATGCTTTTGTAAAATCTTCCCAAATTGGAAATGTCGTGGCACATTCTTCTTATTGATACCATTGTAAAGCCCCTCCATTCAAGTGAAAAGACACCATCTTAACCTTCTTTTCTAGGGAAACTGCGAAATAATCGAAATACTGCTCTGCTTTGTAAACCCATTCTAGCGGATCATCTCCATCAGAGAATTTAGGAAAATCCATTCTAATAATTGGAATACGAGGCTCATGGAAAGAACCCCCTTTCTTGCGATTATCTTCCTTACGTCGCTGAGAACCCTCCCCGTCATCTTGATGCGAAGTGGTCTGAAAAGCTTGATCAGATCCTTCGCGGTGAGTCTTTAGGGAGTCCAATCGTCGATCAACCAACTTTGATCGCTCCTCCATTCGAGTGAGACGAGCCTCGATGCGTTGCAATGCAGCAATAGCCACAGAAATGTCTGAATAAGATGATTCCAAAGCTGTAACGCGAGCATCCATGGCGACGGATCGAGTACGAACACTAGCACGGGTCATAAACCAAAGGAACAACTTAGAGGATCACTCAGCTCTGATACCAAAATGATAGAACCCTAGCTTTCTACCTTAGCAAATGACTTTACATAGAGAACAAAAGGTAACCATTTCTTATTTTATTTCTAACATGCTCTTACAATCAGCTGAAGGTAGCTTAATA